>BLBF01000002.1:24892696-24918482 GCA_015471245.1 Laticauda colubrina
AATAAAACTTTTCCTTAGAAAATTAAACACCAATTCACCTGCATGATGACCTAGTGGACATCAATAAAAATAACTATTATTGTAATTTTCTTATCTCAGAACTGGAAAGTCAGCTAATTTAAGCTGGAGCAGGCGATCATACATAATACAAACATAAACACAAGCAAGGTCTTTCATTAGGATATTGCTATTTGTTTATTTGGCTAGCTGCTAATATTAATGAATGGCTCCAGTGATCAGTGATGGTTAAAAAGATTTACCTGGGCTTGTGTTGATCCACTTGAATTATACATTCTTTCCTGGGAATACAACTCATAGAACTTAATGAGGCCTTCTTTTATGGAGATGGGTATAGAACTAATGTTATAGTGAGCCATATCTGGATAATCACATTGTCATGAAAGGAAGAATTTAGCCTCAGGTTACTAAGGCTATGATCCCCAAAAGTTTTATTTGAGCCTCTTAATTGTAATGCTGATTACTTGTGGAAGCCACCTGGTGCGTGCATTTCTGCTAGAAAACACAGAAGCAAATGGAACCCCATGAGTCAAAGGCAATGTTCAGTTGATTGTCTTCTATTGAAATCATAAAACGATTGACACAGAATGAGAATAGGGTGAAATAAAAACAAACAAAAACAGATTTGATTAAAAAAAGTGAGCTTCCCTCCATTGCTTGTCATCACCAGTAGGAAAGTATAGATAGCAAAGAATTGAAGCTGTCATGCTGAGAGTACTTTGGTTCTAATTAGTATCTCTGTTTTATATATCCTCAAATAAATCCACATTATCTCTAATGGGACTTTTTCCAGAGTTGTGTATTCTAGCAAATTAATTGTGTTAGTCTTTGACAGAGAAAATTTCAGATATATTTTCAAGTTTGATGGCACCTGAAAAGTACATCTTTTCTAAAGATACAGCATACATTTCTGGAGTTAGAATCCATTTTGGTTGATAATATGCATGAAATGGTTTTCTATACCGTTGGGTAAAAAACATGTAAGGAAGTAGATGAATTTTATACAGAGGGATGGAAACATCTGGCCGACAGAACCACTTTTCTCAACCCCGCTGTCCCTTCTGATTTGTATCAGTGATTTTTGGTTTTCTACTATTTTGAAGCAAAAAGCAGTTTAAAATTGCAGTGTAACTCTATGATATGTTTAACCTAATTAAACTGTGTGTCTGTGTATCACATACCTGACAAGACCATCCACTTTACATCATTACTGTAGTCCTCAATTTTCCCCCAAAATCATGTGTGGTTCTAAAGGTTTGCCAACCCCACCTTTATAAACTCATTTATGTTGATTTATTGTATTTAAGAAATTACTACCTTTTTATCCCATTTCCCTCCTCTGAAGCACAATTTCTGCAACAATTTAAGTTGTTAAATATACAAAGATAGCACTTTAGCTTAACTCAGACAAATCACTGGGTTTCAGTCCATTGTTTTTATTACATAGAACACCCTATTCCAAAACAAAACAAAACAGAAGTATAAGTAAAACTCTACAATAACATTATGAATATTACATTGTGAAACAAATGGTCAAAAAGCCAGCAAATGCAAATGAAGAAATGCTATGAGTTGGTAAAAGCAAAAATACATTAAGAGTCTCTTAAGGTGGGTTGCAAATAATTCCATCCAACAACAAAAAAGCCTTCCACCTGCAAAATGTACTGCTGTCTTTTTTTTTCTAATTTATTTTATTTTTACAATAAATCCATCTTTCATTTGAACAGTGTGTCTAATGGGTACATGTATTTTGTGCTAACAATTGTAATTGGTACTTTTCTTATCAATATAACAATAATCACATTTTCTTTATAAGCCATTGTCTCTTATATCTATTATCTTGATAACAATCTTAACTTATTTTTCTACATATTCATCTACTCAATTTTAACTTGTTTTATTTTCTCACCATTGAAAAAATAGACCCCATACCATATAATATTCAGTTTCTTCTTTTTCTTTAATTGCCAGTGTTAATCTATTCATCTCTGCACATTCAAATATTTTTTCAATCACTTTTCGCTCTGCCGGTATTTTATCGCTCTTCCTATTCTGAGCAAATGCAATCCTAGACCTTATGTTATCACACACACACAAACATACACAGACCCAAAAAGTAGGTTATGGTGAAAACTGATGCCAGGTTGGACAGAGCTAAACAGCTACCAAAGTTCATGAACACTGAAACAAGTCCATCAAATCAACCTCCAGACTTGGTATGATCCCAAATCCTTTATTGGGCCTCCTGTTTTCCAATGAGATGAAACAAATTCTTGTGTTGCTACAGTTGTTTAAAATTCTTCAAATACATCAATTTTAGGTACCTTAATTCAGTCTGCTAAGGATCCAGAACTTCCTTGCAGGCCAAAAGCATGTCACAGAGCATGCAGAACAGTGCTACAATGTTTGCAATAGATCCTTGACCAGAAAGGAGCTTCCCATCTACATCTGCTTCAAGGAACAACTATTCTGCTTAATTGAAACTGTCTGTCCATCGTGTGAGACTTTTGCTTTATGCCCTTGTGACTCAAATCAGCTGTCCTCCTTGGACTGTGACTCAAACTATGCCTCAGTTTACTCCTTTGCATTCTGATGATTAGCAAGCTCTTTCAGGCAGGTTGCAGGGGTGTCAAAGTGGCTGACCGCAGACTGGATGTGTCGTGTACAGGCCACACCCACCACAGCTCCGCAAAGGGAAAAATGTCATAAAGTATCACACGATGACAACAAGACACCACAAGTTTGACACCCATGCTCTAAAGATTCTGGAGTTCTGTGAATGTGTGCATGCTTTCACATTTTGCCTGCCGCCACCTTTCTGATTCTTGTCCTTCCCCGTGGGGGCATATTTGATCTGAGAAAAGACATTTCCAGACCAGCCACAAAGACAGCCCACATGAGTACATGTTAGGTCTCTTTGACTCCCATGATTTGGTCCTATCTATCCAAACTTTCCTTTTGATTTCAACTTATAGCATATGTTAAGGCCCTGTCACACTGCCCAACGGATGCAAAATGGACACAACGGATGAGCAAAATGTTCCATCCGTTGTTATCCACTCTCAAAAGGGGCAAAAATTTGCATAACCAGAGCGGATAATACGGACGCGGGGAGGGCGCAGAGCAGATGGAAAGCGGATGCGGAACGGAAGCCCAGCAGATGGAAGCGGATGGGAGCGGATGGCACATCCGCTAGGCTTCCGGGGGGCCTCAGCAAAGCGGACACGGAACGGATACAGCGGATGCACAGTGGATGCACAACAGATGAAGTGGATGCAGAGTGGAAGCCTAACGGATGCACAGCGGAAGGCTAATGGATGCCTGGCGTTAATTGCGCGTGTGGGGGGGATGCATTGCATAAGCCACATGGATATAAAGGGAAGTAGCTTGCACGTGGCCAGCATTCGGAGGAAAGACCTGCTGCAGGATACATCGAGTCCTTGCCTGCCCTGCCTGCATGCCTGCCTTCCAGCCTCCCTGACAGCCAGTCTGCCTGCCAGCCTTGGTGCCTGCCTGCCTGCAAGCCTTCCTGCCAGCCTTCCTGCCAGCCTTGGTGCCTGCCAGCCTCCCTGCCAGCCAGCAACCCCACAACCATGGGGAAGAAGCGAAAGTCTCAGCAACTTGCCACCATCCCTGGCAAGAGGGACAGGACCACCCTCCCGCCCCCTGTCCCTGACTCTGCTTCTGCTGGGGCTTCTGCTGCTTGGGCTCGCACTTCTGGTGCTGGAGCTTCTGCTGAAGCTGCTCCTGGCGGTGGTGCTTCTGCTGCTGCGTACTCTGCTGAAGCTGCTCCTGGCGGTGGTGCTTCTGCTGCTGCGTACTCTGCTGAAGCTGCTCCTGGTCCTGCTGGTCCTGCTGGTCCTGCTCGTGCTCCTGGACTTGCTCGTACTGCTCATGCTCCTGGTCTTCCTCATCCTGCTCGTCCTGCTCGTCCTGCTCGTCCTCCTGGTCCTGCTGGTGCTGCTGGTGCTGCTGGGGCTCCTGGTGCTTACTATGCTGCTGCTGATCCTGGTCCTGCTGATCCTGCTGCTGCTGATGATGATGACGATGATGATGATGATGATCCTGCTGCTGCTGCTGCTGCTGCTGATGATGATGATTATGATCCTGCTGGTGATGATGATGATGATCCTGCTGCTGCTGCTGATGATGATGATGATTATGATCCTGCTGGTGGTGATGATGATGATGATGATCCTGCTGGTGCTGCTGCTGGTGGTGGTGTGGAGGAGCAGCCCCTACCACCTGGGAGCCCCTCTGATGAGGGCCCATTTGGTCCTGCCAAAGGGAGGAAGAGCCGTATGCGGGGACGGGAGAGGAGGCAATACTTCATTGAGGAGGAACACGAAGATGAGGTGCTGGAGTGGCTGAGAGAGAATGACTATCTGTGGCGGAAGGGACACGGGCTGTACAGGGACACCAAAAGGAAGCAGGCTGCTTGAAGAGAGAGGGCGGAGAGTATGGGTTACACTTCGGAGATGCTCTTCAGCTGGTGGAAGCACATGCACACCTGGTACGGGAAGCTGCACCTGAAGAAATCTGGCCAGGCCATGGTTAAGCTGACGGACAGAGAGACCTACGTCATGGACAGGTGCAGCTTCCTGGAGGGTGAGATCCACCACCGAGGAGCACCAGGAGCCCCTCTCACAACCCTCTCTCTCTGGCAGCCTACTGAGACCCAGTCCTCTTCCGGCCGAGAGTCAGTCCCTGTCTCCAGGCAGGTTTTTGTGGAGCGTGCCACAGCGGAGAACCTGCGGACAGCTGTTGTCACTGTGGTGGAGCATGTGGAGGACTCCCTGGTGCGGTGGGAGAGAGGAGACATCGAGTCCACCACAGTCGTAGCCGCATCCACCCCCCAAGCTCCGCCTCCACAGAAAGGCAGAGAGCCAGACAGCAGGAGGGGCAGAGCCACACTGTCCTCCTGGAGATCAGGGACACCATCCGCACCAGTATAGATCTCCTCTCTCAGCTGGTCAGCACCGACTCCTCATCCTCCAACTGCAAGCCCTTCCTCACCTATGTCAACCAGACCCTCAAGAACATGGAGGAACCCCAGTATCAGGTGGTGAAGGACCGGATCACCGAGCTGCTTCACAACCCTCCTGATCCAGAGGAACCTGCTCCCACCCAGTCCAGGTCTGCTCCTCCACCTCCACCACAGGTGATGTCCCTCCCATTCCAAGGCTTCCCACAGCCCCTCACCTACCAGGGCTATGGCTACCAGGAGGTCCAGCAGCACAGGCAGCAGCCCTTCCCAGTCCAGGTACAGACTCATCGGACGACACCGTTGCCACCGGTTCCACTGATGCCACCGATGCCACCCACAACAATGATGCCACCGATGACAGCGATGCCACCCACGCCAGTCCTCACCCAGCTGCAGACCAGACAGCCCCACTACACTACTCCTTCCTCCACCCCACAGCCAAGCCCGGCCTCAATACATCTCTCATCAGTACTGGGGCTGACACCCCATGGCATGGAGGAAGGACCTCTCAGCATCGCGGGTCTGAGCCAGCTGTCTGAGAGCTTCCTCAACACACCGTCCCCTGTTGTCCTCTCAGGGCCAGGCACCCCAGTGATGATACAGACCAGCACTCCAGCACCACCCACCTCCACAGCACCTGGACCCTTCACCCCTGAGACTGGGCACACCTCCGAGTGACCAATAAGAGTGCCAGAGACTGGGTAGCTGGCTACCTGTGGACTTTATTTGGACACTTGACTTGGGTCATTTTTCTTTTACAGCTTGTTGTTCAATAAAGTTTATCTTTGATTCACACACTTGCTTCATTTCTTTTTTTGTAATAAAGTCTTGGTGGAAACTTTTAAAATTGGTTTAAGCCTTTGCATGCTTGTGGGATGGGTTAAGATAGCAGTGGGGTGGGCAGGGATACCATTGGGATGGGTTAAGATAGCTGTGGGATAGGTAAACCTCCAGTGCAAGCATAGTGGGACTGTATGGTCCACCCTCCCAGATGCCACACCTTTGGCCCTTTATTATCAATAACAATGTAAGCATTGATCCACACATTTGAACATAAACACAACTCTTTATTAAATGCCCTGTTCATTGTAGGCCCACCCAACATACATGGCCCAATCTCATCCGTGTGATCAGACAGGCTGAAGGAAGCACCCATTAATCATCTATCATCCTGTCTTGCCACTCCACTGCTCCAGCTGGGGAGTTGCACCAGTGTCTCAGGAGGTTGCGCTACTTCTTCCCTTCACGTGGGGCCTTGCACATCCTTCCCTTCTGTTGGGGCCTTGCATTCTTCCCTTCTGTTGGGGCCTTGCACATCCTCAGTGTCTATCAGGTTTTGCCCTTGCCTCCATTCCCCAGGCTCCATGTCCCCATTGCCTTGCTGGAGGTCCACGAGCCTGTTCTGCAACACTGGGTAGTGGGTGCGCATGAGATTGTGCAGGATGCAGCAAGCTTCCATGATCCTCCTCACGGTCTCTGGGTGATGCTGCATGGTGGTGAGAAGTACCTGGAACCTGTTGGCCAGGATGCCAAAGGCGTTCTCCACCACCCGCCTTGCCCTGGACAGCCTGTAGTTGAAGATCCTCTCTTCACGGGTGAGGAGTCTGGAAGTGTATGGCTTCATGAGGTAGGTTCTGAGGAAGAAGGCATCATCCCCCACGATGAAGTAGGTCACATCTTGCGTGTCATTGGGCAGGGGGTCTGGATCTGGGAAGCCCATGATGAGATTGCCTTCCAGCCCCCTCCTTGAGGTCACTGGCGTTGTATACCAGGGCATCTGAACATGAGCCGCTGCCTGAAGCATCGATGTACATGAACTTGTAGTCAGCATCGACCATGGCAAAGAGGACGATGCTGAAGAAGCCCTTGGAGTTGAAATAAGTGGAGCCCGACTTGGGTGGTGCTTTGCAGGCCACGTGCTTGCCATCTATGGCTCCAACGGTGTGTGGGAAGTTCCACCTCTGATACCACTGCTCTGCAACTTTCTTCCATCCTTCATCAGTGGAGGGGCACTGGAGGAGCTCCTGCAGGTATTCTTCGATGATGGCCTGCACCACTTCTCTGACCACAATGCTGATGGTGTTGTGTGGCACCCTCCAGACGTACTGCATGCTCCTGTAGGTGGTCCCGGAGGCCAGGTGGCGCAGAGTGAGTGCCACCTCGAGCCCAGGTTCCAGGCTGGGTGGGAAGTTGGTGTTTGCCTTGGTCAACCTGGGTGTCAGGCGCTGCACAACTTCGTCAAACATGGCTGGAGGCATCCTCATGAAGTTCTGGAATGCCCGAGTGTCTTCTTTCCTGAGCTCCACCATCAGCTTGTTGTACAGTCCATACTCTGCTCTTCTCCCGATCCATCTTCGGACCCAGATGCTTCTTGGCCGCCTCCTTTTCTTCCTGTAGTAGAGTTCACAGAGCCTGTAGATGGCTTCACACTGTTGCAGAAGGATGGTGGCTGCCAAAAGGATTGTGTTACGATCCACGGTGGACATGACTGGATGCTGTGGAAGAGGAAGAGTCAGATGAAGGCTGCAGAGATCTGCACAGCTGGGCTGCTGGGCTGAAAGTGAGATGCAGACGAGTTGCTCCCCCTTTTTATAGGCAGTATAGGTGTCCCTTTGCATCCTCTAGGCATCCTCTAGACATCCTTAATATCCGAGATAGGTCCCCTCTGCGAACGTTTTTTCCGTTTTAAATGCTTTGTTCCCGCTAGGCATCCGTTCTGCATCCGTTCTGCATCCGTTCCGCTTCCTCCCTGCGTCCGAGCGGATGCGAGTTGCGCGGATGCGCAGCGGATGCCTAGCGGATATAGCGGAAGCGTAACGGATGCAGAACGGATGCCTAGCAGATGCAGAACGGACGCATTGGATACATTTTCCGCACAAAAGTTTTGAGCAGCCCAAAACTTTCTGAGCGGATGAAACGTCAATAAACGGATGCTGGACAGATAGAGAGGAAGCAAAACGGAGGCAGTGAGTACATCGCGTTTTGCAATGGATGGCAAGCTTTTTTGTCCGTTTTACATCCTCTTTGCATCCGTTGGTGCAGTGTGACAGGGGCTTTAATAAAATTCTGGATAAAAGTATAGCGTTTAAAGTTCAAAAGCTAATTTTGAATTATATTCCTCAATAATGGACTTCTGCATTTTATGACTCAGAAAAGCCTATGAAGCCTATGACTCAGAAAAAGGAATAATTTCCCAAAGAGGAAAAGAAACATAATTCACCTGATATTAGAGAATGGATTAAAGGTATGTGTTTATTATCAATTTTAGAAATGTCTTTAGCTTTTAAAAAATGAGAAAGTGGAACAATATATTTCTGAATTGACTAGGTTTAATAATACTTCAATTTGTTGAATTAATTAGGTATTAATACAATATTATCAATAAAAATCATCAAATGATTCAAAGTACAGATTATATGAAGAAGAAAGACATCATATACTCAACTTGTGCAAGAAGATTTCACAAACTCAGTATAAACAACATCACACAGTTGCCAAAATGATTTACTGGAACATCTGTAAAAATTATCAGTCATGAAAAGTTGGTGGGAACATATAGTTGAAAAAAAATAGGCAAAATGAACAGATTATTATTGCAGGATTTCCAAATACAAACTTATGAAGTCTTGCTGCAAAACACATCAGATTTAACTGTGGTTGAAAATAAGAAAGTGTGATTAATTGATGTGTCAATGCCAGACGATAATAGAATTGGAGAAGATTACAAAGTATCAATCCTGAAAATTGAAATTGAATTTAGAATATATAAATATATATTTATAAATATACATAAATATATAATCATATATTTATTATTATAGCCTAAATTAGCCATGGCGGTCCCACTGTTTATCAGCACAGTGGATGCCATACCATAAAACCTTGAATGACACTTAGAAAATCTGTACATTGACAAAATTTCCATCTGTCATTTTCAAAAGGCCACACTGCTTGTATCCACACATATTCTAAACAGTATGCTACTACATCCGAGGATCTAAGACAGGGGTCTTCAAACTTGACAGCTTTAAAACTTGTGCACTTCAGCTTCCAGAATTCTTTCTCCAGTCTTGTTAGCTCAGTTTTCATTCATGTTAATCAGAACCAAATATCAGAATTTTGCTTATGACTGCTGTCTATATTCTCCAAGAATATTTCCATTGTCATAATCATACATTTCTGAATAATTCTTATGATTTAATGAAAAACATACATCTAGGAAAGGCAAATGAACTTTTCTAAATATTGAAACCTTGACAATATAATTATTCACTCAGAAGTAAAACTTACATTGTCCAATATGTCTTATTCTCAAACATGGGCTTATAGTTAATTTACAACAATTTAATAGCTTGATTAAAATAGGAGTATAAGCCTGCCCTGGTTATGATATAGTGCAGTCAAAAATGACATTAAATAAGGACGGGCTCCCTGAAGTTGAAATGCATTATGAGTTCATGGACATATATCTACACTGTTTTCTTAACAGTATTTGTTCATGAAATTTATGTATAGATTCAATCCACATGGACTCAAGGCAATGTACAGATATAAATTATAATAAAGCAATACAGGTAATCCTCAACTTACAAGAGTTCATTTAGTGACCATTTGAAATTACAGTGGCACTGAAAAAAATGACTTATGACCATTTTTCACACATTGCAGTATTCCTAAGGTCACGTCAACAAAATCTGGATGCATGGCAACTGGCATGAATTTATGACAATTGGAATGTCCCAGGATCATGTGATTACCTTTTGAGACCTTCTTACCAGAAAAGTTAATGGGAAAGTCAGATTCACTCAACAACCGTCTTAATAATTTAACAACTGCAGTGATTCACTTAACAACTGTGGCAAGAAAAATCATAAAGTGGGGCAAAATTCATTTAGCCAATGTCTCGGCAATGAAAAATTGTAGTCATAAATCGAGGACTAACAAAAATTTTGAGCTCAATTGTGGCTTTAAGTCGAGGACAACCTGTAGTAGCATGCAACTATAACTGTAACTGTAACCAACAAGAATAAAACAATTTTTTTCAATGGAATTGTGCTAGACTGGGCTTTTATAATCTCACTTTTCAAAGTTTCTCACACTTCTTGTTTTCTCCTTGAGGATTCCCATCCTCCACCTGATTGATTAGGACTGTCCTAAGTCTACATCCAGTGCTCCACAGTTCTCAAATGAGATGCTTTTACATCACAAGTTATCATAAGTACGTCCGATTCACACATTTCACTGTCAGACTATGATTTGGGTCACTCTGGTTTATGTTGAAAAAAAACCAACCAACTATGGCTGAGCCAAGAGGAAATTATTAATTATACCATTGCTTAATCCAAGATCAGAATTGTGCCTTTCCCTATACATCCCCTTACAGTCAGACAGAGTTTATTGTAAATTTACAATATTTCTAGCAAGCTATCATAAATTGACCTTTAAAGGTTACAGATAGTTTGCTGTGTTCACACCTACAAGCATCTATGTGGGTAGAAAAACATATTAAGTGACTTTGACAGAAATAACAGAGAAGAGAAAAAAGGTCACCTTTTTAAAAAAAAAATTCTCTGAGCCAGCTGTTTACCATGAAGCTCAGAATGAACTAAATATAACATCATCTCAATCCCTTTCTCACATTTCAGTCTATCTCTCCAAATTGCTCATTCTTCATCTCCATTCTGTATTTATTATGAATAGTAAAACAGATTTTTTTATTATAATAATAATCATAGTAATTATAATTGAATAATCCTAAGAATAATAAACAAAACTGGGGAAATATGTTTCTAAAGCATTATTTTTCTGTAACAAAACAACATAATTGATGGCTTTGGTACTGTATTCTCATGAATTTATTTCAAGGGAATCCGTGGTGCATTTTTGGAATAGTAAGCACTTTTAGTTTACATTTGGTTTAAATGTGAACATGAAGAATATACTTAAATATTTCCAAATGAATTCAACAATCTTGGTTGGATTGCACATGTATTTAATTCACAGTACAATATCACAGTCCAATGCTGAAATTTTTGGGTTGAAAGTTCTGACAAATAAGGGAACTGATCTATGTAGACATATTTCACATGGACAATTGGAATGAAACACGTTGGTATCGCTTCCTTTTCTGAATCAGAAATGGTTGGATGATCTTTACTTAAAGGCTAGGTCCCACTGGCCGATGGATGCAAAACGTATGCAAACAGGACACAGCGGACGAGCAAAATTTCGGGGGTGGCTCCATCCATTGTTATCCGCTCCAAAAAGTGCCCCAAATTTGCATAAATAGAATGGAAAAGAACGGAAAGGAATGGACGGGGGTAGTACATAGCGAGGATGTTAAGCGGATGTTCATAGGAAGCCTAGCGGATGACAGTGGATATAAGTGGATGACACATCCGAAGGGCTTCCGGGGGAGAATTGTGAAGCGGACGCATAGCGGAAGGAGCGGATGAGTAGCGGATGATGCGGCTGCATCACGGATGCCCATAGGATGCATAGTGGATGCATAGCGGATGCATAGCGGATGCATAGCGGATGCATAGCGGATGCAAAGCATTCACCGCGCATGCGGGGAGTATGAATTGCGGCAGCTCCACGGATATAAAAGGATGCAGCTCACAAGCAGTCAGCATTCAGAGGAAAGATGTGCTGCCACAGACATCTTCAAATAACACCATGGTTCGTCAGTCAGGGCAGAAGAGAAAGCCTGTGCCTACTCCTGCCAGCTCTGGCAAGAAGGACAGAACCACCATCCCACCCCCTGGCACTGACTCTGAAGCTGCTGGTGCTTCTGCTGCTTCTGCTGCTTCTGCTAATGTTGCTGCTGGTGTTGCTTCTCCTGCTGGTGCTGCTAGTGCTTCTCCTGCTGGTGCTGCTGGTGCTTCTCCTGCTGGTGCTGCTGGTGCTTCTCCTGCTGCTGCTGGTGCTGCTACTGTGGTGGAAAAGACCCAAGGCCCTCAAAGCCCTGCTGCTCAAGCCCCTGAAAGCCCTGCCACTCAAGCCCCTGCCAGAGGGAGGAAGAGGCAAGGGAAGGAGAAGGGAGAGAGGAAACAGTACACCCTTTCCGAGGACCATGAGGAGCAGGTGCTGGAATGGCTGAGGGAGAACGAGTACCTGTGGAGAAAGGGCCACAGATTCTAGCATGACACCAAGAGGAAGCAGGCAGCATGGAGAGACAAGGCAGAGAGCCTGGGCTACACTTCAGACCTACTCCTGGGATGGTGGAAGCACATGCACACCTGGTATGGCAAGCTACACCTCAAGAAATCTGGCCAGGCCACTGTCAAGCTCACTGACTGGGAGATGTACGTCATGGCCAAGTGAAGCTTCCTGGAGGGTGAGGTCTGCCACCAAGGAGCAGCCCCTCTGATAACCCTCTCCCTCAGACAGCCCACAGACAGCCAGTCTTCTTCCAGCCAGGAGACAGCTACCGTGTGCAGGCAGGTGTCTTCGGAGGGCCCCATGGCAGAGACCCCCCCGATAGCTGCACTCCCCATGCCAGAGGATGTGGAGGATCACCTGTCACAAATGGAGGAAGAATCGGCAGCCACCAGAGACCAACCCACCCCCACCCCCAGCTCCACCTCTACAGAAAGCAGGCAGAGAGGCAGACTGGAGGGCCAGAACCACACTGTCCTGTTGGAGATCAGAAACACAATCAAAACCAGCACAGATCTTCTCTCTCAGCTGGTCCACAGCGACATACCATCATCGAACCGGAAGCTCTTCATCACCTACGTGAGCCAGACCCTCATGGACCTGCCCGATGCCCAGTACCAGGTAATGAATCAGAAGATCACAGCACTTCTGCACAACCCTCCAGGCCCAGCTGAACCTGCTCCGACCCAGTCCAGGTCTGCTCCTCCACCCCAGGCTTCACAGCCCTTTCACGGCTTTCAACAGCCCCTCACCTACCAAGGCTACGAGTACCAGGACTTCCCACAGCAGAGGCAGCCCTTCCCAATCCAGGCCCAGGTTCATCGCACGCCACAGATGCCTCACTTCACCCAGCTACAGACCAGACACCCCACTACACTCCTCCTTCCTCCACCCCACAGCCAAGCCCCTCACCAGACAATCTGTCATCAGTCTTGGGCCTGACATCCCAGGTCCTTGATGAAGGGCCTCTCAACCTCACAGGACTGAGTCAGCTCTCTGAGAGCTTCCTGAACACACCATCCCCTGTTGTACTCTCGGGGCCAAGCACCCCAATGGCGCTTCAGACCAGCACTCCAGCCACAGCCACCTCCACAGTCCCTGCCTGCTTGACAGATGAGACCATGGACATGCCTCACAGTGACTGAGAATAGTGCCAGAGACTGAGTTGTCACCTGTCCACTTTATCTTTGCTTAAAGACACTTTACTTGGTTCATTTTGCTTTTTTAATAAAGTCATACAGTTTACTTAAGACAGTTATTAATAAAGGTTATCTTTGCTTCACACACTTGGTTCATTTTATTTACTTTATGAAGTGTTGGTGAAAACTTTGAAAAAATGGTTAAGCCTTTGCATGCTTGTGGGATGGATAAGGATAGTTGTGGGATGGGTAAGGATAGCTGTGGGATAGGTAAGGATAGCTGTGGGATGGGTAAGGATAGTTGTGGGATAGGAAAGGATAGCTGTGGGATAGATAAACCTCCAGTGCAAGCATAGTGGGACTGCATGGTCCACCGTCCCAGCTGCCACACATATGACCCTTTATTATCAATAACAATTTATTCATTGATCAACACATTTCAAAATAAACAAAGCTCTTTATTAATGCCCTATTCATTGTAGGACCACTCAACATACATGGCACAATCTCATCAGTGTTATGCAATAGTCTCAAGGAAGCATCCATTAATCATCTATCATCCTGTCTTGCCACTCCACTGCTTCAGTTGGGGAGTTGCACCAGTGTTTCAGGAGGTTGCGCTGCTTCTTCCTTTCATGTGAAGCTCTGTTGGGGCCTTTTACATCCACAGTGTCTATCAGGTTTCGTCCTTGCCTCAATTCACCAGGCTCCATGTCCCCATACCCGTGTTGACGGTCCACAAGCCTGTTCTGCAACACTGGGTAGCAGGTGTGCATGAGATTGTGCAGGATGCCAAGCTTCCACGAAGCTCCTCACAATCTGTGGGTGATGCTGCATGGTGGTGAGAAGTACCTGGAACCTGCTGGCCAGGATGCCAAAGGAGTTCTCCACCACCCGTTTTGCCCTGGACAGCCTGTAGTTGAAGATCCTCTCTTCACGGGTGAGGTATCTGGAACTGTAGGGCTTCATGAGGTAGGTTCTGAGGGAGAAGGCGTCATCACCAATGATGAAGTAGGGCACATTTTGTGTGTCATTGGGTAGGGGGTCTGGATCTGGAAAACCCATGATGAGATTGTGCTCCAGCCCATCCTTGAGGTCACTGGCGTTGTATACCTGGCTATCTGAAGCTGACCCATTGCCTGAAGCATTGATGTACATGAACTTGTAGTCAGCATCAACCATGGCAAAGAGAATGATACTGAAGAAGCCCTTGTAGTTGTAATAAGAGGACCCTTAGTTGGCTGGAGCTTTGCAGGCCACGTGCTTCCCATCTATGGCTCCAACGGTGTGGGGAAAGTTCCACCTCTGATACCACTGTTCTTCAACTTTCCTCCAGCCTTCTTCAGTCGTGGGACACTGGAGGAGCTCCTCCACATATTCTTCAATGATGGCCTGCACCACTTCTCTGCGGCCGTTTATCGGATGACAACGGACATAGAACGTTTGTTGTCCGTATGTATTGCGGATGTACATCGTACGCAGCAGAAAGTTCATCCGCTTAAAAAGTTTTGTGCAGCTCAAAACTTCTTGCGAGGATGAAATCTCAGTGGATGGATGCTCGACGGATAGAGCGTATGAAACACGTATGCAGTGAGTACACAACGGATGCATCGCGTTTTCCAACAGATGGCAAGCTTTTTTGTTCGTTTTACATTCTCTTTGCATCCTTGGTGCAGTGGGACATGGGCTTAAGGAACAGAGGCTGACAATGGGTGAGTGGAAATGTCCAAACTGAAAATCAAAAGATATGTTATTTGTTTGCTTCACCTGAAATATTAATATATATCTCTATGCTCATGGCTTAGCCTTGGAAGAAAGATGCTACTGGCAATCAAGAGAAAAAAACCGTTATTTGTTGAACATTGGTTTTATCTTTATATTTGTCAGGGTGGTATCCTCTCAATCTGTTAGGAGTACAAGACCAGGTCCACATCCAAAGCTCCAGTTAAACGAATTTATTGCTAAACAGCCTATGCATAGGAATCTTCTCAACTTAATGTAACCACCTGCTAAAAGTTAAATAAGGGTTCAAGAAATTTAAGGGGGATTGGACTTAGTCTGCTTGCAGCTCTGTAGGGATTTTAAATTGATTCCTCTTTTAATTCGGCCCCAGGCATTTGTCCTAAAATCTAAAGGTAGAAAGTATCTAGTACTCACGATCACTCCATAATTGCTTGAATTCTGCAGTGCTCACATTATGCTAGACAGGGTTTACTCTTTCTATTTTTTGTACAGCAAATTGAAATTCATCAAAATTGAGATTTTGGAATTTATTTTATTTTTATTTTATTTTAATTCTCACTTCATTTAAAAAAATACAAAGAACACAAAATCATGCAGTGATTCTTCCAGCACTGGAAGAAATGTCTGAACTCTGATTTATTGGAAAGACAGACAATTTGTGGTGCTGCAAACATCCCTGTATTCCAAATAGTTGAAATCTTAGGAAGCATAGCGAATGACAATGAATGTCTATTCATCAACAATTGGACACAACAAGCAGACCATTCTTTTGCGATTCTATCCATCCCAAATGAAAATCAAAACTAGTTCACATGGCTTTGATCACTCAATAGCAACCTGTGGATGCACTGGTTTATAGTTCTCAAAATACTTAGCCAACATGCCTATCCAATCCAAGGAACTGCAGTTTAACAAAGCTGCAAGATGGCAGGTTGGAGAAGACTAACTTTGAGATTCTATGGATCCAGAACACAGCCTGTGATTCTGCAAAACTATGATCTCTTTTACCACATTTTGATGAAAAGGCCACAGTTTGCTGGATTAAAACATTGTGTTCATCATATCAAGGAAACCATTAGCTGACCATGAGAAATCTGACAATAGAGTTATCACACCTGACTTTTTTCTTACACCTCTCTGAAATCTGACTTTTTGTTAAACATTAAGAATGTTCTAGTCTGCAAATAGAAAATAAGATAATTCAACAACTGACTTTTCAACATTCTTTAGCAATGCATACTTTTCCATCCATATTGAAATGTTACGATTTAATCAATTTCTGACCAAATACATTTTCAGATTATTGTTATAAACTGCAATCTCCTATTTCCTTCTTAATTCAGCTGCATACAAAACAATGAGACAGAGATAAATGTCATGCCAATGTGAATGTAAAATACAACTTTGCTTTAAAAACAACCATTAAAGAGTTGCTTACCCAGGGAAGTCTCAAAATATTCTTGTGTCAGATTTGGTTACACACAGTTGTTACTGTTAATGTGATGACCTGTAGTCTCTCAAAATAACCCAAAACCCAAAGCATATATTAAAGTCCGGTAAAGCCTTCAACTTAACTTCACTGTTTTATTAGGCACAGTTTAAAGTCACAAAAGTAAATAATGAGGCAACAGAAAACCAAAACAAACCGCATTGATGAGAGTTCTGAAGCAAGGCGAGATAACTAATTATAAACTCCAGGAAAATAACCAAAAAAAGTACATGGGAAGAAAGCCAGCAAAGATAAACCTCTTCCAAGGTGAACACTAATTGACTTCATCAATTCTAACTGTGCAGTTGCAAACTTATATACATAGCTCCCATCTGTAAGCCACGAGGAGGATCATGGTAATCTCCTCTTGAGTAGGCCTCGCTTTTCCCTGATCCTTTCCTCCCTGCGTGACCTAGGATGGATAGGGGATGGGCCTGGATCCTCCTCTGACTGCCCAGCTGGCTTCTGCCCTTCTCCAGCCTCCTCCACCACCTCTGGAGCCACACTCCCACTCCCTGTTGGCTGTTCCTCTTCTTCCTCAGAGTCAGACTCCACCAGGGGCATGACAGTTAATCTATAGTATTGTTATGACTGATTCCCCACTGCATGAGAGTAATTCAGGGCACCTCCAAAAATAATCTTTTTTTTTTCACAATGGGGTAGAAATCATTCCATAAATAGAATTCTGTTCCTGTTACTTTATGCTCTGTCTACTTGGTCCAAGCTAATGCCTGTACTATCGATATTAGCTAATTTCAGTATTGTTGTGTTCTGACCAATGCTTCCTGAGACCCGAGACCGTAATTAAGCACACGCTTGGCCCAAAATACCCTTTTATGTCAATGCTGGGAATTATGTTCATTCCCAGTCCATAATGAGTCCCAAACAGTCTCTTGAGATAAGCATCCACCTTTATCTCCTTTGAATTGCTGCCAACAACTAAAGTGCCAAATTAACTGTAAAAAGCCAAACGAAGTACAAAGTCTACACAGAGCTTCAAGGTTTAATTCAAACAGAGTGAACAAAGTTGCTTCCTGCAGAGGTTCCTGTCCCTTTGCACTTCCTTTATATCATGGGAGAGGCAATCACCTCCAAGCCTTACTCCCGAGTTGCCCCTTTTGTCTTAGCTACTCTTGCCTTCTGGCAACTTTGTGCATACACACACTGGGAACAGGTTCCCTTGTTCTTCTGCCTCGCTGCTTTCAGATTCTGGTGGCTCCGGAGTCAGCACATAACTCCCAGATGGTCTTGGCCCCATCTCTGTATCGGACGCAGGACAATCATCCGAATCCTCCCCAGACTCCTGGACTGGCCCATGTTTTTCCCTACTGTCCAATTCCGCTGCCATTTCTGCAGGTTGCTGGCAGATCACAATATATTGCTACCACATGGAACCAGTTCAATGTAGCTTTTATGGAATTATTAAAATCCTTAAAGACTGAATTATGTTCCACTTTCTGATGAACTTTCTAAGCTCGCTCATCTTTTTAAAGCAATATCTCCATTCTCCTGGTAACACTGTTGCAAGTCAAATTAATACCGCTCTATGACCTTGTTTTCTATTTAGCATCTATTATTAGATGACTGCTAATAATTCCTGCTAGGTTTCTCTTTCTATTCAGTGTTGTCATTCATTCATTTATTCATTCACTCACTCACACTACCCAAATCTGTTACAAATCTGAGAAGTTTAAAAAATAGGAGAGTAAAAGCATAATAAAAACAATTACATCAAAAGAGAATGTCCAAAAATATCAATCTTTTAAAAGAGCAATATATATCACATTCATCATCCATTCTGATCAATTTTGTACAGTTAAATGTATTCTTTGTTCTCCTACTTATTCTTCATTCTTTGTTCTCCTACTTATAGCTGTTTCGTCTATTCCTGTTTAAATTAGAAGATTAGAAGGAATGATTAGAAATTTTATTTCCTATTGTCTGTATTAGTTCTCATCCCATATTTTCAGATGTCCACATGTATTTGGGATGAAGGCTAAGAAATCAAGGACAACCTGCCTCTCCTAGGGTTGCTCTGGAAATCTCATTTCTTCTAGTCTCATTCCAATCTTTCCTGCCTATAAAGCTTTTACTTTCAGGTGGGCATTCTTGAAAGTATGAAAACTAGATTATATTTTATCCAGAGAAAATTGGTTTTATATGTTATTAATATTCTCTTTTCATTTTCCTTTCTATTAACCTGTACTTTTTAGAATATATCTGGGTTTTAACATTTCCTAATTTTTTTAAAGTTTTAACATTTCCTAATTTTTGTAAAGTTCTTGCTACCTAGCTGAAAAGCATAACCTTTCAATCAGAAAGAGGAATTATTTTTCAAGGCTATTATTACCTTCATGATGGAGGAACAATCTGCAAGTCTATCAATTTAAAATAAATAGTTTCAGCAATTTAGATTTTCACAGTCAGCAGGGGGCATCACCTGGTTCACTTTGTATGAATTCACAGCTAAACAGGGTCAAATAGAGTCTGGAGACTTCTAAGACATCCTGGGACAATTTCTGCCCCATTTCCAAAGGAAGTGCACAAATGTCACAAAGAGTTCAGTATCATTCAAAGGAGATTTTACCTTAGTTAGGTTTCTTATTAGTTCTAGCACCCATGCGCTGCTACCTTTGTTAATATGCCACTGTGAGCTTTTTGCAATTTCAGTGCTTTGCTTTGTTGATTAACATGCCACAATAAATACACTTTGGCTTATGTATTTTATTTGGATTTAATTTTGCATCTCTGGTGCTCTATTATTGCAACAAATACTGAAAGCAAGGCCAGAAATTAAAGCTCTTTCCCACATGCTGAATGACAACGAAGAACACTTCTATTTATAAAAAATAATTTGTTAGTGGACATAGGGATTAAAGGACTCTGCCCTCAATTTAATATAAATTGCCCAAATGGTGAATTTGCAGTTTAACGCAGCAGCTACAGCAACTGGATTAACAGGTTGCCATGACTCTGGGCAAGCGTCCTAATCATGGCTGATGGAAGAACAAACCATGTCCAATATAAAATATTCCTAAATTGCCAATGGAAATCTGGATATATTAACATAATTATCACATCCATATGAATTGGCTGGCTGAAATTTTATTTCCATCAGTAACAAAATGTTATTTTAGAAATCCATATTTCTACCCTTCAAATCTGATTTGTGTCAAAAGGGCTGAGATACTTTTTATTCTAAGCTATGGTTTTCCTCAATATGTCAAACATGATTGGATAAAAGAATAACACAGTTGGCGGTCTCCTGGTCCAACCCCCTGCTGAAGCAGAAAACCAGTGGTGGTATTCAGCCGGTTCACACCGGATCAGGCAAACTGGTAGCAAGGATTTGGCATGGGTTGCCAAACCGGTATTAAGTTCTGGCTGGCCACGTCCCTGACCTGATCACCCGGTCGTAGCTGGCTTTCTTGCCCCACCCACCCGATGCTCACTCACCCTGCCCGCCTTAAGGTATTTCTTGTTTTTTCCCTCCAGACAATCAGTTGTTCATACGATCAGCTGTGCGGGTTTCCCCTTGCTAAGACTCAGGAAAGCAAAAAATGGAGGGAAGGGTTCAGCCCCTGCTCCATTTTTTGCCTTTCTGAGCCCCAGAGGAGACTTCTGGGAGCAAAAACGCCCCCCAGAGACTCCTCTGAGGACAGGAAGGTTCCAAAACAGAACATGGAGGGATGCTGTATGGCCCTCCCATGCTGTTTTTTTCTTCCTGAGCTGCAGAGGAGCCTTCTGGAAGCAAAAAATGCCCCCCCCCAAAGGCTCCTCTGAGGCCCAGAAAGTCCAAAAATTGAACTGGGTGCTGAGCCCCAGGGGAGCAAAAACACTTCCCAGAAGCTCCTCTGAAGCCCAGAAGGCCCAAAAAATGGATGAGGGGGGTGGCTGCAAAAAAGCAAAAAAAAAAAAAAAAAAGCTACGACCACCCAGTCACATGGCCACACCCACCAAGCTATGCCCACAGAACTGGTAGTAAAAAAAATTGAATCCCACCACTACAGGAAACCCTCTACCATTTCAGACAAATGGTTGTCCAGACAAATGGTGAACACAGAACATACTAAACCAATGTTAAACAAAGCACTTTTGTGAAGTCATCTGCCTCTAAACCAGCTCCCCAAGATCTCTCCTCCCCTCTACTCCTTACTTGATATTCTGATGAACGACAATCTTCTACAAATTCCAGAGGTTAATCGATGGAACCTATCCAAAGAGAGGTTATACTAACGTCTTATAAAAAGTCCCTTTGCCACCCATGAACACATTTTTGGGAAATGCAAATAGCAGAGGATAACAGGAACATATATGGCTGAATATTAGATAATAGATCCTCCATGACACATTAGCCAGGGAAAATCTCAGCTACTTGCCTCAGTTACATATGTGCGTTTGGAATATTTACCAAATACAAAGCAATCAACTTCTTCCCTATTCTACTTTGCAAATTGAGAACTTAATGAGGATATTGAAAAAATATGGTACCTGAAAATATAAGTAATCACTAATCCCTCTTTCCATCACACCACGCATCTCATAATGGCGAACTATATTTTGAGTTATATTAATATATTCTGTGCATTTGTCCTACCGTGCAGTTTGTTTAGAATCTGTCAAGACTAAAATAACAATCTTACATGACATTTAAAACCAAGAAGACAGGCAGAATTGAAGTGTGTGTGTAGACGAGATGTTGGTGCTGGGAGGAGAACTTTCTATTTACTTGGCACAGGAGTATGTTTAAATTAAATTTAAACAGGCACATTGGCTCTAAAAGAAGGCAGGGGAGAGGTTGACAAGAGTCAGTTTGAAACAATCATTGTTTGGGAAAAGAGTTGAAAAGAATTGTCTATTCTTATGGGAAAGTGATAAAAATAAGAGAGGATAAGGAAGGATAAGAAGGTGCTGTCTATTTAACAAAATTGAATGAAGCAGAGCAATATATCAATCAATCAATCAAAGAAACTTGTGGGCTGAAAAAGGTGAAGTTGAGTACTTGTGTGAAACTGAAAATGATGGAAGTAGGGAAAGACTGTAGGACGTGGTTATTCCCAAGACTGTAAAGGAAGAGATCAGGAAATGTAGATGGAAATTAAACAGGCATCTTAAAAAGGAATTTTTTTTTGGAGAGATTTTACTGGCCACACACTGACTATGAACATGTTTTCAAACAGTAGCACAGAAGTGACATTCTTACATACTAGAAATGACTGTGCACTGGAGCAGATGGTCACAGAACTTCCAAGTATCTTTTGTTGTGTGTTTTGCAATTTCTTTGATTTTTATGAGCCGGTCATAACAGAGAGAATGTACTGGATCCAATACAGTTGTATGCATGAGGCTACATTGCAACTTCAGCTATGAGTGCTGAAACCAGTGATTGATTGATATATATTTCTGTTGAACTAGAAATATGTAGGCAAGCAAAGACTGGTGAGGTATTTCAATCCTGGTCTATTTGGCAAGATCGTATGTGCTGTCTAAAAGCGTCATTAATTTTACGTACTTATTCTGTATTGTCAGGATCTACTGTTTATTGTCACGATTACATTGTCATTTGATGACAGCAAACTGTTAAATGACAATTTCATCCTGACAATAGACAAGGATAAAATCATGGTCTCATCTGATGTCATAGAAGTTGGAACAGATTTCTTTTCAGGGGAGTGAGAGAGTTGAGGGCTGTAATAAAGCTGTGTGCTGCTGCAAAAGTAAAATTGAAACTGAAATTCTTATCCTCTGCTTGTATTTTGCATTTGGAAGAGATTTCTTTTCAGGTGGGGAGGGGGAATAGAACTCCTTAACATCAGAGGGAAGTTTGGAAACTCAAACAGTACTTGCTGTGTGAGCAAGAAGGGGACAGCAAGGAGTCTGGTCATGGCTTAGCTCAACTGTTCTGTACTAAAGCTGTTTGCTGCTGTGAAAGTAAAACTGCAACTCTTCTTCTCTGCTTGCATTTTGCATTTGGAAGATATTTTTTTTCAGGTGAGGAGGGGGAGGAGAACTTCTTCGCATTAGAGCTTGTTAATAATGATATAGGAAATACTTATGTTCTGATGGTCATTTCAAAAAATCCCTTCTTGGTGAGCACCTAGAAGCAAAAAGGAACATATGTGCCAAATTTCAAGTTTGTAGACTTTATGGTTCTGGAAATTTTGTGATGACACGTGAGTGCTTTTTCACTTTTATATATATAAATAACCAGCCATGTCACAAATATGATACTTGGCAGCTACAAAAAATATACAATAAGAACACATCTTAAAATAACCATAGAAAATGAACAAAAAAAATTAATTCATTCCACAGACCAAGGGGAGTTTTAAAAATCATAATAATAAAACCATCTTCCAGGTTCCCTGTTCCCAAAAGATCCTCAGTGCTACTGAAAAAAAAAATGTATTGAGAGAGCTCCAGAAGATTAGGGTCAATCCCACACCAGTAAAGAGGGGAATTATTTTCCAAAAAACAACTAAAACGGTCAAGCAGCTGGAAGAGTTTCCTTATGAGGAAACATTGTAACATTTGAGTCTCTTTTTCTAGAACGGAGACAACGAACGGGGGACATGACTGAGATGTACAAAAATTATGCCTAATGTGAATAAACTGGAAAAGTAGAAAAAAATAATACCAGAACCTGGCATCACCCAGTGAAATGGAATCTTGGAAGAATCAGGAAGACAAAAGAAACTGGTTTTTTTTTTAACCCAGTACACAATTAAAATTTGGGGTTTGCTACCACAAGATGTGATGCAGACTAACTGCTTAGCTGCTTCAAAAAAAGACTTGAACCAATTCATGGAAGTCATGGGGTTGTTTGGCTCGTAGCTTGATAGCAATATGCCTGCCTCTGAAGGCCATCTGCTGTGAGATCGTGGCCCGGATGGCAACCGTGAGAATAGATTCCTGGCCTAACTAGATCTATCCAGCATGGCACTACTTATGCTCTTACGTTTAAAGGAAATAAGATCTAAGTGCTGTCATCTTCTTCCTTAAAATCCTACAAAAAGGGTTTTTCTTTTCTCTTTCTTACCGTTTTATTCAGCTCAGGAGAATGTTGAAAAGATTACTCAGCATAATATGAAGCTCAGGGACATTTTCACTTGAAATGACTCTTTCCAAACATAAATACAGAATGTCTAGTTGTAAAAAAGATATGCAATCCTTTCTGCAACTTTGTACAAATAGGTATCAGTAAAACATGGCTACTTCTCTTGCCCTTTTCTCTGAAATTAAACCCTGTGGCTGCCAAAAGATAAGGGAAAAAATGTGCTCCTTGTTGTACTCCTTGCTCAGGAATGGTAAGTAATAATATCAGAGAGGAGCCCTAAAGAAAACAGAACGATGAATATGGAATCCTTTCTGCTTGGGTTCTGACTTCAGCAGGTGATAAGCTATGAGAAGCTGGTAAGACTGAGATCAAGAAAACTTGGCTTTCCATCCTGCTGCCCAATAGCTTCAAAATCATATTCAAAACTGAATATTGTCACACCAATCAAGGCAGCCGTCCTTTAGCCTGAGAGGATATATCAGAATAAATAGCACCAATATACTGAATACAGTAACCAAGATTAAAGGACAAAGTCAAGATTATTTTTTTATAGAAACATGATCATAATGAAAGACAAAAACACAAAAGTTTTATACAGAAAATGACTGTAAAGGAGGAGTGTCACAAATAAACTGGAGAACTGTATAAAAACACCCCCAAGATCACTGAACTACAGCCAGATATTTTGAACGGTGGTTTGCAGGTCTTAGGAAAATAATATCAAAACTACAAGAGTCAAGAAAATATAAGCAAAACTGTTTAAAATTTTGTAAAATGATGCTGTTAATGTGTGATGGTGATTTATAAGCGAGTGCAGAAAAACACAGCAGTGACCAGATAATCTCATAAAATATTAATTTATATTTCAATATAAAAAGGCACTTCTTAAACTACCAAGCAAGTGCAATTATTTAATACGTTAATAAGATAATGTCAAGATTTGGCAATTGATCTAATAACAATACACAGAACAAAAATTGTCCAGGCTCTTTTAGAGCTAGCAGGAGCATATTTTACATGAATATTAAATATCCAATAGCTAAAGAAAAAGGCAAGACTGTTCCAAAAAGTCATTTATTTTTACTTAATTATTTATCTCATGGCTCTTGATGTCATGGACCACAACAAATTGTCAAAAGTGCACTTCATCTGCACACCAAAGAATTTATATGCTGACCAGGAAGTCATAATTAGAACAGGATGTAGAACAACTCATCAGTTATAAAGTAGAAAAGAAATACAAAAAGATTGTATAAATAGTCCTCGACATATGACCACAATTGAGCCCAAAATTTATGTTGCTGTGAGACATTTGTTAAGTGAGTTTTACCCCATTTTACTACCTTTTCTTGCCACAGTTGTTAAGTTAATCTCTGCAATTATTAAATTAATAACACAATTGTTAAGTGAATCCAGCTTCCCCATTGACTTTGCTTCACATGACTCTGAGACACTGCAACTGTCATAAACATGAATCAGATACCAAGCATCCAAATTTTGATCACTTGACCATCATGATGCTGCAAACTGTCATAAGTGTGAAAAGGGTCATAAGTCACTTTTTACAGTGCTATTGTAACTACTAAATGGACTGTTGTAACTCAAGAACTACCTGTATTCTGTCATCCTATCAATTTATTTTATATGGAAAATATATCATGAGAAAATGCTGCACAAGAAGAAATGGAAACTGGAATTAAAATTACTTGGAAAAACACCAATGATGCTGATATCACTGTTTTGATGGCCGAAAGCAAACATGATGTAATAATTCTCTTGTTGAAAGTAAAAGATGAGTGTACCAAATTGATCTCAATATTTAAAAAACAAAGATTAGGTCAACAGGCCATGCCAATGCAATGCAAATAGGCAGAGAAGAAAGTTGATCAAGGAGAGAAGTAACCTGGAATTAAGGAGAAACTTCCTAACAGTGAGGACAATTAACCAGTAGAACAGCTTGCCTCCAGAAGTTCTAGGGGAAATTATCACTGGAAGTCTTTAAAAACTGGACAGTCACTTGTCTGAATAGTATAGGGTCTCCTGCTTGAACAGGGTACTGAACTAGCTAACCTCCAATGTTCCTTCAAGCTCTATTTTGATTGATCTTTCTGTGCTAAAAAAAACTTACAGGGATGGGAACCATATAAGAAAGAAAGAAAGAAAGAAAGAAAGAAAGAAAGAAAGAAAGAAAG
>BLBF01000002.1:24918492-24968686 GCA_015471245.1 Laticauda colubrina
AAAGAAAGAAAGAAAGAAAGAAAGAAAGAAAGAAAGAAAGAAAGAAACAAACATCTGTTACTTAGGGAAAAAATCTATGATATATTAGACAATATCACACCACCAACCAAGGCGGTGTTAAGGCCATGGATTTCTCAGTGGTAACATATGACTGTCAAGGTTGAATCATTAGAAATTAGAATTTTTCCTTGAGTAAGTAAAATAATTTTTTGCACTATGAAAATGGGTTGCACCCTAGATAGAACCACTGATAATGATGCTAAAAATGATGTGCCTAGATACATAATGTGATGTCCACTGGAGAACAATATTTATTAAAGGCAATTGAAAAAAGAAGACATAATAGCTATCCCTGATGGCACAGAGCTTACAGAAACTCAAACTCAAATCTTGCACCAGAGGTCTCCAAATTTGGCAACTTAAAGACTTGTAGACTTCAACTCTCAGAATTCCTCACCCAGCAATTCCTCAATTATGGGAATTGAAGTCCACAAGTCTTAAAGTTGCCAGTGGCTGAATGGATGAACAACAACATGTAATTCATAATCTGCATGCAGGTGCCAGACTCCAATGGGAACTCCCCACAAATCTGGCAATATTCAGTGACAAAAATAGCTGATGTGACCATCACTGAAAAACAAGATAATACACCAACACAAATGGATTGCAAATAGATATAGACTTCTTCAAGGCAAATTGTAGCCATGTCCACCTCAAAATAGTTCTGTCTCCTTTTACTGAAATGTCATATCTGCTCAGTGACATTACCATGCCATCAAACAACTTTTTGCAGCCTGCAGGCTGAAAATTATTATTTAGAAACAATACTCCCTCAGCCGGAAAAGTTTGGCCATCCTTGCCTTCGTCCCTTCTCCTGCCCTCCTGCCCTCTCTTGCTCATGATTTTCTGGAGAGTGGAAAAGACTTTCTGATCTAGGTAAATTGTTCTTAAGCAACAGAACATTAATGCTTGAATACCACATAGTAAGGGTGGACAACTCTGGGAAAGAAAAGATGAAAAACAGGCAGAATTGTGTCCTTCAAGGTTTTTGATCCCTTTCACATTTGGAATGGTTATGTTTTTAAACCAAGTTAAGGGCTATTTTAGGATTATCACAGACCAAAATCTGAAACTGTTCTCTGGAATACCAGAATAAGCCAACATATTTCTTCTCTTCAAGGTGACTTTATAAGATTGTCCTCTTCAAATAGAGAATCCTTGGCAAAACAAAAAGTGCTGGATTGCATCTCTTTAATATTCCCTGTGAAGAGGAGGATGTACCAGAGACAGTCTAAGTAGCATACAATTTAATGGAGGTCATGTTTCATTCTGATGTGAATTCTAAGTAGGGCAATATATGTAGATGGCAATTACAGTAATGGTTTTCTGTTGGAAAGTATAAAACTGTGACCATAGCCTCATAATTATGTCTGTTCTTAAAACAGTACATGACATTAAACCATAACAAATCTGTGCACTTCTCTGAATTCATGGTTTTGTTTTCTGTCCTGGCATTTCAAAATGGAAATAATAAGTCTGTTTTTTTCCTCTCATTTTCAGAATAATTATGCACTGCATTGTTAATGAAGTAATGCAAAAGGCATACCATTTGTTTTAGAACCCAGTGTCATTCTTCCTTAATGCTTAGGCATTAGAATCAATGCATTAAAATAATAAATCATGAGGTTTAAAGTAAAATGCCTGTGAGAGACAGAAAGACACACACAGAGAGAAAAACCTGACAAAATAACAGCAGTCCTTATGGTCAATAAGGATCATTCTTCTATGCTACATTCTTATCAGCAGGATCAAATCCGTCAAGCGTGAAAGATAAGGAATTCTCAACTGATTTTTATTGTGCAACTGTGGTGGACTATTGGTGGATGGATAGATCACCTACTTCTAAGCTACAGGATCCTGAGTTCAATTCTTGGTTTTGATAGATAAGACTCAAAAGCTGAGACTCTAAAGATGATAATCCTGAGGCTCTAAGGATGAGCCACAGTGGTACAGTGGTTACAGTGCAGTACTGCAGTTACTTCTGCTAACTGCCAGTTCCCTGTAATTTGGCCGTTCAAATCTCACCAGGCTCAAGGTTGACTCAGCCTTCCGTCCTTTCAAAGTGAGTAAAATGAGGCTCCAAATTGTTGGGGGCAAAATGCTGATTCTGTAAACCGCTGAAAGAGGGCTGTAAACCACTGTAAAGTGGTAAAAAGTCTGCTATTGCTATTATATCCATTAGGATACTAGTTAGATCAAACCTCTTCAAAGATACCCAGCATATAATTCTTATAATTTCTATCCATTAGTCACACTAGTTGTGGAAGATGAGTTGTAATTCAACATAACTGAAATGCCCCACTTACGTTGAACTTAATGGGCAATAATAACATGATACAGTAAGCAGGTTGTGCACTTACTTTGTTTTTGAAAAAATGCAATCTTGAAAAAATGACTTAAACCGTTTAGGACAGTCACAGCATCCCCATGGTCATGGGATCGAAATTTGGGGACGTGGCAACCAGCATGTATTTATGACAGTTGCCATCATCCCAAGACCATGTGATTACCATTTGCAATCTGCCAACCTGGCTTCTGACCAGCAAAGTCAATGAGGGAAATTGGATGAGCTGTACAACTGCATAGGTCACTTAACTGCAGTAATTCATTTAACAAGTGTGGCAAAAAAAAAAAAAAACCTTTGTAAAATTGGGTGAAACTCACTTAACAATGACCAATTTAGCAATGGAAATTCTGGTCTTAATTGTGGTCATAGGTCAAGGACTACACCTTTCTATGGCTTCTGTTAAAACAAATTCAATTCTATACTCTAAGCATAAGGTGCAAAGTTATTAAACCTATTAAATCTTATTTATCTCAAAAACAAATTAATCTAAGCATCAGTATACAGACAATGGCTGCTGTGAATTTTATGAGCTAATATTCATGAATTTTCATTTTGTAACAGGCCCCAATTCAACAACATTCCTACCTTCTTGGGAGCCCAAATGCTTATATGAGATCCTTATTTAAGAGTTTTCATTTCTACTCCACTCATTAGATTCAATTTTAAAGCCTTTCTAATCGAGCACATCGTGCCTTAGCCAAATGAAACAAACAAAATGTTGAAAAGTTATTATATTTATGCAGTTACTTAGCAAGCACATCTAAATTATATTAAAGTAACCAAAGTATCTTTACAATCCCCAAGGCAGGTCACAACTTTGAGCACTCCTAATGTTTGGAAATTGAAAGCAGATAAGTTGGACATGCTCTATGACCCGAATACATTTTTAGAAGACCGTGCAAAGTAGGAATTATATGACCTAGATAACTCAAGACTATGATCCCAAAAAACAAATCTTTCCCAGGGATACCATTTGCATAATAATCATTGATTCTCCATTCATGTTTGAATTTTGTTCTATCCAAGAATACCATGTGAGTCTAAACGTCTAGTTTTCAAAGGATTCCAAGTCCAACATTACAATTCTTCTTTGAAGACTATTGACCATTTAGAAGGAAAAGATAATGGTCTGTTGATTTAGTAATCTTGGAAGCACTACTCTATCTTTGATTTTTTTTCATCTTATGACAAGAGAATTCTGTCTGGATAAACCAACAGAATCACTCAGCATTGTTTCATATTTCTCATATTGAATTACAAACTATCATGCCTTCTCACAGAACACTGTTTCATCTCCTGTGCATTTCATCTCCATTCTACGATATCTATTTTTATTTCCCTAAAGGCTCAGAATCTGGTTGAGAAAGATTTCTGAGTTACATGGGGAAAAGTATCCTTTATATCTCTTGCTTCCGGTTGTTATTGTCATATACTGCTCTTGCTTCTCTGCTTGAGTATCTTTCCTAAGGAGCCTTGCTTCCAATATGTTTCCATCCTAGACTCTCCTTCCCTTCCTTTTTCAGTAGCTAAAGCACAGCCATTAAATTCTTCAATGCTTTGACTTGTCCTGTTATGAGTCTGCATGAGCTTCAGTTATATATTAGGAAGAAAAATAGAATCTCCTGTCCGTTCATTTTCATTCTGGCTTCCTAAGGCACCATCCAAAGAAAGCCCATTAGTTATTCTTGCCTTGTCTTTCTCCAGCAAACTCCTGTTAGTTCTTTCTCATGAACAACTGTAAACACTTTCATTTCAATGGGCTTCATCCTGGAACCAGGCTGTCTTATATTTCACTTACATTCTGCTTACTCGGAAGGAAGCAATCACCTAATCATCTACAATGGATAATCAACAGCTATTCAAAAGATAACCTTTCTACTCCTCATTGCTCATCATAAAATCTACAGCTTCTTTGATCATTCTCTCCTTTCTTCTTTCTATTGAATTCTCTGGCAAACTCCTGCTAGCTCTCCCCTCTTCTCTCCCTTAAACCAATACTCCTTTTTATACCTGTAACTTCCATTCAGTTTGGTTGTTGCACTTATTTATATCTATTCATAATGATATGCAATTTCATACAGTAATTATAGAAGCAATATTGAGCATAGCTTTGTGCTATTTATGTCAGCTCTTTACTGCAGACCTGATGTGAAAAAGTATAAGAAAATAGGAATGTTAATAATCTTGAGCATAAAATACTTGATGCTTTTTAAGTTTCAGACACAGCAAAAGGCAGGGTTGGGTTTCTACCAGTTCTGTCCACCTCTGTAGAACCGGTAGTTCTGAAGAGCAGCAAACATAGAACAGGTTCTATGTCTGCTGATGTTCTTACCCTGCCCATCTGGGCTCTTATCTGATCTTTATTTCCTGATTTTTCAACTTCAGCTGCTGAATGAGCCACAGCTGCAGTTAAAAAAGCAGGAAAACAGGGCTGTTTCAAAGGCTGCGTCTAGGCACACAGCATGTTGATGACGATTTACAGGCATAGCTCACAGCGTGCAGGGAAGCTCGTAAATCCTGAACCGGTAGTTAACCCTGTCATATCCCACCCCTGGCAAAAGGAATATGCAAACAGTGATACTGTTAAGAATGAAGTTGATTGAGATAAACAGTTAGCAAGGTACAGGTTTTTACCATGCAGCGCTTGGTACAGAAAAGCAGTAAAATTAAACAATATATAGCATGCTCAAAGAAAACTGCAAAACTTGGGAAATCAAGAATATTTAAGCTTTTCCCCTGCACTGTAATCCCAGTGAATCTGAAATATTCCAATGTGTTATTTGTCTCAGGAAGAATGATCTTCAAGTTCAGTATGAAGCAACAGCCAAACAAACAAACAAACAAACAATGCAACCCTTGGTTGCATAAACAGAGGTAGAGAATCAAGACCATGTGAAGTATTAGTACCTCTTGATAAAATCTCCCTAAAATGACAGCTGGAATACTTCATCCAGTTTTGGTCACATTATAAAAAAAATGTGGAGACTCTGGAAAGAGCACAGAGAAAAGCAATTAAGCCAATTAAGGGCCTGGAGACTAAAACATAAAAGAATGGTTGCAGGAATTAGTATGTCTTGTGAAAAGAAGTACTAGGGTGATATGATAACAGTGTTCTAATATTTGAGGGGCTACCACAAAGAAGAGGAGAGTCAATCTGTTTCCAAAGCACCAGAAGGCAAGACAAGAAACAGTGATGATAACTAATCAAGGGGAGAAGCAACCTGGAACTCAGGAGAAATTTCCTAACTGTGAGAACAAGTAACCAGTAAAATGATATGGCCTTCAGAAACTGTGGTTGCCTAATCACTGGAGACTTTTAGATACTGGACAGCCACTTGTATGGAATGGTATAGGATTTTCTGCTTCAGCAGGAGATTGGGCCAGAAGACCTTCAAGGTCTCTTCTAACTCTAATTTTATTATTCAGTTTCCCACTCATGACAGAATAGGGCAGAGCAAATCATTCATTCATGTACACAGCAATGTGCAGGAATGGGATTATTTTCCAAAGGGCAAATGTTGATGGGAAACTTAACCATATGATTCTTAAGTTGCTTTGCCCAATTTGATTCAATTTGCCCCTTGCCTTACTCTTCTCTGATCTTCAAACTGAAGCCTATCTTTCAGTTTTGTTTTTAGGGTTCATTGACTTTCTTCCCACCTGTCAGTTATGAAGATGACACTTCCATCCAATGTATCAGGTCCATTTGACTTGGAGCTACGTTCACAATGTGGAAAACACTTTCAATAACAATGTTCTGAAATACTGGAAGACTTCCTTAGGGAAACTACTATGACTAGATAATCTTTATAAATATGTTATGAATATCTTTTCTTGCCAAAGTCTCAATTGCATAATTATTCTTATTATGTGCCTTCAAGTTAATCTTGATTCCCCGCAGGTGACTGCCTGAAAAAGTCATTTTTCTTGCCAAGGTGTTCAGCGGTGCTTTGTCATTGACAATTTCCTAGGACTGAGAGAGAATGATTGGCCAAAGTAGAGAAGAAATCATTCCCCCTATTTCTAGTCTGATATCTTAACCAGTACACTAAACAGCTCTCTCTCTGTGTACTATGGTTTTAATCCTAAAGGTTTCACCAGCTATTTTTTTAAAAATAATTATGTTAAATATTATGCACAATAATATGTTTTAAGGTTCTAAGTTTATTATGATTTCTCTTTGCCCACTAAAAAAAAACCAAATAACTAAAAACAATTAGTTTATAGCAAATAAAATCATGCACATAGGTCTTAAATAACCACAGAATGATACGTTTCACAATGCTCAGCATGCATGTAAGTGAATCTAATACTCACTGGGTAGCCTTTGTTGAGTCACTATCTCTGAGCCTCAGTTCCCATCTGTAAAAGTAAGAATAATAATCTACCTCATGGGAGTAATAACATGAATGCAATTATTATGTTAAAGCAATGTGCAAGACGTGCTCCAGACCACAGGTTATAAAATAATGTTCTACTATTGAACAATGGCAAAATGTAAGTGATCATGAGCTTCTCAACCTATTACATTTTTTCAGTGATAGGTTTATAATTATTCTGAACTCATTTTATGTAAAGTGTGAGTTGATTTGAAAGATAGCCCTTTATTTACCCTCCCCATCTGTTTCAAAGCTGTTAGATGTCTCCTGTTTTTTAGCATTAATTTTCATATATTTAGCTGATTAGTCACAGAGAAAACTGCTATGTAGAACCAAGGTAACTGTTGCCAATTACTGGATTTCAAAACATTGCTAAATCTGACTTTAGCTTTAAATTATTTTCCATTTTTTCCTTGTTGGGATTTCAAGTCATGGCCTCCATCAAATCCATAGTTCAGTGGCTGTGCCTGAAACATTTCCAGAAGAAATTAAATGAATTTTCACTAAGAATAATAATTTATTTTGACATTATTTCTGCTTTAAAGAAAAGTATGTACTAATTGCCCTTGCTATATACTAAAGATCAGTGGTTGCCAACTGGTGGTCCGTGGAAAAATTTTTGGTGGTCTGCAGAGAAATGTCACCCCCAAAGCACCCCCCAAAGCAATTAATCCAGGTTGCATGGGAACACAAGGCTATGCATCCCACATGGCCCACAGGAACACAAGGCTTGAGATTGTGAGGGGAGGGAGGAAGGGTGGAAGGGAGAACTTGCCCCATGCGCCCCACCTGGCCACCGGGCTACATCTTTCCACTTCTTTCTTCTTCTGCTTTTGGTTGCATGCAAGGAAAGCAGCAAAAGTCTTTCTTTCTCTCTCCCAAACTTCACCAGAAACGAGTTTTTGGGACCCTGCAAGGCATCCTGCTCCAAGAGGAGTTCTGCTCCATCCTGCTTCATTTCTGGTGGAGTTTGGGGGAGAGAAGACTTCTGCTGCTTCTGTTGCTTTCTTGCACGAATCCAAAAGTCTCTCTCTCTCCCCCTGAGAACGGAGCTGGAGACAGTATCCTGCAATTCCAGATGAAGATTGATCGATCAGTAGGAAAATGGGAGTGGGAAATTCTCTCTCTCTTTCTCTCCCTCCCACCAATGTCAGCAAGCCACCATCAGTCAAATTCATATTTAGTGGTCTGTGGGATTTAAAATTATGATTTTGATGGTCCCCGAGGTCCAAAAGGTTAGTGACCCCTAATATAGATAACATATGAAAGACAAAATACCAAGCTATACTAAACAGATTTTGAGATGTGCTCTATCAATCTATTAAAAATCTGTATGCTAACTGAATTGTTTGAATTGATTGATATTCAGTACTCATCAACATAAGAGCAACTATGGTTATTCTGATCCATAAACCCAATTAATTACAGACAGAAATGCAAAAACAAAAACAACCTAGAAAAAAGGAATAGGATGTAAGTGTTATAAATCTAGTAAATGAAGGCCAGTAGTAAATACTATCTCATTTTTTAAAAAAACAGAACTTCTGCCAGGAGGTAAACTTCATTGAGAAAGGCAGTATTTTTCATCAAAATTAAGCAAGGATTGAGATCTCCCTGAAGGCATCCCAGAAAAGTTTAAATCCAACATGGTTATTTTATCACCAGTGTGCAATGGAATCCTAAATACAGAAATTTATCATTCTGGCAATTCCTTTATTCATGCTCAAAAGAATGTTCACTACATCAGCCAGTTACTGCAGAAATGATAAAAATATGTGATTGTTATCATCATTTTGTCATAATGACATTGCAGTATTCCAGACCAGTGTTTACCAACCCTTAAGATGTTCAATACTTCAATACTCAGCATGCTGGATGGATAATTTTGGAGCTGAATGGAAGTTAGGCCATGGCGACTGGCCTTTTTTGTTATTGTTGTTGAGACTCAATTTCCAGACAACTCTATCCGGCTGAGTCAGAATCTTCATCAACATAAAGAAGCTGATGTTCACACATCTTATAATTTCTTCTCGAGACAATAGTGTGACTTGCGGACAAGGTAAATCACATCTGAGTACAATGGATCATTTTACTGTTGTCAACCATGAAACTGTTGCATCTGCGCATGCCAGATGCATTTCTTAAACTCACAGGTGTCAAACTCTATCACGTCATGTGACATATCATGATGTATCATGATATTTTTTGCCTTTGCGGAGGCAGGAAGAGTATGGCCTGTGTGTGATGCATCTGGCCCATAGGCCGTCAATTTAACAGGTCTATTTATCTCCTTCACAGAAAAAGTAGCATTCTTCTAGGCATGGCTGTTCTCCAATTCAACTACTCAATTATCAGATCAGAACCAAGAAGGGAATAGTGTGATATCACTTTGTCAAGATTATATGGCCTTACTACAGTCCCCTACTTTATCAGAGGATATATCTTCAGTTCAGTGCATGATAACACACCTTCTTGAACACACAGTGAATTTATCACAGGCCTTTAAACAAATAAATTTATCCCTCTCAGTTTATGATAGTTCACCTGTGTAAGATGCCTACTGTACTTTTATATCAGTACAGGAAATACAGTCTGGAAGGTAATTTCTCCTACCTTCTTGGTGAGCCTGAAGCCTATTCAATATTTTCAAAGTTGAAAACAGCAGGTCAAGGGTTGGCATTACATTGCAAAAGGACAGGCACTATCGCCTAGCTTAGGCATCTTCAAAGTTGACAGCTTTAAGACCTGTGGACTTCAACTCCCCGAATTCCTCCTCCAATCATGCTAGCTCAGGAATTCTAGGAGTTGAAGTCCATAAGTCTTAAACTTGCCAAGTTTGAAGACCCTTGGCCTAGCTAAATATCCAATGATAGGCCTCATATCTACATATCTACTTTGTATGCTAAGGGGACATTATTTGTTTTTAAAAAGGGAAATGAGCATACTTGTCTGACAGTGCTGTCTCTTTAAATTAGCTGCTATACTTCCAGCTGTATACACATATCAAACTTCTGATTTTCAGAGAATCTGGCAGGACAGAGAAAGGAAGCCTAGAGGGGAAATTATGTTTTCACTTGCAAGTGAAAAACAGAAGGGGAAGAATACACCCACTCAGACCTAGAGGAATTAAGGAATTATAGGACAAACGGTCTCTTGCCCTTCCAATGTTGTTGATCCCAGCACTTCCCAAGTGGAAGTCCTGGAAAGCCACAGGATTTCCACTCCACCTTGTACATCTGTTGACCTTTGTTGGTCTTACCCTTGATTTGCAATTTGCTGATCAGTGATCAGCAAGAAGATCTTTGCTTGCCTGTAAGCCAATCCTTGATCAATCCTATGAATTATTTTATTTTTCCCTCCAATTACTGGTCCTGAGAATAATGTTCTTGAAAAGTTTTCATGTCTATGGAGATTCTCAGTCATCGAGATCATGGTTGTCCCAAAGATGCTTTTTCAAAAGGCAACTGGGTTTTGTTTTTCCAGTTCAGAACTGAAGACGCTTCTCATCCAAGATCTTCAAGAAACATCTTCAAGGAAAAACAAAGTATACTTGTCTTTTGAAAAAGCACTTTTGGGTTGAAAAGTGTTCTGTAACTGAAAGGAAATTTGTATTGACTTTGATTGCCTGAAATTCCTTCACACTTACATTTTCTAATTCTATCTTTAGATAGCATATTTTTAATATCAAAATGTTCTATAACATGTTTTTAATACAAATATACCATATTTTTAATATTAACCATAAGTCATCTACACGTGATCATAAAAACTTCATATTTCTAGCAGAGCTGACTTTTCCATTCAAAACAAAATTCCATCAAATTTCATCCACAATTTTTGAAGTCTTCTATAGTTGTGTCTCATGCTATGTTCCTGTTTTGTCAAAGTAGTCTTTGATATTATGTCATTTCAACAGATTCATGCTACAGACAATTCAATAATTAAGTTGAATCTCAGTACCTGTTAATTATAATCCTGAAATGTCATGACAATTTTTGGTAATAATACCCATTTAGAGAGCTAAAAAATTATGTATGGTAACACTAGCTGACAGTAGAAAATTGTCAGACTGTGATTCAGCTAACTCATTCTGATATGAAATAGCTTCCGGTGGTTTCATAGGAGAAATATTTTTGGGTTTGCTCTTAGTCATTTTATCTCAAGATGCTTTTCCTCGGTCTGTGAATCCTGAACATTTTCTATTCTTTCTTCACAGAATATTTATATAAGATTGCCCAATACACAAAAATGGCAAAAAATGAAAACAAAAAAATAATCATTAAACAACAAAAAAGGGATTGCAAATTGCTATATTGTACATATCACACACCCATAAAAACATGAACAATATTTAAAAATTTCTAAATAAAAACAAGTGATAATCTATTATTGTAAAATATCATGTAATTTCTGCCAAGGAAACCTATTGCATAATTTTTAAATTTTTCTACGCTTATTTTCAACACACAGCATCTACCTGTAACTTTTAGTGATGCTTTGGGTTGCTAATAAGAAGGAAATATATTCATTTTTTTAGGATATTGTTATTTCAGTAATTTCCATTCAGTTATTAACCTTATGCTAAGAATAAACTGCATTTAACCAATGTTTTACAAAAAATCAAACATTAAATATTTTTCTACATGCCTTCTACATCTTTTTAATTATATCTAGGCATTTCTTATGAATAGGAAATTTCCAAAATTAATTTTTATGCTGGTTGGGACCTGCCACATTGGAGAAGGCTCTTTAAATGCTAAGTTGAAAGATACTTAAGTTGAAAGCATGGATAAATTAATTGAAGCCCAACAAGGAGATGCTTCAGGATAAGGAAGCCAATCTATCTTATTAAGTACAGAACAATATGTCTCTATTTTCTGATGGCACTTCTGTCAATACGTATGTCTGGAACTACCAATCTGCTCATTTTAGGAGAGAACCTTTTACTCATCAATGCTCACATAAAGAATGGAAGTACATATGTCATGTATAAAATGTCATTTTGTTGAAAAGCTGTCCAACTAACACAATGTAAGCATTGTATCTTATTGTGAAATTTTCAAAAAGTTCTAGCCATAAATAACTTGTGTTCTGAACCAGGAAGGTTGCTATATTTATTATTAGAATAAGAAGACTGGCAGCATTGGTATAAGAAGCTTAGGGTTAGTTATTCTTTTCCATGAATATATATATTCTAATTGCCTTAGTTTCATGGTAGCTTTAAAAATGCTTAGGCACATAAATTTATGGAAGCAGATAAACAGAATTTGCTGAATATACCAGTGATAATTATTTCTTTGCTATGAACATTATGAGTGCTACATAAGCAGATTTTGAGGATCAATGTCATTTTTCATTAAAGCTCAAGATGAACATACGAGAGACATGTTATGCCCCTTCCCTTAAAGGAAGTATACCATCATTGCTATGCTTCAGGTTCCTCTACAAATGTTACAATTTTTGAAAAACATGCATTGATAATGCAACTTCATTCTCCCAATCAATCTTTGAGTTAATTATATTGAAAAAAATAATTTGTCCAAGTTCAACCAGCAAATCTTGTGCCTGAATGGTGATCTGAACTCAGGTTTAGCATTTCCAAGTACAGAACTTTAACTGCTATGCAGCATGTGTTAATACAGCTTGTGTGTGCTCCATGCTACATCAAGAAATTCTACTTTCATGATGACCTCAAATAACTTTACCATAATATTTCAACTATTAATTTATGACATTTCAAAATTCTCTACAAAGTGCTTGTTCCAAGAGATCACTGAGTAAATCCCCAGGGTATCCCAAATATCTAGCCAAAGACAGCTGGTTTAATCATATTTCTACAAAGTTTCAAATTATTATACCATCAGAGATCAGTAATAGATTTAACTATTTGATTTTGTCTGAAAAGGGAAAGAAAAGGGAAAGAGAAAAAGAAAGGATTTTTAGATTATATTTGATGTTGCCTTATTGTAAACACTGCAACAATAAATTGCTGTTGTATACAGTAGGACTATTACAGGTTTTCTACTATTATATTATTTCTAGTCTCTATTCTTTAAAACAATAATATGAGTAAGAACTCAAGGTTAAAAATTATTTTGTGCTTATAACCTAACCAAATAACTGATTGTCCTTGTCAACATCAATGTATCCCTAAATCATTTTTTTCAGAATAAGTCTAAAAGTTTTAATATAAAAACATGATAGCTTGGTCATTATTATAGGATTTCAATTCATTTATAATCAGGATGAATAGGCAGTTTAGATAAAAATTTCTGTAGGACGAAAGTACGCTAAGCTAAATGTAACAGATATTTCCCATATGTGAGAGTATCAGGGCTGATCTTGTTACCTCTCTGACACAATGGTTTTATCACAAGGTATTGTGCTGCCACTATTCAGTCCCTAACAGGATCAGGTCACAGTGTAGAACTGCAGGTAGTATCTGAAAACATAGCTTGGTATCCCAATACTAAAACAGCCACTCAAAATCCCTTTGACCCACAAAGCCCAGAGGCTCCTTTGACCACTATTGCAGAAAACTGCTACCCTAATTTTTCAACATCTGTGGCCACATGGAAACTACATGGAATACAGACAAGTATTACAACAGGCTTAACAGAGTTTTTAAGCTAATACAAAGAACAAAACTGTCTTGATAATTTTACATCATTGTTCTGCCCCTAAGAACACTTAACATACACAGACATTTCAATAAAGTCTTCAGACATCAAGAATGCCAATTCCTTTGGTAAAATATATTTTTCTTTAATTTTTATTTGGGGATATCCGGCAGACTTTATTTCTTTTGGTTTTTTTCCACCCCATGCCTTTCTCTATGATGTATCATTCTATCTATCAGAAACAAGAGGCTTTGCTAATCCTCTTTGCAACATGTTAACATTCAGGAAAGTTTGTTTATATGTTCAGGAGAAATGAAACCACATTCACACAGTGCAGAATGCTTTATAAAAACCCCTTTCCAGATGTGCTAAATCCCTGAGCTTCCATCTTTTATGTAAAATCTTGGGACATATATTCATAAAGCTAAGATAAAGACAAAGAACTTGTTATTGAAAAATGTGGTGATAGCTTGTGGTTGGTTGATAACTAAAAAAGAAACAAATTCACATAAAAGAATATAAGGACATTCTGTTTTTTTTCCCCTTCTTAATAGGTAATCCTAAAATGTAGATACTATTCACCACTTCATTCTCTTTTGTTCTCTTATTCTATAATCTCTTATTCTAAGGATGATCACAGTGCCTGTTGTCATTAATTTGATTTTCTCCTTGTCACATGTTTTGATTGGGCTTCTTGATTTTTAGTACTAAACAATACTATCATTACTATACTATACTATACTATCAATACTAACAAGTCTTTTAATGACCCCATAATCCCTTGTGGGGTGGAGTCTGGGCAACTGAATGGAGCTGAGTGTTTACTGGCCGGATGCCCTTCCTGTTGCCAATGTGGAGTTATATTCAGCAGATAAATTTTCATCATGCCCAGAAAGAGAAATATCTGTCTCTACCTAGGATTGAACTCACAGTCTCCTGACCGTGAGGCGAGAGCTCCATATCTAGGCACACTGCACTGTATGCCATACTGAAATTGCAACCAATTGTAAATCTGTACATGTGTCTAACCCTATACATATCTGCTAAGGCATACTTTCTTTAGTTCAGTGGGGCTTTTTTCAAGCTAAGTGAGCATAGCATGACAACCCAGAATTATTGCATAATTTATAACTAGCATTTACTTTCCTCCCTTCCATTTTCCTTTGTCATTTTGCATTACAAATTCATTATGTATTTGTGCATGCCTACACACTGTTCTAATGATTAGTGGTGGATATAATGCTGTAAATCATGAGTATAATAGCCAGAGAACAAGGCATATTTAAATCTGTTTCCTCAAACAATATAGTTTGAAATTCCTTTGTTATTTGATTATGCCATTTTTTAAATTTATTAAAAAGGCAATTTTGTAACACAATCTTCCCTGGAAATTGTTCTAATTGGTGGTGTCTGGATTTGATTTAATTACCTTTTCCAAGCAAAGAATGAAAAATGAAATTCAGAACCAAGGACAGCACCAAAATATGAGGAAGGTGACATAGTGTTTCCTTCCAAGACTTAATTCATCACAAAACATCTAAGATACTATTCTAAAGTTTTTTTTTAAAGAGGGAGGACCACCGACAATGAATATGTAACATTTGCATAATATCTCAATCAAGCATTTAAAAAGCCAAAGAACTCATCAAATGATCATGCCAAAATAGAAAGGTGAGATATCAATCAATTAAATAAAATATTCAACTGATTGCAGAAGAAAAAAACATTTGCACTCTGATTATATACATCTTGGCTTCAATTTAAGTTAAGTTCTCTATATGACAGGATTCTGGCTCATATAGAAGTCAACATGCATGAATGAGCTGGTCAGTGATTGCAAAAAAAGTACTAGTACTGCTTTTATTATTCCTATTGCTGTATGCATGAAAAGTTAACTCATGTTAACTATATATAGGAATTTTACATCCTTTCAGTGATATTAGTGGGGGAGCAGGACTTAACAAAGCCTAGTGCTTTAATAAGAATATTATTAAAGCATTAGGCCTGGTTAGTCTTGCTTCTCCACAAATACTTGATTGATACTCTTATCAATTTTTCTAAGAGAATCCTGAAGATTCTAATCAACTAATTATCTCAGTTACTATGGAACTGAATAACTGTTACACACATTTATTTATCTCTTAGGTGTTTATGCATTTCACAAAAAAACTTTTTGTTCATGATTTAAAGGTTCTTTTCAAAAGCCAATTTTGTCATACAATCTAGTCTGAATCATTTGTAGGAGACAGTGATCTTTATTTTATTGACTAATTAAAGATCTTCACACTAGCACACTTATGTAAGTCATTATAATCATATTGATAGAGGAAACAAGATGATACAACTATTAAATGCTGTTTGCAAACTGAAGTTGATAGAGAACAAATTAACCTACATTCTTAAAAGAACTGGCAACTGAGAAGCAGAACAACATTTATTTATTTTTCTCTATTAATTATTGTCCCATTCCCCAATGTTTAAACGTTAGAAGAAGAGCAATGTTGACAAACAACATGATAGTGACATTTTTATAAAAAGATTTCCGTCAGTGAAATTCAACTGGGCATTATCAAGAAATAATTATTTGGTATATCTGGAGCAGAGTTGGAAAACTGTCTTTCTACATGCTGTATGTATAATTAAAACTTTAATGGAAAGAGGTATTAAAATTACACACAAAATGCATATGCAATTGTACTTGAGACTTCCAATCAAATGTTCAAACAAAATATTTTAAGTGCTTACATTTTTTAAAAAATCAAATATTGAGATGTATAACATTTTAATGCCATAAGGCAGCAACATTTTTAAATAATTGCCATAAGAATTAATAAATCTCTAATAAAAGCAGCATTCCACTTCCCTCTGCAGGATTTATAAAAGGGCCCAAAAATGTGCTATAAAACATTAATAGAAAACAAATTAAAATATTGTTAAATCTATACAATAAGTAATTACAGTTGAAAGTAAAGTAATTGATATCGTTTACCTAAAATAATATTAATATTTATGAATTATGAATATGAATTAAATATTAAAATAATACTTTAATAATAAATTCATGATCAGTTTCTTTTATTTCTGTACTAGCTTGATATCCACGCTTTGCTATGAAACTATGTGATCAGCCTTAGTTTTTGGGGAGGAAAATAAAGGGAAATAATTCTGCCTCTGCCTACCAGCAGCCCTAGCATCTTGTCAGTATGTGAAAGAGTTCAGGGCTGTTTGGAAACTAAAACAGTATTTGCTGTGTGAGTAAGAAGGAGACAGCAAGAGCCTGGGCACGGCTTAGCTCAACTGTTCTGTAGTAAAGCTTTTGCTGCTGTGAAACTAAAACTGAAACTCCTCTCCTCTGTTTGTGTTTTGCACATGGAACTGATTTCTTTTCAGGTGGGGAGAGGTGTAGAAGACCTTAGCATCAGAGTGTGTTAATAATAATATACAAAATGCTCTGATGGTCCTTTCAAAAAATCTTTTCTTAGTGAGCACCTAGAAGCCAGGAGAAACAAATTTCAACTTCGTAGGCTTTACAGTTCTGGAGATTTTGTGATGATGTGTGAGTGTTATTTCACTTTTATATATATATATAGATAATTCTACCTCATTGCATCAAATAATTTAATATGTTAGCAAAATACTATTTTTCTATTTAAATATATTTTAATTACAAAATTTCATTTCCATAAGAGACTTTGTGTTGAGAACACTGGAAAATACAAAGTTCTAAATGTAACTAACATTACAGTGTATCCTTTTAAATTTTCTGAAAACAACTTCAAGGTGAAAATGTCAGATACTTAAGAGACAGCATCAAATTTCTTAGGCAAAACCTGGCTAACTTTACATGGACTAAGCAGGATCAGTCTTCGACGCAGACCACAAAAATTTAAGCTTGCAAGATAAATAGGTGGCAGGAGAAAGGCAATAACAAATCATTTCTGCAATGTTGCCAAGAAAACTTTATGGATGTGTTTACACAAAACCTTTGTTCCAAGCTCTACTCTTAGGAAACTATTTGCCATGCTATGTTATTTTAAAAACTGCTTTAATAAATTAAATTGTTTGTGTCAGGTATAAGCAACCTTTCTCAGTTTTCCAGTTGTAATTTTCCAGTGATTATTTGCACCAAGAATAGATTTGTTGAGATTCTCAGAATCACTACTAGCATGCTTTATTTTTCGACTGAAAAACAGTGAGAGATCATGTTGCTGACACAGTTTCCAATGCCTTGAATAATCTCTTATGTGATTGGATCACTACTGCTAAAATCTGAAAAGCTGTCCTTATTTATTTCTCCCTTTTTCTCGCCAGTCAGAGGTGGTATTCTGAACTACTCAAAATTTCCGCTACCAGATCTCCAAACTACTCAAAATTTCTGCTACCAGTTCTCCAGAACTGGTCAGAACCTGGAGAATACTACCTCTGCTCCTAAGGCATTCCCACTTCCTGTTTTACATGTGGCTCACTGCTCCATGCTTGTATTTGGGCTTCCTATTGTCTCTTGGAAATAGCTGAGAGATTGCCAGCCAAAGGAGCGCCATTCCATGCACAGAAGGAAACTCGGTTCGTCTCTGGAGTTACCATTTCTATTTCAAATGATTGGGTTTTTTGAAGTTTGTTTGTTTATTGCAATTCAATTAGGTGATAGAAACAAGGAATAAAATGCTGGTTAAATGCTGTTGACAAGGTTTGGAATAGAAAAAACAACAATCTCTAAAATATTGGAATGTGATTAATAGAACGTACAAACTTAAATCGTATTTTGAATTATGTCATGGAAATAAATATTTACATATTTTGGAAATGCAAGTATCTTTATATCATGATCTTGCAAAATATCAAGACAGCAATGACACAGCATGTTCTAAGCAGATAAAACAGAGATCCCAAAGATCAAGATATAACACAGGCAAAAAAAAATTCAATGAATATTTTGATTTGACAATTACAGTACAATATCACAGAGTGAATTCAGAGAGGTTCTTAAAAATTGTTGCAGTTATCAGAATCACCCTCTGGTGGTATCCAGTCCATTCTCAATTGCCATCCGCTAAATAAATAACTGCCCAATTTTCAATTATTCACTCCTGGATGTTCCTGAATAATTGCTGCTCAATACAATAAAGCCATGGTATAAACATGAGACAGTAAATTATACTGGGAAACAGCTAGAAACTGCTTCTATATTATAACCAGTAATACCATAGTGAACATAATAAATGAGATAGCTAAAAAAGAGATAATATTGACCATCCTTTATCCAATATTATACTGTATAATAAAAATATGCCACAACAGGATCAACTCAGCTTCACTCCACTAATTGACTATTTTGTGTCTTCAAAATCAAAGTATAATATATTGTTATGCAATCATTTCCAAATAGTAGTAGTTCTCAAACATTCAGGATAAGGAATCAACATAAACCATTTTCTGGGGCCATAGCCAGGTAAACCCCATATCCCATAATTTACTGTCTTGCTGTTTCTCAAAAAATTTCTCTGTTCTTTTTACCGGCAGTCAGCCAGCAGTAGAGAAGAGCACTTCCATATCCTGCAAGACACCCATTAAGATTTGCTGAAGCTTTATGAAAAGCAAAGATGACAAGTGACTCATAGCTTTGCCCCAGTAGTTATAAATCAAAAAGATGCAATTGGCTTGACTAAGTACAAGTGTTTGGAACAATAGAAGTACTGAGTGCTAAGCCTAAGTCTTCCTAAATTGTGTGTATATATTTATTACCTAGCCCTTGAGGGAAAAAAAGAAGCAGTGCCCGACTCATTCTTTAGAACAGTGTTATTTTTCTTTTTTAAAAAATCTATCATATTTTCTTCATAACTCTTATGAGTTCAGGAAGTCCCTGTAGAAGTGGCAGAACCTGAAGTCAAAAGAGAAATCAGCCTAGAGTCCCTATGTAGCCACAAATGGACTAATCCATCTTAAATTCTGTTGATTCTTATCTGACACCAAGATAGTTCTAATCAGTAGACTCTTGACATGGCATACTTATGAAATAAATCAGTTTAATTGGAACTTCATGTGTGATCTTGTGCACTTAACAGTCCCTGACTTTATCTATTATGGTTACCAATATGTTGTTATTAATCATCATTTTGAATAATTATGAAAAGAGTAGCCTTTTTTATAATTCCATGTTTTCTCTCTCTCATCTTAAGGAGTCATTCCTTTGGGATGAGGGGAACTTGTTGGAATACCATTTCTCCACATAAGCCCTATTATCTCTTCTGAGACACCCTTCTCCTTAAATACATTGATTCCAATTTTATCCCATTCTGTCACCTTTATAGTTTTACCACAGACACGCAATGGAAATTTCTTCAGTAACCCAAGGTCATTCCCAGGGTTATGCACTAAATATGATCTTTAGGACCATTTAAGTATAATTTATTCCACAAGTATTAGTAAAGAGCAACATTTGGCTGACCTGGTCCAAGCAACTACTTGGTTGAGAGACTTACAGGGAAGTTGAAAATACATCACAGAAAGAATCAATTCTTACTGGGGCCAAGAAAATTGAACAGTTGTGCTCTACATAACAACCATGAGCTCAGCTCAACTCTGTCACACAATGCTACAAGAAAGTAAACCATCAGTTGCCACATCTAGCCATGCACACATCCATCTTTAGCCCTGAAACAAATGTATTTTATAGTTGCATGTAGTACACAAATTCAAACAGCTAAGTCTTTGTTGTAGTACAAAACAATTTGAAATAAAATTTGGATTTTCAAGAGTTGGATTCTCCTGGAGAAGCCAATTTATAATTCCACTTGTGGTATGTTCTCCAAGCCAAGTCAAGGTCAATCTCTTTTCTCCAGAAAAGAAAAAGTTGTCATCTCCAGTCAACTACTACCAAGAATTTTCCAGGGGGTTGCCCTTCATTTATACATTTTTAAGACCTTAACTGGAGTTAGGAAATAGGACAGATTGATCCAACTGGATGTCTAAACCTCTAGTGTGTTGCTTGAGGGCAATAAATACTTGATCAGTTCCCTTTCATAGAATAGCCTCTCCTGAGAACCCATATTGTTGCAGTTTTTTTCATGGATGTCTTTTTCACCTTGATTTGTAAATGTCTGCATGAATTGGAATCCTAGACCTAATGAAAAAAACAGTAACTTTAACCCAGTAGTCAGCAATGCAAATCTATATCTCATTTCTACTTTACTATAACCAGACTAGGCTCCCTTCTTAGTTATACATGGAGCCAGTTTAAATATAGTCCTCAATATTTAGATTTGAATCTGCTCCAGAGGAACAAAGCAACTGTGTAGTATCAACTAAGAGCTAAGCAAAATTGACAGGTGTACTTTTACCAAATAAAGCTTTACTGCTGGGACATGCTGTTTCCCTCTGTCATGGTAAGTGGAAGCATTATACAACTGCCATTGGTCTTTTCTATATTTTGAATTACATAGTTTGGCATTGTGATTGGTAGAGTTTCTGGATGACTATGTCCAGATATTTAAATTTTCTGTCTTGCTTGTATCATCCAACCATTTAGCCACCAAATGTTCTCATGAAGTTGTATATTAGTAGAAATAGCTATTTTTCTATTGCAGTGTTTATGAGTTTACCTACAACTCTGATCTGGAAATGATATCATGTAGATTAGAGATCAATAAATGTAATGTATAATGCAGCACCCAGCTCAGGTGAATATTTTTCAGCCAGGTCTTGCAGTATAAAGGAATGGTCAAAAATTCAGTTCTAGAAACTGACTGTTCATCTGCCAAAATATGTTCTGAATTAACACAATTGGAAAGTTATTATGTAAACTTACTTATCCTTAAGATGAAAGGCTGATAGTTGGCAGATTACTCTTGACTGTCCATCTAATAAATGGGAAGTATAATACCTAAACTCCAATCCTTTACATATATACTGTACATATAATCAGTGTAATTAAATGTGGGAGTTAATATAGTGGTGCATCATTCCAAATTGTTATGTAGGACTTCAGCAAAAATTTCTTTCTGGGTCTTTATTGTGCTTAAATTGTTTAATAATCTGTTGTTTTTCAGAACTTGTGATGGGAGTTAATATGGAACTTTAGATTTAATTAAACAAGTTATCTTGAGAATGTATTGTCCCCAAATGACTCTTGTATACTTTGCTTTTAGGAAATAGGAGAAAGGGGCTCAGAAATTGAATGAAAATAAAAAAAGCCATCAGAGTAGATTCCTAACTTGTAATGTTAGTAATTGTGGTCAGCAGGTCCTAGAAAATTCTATTTGCACTGGTTTTTTATAGCAAGAAAAAAACCTGGATGGAAAGTGAAGCTGGGTAGTTTAAACAACTTAAACAATTCATTCTTGGCTCAAGGCAGTAAGAATCAAACCTGGGTTGAATGGATAAGCCTAACTTTCAGATTTTTTTCCTTTTTTGGGTCTAGTATCAAAGCACATAATGGTGGCTGGAGTAGCTAAATAAAATTAATATAATTCTGTAAGATACACATTTCCAAATCCACCTCAACTATTACAAGAAAAAAATCTATGAAGTTTTCTTAGAAGTCACTCAGTGTTACTTTTCACTGATGCATTCATCTTGCCTGGATGAGAGTAAAGTCTGTTTCTAAAAAGAATTGATCAAATTATCTTACTGCTCTGATGCTAGGAAAACACTAACTAAATGACTAGCTAAGAGCTGTGGTGGCACACGGTTAGAATGCAGTACTGCAGGCTACTTCTGCTGACTGCTGGCTGCCTGCAATTTGACAGTACAAATCTCACCAGGCTCAAGGTTGACTTAGCCTTCCGTCCTTCCGAGGTTGGTAAAATGAGAACCCAGATTGTTGGGGGAAATATGCTGACTCTCTAAACCATTTAGAGAGGGCTGTAAAGCACTGTGAAGTGGTATAAAAGTCTAAGCGCTAGTGCTATTTCTAGCTCTCTAATTTTTTTTAATGGGCCACTTCCTTGATTAATCCTATAATTAATCAAGGACGATCTCACAAGAAAACTCAGGAAGAAAATCATTATTAATAGATCCCTCCAGTGGATATAAATTTAGCTTTCTTAATATTTGTAATAAAAACAATCCTTATAGTTCCCTTACACATTCTCTTAATGCCAGGTATATAAAGAAGAGAATGCACCTGTCTCAGGAGGATATTGATGAACTTAGCAAAGAGTATGTTATTTGATCCCATTCTTGCATTAAAATATCAGCAAAGGGGTAAATAAGTATGAAATTTCGCAAATAAGCAGCACCTAATTTGGCCCACAAGATGTTAATTTGGGGATGATTTCACAAAGGTGAGGTGCATACATTAACCAATAATAGCATGACATTATTTAAGCCCATGTCACACTGCCCAACAGATGCAAAAAGGACACAGCGGATGAGCAAAATGTTCCATCCGTTGTTATCCGCTCTCAAAAGGGGCAAAAATTTGCATAACCGGAGCGGATAACACGGACGCGGGGAGGACGCAGGGCGGATGCAAAGCGGATGCGGAACGGAAGCCCAGCGGATGGGAGCGGATGGTGCAACCGCTGGGCTTCCGGGGGGCCTCAGCGAAGCGGACGTGGAATGGAAAGAGCGGATGCAGAGCAGACGCCGAACGGATGAAGCGGATGCACAGCGGATGCACAGCGGATGCACAGCGGATGCACAGCGGAAGCCTAATGGATGCCTGGCATTAATTGCGCATGCAGGGAGGATACATTGCGTCAGCCCCACGGATATAACGGAAGCAGCTCGGAAGCAGGTCGCCATTCAGGGGAATGCCTTGCCTACCCTGCCTGCATATCTGCCTGCCAGCCTTGCTGCCAGCCTTCCTACAAGCCTTGCTGCCAGCCTCCCTGCCAGCCTTGCTGCCTGCCTTCCTGCCAGCCTTGCTGCCAGCCTGCCTGCAAGCCTTGCTGCCAGCCGGTCTGTCTGCCAGCCTTGCTGCCTGCCTTCCTGCCAGCCTTGGTTCATGTCTGCCTGCCAGCCTTGGTGCCTGCCTGCCTGCCAGCCTTCCTGCCAGCCTTGGTGCCTGCCTCTCTGCCAGCCTTGGTGCCTGCCTTGGTGCCAGCCTTCCTGCCAGCCTTGGTGTCTGCCTCCCTGCCAGCCTTGGTGCCTGCCTTGGTGCCAGCCTTCCTGCCAGCATTCCTGCCAGCCTTGGTTCCTGCCAGCCTCCCTGCCATCCAGCAACCCCACAACCATGCGGAAGCACAGCAAGCCTCAGCCATCTGCTGCCAGCCCTGGCAAGAGGTACAGGGCTACCATCCCGCCCCCTGGCCCTCACTCTGGTTCTGCTGGGGCTTCTGCAGCACGGGCTCGCTCTTCTGGGGCTGGCGCTTCTGCTGCTTCTGCTTCTGGAGGAGCTGATGATAAGCACTCCAGCACCAGCCACTTCCACAGCACCTGTACCCTTCACCCCTGAGACTGAGCGAACAAGAGGAGTGCCAGAGACTCATTTTTGTCTTATAGCTTGTTGTTAATAAAGTCTATTTTTGATTCACACACTTGCTTCATTTCTTTTTTTTAATAAAGTCTTGCTGGAAACTTTTAGTGTCTTCGTTCCTGAGCTCCATCATCAGCTTTTTGTACAGTCCATCTTCTGCTCTTCTGGTGAACCATCTTCGGATCCAGACTCTTTTTGGGTGGCTCCTTTTCTTCTCGCAGTAGAGTTCACAGAGCCTGCAGATGGCTTCGCACTGTTGCAGAACGATGGTGGCTCCCGAAAGGACTTTGTTACAATCCACGGTGGACATGACTGGATGCTGTGGAAGAGCAAGAGGCAGATGAAGGCTGCAGAGGTCTGCACCGCTGGGCTGCTGTTCTGAAAGTGAGATGCAGGTGAGTTGCTCCCTCTTTTTATAGGCAGTATAGGTTTTCCGCTAGGCATCCTCTATGCATCCTCTAGACATCCTTAATATCTGAGATAGGTCCCCTCTGCAAACGTTTTTTCCATTTTAAACGCTTTGTTTCCATTCTGCATCCGCTAGGCATCTCTTCTGCATCCGTTCTGCATCTGTTCCGCTTCCTCCCTGCGTCCGGGCGGATGGAGTTACGCGGATGCGGAATGGATGCCTAGAGGATATAGCAGATGCGTAACGGATGCATAACGGATGCGTAGTGGATGCGTAGCGGATACAGAACGGACGAACTGGATACATTTTCCGCGCAAAAGTTTTAGGCAGCCCAAAACTTTCTGAGCGGATGAAATGTCAATAAACGGATGCTGGGCGGATAGAGAGGAAGCCAAACGGAGGCAGTGAGTACATCACGTTTTCGAACGGATGGCAAGGTTTTTTGTCCATTTTACATCCTCTTTGCATCCGTTGGTTCAGTGTGACATGGGCTTTAGCAACATTGCATAAAACTCCAATAGTCTAGCACACTGTATCTTATCAACCTTGGCAACTTTAAGATGTGTGAATTTCACCTCCCAGCAACATTTTAATATGTGTGGCCTTCAGCTTGCAGAATTCTGGGAACTAAAGTCTGCACACCTTAACACTGATCTAGCAATGATTTTAAAGTGTTGCTTAACTGTAATCTGGAAACAAAGAACCTCACATCATTGTGCCTCATCTTGTTCTGGACAATGCTAACAAAGAAAAGGACTTGTAACCATCAAAAAGCAAACTGACAAGGTTTCCTGAAATAAATGTATACTATCTTGGCAACATAATTCTTACAAAGTCTTTGGACTTGTGTTCCGTCCATTTATATTCCATGAGCAGAATGGCAGAAGAACCTGCCATAATTTTCAGTGAAAGGCATAGGCAAAGATAATACTTCCTGGATACCAACAGCATGAAGGGATATTCTTTTTTGATCATTAGAATCAGCTTTAAAGGAGATAATAATAGATTGAATGTCAAGGTGGACAATCATTAAAGTCAAATTTAATGGAGGTAATAATGGACTAGTGGGTAATTATGAGAGAAACACAAGATCCACAGCTGGGCTTTTGCCCATAAGTCTTTGCTGAATGGAGAAAAAAGTACTCCTCCCTGTAGTAGTTGGGTCTTTAGAATCTTCATCTTGTCCTTTTATTAATTCTGAAACTGATGTTTGCTAGGGCATACAAGCTGAAAACCTGAAGGCAAATGAGTAGCCTTGATCTGATTGAGCCCCCCAAAAAGGATCTTCATTACTGAATCTTTATGCACTGAAAAAAATAACTGTTGTACCACTTTTTCAAGTTCATTCTGGGAGAATTAAGGTCAACCTCAAGGGATTTTTCATTAATTATATCTGGGTTTTCCCCCAAGGTCATAACAGCAATCCTGGTACTTTGCTTCTCAGATTCATTGCAACAGTCCTAGGCAGCTAGGAAGACCAAATTGATTAGTGATTTGACCATTCAGCACATTGTTACCAGAGTTCACAACTCATCCAGGTGCTTTAGGATGTCCACTTGCTCAGAGTCTGGCAAGGTACCAAAAAAGCCAATTAGCCTTGCTTCTAGAGATTCATCAATGCAATCTCTTTTTATAGATATTGCAAATCATAGCTTCTCAAGGGCATTACTGGTGGGGTGTCCTTGAGTTTATCTCAGTTTAATTTATTACTATGTAAAGAAACAGTATTCTCGTGAGCAAACTATACTAAAAGCAGAATAATTTTCTCTGTGAGAACATCAATATTGAAAATATTAAGTTCATCCAAGATGAGATTCCTTTAAACAACATATTTGAAACTATAAGTTGTTACTCTTTTGGACAGTAACTATTTCACTTTCAGTAAATTTAACAGATACTAGAAAAGAAGTATGTGAAGCCAGTTCAAGGACAGGGTAATTGCCTTTTTTTAAGTCCAGGTATTCTCTATTCATTCTTCTGTTAGATATTGTAAGTGGCTAAGACACTGAGCTTGTCAGAAAGGTTAGTGATTTAAATTCCTAGCACCGTGTAACGGAATGAGCTCCCGATACTTGTCCCAGCTTCTGCCAACCTGGCAGTTCAAAAGTAGAAAAATAGGGACCACTTTGGTGGGAAGGTAACAGCGTTCAGTGCACCTTCAGCATTTAGTCGTGCCGGCTACATGACCATGGAGACATCTTCAGACAGCGCTGGCTCTTTGGCTTTTTAACAGAGATGAGCACTGTCCCCTAGAGACAGAAATGACTTGCACATATGTGAAAGGGGAATCATTTTTACCTTTTATAACAATTTCTATTTCCTCCCCACTCCTTTTTCCATACTAGACATTAGGCTCTCCCTGACCATCATTTTTCTTCCTGTCAAGTTTGGACATAAAACCAGCTTTCTTGCTTCTCCACTGTTGCTTGTTGAGCACAATTAGTGGATTTTGCGCAAAGGATACATGCCCTGGCAGTCTCTCATTGTTTTTTCTTTTCTGTTGGCTTTCAATAGACTTCATGAAACTTTCTTTTAGAGAGTCTATCTTAGTTTCTTTTAATTGCAATCACCAACTTGAACATTGAAATTACTGCCTATGCTTCAACAAAGGCTGTCTTATAAAATTTGTTACAATCTCCTTTTTTAGATCCATATCATTCTCATCCTGCAGTGAAGCTGCTGAACAGACGGCAGGAGTCTCAGAGGAGGGGTTCTGTTGCTGTCCGATTTCTCCTTCAGTATACAGAAAATTTCTAAAAATAGATGACTTTCAGTCTTTACTTATAAATCTCACTCCAGGGGATCCTATCTGTTTGACAAGTATACAAGGCTCAAATTACATATTTGCATTTGTCCATTTTTAACTGTTCAAGGGAAGTTGGATGGAGCCTATGGTCCAGGAAGTTCATATTATCTCTTCTTCTTTTTTCTATCATGCAGTCCAATCTGATCAATGAGTAATAAAAATATTTAAACTAAAAGCTAAAAATTGTTTGCTAAAATTAAATGTTTGATAATGATCACTAGTAAACTAATTTCCTAAGCATAATAAAATAATAAAATACAATAATAATAATATTATTATTGTACAATAATAAAATAGCATCATTTTTGTACAAGACTAAAAGTACATTCCAATGAATTCCAACTTGATTCCAGCCTGGTCTGATCATTCAGAGCAAAGAAGGAAACAGAGGACTCATGTACCTAATATTGTAATGGTTTTGTCTGTCTGGCAAGATATTGTTTATGCTTGAAATCACAGTAATTTGTTATATAGATCTTGTTTACATCACAAGCTCTGTTTTACAGATTTCCTCTGAGCAAAACCACATTTTAATTGTCTTTCCTGAATAATTCAATTTTTTCCTCTTTAAAGTAACACTCCACCTCAGCAGAAAGATTCAAGAACTCTTGTTAAAGTTTTATCTCTGTGTTTGTTTACAAAAAAACCTCCCCATTATATTTAGGTCCCCCAACTAAACAGAGTATGTGCATGTTCTCCCATGAACTGAATCAATAAAGCTGTTTCAGATTCCTGCTTGTTTTCCTTCTACAATTTCCACCCCTTTACTGATACTGATTTTTTTTAAAGAGACATGTTTTTCTTTTCTAAAATGAACTGCTTAGAGTCCAATGGAAATTTGCAGTTTGGAGTAAACACTGTATACAGTAACATGAGCCTATTGTTGTCCTTGGAACTAGTGATTTTCTCTCTTAAATTTTCCCATTATTAATATATATTTGTAATGTATGTGTAAAAGAGAGGAAGAAAGAAATTCATCCAGAAATGTACAGATATCACTTCCTCATCTTCTACTGCTTTGCTGCATAATCACCCCAAAGATGGAAAGCATCATATTTTAAAGATGAGCAAAAAAATATAATGTTAAAGTATCTCATTCTGCCCAGCCATACAATAGAGTTGAATGTATGTGATGAACATGACTTTGGTGGTAACCTATAGTTCATTTACATTAAATATCTTTTGAGTTGAGTTCAGCTCCTGATGACTACGTGGAAATATCCATATGGTTTTCTTTGCAACAATGATTTCCCCAATGCCTTGTTTTGTTGTATTTTGCAGTCTAGTCCACAGCTCTGAGATTCCCTAATGGTTTCTCATTTAGGTATCAACTGGTATGACCTGCTTTGCTTTTTCAGATAGGTTACAAAAACACAAGGAGCTGCCATTTATTATTTTCAGCCATCAACATCCACTTTTGTAGTAAAATGCTGCTAGCTTTGGTATATATTAAATAGTAAGTTTAGAGGCAGTATGCAGTAGTTCTTAATTCCAGAAAGCTTGAATGCACACATGTAATATTTAGATACCTAGCCCAATCTAAAATATCTAGGTGGTATATATAATATTTAAAAAACATTGGAAACCTCACCTAATCTGGATTATACAATTATTTCAAATGGTTGTTTGCAATGAACCGGATAGATTTAAACAACAATACTGGTTCTAAAAAAACCCTCACAAAACATTAAGAGGGACAAGGACAAGTAGATCTTCAATATCAATGTGTTTCAGAATATACAACCCATTACAGAGAAAGCCTTCCTTCCTTCAGTTCCTGGGAATGAGATCTAGAATAGGACTTGGCTAAGGGGCCACCAAAGGACAGGAACAGAATTTAAGTTAGGAAATTTCCAGCATCACACGATGTGGAATTATAGAGACAATAACCAACATTCTGAATTAGGCTTGGAAGCCTCCTGATAACCAGCAAGGTAACTAGGTGTAACTGTACAATGGATTTTTCTTGTAGGCACTTGAATCAATTGTACTGCAGCTTCAAAGTGATCCTCAAAAGCAGTTTTCCATGTACAATACATTTTAGTAGTCCAGTTATGTGGTGATCAGGCAATGAGTTACAATTGTCAGGGCTTCCTGGTATATGTAGGCTATAACTGCATTTTGAAGCAACAACTGTCTTAAAAATCAATTGTACAGCTAGTTATAAGTACAGTATTTTTAATATGTTTATTTTTCATTATTGCTCTGCAAATTGTATTGGTTTCCAGTAGGGTCCCAGGTGCAATTCAATGTCCTTATTATTAATTCTTAAGGCTTTTAATGGTACTGGTAAAGTTATTTGTACAAATAACACTAGCCCCACCATATCTAATAGCATTGGCAGGCTCCAAATTCTTTCTATAAAGCAACACCATCTGATAAGACCCAGTAAGTGTACCATCACAACAACAGCCACGTGGAACAACTTTCCCCTTGAAAATCGAATGATCCTTGCCTTATAGATTTTTCACACTGACAACTTGAATGGCCTTTTGGGCACCAGGTCAAAGTCTTGAGCGAATCTGTCTCTAGGGTCATTGCAATACAGTGATTGCAACCCTGACAAACCGTATTTTTTAATATGCTTTGTTTTTCACTAATATTTTAATGTTTATAAGAAGCTGTCCATAGTTGTTTTGCAAGCGAGGTGTCCATATAAATTGAATAAATAAATCTTCATTCCATAACAAGTGGGACATGAAGGTTAGCATGTCAAACAAAGAGGCAAAGAGAGGGGTGTAAGGAGGAGGAGAGGAGAGGAAATCTGGAGGATTTACTTAGGTTTATTGTTCATTTCTAACATGAAATGAGAAGAGATGCAGTTGTCTGATAATTAGGATAGATCTTAAGCTCTACGCATTATTTCCTAGCAGATACCATGGCATTTTGGAGTTAAGGTAACCTAGGAGCAAGTCATATGTAGAACATGAATTAGCTATTAAGGAAAGGATATTCAAGCAATTCAATTTATTCCAAAACCCAACAAGCATAAAGTATATATGTTCATTCATCCCTCAAAAAGAAATGCCAACATTATTTCAACATGTTCATGTATAGCCTTATTTTAGTAATCAAGACTAAGTAGTTTACTGAACAACTGAAGATACATAATTTATATTTATCTTTTCACATCATATTTATATTTTGTTTCATGTCCATGTTGTCCAGTGGATTTAGGGAATAAAAGAAAGAAAGATAACAATTAACTGACCTTTTAGTGCTAAACATAATGGCAAGTGTTTGCTTCACATAGATGAGAAATCAACAAAATCTTGATCGTGTAGACCTATTGAGGGAAAATACAAAATCCTCATGTTAAGATCTGAGATCTTAGTTTGATAGGTTTAAGAAATAACTTTCAGAAATCATGTTTAGTATGAATTTGAAGCAACACAATATGCCTGTTGTAAAGCTTGAGAAAGTATCTTAGACAAGCTGTCTTCCAACATTCTAACTTCCTACCACCCATCACCTTAAACAGCGCACTAGTACAGAAAACTCAGGATAGCAATATCAACCATCACTTCAATTGGCATATATTATTATGGTATTATATTGTCCTGTATTTTATATTCTGATATGACCTAAAGGCTAATCAATAGTTTATTATGATTAGTCACACATCATTATTATCTTTTTACAGCAATATGAAGTTGTAGAAGTCTGTTCTTTAGCTGGTGTTGGCCTTAATACTCATCAGGTTCTTCTCCAGAATTTAGGATGATGTAATGTGTCAACATAATTTTACAATTGACTGATGGAAATGTTGCCAATGCACAGATTTTCTAAGTGCCACCCCAGATCCTTGAAATGTCACCCAGAGTGTGAATAATCAGTGCAATGACCACAGCCAACTTATGCCTTAATCTTTCAGTTTTGATTTTTCAGATCTTGACATTTTCTGATTTTCTCCAATTCTTTGTTTTCTACTCTACATTCTCTGGTATTTTGTAATATCAATGATCACATTTTCTTCTTTTCGGCTACAATTATAGTTCTTGGTTTATCAGCCAGGACTATCAGTCTGTATTTGGAAATCTGATCATATTTTAAGCTACTCATTTTTTGCTACTTTTTCAAGTCTGTTTCCATCAATTTTTCATTATTGGCATATGACAACTTTTACAAATGTTACATTGAATCATTTTGGTGACTACATTAGGATGTTGTTTACAATGTTTATGTCAGCGTTCCAGCAAAGCCAAACTTCAATCAAAACTCAGAAACAGGCATTTTCTCAAAGTTTCTTTTTATTGGAAAAGTCATACTAGCACATCTGAAAAAATCTGAATCTGAGAGTTCTGGGTCTTCCTTCAATAATTAAAAAATACAAATCCATCCCCTGGCAACCATCATTCCATCATATGTCCCAATCACCATCCATGCCAATTTGAGACTTCCCTTAAACCACTCCTCATCCAGGTGTAGGAATAACATGACCTTGACTGTAAAGAAGAATGCTATTATGTCTAACTACATACGCTCCATGAAATCTCTCCACCCAATTTCCAAAGCACAAGAATGTGGCAACATGGAAGCTTCTGGTGTTAATATGGCTTCCAAAGCTGACGGTTTGTGTGACTTTATTGCATGAGTATATTATCAACTGTTTCTTCTGCTTCTATGCACAATTTGCACTTTGAATCATTTGATGAATTTTCAGTTTTGGCCTTGACATGAATTAGTTTTAATAACTTATTCTTGAGCAGCCAAAATCAAGCCCTCTGTTTATTTTTTTAATGTTTCAGTTGTAAGACATTGCCAGGTTTATTTTTATCCACTTTCCCCTCAATTTTTTTGTAGAAATCGATTATATAATGCTTTTCCTTGCCAGCATTTTGTTCCTGTTTTATATTCACTTTTTGTTTCCGATACTATTCCTATTCCTTAAATTGGTTGAAATTTTAAACTTTCATAAAAACTCTGCTGATTTTTTACATATTTTTTTCTTCAATAGCTTGTTAGACTTGAAGTAAATGTCTGCCTCCATTTCTGCAAGATAGCTTAATAACACTATGCATAATAAATAGCAATTAGTTTTCTTGTTCAAACTGTCCAGTTCAGCTTGTGTCCAGTAGTTGGAATGTTGATTAGTTACACATTGTTGTCATTGTTATTCAGAAGATATATTTTACTTCTGAGTAAAATGATAACATTAATATGCATTTGCAAAGTTTGTCATCATATTTAAGGACTTAATATTAATACATGTTTAGAGCCTTGGATTTGAAAACAAAAAGGTAACATGCAGTCGCCTCTATGTATCATATTTTTTAGAAACCAAATGGTCAACTCCAGTAGATAGACTATAGCAAGCAATCAACTCAATGGGAAAGTTAAAACTAGCTTTATTGACATTTGACTAGAACAAAATTTTAGAAGTTTAATTATGTTGTACCTCCTCCAACTATTTGTAGTTCAGTTCAGTAAATTAGTGAGGTGTCTGTCTGAGCCATTTCCAATTTCCATTTCCAATTATTTTTGTCTGTTTTGGATGAGACATATTTTTCACTCCTCATCATGTTTGGGGATTGTCATGTCTGTGTGTGTGTGTGTGTGTGTGTGTGTGTGTGTGTGTGTGTGTGTGTTGGGCCTGGTCTCTGGGTGTATGTGAATTTCATTGCATGTATACTGTGCATATACGTACAGTGACAATAAATAATTCAATTTAAATTCAATTCAGTCACCTTACTAATGGTTCTTGCTTAATTCTGTCAAGATCATATTCCTTATTCTTTGCATATATATGCATCTTATTCAAGAGATAAAACTTCCCCAAGTGACCATGCTGAAAACTTTTAAATCATGTTTGGTGAATAAGATATCTCAATGCTTAAGTCTGATTATGTTTCTAGGGTTAATTCTGTAGGTTACACAAACAAAAAAATATGTCCATGAAAATAAAACAGGGTAATAGGTTAATTAATATAGATTACAAAAAATAAAATAATGTAATAATAGTATGTTTAATGTATTATACTATACAAATAATTACAACTTTCTATAAACTAAGGTATTTATGATAAAGAACACGTTATTACTATTACTTATTTTTTCAAAAATTATAGTTGGAGTTTTGCAATAAAATAAGAAAAAAGAATTAAACTTGAATTAAATTTACATATCTGTGGATAGTGTGAATAATGTTAGCGATTTAAGTAACAACACTCTGATTTTAAATGTATATGTAAACAAAGCTATTTTAAAACACCTATTAACCAGAAAGCAACTGGATATGTTATGTCCTCCCCATTTCTTCTAGTTTTTAGAAAAGGCCTATCCACTCTAGCTGAGCTTTTTTGTGTAATGTGAGTATAATTCAAAAACAAAATCATTGTCAAACTGCAGTCATCCATCATTTTTATTCTCTAAGAATACCTAATGAGCATTTTAATTACATTTTAGAAAGTAAAATTATATTTGAAAGGGGTATTTTGCTATACATTATTCTGCCTTCCTACACATTTTTTTCATTAAAACTATTTAAAAGAGAAGTCACAGGGAGCAGAAAGCTCCTAGGCAGTTCTGATAGCAGTTGGCATCCACAAAAATCAGATTGTTAATCTACAATCTTGTATACAGATTGCTTGCATTCAAATGTATCAGAACTACATGTCTCAAAATTCCTATTCAGTATTTGGTAACAACAGCATGTTGAAGAAAAGAGAACAACTTTGACTAATTTCTTAAAATGTGTGTGTGTGTGTGTGTGTGTGTGTGTGTGTGTGTTCAAGTTCATTATGAAAAAAGATTTTGTTGTTGTTTTGTTCAATCATGTTTGATTCTCATATAGATATGTCCTTGCAGTTTTATTGGCAAGGATTTTGGCACTGTTTCCTTCCTAAATCTGTAAGATTGTGACTTGCCCATGTCACCTTAGTGCCAGTACTTTAAAAAGGACTAGAACTTATGGTCTCCTGGATTCTAGCCTAATTTCTTAATTATTATTACACCAAACTGTCTCTCCAAAAAAGAATATAAATTATCCTAAACCCAATTGTTTACAATAGCTCCCTAAATTTATGGTCTCACATATTTTAAATGAAATTGGTACAATATCAGTTGTTGATTTCTGTCTTATTTATACATAAAACTCTTAATATCTTTTAGCATCCACCCACATAAATTCATATATGTGTATAAATAAATAAAATGTGGGGGGGAGGTAGGGAGGGAGAGGGAGAGAGAGTGCCTCTGAATATTTTGATGTATAAGATTGTATGGACTATACATTCCTAACAAAATATAAAATCAACATGGATTGATGCCTCTGCAATCTTACTTTCTTCTTTTAATAAAATTATTGTAAAATAGAAAACAAATCAAGACCATTTCTATATTTTTTTTATTGTTTGTCATTCTGAGCACAGAAAAACTGTATTGTTGAGCCTGGATAACAATAATGGGGAAAAAAACTTTCTATTTTAAAAATCATGAAATTATATAACATTGAACATTCCCACTATACATGCATACACACTGTGAATCCTATCCCATCTCATCCTAACCTATCTGAATTTCCTATAAACCCCGGAAACTGGCATAGAAACTAATATTTATTACTATTATTATTTGTGTATAATAGATCTGTATTATTTATATATAATATGTCCATTTTATTACATGGATGATCCAAATCCTGAAAACCAGATATTCAAGAAAAGTTATTTAGGTTGTTATAATCCATCCAGCTTGTTATTCCAAGTCAGAAATGTGTCACCTAATTTTAAATCAGAACTGATTTTAATGAAGACCTTTCGTGTAACCATGCACACCGACTATTAATTAGATAATGCCATTCGCAAAATCAATATTTAGTCATCAAACTCCAGCTCCTTCTAATGGTCAAGTACCTTATGAAAGATGCAGCAAGAGCTGAAGAAACATTTTTAACCCATCAGATTACTGCCTCTGACAAGACAGAAATGAAAGTTTGTGGGAATGTAGCCAACTGATGTAATCAAACTGTTTTTCATGACAGCTTTTGAGACAGATTTCTGTAAAAGTCTGATAAGAGGAAATCACTAATATGGGATGACTTATACAATTGTATAAGTTGTATACAGTTGAGCTGTGGTAGCTCAGTGGCTAGAATGCAGTACTGCAGGCTAATACTGCTAATTGCCAGCTACCTGCAATTTGACAGTTCAAATTTCACCAGGCTCAAGGTTGACTCAGCCTTCCAGCCTTCCACCCTTCCAAGGTAGTAAAATGAGGGACCCAGATTGTTGGGGGCAATATGCTGACTCTTATTAGAGAGGGCTGTAAAGCACTGTGAAGTGGTATATAAGTCCAAGTGCTATTGCAAATACTATTGTATGATGGCACAGTTGACATGATAATATCTTTGTTAAAGATTTGGCATTTTATTTGTCCCCAAACTTGGTTTTATTAGATAATTTATGATTGGAATGGAGATGCATTGAAGGCAGAAGCATGTGTACATTAATAATTGATCTATTAGAGCCAGTACATAGTAGGGATGACATCTCCTAACCCGGAACTCTCCAAATGTGTGAAGACCAAAATTCCAAACAGCAGCACTCTTTGTAGTGCAGTGATTAAAATGTTAAGCTGGACTTGAGAAACCCAGTTCAAGTCTTCAGTCAATCATGGGATTCAATGAGCAACTCTGGGCCAGTCCCATTTTCTCAAGGGAAGAAGTCTATCTCCACAGGATTGTTCTTGTGTGGATAAATGATGGAAACTACCATGGACAGCAACCTAAACTCTTTGAAGAAGGGCCGTGAATGCACTAACAAACAAATAAATAACCCAACTGGAATGTACTACAATAGGAAAGGCTGGATTACAGTACTGGATCAGATGTTTGGATTGATTATTGTAAATGTTAATATTATATTAATATTAAATTAATATTTAATGTTATTAAATCTTCTGTCGGATCTTAATAATAACTCTTAAGATCCAATAGAAGAAAGTATCTGTAGCTTGGAGATAAATGTAGAATCCTTGGTACACTCTGAGCTTGGTTGTTTGCTTGTTTGCTTGTAGACATTTCATTACCCAACCAGATAACAATATCAGTACTTAATGATGAAAGCAATGATAAAGGCATTAGTGATATTACCTAACAAAACCAATCTCACAGAGCACCACGGTTTTGACCACTATCAAAACTCCAGGGAGGGAGGGGGAAATTGCAAAATTACACTGTGCCTTCAACAGTTTTCTCACTGATACATAATCAAACCCCCTATAAAAACCAAAATAATACTATCTGATGTAGATACAAACATCAGTATATACGTTTATATAAACAATACAATAGTTTTAAAACATCATGCCGATTCAAAACAGTTGACTGCCACTACATTTTTTATTCTAATATATCCTTTGGAGCATAAACCCTCTGCAGTGTGACAGCTCTTCAGATATTTAAAGACAATAAAGCTATTGTCTCTGCTCTCAATATTCTCTTCTGTATATCTTGGACTTTTAAATTATCTAGGTCTCTGAATCATTCCTTGTAGGTCAGTTTCCAGTCCTTTCATCATTTTTGTAGTATTTCTCAGTAAGGCCTGACCAAGGCAGAGTAGAGTAAGATAATTACTTCCCACAATCTGGACGACATGGTCTTCAAGATTTTGTTGATCTTATTTGCAGATGTCTCATGCTATTTGAGCACAACTTATTTATAACTCTAGAAGCAATTATTACTTTAAATTGTGCTCAGAATAAACATGCTGCTAACGTAAGTTATTCAATACAGCTGCAATATGATTTCATCTAAAGTCTAGCTTCTCAATCATGTAAACTCTTCTTTGAATTCAATTCAACTTCTAGTAACTTCATGAAAACTATTTGGAAGTGATCTGACATTGTCATCTTCTGGAATATTTTTCAACCTCCCAGTTTCATGTACAGGCCAGGGATATCCTGTTGGGTTTCTATATGTTTAATAATAAAAGGTCTGAAGACCAGCCAAAATCATATGGATCCTGCAATTTAGCTGAGCACAGTATGAAATTTGACTTGCTATGTTAAATAAAGGTCTTCTTGCCTTTTAGCATTTCTTGTATATGCCTTTGAGTAATCATTCGTAGGGCATTGATGATAAAAATGTCCTGTTATTTTTTTGTCCTAGAAGATAATAGAAGGCATAGAAGATAATCTGATACCAGATTAGACAGTTTTTCCATCCATTCTACTACATTTTAATCATTTTGAAACTATTTCAAAAATACAAGTAAATCTTATTGTGTAGGTCAACAGTAAGAAGTCTTTTCTTCCATCTACCTCATTTAATACATTTCATGTTTCAATATACACACACACACACACACACACCATGGGACCTCAAAACAAGTCTTTTCTTTCATTTTTTAATGTCCTCATACCACATAAATAAATAAAATGATCATTAAAGCTAAGTATTCCTGGTCATCCTCACTACTGAACAAACAAATATTGCCCAAGGAAACTATTTTAAAAAAAAATGGAAATAATAATATACCCACAAGAAAAAATGAAATGATTAATCTTGTTTTTATGTCAGCAGGTTACAGCAAATCCACAAGAAATAACAGCAATAACCAAATTATTTTACTTCAATAAATCCCATGAATAACTGCTAAAAATATTTTATCCATAAGCTATAGGGTGACTTTCTTCTCATATAATTTTTATATAAAGATACTGGGCTGACTACAATTCTGCCATTTCTCTCCCTCCCCCCAAAAATAAGCCTATATATCGTATAGCAATGCACTGCATTTTGCAAACAGCCTGCAACAGAAAACCCTTAGCAGCTATTAATCCAATGTCAGCCTGCCAAAGGAACCAATACGCAAATCAGCCAATCAGAACTAAGAAAATAGTAAGCCAATCACAGAATTCAGGATTCTTACAATGTTCAAAACAGACATATTTTGTTTCAAGTTTGGAAATAATTTAACATGTTTTGTCCTGAATTTTTGGGGCGGTGGGGAGAAAGCTATTGAAATGCAAGCCATTCATTGTGCATCCTTAATCAGTGACAACTATTTATGATGTGTGGCCGAATTCATGTCTCACACTAAGCCAACCTATGCAGTGGTGGGATTCAAAATTTTTTATTACTGGTTCTGTGGTGGGTTTGGTGGGCATGGCAGGGGAAGAATACTTTAAAATCTGCAATCAGAGGGGGTATTTGCTGGTTCTCTGAACTACTCAAAATTTCCACTACCCGTTCTCCAGAACTGATCGGAACCTGCTGAATACCACTTCTGAACGTATGGTTTCTTCACTGAAAGCAAAACAAGTAGCATCTTGAATGTGGGCATAACTTAGGAACAAAAAAATAAAATCTTACTTCAAGTGCCCAACAAATCTCAGATAGTGAGTTTTAAAAATAATTTTTAAAGCTTTACCTGCTGAACTCAACATCTATACATTTCTATCATAAATAACTGTTGCTCAATTAGTTCCACATTATTTAGAATAAGGTTGAACAAGTCACTATATTAATTCCAAAGTTACTGACAAGCAAAGCTGGAACCAAATGGGCAAGTTCATACATCCAAGAACATACCAAGCCATAATGAAAAGCCATTTACAGCAGTATTTGAAGGGGAAATAAATGAAACATCATGTCTGAAGGAATTTGTTGACATGAGAGGTCCAAATTATTCCTTCTTCCCTTCCCAAAGCAATGGTACCATCTTTTTTTGTCAAGAACAGCTCTGTATCTAGTTTACTTTGTCATTGCACCTCGTACAATGAAATTAAATACCTTCAGTGTACATTATGACTATGAAAATAAAACATAAACACACATTCTCCACATTCTATAAATTGAAAACCCCTGATATTGCATTAATATTGCACTATACAGTAGAATTCAACAGAATTAGTGCCCTGGGATAGAAGCTGTTTTTCAGCCTATTTGTCCTTGTTTTTATTATTCTGTACTGTCTGCCAGATGGTAATAGTTAAAAAAAAAAAAAGGTGCCCAGGATGAGATGGATCTTTGAGAATGTTTTGAACTTTCTTAAGGCAGTGGGAGCTATAAAGCTCTTCCAAAGAGGGGAAAGGGCAACCAATTATTTTCTGGGCTATGATATTAACCCTCTGGAGTGCTGTCCTATCTGCCACCGTGCAATTGGCAAACCATTCAGAGGTGCAGTAAGTTAGGATACTCTCTATGGTGCAGCGGTAGAAGGTCCCTACACCCACTAAAATATGTAACCATTAGGTGTTGCCATTTTCTTCTCTTCATTTTTGACGATTTATACCGATTGAAGAAGGCATACATTTTTACCAAAGGAAAGATCAGAGGGGCTTACAATCTCATTCACAAAAAAAGTGTGGAAAAGTGAGTTTAAATCCTGGAAAGTATAACAGTCTTTCACATTTTTGTATTAGCAGTGAACAATGAACTCTTCTGGATGGCTTTCCTTGTCTGAAGATGCCAAGGAAGCCAAGCCGAGTCTGTGAGATTTCTGCCAAGTCAAGCAAACGAGCTGAGCTAAGTGTGAAGTATCAATAGGTCTGTGATTTATTGCTTAGCCCAAATCAGAAATACATGACTTTTGGAGTTTTATATATTAAAACTAATTATTAAATTAAATGCTCCAAAACTGGAAATTTTAAAGAAGAGATTAGATAACCGTTTGTCTGAAATGCTATAAAGTTTCGTGCGTAAGCAGGGGGTTGGATTAGAAGATCCCCAAGGTCCTTTCCAACTGTTATTCTATTATTCTATTCCTATTTCTACTTTATTCAATTCCTGTCAATCAATGCAGGTCATTCAGTACAAATTAATATACTTCTAGTGCAGATAGTCCTCAACAGTTCATTTAGTGGCAGTTTGAACTTACAACACTGAAAAAGGTGACTTATGACCATTTTGCACAGTTATGAGCTTTGGAGCATCTTCATGATCAGGTGATCAAATCCCAGGTGCTTGGCAACTGACCTGTCAGGCTCTAAGCTCACCCAGAGCCCATCAGCTCTGAATATGCCTCGCAGCAAGTCAGCTGGCCATGTCACCTTATCTCTGCTGCTGCCAGATCTGTATTTCTGCTTGTGTACTGGCAGATGGCTTTGGAATGACGCAGCAGAGCTGAGGATGGATGCTGCAACAACTGTGGGGCTACAGGAACTGGCTCTGTATTGATGTGGTGCATATTGTTAAAGTGGGTTGGAGCACATTTTGGGTGGTAATTAGGACTGAGGTTAAAACATGGTGAAGTTGGCACCAGGTGGGAATCAGTTAGTAAGGGTCAGAATAAGGTAGGGATGTAGAGATGTTATAGGGTGAATAGCATTTAGGGATAATAGGTTAGGCGTGGCCAGAATTAGAACTGCGTATAGGCCTGGGTGAGGTGGGGTGTATCTCAAGATAATGGTGATAAAAGGAAAGGGAGCAAACTCAAACCCAACTCTAACCTTGCCTGGCTTTTAGGCATTCTTGCCTGATTAGAATATTTGTTGTTTGATGCTATATTGAATAAACCATCATTGTCCTAAAAAGATGATGGAGTTTGGATTCATTTAAAGACAAATCTTCAATACTCAAGGACATGCTGAGATATTTGACATATTTGTGACGGTTGCAATGTTCCAGGGTCATGTGATTCTCTCCTGATAAGCAAAGTCAAAGGAAAAGCCTAATTCACGTAACAACTGTGCTACTAACTGAACAACTGCAGTGGTTCACTCAGCAACTGGGGCAAGAAAGGTCCTACAATGGGCCAAAGTACATTTAACAAATGTCTCACTTAGCAACAAAATTTTGGGGCTCAATTGTGGTTGTAAAGTTGAGGACTACCTATATTTTGTACCAGTTAACATACTAGCTGCCACAGTCTGCATGTACTGAAGCCTTGGGACAGTAGTTTGTAAGATGTTCTGCAGTGATCAAATCAGAATGGAAGAAATTCATTATTACAGATGTGTCAGTCTCTTGAATGGCTATTGCTGGCATTATCAGATATAATTGTGCAGATTTTAATTATGACAGACTTCACCATCAAATAAGACTATTTCTTTGAAATTTGTCCCAGTGTTTGTAAGTTCAAAGATGAATACAAGTTTAATAAATTATTTTTATTGTTAAAAATATTTTATAGCTATGCTTTCCTTGCTTGTCTCCAATTTAACATTAAGGTAGGCTTGGTTTCTTAATAAATAAGCTAACTGCTTTCACATTTTTGGTGCTAAATCCCTAACACAGAGAAACAACAAATCTTTCCAACTGAATTAATTCAATGCAATACTTTGATCTCACATCCTTTAGTCAATTTTAAGCAATCAGAATCTAAAATTATATTTTTCCAATTAAATACTTTTGGTCTGAATGGACTTATAATATTCTAGGTAGCATAACCATTAGCCATGCTGGTTGGTAATTGAATAAGTTAAAATCTAGTCCATCTTTGCAGTTGCTGGATTTGAAAAAGTGATTTAAGAAATACAATTTTCAAATGCTTAGTTTTTCCTGCCTAAATATGTATATATATAGAGAGAGAATGGAAATTCTTTTGGACTAAGAATTTTGCTGCAAGGATTTGGTGGAACCAAAAAAAATGCAATGACGACTGTATGTCTACATAGTAAATTAAATTACATGCAGCTAGTGGGATTATTCCCAACATATTTAGTACTCTTCTTCCTTCTAGCATATTACAGTTTGACAGTAATGTTTCGTAGGGATTTGGGGGCTACATACTGTATAATTCTAGAATGTCTGAATGACTTTTCTATCTGTAGAATCATCTATATTTTACTTCATTTTTTCTAATTCAGAAACCATATGTTCATCTATCTATAACTTCTTATAGACAACAGTAGCTAAAAAGGAACACAAAATGTTGCATAAAATCAGCTGTGAACTATTTTTTTTTTACTTGATATACATTTCCCCCCCAAAATTAGTCACCTACTGCCTGATTTTCTGGTCTACTTCCCATCACAAATATATAAAACAATATATTTATTTTTGTGAAAAGTTAGCATTCGTATTTTAGTAACTGTCCTTTAACAGATTTTATCTGTTAAAAATGTCATGTTGATTTTTGAAATAGTCTAGTTAGAACCTAGCAAAAAGGAACAGTCAAATAATTCAACACATATACTGATAATGACCACACACCTGCAATTAAAATAACTGGTCATACCTTATTACTGTTAGTCATAGGCCTATAATTATCAAATGACAGTTCTTAATTTCCTATTTATGCAACAAATTTATAGTCTCCGCATTATCTTTTTTGTGCAAGAGAGAGAATGATTTATAAAATGTTGACAACTTTTTTATCTACAAAAGATGAATTAAATAAACTAATTAAATAAAATTTCAATGCACTACAATGGAAATTTGTTTGACATTGTTACAAAATGCCCACTGTACTTTCCATAATCAATGTGCCAGATACTTTCTGATTTGCAATCTGGTTCTTCTAGTTTTAATCTCACTAGTGATTTGAAACCTAGTCCCCTGAAGCCAGAGGTGGTATTCAGCAGGCTCTGACCAGTTCTGGACAACCAGTAGCGGAAAGTAGTAGTTTGGAGAACCAGCAAATTCTACTTTTGACTTGTCCCTCCACCATCTATGCTCTGCCTCCTGAGTCCCAGCTGATTGGCTGGGTCTTTTTTGTTGCCCTGCACAGCAGAACAGGGCTGGAAATCAGGTTAGTGGGGTGTGGAGGGAATGGGGATTTTACAGTATCTTTCCCCTGCCATGCCCACCAAACCACACCATGCCCATCAAGCCACGCCCATAGAACCGGAAGTAATTTTTTTTTTTTAATCCCACCACTGCCTGAAGCACAACATAACTTAAAACTTCAGTATTAGAGAAAGGGCAAACTGAAAAACATCATCAATAGTTGTACACATTAAGTTTTAGTAGAAGCCTTAGTTTGTTTACTTAGACGAACAAACAAAGAAAACTAGTGATGGAGCTGGAGAAAGTAGGTACAGTAGATGTAGGAGAAAGAGCCACTGCAGATAAGTGAATCATGAATTTGTTTAAGGAATCCTGTTTCCCAATTGGTTTTTGATCCTGGGAAGTTGCAAACATAATTACTACATTCCAGTTGCCAAGTTCCTGAATTTTGATCACATGATAGGCAGACGTAAGTGTGAGGACTTGTCATAAATCGCTTTTTTGAATGGTGCTGTAACTACTAATGGTCGGTAAATGAATGAAGACTACCTTTACTTTAAAATATGCTACTGTAACCCATCCTGGTTCTCTTTGGTGTTCTCCAGATTATTTTGCTGACTGGTAAAAGTTTTGCTCTGATGACAACTTTGAAATGAATTAGCATGAGAGTGTTCCATGTGTCATTAACCTCTCTATAGACACCTGCAATAGAATGAAGTCAGTCATTAGGTAAAGATCAGTAATACCATTCCCATTCTTCGAAAATTAAGCATTGTTAAATTAAGTGTTTGTAAGCTTTAATTACTAATATTTATTGTTAATGAAATTTGAATTATAGGGTTTTAGGAATAGTAGAACAAATTAATACTGAAGCTAGCTGATTTAAGAGCTGGCAAAAACAGTTGCAAATACATGCACTTCTCCCTTAATGATCCTAACAGGGTCCAGAATTTTGGTTGCTAAGTAATGTAGTCATGAGACAAAATATGCTGTGGTTGCACAATTTAGCAATGACCGTTTTGGTAGTCCCGGATGTGATGATTAGGATCATGTCATTGTTGGACAAGATCACCCTCCTGTGCTGCATTCACCTGTACTTCAACTTCCTCTCAGTTGATGATCTGCCTCCCACCTCTGCCATTTTGGCCACTCTGAACTCTGCCACTTTGCCCTCCATTGCCCTATTCTCCACCCTAGACTCCCAGTGCCCTGAACTCTTGTCATCTCTGCCACTCCCTCATCCCCTTAGCTGACCTTTGCCATCCTCTTCCTCTGACTTTTGATGATGTGCACCAGGCCTGCCCCTTCACAAGGGAGCTGCTGCTTCCTGGAGACCTCACAAATGGGACTGCAGTGTTGTTGTTGTTGTTATTATTATAATTATTGTTGTTGTTGTTATTATCAGTGCCCTTGAGATGTTTCATGCACAGATTCAGCGAAACTTCTGAGGAAGCATTCTGTTGCAATATGATGCAAAGTTTGTGGGGTGTTCCCACAGTCACAGATAGGATTATCAACCAGCCCACATTTTTATTTCCAATATTGGCACTTGCTGTGGTTAGTTCAAATCCAGTTGGGCGCTGTCCAGATTATCCTTGGGAGAACAAAGCTAAAAGGCCATTGTACTGGATGAGACAGAGGGCAGGGTGGTGAGAATGCAGAGTAGAATGCTGGTCAGTGGGGTGTCCAAAAGGTGCAGAGTTGGGGAAGATAGGAGGATGGAGAGAGTAGAAGTGTACCTAGCAGTCCTAAATGTGGGTGAACTACCAAGCACCAAAATTTTGCTCCTGTGGGGGAGGGGAACCATGGGGGGTGCTGCAACAGCTGTGGGGGAGGGTTGCAAATGTGAGGGTGCTGCAACAGCCATAACTTTGAGAACCAGCCCTCACTACATTTATTCAGTGCCATCATAACTCCAGTCATTCAACAAATGGTCATTAATCAAGGATTATCTGTAAGCCTAATACAATAGCAGCATTACCTGGATCTGAATGTCAGAACAAATCTTAGATGAAAAGGAGGTAAAGTATCCTGATGTTGAGAAAAGAGAGCAAATGAGATAGAGAAAAAAAATTCCAGACAGTTTGCTCTTTATTTTTAAAGAGCCAGAATAAATGAAAAGAAATGGTGACTCATACATGTGTAGGTAGGCACATTATGACGGTAACACAGACCTTATCAATGAAATTACTTTTGAACTCTAAAAATTGTAATGAACTAAAGCACTTTTTTTGGGTCTTCAATGAAGAAGTTTTGAATAAATGCAAAACTGCACATTGAGTGAATGAATTACACTCATTATTTTTATGGCTGAAACTTCCTACACTGAAGCTTGCTAATAGGCTCATGCTGCTGATGAATACTACATGCTTCCAGGTTAAAGAAACAGAACATTAAAGCTGCACGTAGCTGTTCCACCCACATGGACAAAAGTGTCTGATGCAATGTGTCTTAGTAAAATTAAATTTTCAGCTAAAAACACTCAGAGCGAATTTTGTGAACATAGGACTGATCTCAGTTGGACAATTTCCATTTAAGGAACAGTAAATAGTTTATAGAAACTTTACTTATATTTCCATGCTCTTGGAGATCAGCCAAATCCTCATTAGTTCAGCAAAATCATATTGCCCAAAGCTAGCCACTGGCTTTCAGTCCAGATAAAAAAATGGATGTGAAAGGGCGGTTGTGAAAATCATTGGTCTTTGATCAAGAGGATAGCACATAATTTGTACAAAGGGAGCCTGAATCCAGAATTATGTTATCTGTATTTTTTTAAAAGGAAACAGCAGTTAATGAAAAAGTCATGCTTGATAAATTGGAATGCAATTACTTGTGGTTCTTGGACCTTTGAGTCTAAAATGTAAGACTCCAAAAATATAGTAATAACAATCGCAACAATAATTAGCAACTTCTTCAGAATATTGATTGATGTGCTATCAAGTCAACATCAACTCTTAGCAGCCACATACATTTCTCCATCTCCCCAATCTCATTCTTCAGTTCATCCAATGTTTTATTTTTCTCTTTCCTTTCCACCTTTCCCAACTTTCTCCAGATCTTTGTGTCCATAGTTTGATAATTTGAGCCTGGCAATTTGTGCCTTGAGTGAGAACACTGGGTTGATCTGTGCAATGATCAATTGATTTGGCTTCTTAGCTGTTCATAATATTTTCAGGAGTTTTCAAATTTCAAAATGTCAATACTCTGCTTCTGCAAGATCCAATTTTTGCTTCTACAGTGTCACAGAGGACACTATTGCCTGCACAATTCTGGATCTTTGTAAATATGGACACACCATGACATCTGAATATCTTTTCTGCTAAATGAGCCCTACCTGTAGTGTTATTAGCGTGATGTAGGTTGTTGATTCCTCTTCCTCTGATTTAAAGCTATATTCAATTTCTTCCAATATAGCTTCTCTTAATATAAATTCTACCACAGAGAATGACTAAATAAGGAGAAAGTATGTAGCCTTATCACATTCTTTTGCTAACATGGAACCAATCTGTTTTGTCATATTCTGTGTGTAATATAATTTTTGAGCTGTTTATAGAATTCTCATGATAATGAGATTTTCTGGGATTCCCAGTTTCATAAGCACATTCCTCAATCTGACATGATCAACTCAGTCATTGGCTTTCTATAATCAATGAAGCACATAATGATACAATTTTAATATTTTTGGCTTTTCAGCCTGCATCAGAAATAATGCCTTTTGTTCCTTGCCATTTTTAAATCTAGCTTGAACACCTGGCCATTTTTGCATGTAGGGCTATAATCTTTGTTGGATAATATTAAGCATTATTTTGCTCAGTTTGAAAATAAGAACACTGCACGACAGATTGCATATTTTGTTAAGACTCCATTTTTTAGTATCAGAATGTTGATTTATCTCTTCCAACCTGTTCTAATAAGTTGTTCTCCAGATTTGCTGGCACGGTTTGGCTACAACCTGTATTACTTCCTTTGCTTGCCATATATTCTATTAATTCTTATAGTCCTCTAACTTGATATTGACCACAGTGATGATCTTACTTTATCTTCTAGAACTAAAAGGTTTTGTAATATCTTCTAAGCTATCTTGGATGTTAACCTTATTTCAGCATGCTCCTTTCATCTTTGTTTGATCTTCTTTGAATCAGCTCTTATCTGTCCAATGACATTCTTTAACATATGATTTCAAAGTCCTGAATTCAGAGATCTTTTTGGAAGATTCTCATTGTTTTTCCACGTTTGATTCTATTTTCAATGCTTTTGTAGATGATGTATAAGTTGTGTCTTGTCTGTTTTAATCGCTTTCTGAAAGTCTTTGTGAAGTTCCTTCCTGAGATATTTCTTTGGATTCCCTTCTCTTCTGGGCAATTCTCACGGTTTGTTTGACATCCAATTTGCTTTCATCTATTTCTTCATCTTGCACAGTGATGTTCACCTTTAACAACTTCTTTAAGTTCATTTCACAATTCCTCTGGATTGTTTGTGTTTTTTTTCATCAAAGAGATTCAGGACTTCAAAGCAATTTCTGAAAATTATTATCTGCCCTATCTCTGGCCACACAGCCAGAAAAACACAGAGACATGACTTCAAACTTTACTGAGAAGTGTTTTAAGCAAATAGATATAAGTGCAAATGCACATACACACATACACACACTAAACAAATCAAGTCCCCAAACCTCCAACAAGCTTGTGTTGAGAGAGTTCCAAATCCAAAACAGGCACAAGAATGTTCAAATGAAATCCAAGCATTGTAGAAGAGCCATCAGCTGTTTCAGGTTCAGTTTAAGTCAGGAATTAAAACATTTGGAGTCTACTGCTTTAAAACACCATCCTATGAATAACCTAAATAAATGAATAACCTAAATATGAGTTGCCAATAGTAATGGAACTCCACACATTATTCAAAAGTGTGAAACTGTTTCACTATCCCCTGTGCAACCTTTTTACTGTCCCCAGTTTTAACTATTATTTGTCAGTTGCTAGATTTCACCATAGGAATGAGGAAGATTATGTTTTTTTGCTTTTAATATGCTGTTACAGTAAAATGTTTCAATATATAAAATGAACTTTCAGTTGAAAGTTTTAGCTCAAATAATTTAACTATAATTGTACAATAAAGCTTGGAAAGGAATTAATTTTTTGTAATAAGTGCTACCTGTATCTGTATATAATTTAGTTAGATAAATAAATAATGTATTAAACTAAGCTCTGTTTTGAGATTTTAAAGTCAGTATTCTATTAATGAATTTCCTTTTTTTTTTTTCTGCAGGAACAAAATTTAGAGCTATTTTAAACTACTTCTCTTTGGCTTTAATAAAAATAATTTAATTCAGTTCTTCAGCATTGTATTGTTCTTGGCATTGATCCAAGTTATAAGATCCTACTGAATTTACAGAAGAAAAATAAATATATTTCTTAAAGCTACATAATGCAATGAAGGCTGGGTTATACATATTGTACAATCCGATAGATGTTAAAAAGCCATTTCTGAGCTATAAATTTAAAGCAAATGAAGGTTCCTAGATCCTAAACCAAATTACTACCTTTTTATTTTTACCTTATATTTCTTTCACAATATATATTATCAACATTTTTCTCTTCCTTTTGCTTTGTCTGTGACTTATTATTCTATTCTGTGACTGTACTATTCTATATCTTCCCTGCACTCTTGTGACTACGCTATTCATCATACTACACATTCACACACTGTATATGTGTATATATAATACACACACACAGCACATGCATGAATAACAAAATAATGTTCAAATCAGAAAAGTCAGCAGTAAAAAAACATACCTCTGGGTTAAAAGGATCACACTTTAATTTTGAAGGAAAGGAAGAGATCCTTACAACAATAACAGTTTGCCGCAGGTGGCAGCTAAGATATTAGCTTCAAGATATATTATTCAGACAGCTTAGAATAATAAAAATATATGCAATAAAAATTGTATTTGATAATGGAATTATCAATGGAAAAATAGATGAAAAACTAATTCCCTTAATATTACATTTCAAGATAACATTGTTAGAAATTCTCTGAATATATGTCATACAGTTATTCTTAGTCATTAACACTGTAAAATGTATTTATATGTGAATATGTATCAATGCATAAATATATGACATATCTATATATGAGCATATTAACAGTGAATTAATGTCAGAACAAGCAAATGATAGTTGGAGGATGGAGAGTTTATTAAGAGTTCAGATTCTGAGTTAGAGAACCTGAAACGCATCTCTTCATCCTCACCTCTCATATCTGAGTCTCTTTAGTTCCATACTTCCTCCAGAAATTGAACTGGGAGGAACAGTTTCAATACCCAATCATGACAGAGAACTGGAACAGGGTGGAGATTCTTGGTAGAATGACTGCACACGTCTCTGCCATATTACCCCTACAACACAATGTTTTATCCATCTCTGTCTGTTTAAATGAGATAAAATGGAATTTGCAAAGATTGATTTTCCTCTCATCACATTAGTCTGATGCCAGCAACAATTCTGGTAATCTTCTATACACCTTCTGCTTTGATAATCTCCTTTGAAATGAATGGGACAGATTGTGATATTTGACGAATGTTTTCTCTTTTCTGACTGAACATTTCCAAGTGCTTAGCAGAGGAGAAGGAACAGGATATTTTCCATAGCAACCCCACGATTTATTGGTTTCCTTCTTGCTTTATGAAGTAAGCAAAAAATTTATTTCACTAAAAAAGGCCTTTAAAACTGTGGCTGTTAGTGATTCTTATGCCAAGTCCTTATAGAGATATTTATACGCAATCTGGAATAAAGTGCATAACACCTGGATTCGGATAAACAAAGCTGATTTTTTTTTACTTTATTCAAATGAGTCATTATTTAAATAACATCTTGATGGTGAGATAGGAAAGTTCTCCACTACTGAGAACTTTTAGATCTTCACTTTTATGATGTATTCCCTATTAATCTTCTTGATTTCAATGTACATGATGTTGCCAGCTTGAAGGATACCCAGCATGTTTCTTCTGTTATTTTTAGGTCCTTGATTAACCATGTGGCACGGAATCAAATGCCTTCTTGTAATCAATCCAAGCTATATTCAACTTGGTCTTCCTTCTCTTGCAGTTTCCCAAAATCATCTTATCAATTAGGAGCTGATTTTTGTTCCTCTACTGATTGGGAAGTTTCCTTTCTGCACAGGTAGAAAGAGCTTGTTTTCAACTAGGTGATGTTGGACTGCATCAGCTACAATATCAATTAGCAGTGTGAAAATTGTTGGTAAGCAGGGAAATTGGCCTGTAGCTGCCTGCTGCTGCTTCATTTTTATTTATTTATTTATTTGGGGGGGGGGGGGATATTATTTTTTATTTCTTAATATAATAATTCCAACTTCAATTGAACAGTGTGTCATCCGGGTACAAATATTGTTGTAACTATGTATCATTTATGTGTTTGCAACTGTGTATCATTGCAACTATGTATCATTCAGGCATTTGCAACATTGTATCATTCACATGTAATCATTGAGCTTCTGTCTTCTCAGTGACCTTTTACAGGGCACG
>BLBF01000002.1:25049496-25066153 GCA_015471245.1 Laticauda colubrina
TCTTCTTCTTCTTCTTCTTCTTCTTCTTCTTCTTCTTCTTCTTCTTCCCTTCCTCCTCCTCCTCAAAATATGTTTCCAAATCCAAAGATCTGTTGGCATACTCAACCTCTTATTGAAAACACACCATCTGTGCTTTGCTACAAATTAGATTTTTCATGAAACTGGCAGCTATGTCAACATTTGTTTGACTTCCCAATTTTTGTAATAACCAAACACCCTTTCCTTTAGGGTGCTTTTTAAACTAGAGATTCCTTCCAGAATTACCTTCAAATAAGTGTTTGGAATGAAAAATAGTAATATAAGTGTCTCTACTTCAAATTCTCCATGAAGCTGGACTTCTGATGACCCAGTGTTTCTAATCAAAGAGAGAAAGCCAGGTGTTTAAGTGAATGTTCTTAGAAGGACTCCTTTGGGCCTTCCCATTTAATGCCAAAAGAGCAAAGAAAGGTTTCCTGGGGAAAAGCATTGATGTTCTTGTCATAAATTTACAGAATGTGCTAAAATAGAGCTAATGGGTCAGATTAAGATGTTGCAAGCTAAAGTAACTGTCTCAAGATATCACTACAATCTATGTTGAACCATTGCTCCTGACTACTACCTCAAATTTATGTCATAGCAGTTTAGAGTTGCCTTGAATCACAAGATGGACAGTAAATAAATTTGTATCTTGAGACAGCAAAAGAGAAATAACTTGTGAATATAACAACATGCAAAGATTTGGACATAGTAATGGAACAATTGTGGCAAAAGCAAGCGAAGGTAGTAATAGTAACACCCAAAACTATTGGCGTATCACATGAACACTATCGGCATTGACAAAATCACACTTGGTCAACAGCAATAGATAGGTGTACTTGGAGCAGCTTAAATCCTGCAACAATACCTTTAACACCAACAAACAGCCTCTGCCTGTCCCACATCCTTGGAAAGGAGGTAAATAAAAATTGAATTGAATTGAACTGAATATTTTATTTGGCCAAGTGTGATAGATGTACAATGAATTTGTCTTCAGTGTAGAAGTCTAACTGTACCTGAAATCCAGTCTGAACATCTTGTGCCTGTGTGATGAACCATAATAATAATTTTGGAATAGAGGACTTTATGTATCTTGGGTATACCTAGAATAAGAACCATATTTTCTCTCTTATACACATGCACTAATTAAACAATTTGTTCTACCCCTTCCTCCATAAAGAAAAGCCAATGCTTGTATTGCTGCTGATATTGAATTGGTACAGAGTCTCAAGCCTCCCCTTTAATTTATGTAGCTCTTTGGATAACTTTGTGCTTGTCATTCCACATATACACATGGCAAGGCTGACTAGATAAGCTGTTCCACTGGATTAACTGGTTCACCTCAAATGCTAATTGCTGGTGGCATTTTCTAAGAGCTGTCAATCACTGAGCCTAAGGTCCTAAAGGCTAGGTCCCACTGGCCGACGGACGCAAAACGTATGCATAAAGAACACAGTGGATCAGCAAAATTTCGGGGGTGGCTCCATCCATTGTCATCCGCTTTAAAAAGTGGTGAAAATTTGCATAAACAGAATGGAAAAGAACGGACGTGGGTAGTATGTAGCGGGGATGTTAAACGGATGTTCATAGGAAGCCTAGTAGATGACAGCGGATGACACCTCCAAAGGGGTTCCAGGGAAGAATTTCAAAGCGGACACATAGTGGATGAAGCGGATGTATCACGTATGCCTAAAGGAAAGAAAGGGGATGCCGTGCGGATGTATATCAGATGCAAACACATCCTTTCTATTTCCATGCTACTAATGATGTATAGACGTTCCATGTACCCTTTCTTTCCTCCCTCTTTCCATTTATAGCTGCAGCGGATGTGAATTGCGAGGATGCCCAGAGGATGCAGAGAGGATACAGCAGACGTTTAACAGATGATAAACAGACATAGAATGTTTGTTGCTCGTATGTCGCGGATTTACATCATACATGGCAGAAAGTTCATCCGTTCACAAAGTTTTGTGCAGCTCAAAATTTCTTTCATGGATGAAATCGCAGTGGATGGATCCTCGACGGATTAAGCGTATGAAACACGTATGCAATGAGTACACAATGGATGCATAGCGTTTTCCAACGGATGGCAAGCTTTTTTTAACGTTTTACATCCTCTTTGCATCCGTAAGTACAGTGGGACAGGGCTTTAAGAGGCTAGCCTGTTTTTCCCCCATCTCACCTTACTGGAAAAAAAAATGATTGGGTTTATATATAGTAATCCTCTCATTCCCTCCAACCAACCTGTTTGGGCAATGTGATTGAATCAAGGGAATTATAATTTAATCCCAGACAAATTAAGAATATTTCAGGTTGAAACAAATGACTCTGATTATTGACTGGTGTTTGCCTCCATGATCTAAGTAAATTTACCACGTGTTCTTGGATAGTGCCAGCCAAAATATGTCAGAGACAATAATTCCTCAGTAATTCTTGATCAGGCTCACATTGGCTTAGCTTCAACTCTTGAGGAAATCCTGGCCATAAATCAAGTCCTATTTTACAAGATAAACTCTCTTTGCTACACCATTCTAAAGCAATAATTTTTAGACGATAGAAACTGGGGTCCCTGATCAAGAAGCAAAGCTTTATGATAGCAAACTTGGTGTATTCCCAGTAAACTTTCTTTTTTCTTTTCCTTTCCCAGTAGTATCTCATGAATCCATTCAATTCCTGGAGAAAAAAATGGGGTTTTATGAAACACAATTTGAAAAACCTTGGACATTTTCTGGTAATGAGGGATCCTCCCCCAATTCAATCATATCTGATTATCAGAAATTGCCTGAAAACTCCTTGTAGTTTTCTTGACAAGTTTTTTAGAAGTGGTTTGCCATTACCTCCTCCTTCTTAGGGCTGACAGAAAGTGGCTAGTACAAGATCACCCCGCTGGCTTTGTACCTAAAGGGCCTGTCACATAGGCCGACGGATGCAAAACATATGTAAAAAGGACACAGCGGACGAGAAAATGTTCCATCCGTTGTCATCCACTCTCAAAAGTGCCCCAAATTTGCATAAGCAGAGCGGATAACAACGGAAAGGAATGGATGTGGGAAGGATGTAGTGGGAATGTAAAGCAGATGTTCCACAGAAGCCTAGCTGATGGAAGCGGATGGAAGCGGATGGCACATCCGCAGGGCTTCCGAGGGAGCACAGCGAAGCGGACGTTCAATGGAAGGAATGGATGCACAGCGGATGCCTAGTGGATGAAGTGGATGCATCACGGAAGCCTAGCAGATGCCTAGCGGATGCCTAGCGGATGCCTAGCGGATGCCTAGTGGATGAAAGCGTTCACTGCGCATGCGGGGAGGATGCATTGCATCATCCCTGAAGATATAAAGGGAAGCAGCTCGCAAGCAGGTCACCATCCAGAGGAAAGACCTGCTGCCAGACACAGCTCCAGCCAGCCAACAACCATGGAGAAAAAGAGGAAGCCTCTGCCATCTGCTGCCAGCCCTGACAAGAAGGACAGGGCCACCATCCCACCCCCTGGCCCTGACTTTGCTTCTGCTGGGGCTTCTGCTGCTTGGGCTGACTCTTCTGGTGTTGGGGCTTCTGCTGGTGTTTACTCTGTTGGCGCTGCTCCTGGTGCTGGTGCTTCTGCTGGTGCTTACTCTGCTGGTGTTTACTCTGTTGGTGCTGCTCCTGGTGCTGGTGCTTCTGCTGGTACTTACTCTGCTGGTACTTACTCTGTTGGCACTGCTCCTGGTGCTGGGGCTTCTGCTGGGGCTTACTCTGCTGGCGCTGCTCCTGGTGCTGGGGCTTCTGCTGGGGCTTACTCTGTTGGCGCTGCTCCTGGTCCTGGTGCTTCTGCTGGTGCTTACTCTGCTGGCACTGCTCCTGGTCCTGCTGGTCCTGCTGGTGCTCCTGGTGCTCCTGGTGCTCCTAGTCCTGCTGGTGCTGCAGGTGCTCTTGGTCCTGCTGGTCCTGCTGGTGCTGCTGGTGCTTATTCTGCTACTGCTGATCCTGGTCCTGCTGGTCCTGCTTTTGCTGCTACTGTTGTTGCTGCTGCTGCTGGTGGTGGTGGTGTGGTGGAGCAGCCCCTACAACCTCAAAGCCCCTCTGATGAGGGCCCAGAGGCCCTGCCAGAGGGAGGAAGAGGCATACGCATGAATGGGAGAGGAGGCAAGACTCCATCGAAGAGGAACATGAGGATGAGATGGTGGAATGGCTGAGGGAGAATGAGTATCTATGGCGGAAGGGACACAGGCTCTATCGAGACACCAAAAGGAAGAAGGTTGCTTGGAGAGAGAAGGCGGAGAGCCTGGGCTACACTTCGGAGGTGCTCCTCGGCTGGTGGAAGCACATGCACACCTGGTACAGGAAGCTGCACCTCAAGAAATCTGGCCAGGCTGCTCTCAAGCTCACTGACCGGGAGATGTACGTCATGGGCAAGTGCAGCTTCCTGGAGGGTGAGGTCAGCCACTGAGGACCTCTTCTGCCTCTCTCTCAGGCAGCCCGTAGAGACCCAGTCCTCTTCTGGCCAAGATTCAGTTCCTGTGTCCAGGCAGGTATCTGTGGAGAGTGCCACGATGGAGACCCCCCCGATGGCTGCACTCCCCATGCTGGAGCGCATAGAGAACCCCCTGACGCAGTGGGAGCAAGGAGAGGGCACTTCCACCAGAGACCAACCCACATCCACCCCCAGCTCCACCTCCACAGAAAGCAGGCAGAGAGCCAGACCGGAGGGGCAGACCACACTGTCCTGCTGGAGATCAGAGACACCATCAGAAGCAGTGTAGATCTCCTCTCTCAGCTGGTACACACCGACATACCATCCTCCAACCGCAAGCCATTCCTCACCTACATCAACCAGACCCTCCTGGACATGTCCGAATCACAGTACCAGGTGATCAAGGACAGGATCACCGGTCTTCTTCACAACCTTTCAGACCCAGCTGAACCTGCTCCCACCCAGTCCAGGTCTGCTCCTCCACCCCACGTGATGTCACTGCCCTTCCAAGGCCTTCCATATGCCCTTACCTACCAAGGCTACGGTTACCAGGAGCTCCAGCAGCACAGGCAGCCCTTCCCAGTCCAGGCACAGGTTCATCGTATGCCACCGGTGCCACCGATGCCACTGATGCCACAGACACCACCGATGCAACCCATGCCACAGATGCCACCCACACCACAGATGCCACCCACGCCTCACCTCGCTCACCTGCAGACCAGACAGCCCCACTACACTCCTCCTTCTTCCACCCCACAGCCAAGCCCGGCCTCAGAACATCTGTCATCGGTCTTGGGACTGACACCCCATGTCCTGGAGGAAGGGGCTGTCAACATCACAGGACTGAGCCAGCTCTCTGAGAGCTTCCTCCACACACTATCCCCTGTTGTCCTCTCGGGACCCCAATGGTGCCTCAGAACAGCACTCCAGCAGCAGCCACCTCCACAGAACCTGGACCCTTCACCCCTGAGACTATGGGCAGGCCTCAGAGTGACTGAGAAGAGTGCCAGAGACTGGGTTGCTACCTGATGACTTTATCTTTGCTTGGGACACTTGGGTCATTTTCTTTTACAGTTTGTTATTAATAAAGATTATCTTTGCTTCACACACTTGCTTCACTTCTTTTAGTCAATAAAGTCTTGGTGGAAACTTTTAGAAATGGTTTAAGCCTTTGCATGCTTGTGGGATGGGTTAAGATAGCAGTAGGATGGACAGGGATACCTTTGGGATGGGTAATAGCTGTTGGATGGGCAGGGATACCTTTGGGATGGGTAATAGCTGTTGGATGGGTAGGGATACCTTTGGGATGGGTAATAGCTGTTGGATAGGCAGGGATACCTGTGGGATGGGTAATAGCTGTGGGATGCATTAGGATACCTGTGGGATGGGTAATAGCTGTGGGATAGATAAACCTCCAGTGCAAGCACAGTGGGACTGTATGGTCCACCCTCCCAGGTGCCACACCTTTGGCCCTTTATTATCAATAACAATTTAATCATTGATCCACACATTTCAACATAAACACAACTCTTTTTAAATGCCCTGTTCATTGTAGGGCCAGTCAACATACATGGCACAATCACATCAGTGTGATGAGACAGGCTGAAGGAAGCATCCATTAACCATCTATCATCCTGTCTTGCCACTCCACTGCTCTAGCTGGGGAGTTGCACCAGTGTTTCAGGAGGTTGCGCTGCTTCTTCCCTTTACGTGAAGCTCTGTTGGGGCCTTGCACATCCCCAGTATCTATCAGGTTTCGCCCTTGCCTCCATTCACCAGGCTCCATGTCCCCATTGCCTTGTTGGAGGTCCACGAGCTTGTTCTGCAACACTGGGTAGTGGATGTGCATGAGATTGTGCAGGATGCAGCAAGCTTCCACGATCCTCCTCACAGTCTGTGGGTGATGCTGCATGGTGGTGAGAAGTACCTGGAACCTGTTGGCCAGGATGCCAAAGGCATTCTCCACCACCCATCTTGCCCTGGACAGCCTGTAGTTGAAGATCCTCTCTTCACGGGTGAGGCATCTGGAAGTGTAGGGCTTCATGAGGTAGGTTGTGAGGGAGAAGGCGTCATCCGCCACGATGAAGTAGGGCACATCTTGTGTGTTGTTGAGCAGGGGGTCTGGATCTGGGAAGCCCATGATGAGGTTGCCTTCCAGCCCCTCCTTGAGATGACTGGCATTGTATACCTGGCCATCTGAAGATGACCCGTTGCCTGAAGCATCGATGTACATGAACTAGTAGTCAGCATCAACCATGGCGAAGAGGATGATGCTGAAGAAGCCCTTGTCGTTGTGATAAGTGGACCCTGACTTGGCTGGAGCTTTGCAGGCCACTTCTGATACCACTGCTCTGCAACTTTCTTCCAGCCTTTTTCAGTGGAGGGGCACTGGAGGAGCTCCTCCAGGTATTCTTCGATGATGGCCTGCACCACCTCTCTGACCACAAAGCTGATGGTGTTGTGTGGCACCCTCCAGGCATGCTGCATGCTCCTGTACATGGTCCCTGAGGCCAGGTTGTGCAGAGTCAGTGCCACCTTGAGCCCAGGGTCCAGGCTGGGCCGGAAGTTGGTGCTCTGCTTGATCAACCTGGGTCTCAGCCGGTCCACAACTTCATCATGGCTGGTGGCATCCTCATGAAGTTCTGGAATGCACGAGGGTCTTCGTTCCTCAGCTCCACCATCAGCTTGTTATACAGTCCGTACTCTGCTCTTCTGGTGATCGCTCTTCAGACCCAGACACTTCTTGGCCGCCTCCTTTTCTTCACGTAGAACAGGTGAAAGACCCTGTAGATGGCTTCGCACTGTTGTAGAACGATGGTGGCTACCAAAAGGAGTGTGTGACGATCCATGGTGGAGATGACTGGATGCTGTGGAAGAGCCAGAGCCAGATGAAGGCTGAAGAGGTCTGCACAGCAGGGCTGCTGGACTGAAAGTGAGATCCAAGTGAGTTCCTCCCCCTTTTTGTAGGAAATATAGTTTTCCGCTAGGTTTCCTTTTGCATCCTTTAGACATCCTGCAGACATCCTAACTATCCAAGATACGTCCCCTATGAGAACATTTTTTCGGTTTTAATGCTTTGTATGTGAGCTGCATCCACTTTCATCCTTTCTCTGTCCGTGCTACTAACGCTATGTGTCCGTTCCGCATCCGTTTTGCTTCCTCCCTGTGTCCGTTTTCCGCTGGAGCGGATACGAGTTGCGCAGATGCGCAGTGGATGCCTAGTGGATATAGCGGATGCGTAATGGATGATGACGGACGTCTAAGGGATGTTCCCCGTATGCGTAGCGGATGTCTAACGGATACGTTGGATACATTTTCCGCTCAAAAAGTTTTGTGCAGCTCAAAACCTTTTGAGTGGATGAAATGTCAGTAGACGGATGCTGGACGTATAGAGAGTATGAAAAATGGATGCAGTGAGTACAGAATGGATGCATCGCGTTAACCAATGGATGGCAAGTGTTTCTCTCCATTTTACATCCTCTTTTCATCCCTTGGTGCTTTGTGACAGGGGCTTAAGGTGATGATTGATTGATTACATTTCTATACTGCCCATCTCACATAAGTGATTCTCGGTTGTTTTCAATATCCCAGTTTCTAGACTGATGCCTTAATATTACTTCATTTTTCACTTGTGATGTGCCTGTTGTAGAACTATGTATACAAGTACACTTAATTAAGTGACCACAATTGGGAATGGTAATTCAGTCACTAAGTGATGCTTTCACAATTATGTTATATAGCTTTCACATATTAGGTGGAAAATCATATGACTGAGACTGTGTTTATTTTACTTCAGCTTTCCTTCCCCCCCCCCCCCCACCATTCTTCTGTCCTTTATCTGATTCTTGGATAACTTGCAAAAAGGGAATTAATGCATATTTACATTCATTGGAGAGGAAGGGACTACAAGAGAGGAAGCAGATACACAGTAGGAAATATATAGCCAAAGGAATGTGCTACTGCTGGCTGTGTTAATATTAGAATGGTGTTTTTTTTCTTGTTTTTTGACATGGGAATACAGAAGACATGAGAAATATGGTGAACATTTAATTTTTCTGTTTATAACATAATTGTGCAAGCTTTCTTTCCTTTTAATCTTTCTTTTCCTTTAAAAAATTGCATTATGATTCTTAAATTTGAGATTAGATATCATTACTGCAATTAAAGCCCCTGTCACACTGCACCAACAGATGCAAAGAGGATGTAAAACGGACAAAAAACGCAATTTACTCACTGCCTCCGTTTTGCTTCCTCTCTATCCATCCAGCATCCGTTTATTGACGTTTCATCCGCTCCAAAAGTTTTGGGCTGACTAAAACTTTTGCGCGGAAAATGTATCCAATTTGTCCATTCTGCATCCGCTACGCATCCGCTACGCATCCGTTACGCATCCGCTATATCTGCTAGGCATACACTACACATCCGCGCAACTCGCATCCGCCCGGACGCAGGGAGGGAGCGGAACGGATGCAGAATGGATGCCTAGCGGATGCAGAACAGAAACAAAGTGTTTAAAATGGAAAAAACGTCCGCAGAGGGGACCTATCTCGGATATTAAGGATGTCTAGAGGATGCCTAGAGGATGCCTAGAGGACACCTATATTGCCTATAAAAAGGGGGAGCAACTCGTCTGCATCTCAATTTGAGACCAGCAGCCCAGCTGTGCAGACCTCTGCAGCCTTCATCTGACTCTTCCTCTTCCACAGCATCCAGTCATGTCCACCGTGGATTGCGACAAAATCCTTTTTGGCAGCCAACATCCTTCTGCAACACTGCAAAACCATCTACAGTCTCTGTGAACTCTACTACGGGAAGAAAAGGAGGCACCCAAAAAAAGTCTGGGTTCAAAGATGGTTAGCTAGATAAGCACAGTACGTACTTTACGACAAGCTGATGGTGGAGCTCAGGAGCGAACTCGGGCGTTCCAGAACTTCATGAGGATGCCTCCAGCCATGTTTGACGAAGTTGTGCAGCACCTGACAACCAGGTTGACCAAGACAAACACCAACTTCCCACCCAGCCTGGAACTTGGGCTCAAGGTGGCACTCACTCTGCACCACCTGGCCTCAGGACCACCTACAGGAGCATGCAGTACGGCTGGAGGGTGCCACCCAGCACCATCAGCTTTGTGGTCAGAGAAGTGGTGCAGGCCATCATCGAAGAATACAAGGAGGAGCTCCTCCAGTGCCCCTCCACTGAAGAAGGCTGGAAGAAAGTTGCAGAGCAGTGGTATCAGAAGTGGAACTTCCCCCACACCGTTGGAGCCATCGATGAGAAACACGTGGCCTGCAAAGCGCCAGCCAAGTCGGGGTCCACTTATTTCAACTACAAGGGCTTCTTCAGCATCATCCTCTTCACCATGGTCGATGCTGACTACAAGTTCATGTACATCGATGTTTCAGGCAATGCCAGTCATCTCAAGGAGGGGCTGGAAAGCAACCTCATGGTGGGCTTCCCAGATCCACAACACCTGCTCAATGACACGCAAGATGTGCCCTACTTCATCATGGGGGATGATGCCTTCTCCCTCACAACCTACCTCATGAAGCCCAACACCTCCAAATACCTCACCTGTGAAGAGAGGATCTTCAACTACAGGCTGTCCAGGGCAAGGCGGGTGGTGGAGAACGCCTTTGGCATCCTGGCCAACAGGTTCCAGGTACTTCTCACCAACATGCAGCATCGCCCAGAGACCATGAGGAGGATCGTGGAAGCTTGCTGCATCCTGCACAATCTCATGCGTACCCGCTACCCACTCTTGCGGAACAGGCTCGTGGACCTCCAGCAAGGCAATGGGGACATGGAGGCTGGGGAATGGAGGCAAGGGCGAAACCTGATCGACACTGAGGATGTGCAAGGCCCCAACAGAGCCTCACGTGAGGTGAAGAAGCAGCGCAACCTCCTGAAACACTGGTGCAACTCCCCAGCTGGAGTGGTGGAGTGGCAAGACAGGATGGTAGATGCTTAATGGATGCTTCCTTCAGCCTGTCTCATCACACTGAAGAGATTGTCCCATGTATGTTGGGTGTGCCTACAATGAACAGGGCATTTAATAAAGAGTTGTGTTTATGTTGACATGTGTGGATCAATGCTTACATTTTAATTGATAATGAAGGGCCATAGGGGTGGCACCTGGGAGGGTGGACTATACAGTACCACCATGCTTGCACTGGAGGTTTATCTATCCCACAACTATTTCCCATCCCATAGGTATCCCTGCCCATCCCACAGGTATCCCTTCCCATCCTACAGGTATGCCTTCCCATCCCACTGCTATCTTAACCCATCCCACAAGCATGCAAAGGCTAAACCATTTCTAAAAGTTTCCACCCAGACTTTATGGAAAAAAATTAATGAAGCAAGCGTGTGAAACAAAGATAAACTTTATTAATAACAAGCTGTAAAATAAATATGACCCAAGTCAAGTGTCCAAATAAAGTCCACAAATATCCAGGCAGCCAGTCTCTGGGACTCCTCTTGGTCACTCAGAGGTGTGTGCCCAGTCTAAGGTGTTAGGGTGCAGGTGCTGTGGAGTTGGGTGCTGCTGCAGTGCTGGTCTGAGGTGTTGTTGGAGTGCCTGGCCCCGAGAGGACAACAGGGGACGGTGTGTTGAGGAAGGTGTCGGACAGCTGGCTCAGCCCTGTGATGCTGAGAGGTCCTTCCTCCATGCCATGGGGTGTCAGCCCCAGTACTGAGGACAGATGTACTGAGCCCGGGCTTGGCTGTGGGATGGAGGAAGGAGTAGTGTAGTGGGGCTGCCTGGTCTGCAGCGTGGTGAGGACTGGCATGGGTGGCATCATTGGTGTGGCTGGCATCGCTGTCGTGGGTGGCATTATTGTCATGGTTGGCATTGGTGGCATCATTGGAACCGGTGGCAACGGTGTCGCCCGATGACTCTGTGCCTGGACTGGGAAGGGCTGCTGTCTGTGCTGCTGGACCTCCGGGTAGCTGTAGCCCTGGTAGGTGAGGGGCTGTGGGAAGCCTTGGTATGGGAGAGACATCACCTGGGGTGGAGGTGGAGGAGCAGACCTGGACTGGGTGGGAGCAGGTTCCTCTGGGTCTGGAGGGTTGCTAAGCAGCGTGGTGATCCTCTCTTTCACCACCTGATACTGGGGATCCACCATCTCCTTGAGGGTCTGGTTGACATAATTGAGGAAGGGCTTGCGGTTGGAGGAGGAGGAGTCGATGGGAACCAGCTGAGAGAGGAGACCTATGCTGGTGCGGATGGTGTCCCTGATCTCCACCAGGACCTTGTGGCTCTGCCCCTCCTGCGGTCTGGCTCTCTGCCTTACTGTGGAGGCGGAGGTGTGGGTGGATGCGGCTTCGGCAGCGGTGGACTCGATGTCTCCTTTCTCCCACCGCACCAGGGAGTCCTCCTCACTCCCCACCATGCTTTCAACACCTGCCCGCGGGTTCTCCGCCGTGGTACGCTCCACAGATACCTGCATGGAGACAGTGACTGACTCTCGGCCGGAAGAGGACTGGGTCGCAGCAGGCTGCCGGAGAGAGAGAGTAGACAGAGGGGCTCCTGGTGCTCCTCAGTGGCGGATCTCACCCTCCAGGAAGCTGCACCTGGCCATGACGTAGGTCTCTCTGTCCGTCAGCTTAACCCTGGCCTGGCCAGATTTTTTGAGGTGCAGCTTCCCGTACCAGGTGTGCATGTGCTTCCACCAGCCGAGGAGCACATCCGGTGTGTAGTCCAGACTCTCTGCCCTCTCTCTCCAAACAGCCTGCTTCTGCTTGGTGTCCCTGTACAGCCGGTGTCCCTTCCGCCACAGATAGTCGTTCTCTCTCAGCCACTCCAGTACCTCATCCTCGTGCGCTTCCTCAATTTAGTATTGCCTCCTCTCCCGTTGTTGTATACGCCTCTTCCTCCCTTTGGCAGGACCAGATAGGCCCTCATCAGAGGGGCTTCCAGGTTGTAGGGGCTGCTCCTCCACACCAACAGCAGCATCAGCATCAGCATCATCACCAGCAGGATCATAATCAGCAGCAGCAGCAGCAGCAGCAGGATCATCATCATCATCATCAGCAGCAGCAGCAGCAAGACCAGGATCAGCAGCAGCAGAGTAAGCACCAGCAGCAGGGTCAGCAAGACCAGGAGCATGAGCAGAACGAGCAGGACCAGCAGGACCAGGAGCAGCTTCAGCAGAGTACGCAGCAGCAGAAGCACCACCGCCAGGAGCAGCTTCAGCAGAAGCTCCAGCAACAGAAGAGCGAGCCCAAGCAGCAGAAGCCCCAGCAGAAGATGAGTCAGGGACATGGGGTGGGAGGGTGGCCCTGTCCCTCTTGCCAGGGATGGCTGCAGGTTGCTGAGACTTTCGCTTCTTCCCCATGGTTGTCGGGTTGCTGGCTGGCAGGAAGGCTTGCAGGAAGGCTGGCAGGCACCAAGGCTGGCAGGAAGCCTGGCAGGAAGCCTTGCAGGAAGGCAGGCACCAAGGCTGGCAGGGAGGCAGGCACCAAGGCTGGCAGGGAGGCTGGCTGGCAGGGAGGCTGGCTGGCAGGGAGGCTGGAAGGCAGGCTGGCAGCAAGGCTGGCAGGGAGGCTGGAAGGCAGGCTGCCAGCAAGCCTGGAAGGGAGGCTGGAAGGCAGGCTGCCAGCAAGGCTGGCAGGGAGGCTGCCCAGGAGGCTGGGAGGCAGGCTAGGAGGCAGGCTTGGAGGCAGGCTGGCAGCAAGGCTTGCAGGCAGACATGCAGGCAAGAACTCGAGGTATCCAGCAGCAGGTCTTTCCTCCAAATGCTGGCCATGTGCGAGCTGCTTCCCTTTATATCCGCGGGGCTTGCGCAATGCATCCCCCCCCACATGCGCAATTAACGCCAGGCATCCATTAGGCTTCCGCTGTGCATCCTCTAGGCTTCCGCTGTGCATCCGCTTCATCCGCTGTGCATCCGTTCTGCATCCGTTGTTTCCCTTCCGCGTCCTCTTTGCTGAGGCCCCCCGGAAGCCCTGCGGTTGCGCCATCCGCTTCCATCCGCTGTGCTTTCATTCTGCGTCCACTTTACATCCGCCCTGCATCCTCCCCGCGTCCGTGTTATCCGCTCCAATTATGCACATTTTCGCCCCTTTTGAGCGCGGATACAACAAATGTTACATTTTTCTCTTCCGTTGTGTCCTTTTTGCATCCGTTGGGCAGTGTGACACGGCCTTAATGTTCAAAAGAGCTATTAAAGTGTTACTCTCATACAGAGACTTCAGGAATGTGTTAACATTACATCTGAGTTGTAGGTGTTATGACCAGGATTTGTGTTACTATATTGATAATTAATCTGCTGGTTCTATCAATATTGATCATTACCTGGATGTGATTGTTTTATTGTACTAGTTACTGTATCTATGACTGAAGAGACATACAATTTTTTAGATCAATCAATCACATACTCTTTGGATTTATATTGGACTCTAATCTGGAAACCATTTAATTACTTGTAATATTGTCATTTGTGTTGTTTTACTTTCCTAGCACATCATTGGGCCTTTAGGGGCTAATATACCTTTATAACACAGCTCTGACAATATAAAATAAATAAAAGAAAGAAAGGAATCTGGCATTAGTCCCAGTCAGATCCTCAATAAGCAAAGGAGAATTTCTTGGCATTTATCTGCCTATATCATATTCTGTATTTGGATAAAGCGAAGAAATGGAACAGAGTACTGAGGAAGATTCTGCTGGGTGGAGGATTTATTGTTTCAGGAGCTTTTAGTTGAGAGGTAAACATTTATCTCCCTTCTAAGGCATGAATAAATTCAATTAAATGCATTTTGGATCTGGCTGGAAACACACTGGCCTCCCACTGTTTACAACACATGGTTTGCATAATAACAATTTAATTTAGATCCCTTGTTGCTCTTACATGACATGAAAAGTTTTTAGTCCAGTTTTAGTTTATGCTAAATTTGTATTTTGATCGTAACCTATGGGTGTTTTCTTCTTTTTTAGAGCCCATTTTCAAAAGGGTTTAGGATATTTCTAGAAAAGCCTGGTTATAAACAATACTATTAAAATCCAGAATCCGAGCCTTTGAACAGAAATTTACTATAATTACTTTATAATTTATAACAGTGGCGGTAGTAGTGGACTCTGAATGTATATTAACTGGAAGGCCTTAGTAATGTTACTGCCAGTATAGGATAAGAAGCTGCAATCTATATTATACCTGAAGCATGAAATTACTTCTCTACTTTTCCCTAAATTATCACTGTCTAAAACAAATAGGAAAGAAATTATCATCTAGAAAGTTAATGTTGCAATTGGAAAAATCACTCTCAACAGGCTGTTTGACATCCATGGCTTCAGCAATTTAATAGATCATGAGGCTTCCTTTGAATGAAAAGAAAGTTCCATGAAATTAATAGTAGCACCTAAAATGTCTTGAGATACTTTTTTTAAAAAACAGCAGAATGTCTAGTTTAAACAGCACTCTGTTCTGATAGAGTGTCATGTAGTTATTGTCTTTGTCATCATGGTGCTTACCAGGTGTAGGGATCTAGAATTATCAATATCCCTATACAATATTTATTTCATACATTATTTTAACTTATTACATAATTTGTTTCTGTGGCAAGCAATAAAGCTACCTGTTATGTGCAACCTTCCAAATTTTAGTTTATAGGGTTAAAACCTGCTATAGTTCTTTTTTTATAATCTTAAATGCAAAAAACCCCCAGCTTCGTAAAGTTATGTTGATGAAAATTAAATGGTGAAACACAGCACCCACTTAATTGTTTAGAGATAAACAAGGGCATATTTCCCCAAACATCTCTAAATAAAACTGAAATTAAATTTGGCAATACAGTTCAGTTCCCCAAACTCAATGGAAATTCCCTGGCAAAGTCTGAACTTTAGTGATAAACAGATTTTTCAGCAGTTTTTCAGACTGGAAACCTAATGGATGAGATTAGGTTCAAGTTCCTTGAAATAATTTATGAAGAGACATTTTGATAACAACTTCATTTTCCCTCATTGACAATAAATTATAAAAAGCAATGACAGTTTTTGTTTCTTCCATGTGTTGTATATTCCATATATATATATATATATATGCCATTTATTCTGAAGGTAAATATTTTGGAGAGCATGAAGCCTTTGATCCTTTCCAGTAATTTTTTTTAAAAAGCAAGGCTTTTCCTTCAGTTCATATTTTTATCTAAGCTTAATTCCATTTAATAACCATTGAAGCTCAATTTGGAATGACAAATTCTGTGATCAGCTCCAAAATCTTCACATAGCAAGACAAATAACTTGGATTTTAAGACACTGTTTTTTCACAAAACAAACAACTTGATAATACATTTGAGGTATTTTTATTTATTCATTGGACAGTATTTTCAAAGGCAAAGCTTAGTAATGAATAATGAAGTACATTCCACAAAACAAATTAAGGTTGATTTGGAGGGCTCTGTTGGTGTTATTTAAAATGTTCTTATTTGTGAAATCAACACTGCTGGAGCAACTTCTCTGTATTTTGTGTACACTCCAACCAATTTAAATGCAGCTTCATTCCAAGCACATTTTGACAGCTCTCGGAAAGCCCTATTAAGTTTCTTTCAAGAGTGAAAGAAACTCTTTTCTTCACTTTTCAATTATAAGGGCTATTTCATACAAAGCTTCCAAAGATTTCATAGATTGTTGGAAAAATGTTCTAATATTTGCCATTTCCATGCAACAACAAAACCATCCTTCATTAAAGTTGTTCTTTTCAACTGAAGAGGGATGCATTACATAATTCAATTCAGCAGGATTGTCCAAAGTTGCTGGTCAGGATTTTATTTATACATAAAATGTATAGGAGGTTGAATTCCAACTTCTGAAACATGTATGAATCCAAGTTAAGATATGGTAAAATTTCCTTCAGATTCCTGATTGTTTTTATAGGCTTCTTGACAACAATTCACAGAATCATAGGGTATAGAAGACATCATGAAAATCCTCTCATGTCCTATCTCGTGCAAGAGCAGGAATCAGATCATTCTAATCAAATGGCTGCCAAACATCTTTTTGAAAATTTTGAGTGATGGAATGCCACAACTCCAGGAGGCAGGCTGTTCCATTTATCAGCAGCTCCCATGATCGGTATATTCTCTCAATTTTAAAACACTTTTAAAGCACTACAATGACATGGGATAATACCGAAGGAAGCTGAACTGCATATAGATATAGATATAGATATAGATATAGATATAGATATAGATATA
>BLBF01000002.1:25087479-25143268 GCA_015471245.1 Laticauda colubrina
TGGATATTAATTCTGTTGAGATCCAAATCATATCTAATCTGGACCATGATAAATGTCTATTAGAGTAAAAAGTGTATTGTTTATTTAAACTTGCTTTGGGGGGAGGAATATTAGAAGTCATTCAGGGGTAAAATTGGTACTGTAAGTTCTTAAATTTTTGTCTCTCTCTTTTTGCCTTAACAGCCTTGCTGTCAACAATTCCAACAAATGGTGGGACATCTTCATGGCAAATTGAGGATGTCCTTGAATAAGTGGGGACAATATTATAGCTGAGGTCAGGAGCCAATTGCAGGATCCAGGCCAGAAAAATATCTCTGGGATAAAGGAGGGATAGTGAGAATGTCCACACATACAGTGGCTGCTCCTAAGTAGTTGGCAGGAACCAGTGTTTTTGTGTTCTACTTCATAAGTTGAACAGCTGGGGTTTGAGGGATTCCATCGGGGTGGGATTCAAATTTCTTAACAACTGGTTCTGTGAGTGCAGCCTAATTTGTGGGTGTTGCTTGGTGATCATGTGGCTGGGTGGGTGTGGTTTGCTGAGTGGGCATGGCTTGTATGTAAATATTATAAATATTTATGTAAATATTGACTTTTCTATAAGAAAAGAGCAATTTTTACCCAAAAGCAGTCAAAGCAGGCAGGCAGATTAAGTTGCTCACAGAATTACAGATTCATTTAGACATCTATCTATCTCCACTTGGCTACCTGAGTCTGTCACATAAAGTTTGCTTGCAAGCAAACCCACAAAATTGACTCACAAAGCACCATGTATGTAAATGTTGATTTTTTTTTTATGAAAAAAGAGCAATTTTTACCCAAAATCAGGCAAATCAGGCAGGCAAACTGAGTTGCTCACAGAAACACAGATTCACTTAGAGATCTATCTCCAATTAGCTACTTGAATCTGCACTGTCAAGCGGAAGCTTCAGTTCTAAGGAAGGTTGGGCTCTGCTTTTAGATTAGCTAGAAAGCAATCTAAATCTCCTGGTAGTGCAGAACAGTTCAGAGAGGGGGAGAAGGAAAAATAGGAACTTACCAAACCAGGCAATTGGATGGCTCGCATGCCAGATAAGGAGTGAGTGGGCGGGAGGGGTGGGGCCAGCTGGTGGAGTGAGTTGCCAGTTCTCTGAACTATGCATGAGTGCAGCAGCGTTTGCAAGAAATCAACAGTGCCATCTGGACTGCTGACAAGTGCTGCACGTGGGTGCCAATGTTTGAAAATCCTTTTTACCTGCTTTTTCAACCTCAGCTGTACCATGCAAAGCAACTGAGGAGGGAAAAGCAGGGAATAAAGGACAGCCTAGAGCCCGGGCAGGTGGGTGGGCAAAAAACTGAACCAGTTCAGTGTCAGCTGCTCTTCGCAGCTACAGGTTCTATAAAACTGGGCTGAACCGGTAACATCCCACTCCTGGATTCCATCAAAGCTCATAATATAGCCTTAGGCTTATATTCATTTGTCAATCACTTTGGATTTAAAAAAAAAATTAAATATTGAGAATATCTGAAACAGTTTCATGAGCCACAGTGATGTAGTGGTTACACTGCAGTACTGAAGGTTACTTCTGCTGCCTGCCGGTTGCCTGTAATTTGGCAGTTCAAATCTCACCAAGTTTCCATCCTTCTGAGGTAGGTAAAATGAGGATCCAGACTGTTGGGGGCAATATGCTGACTCTGTAATCCTCTGTAAAGAGGGCTGTAAAGCACTGTAAAGTGATATATAAGTCTAAGTACTATTGCTATTGCTATGGTATTCACTTAAGAAGTTTTAAGGATGAGTTTAAGGATTTTTTTAAATTGAATTAACAGCAACAGAGAAAACATAATGTAGATTTTAGAAAGGTATAAAAGGATTATAGACTTTGTAACATTTTGAGTTTAAATATAAGAATCTCTCTCGTGGGAAACTATTCGTGTTTTTGCATTCAGATGAGGAACAACAAAACAAGCAAGAACTTTGAAAATTGGACAGTAAGAGGGCCCCAGAAGTAAATAAAAATTATAATTAAAGGTGAAGAATCTTTAAATTCAATTTAATAATGCAGAATTGAGAAAAATATTTTCATTTAATTTAATCATTCCCCAGATAAGTTGCCCTTCACCATTTTGCTTTTCTGAAAAGCCTTAAAAATGTGGTTTGGTCAGTGGGCCTGGGGACAACAGACAAAGGAGACAAGTTTATTTCTATTGTTGCTGTTATGAGGGGAGTGGAAGATGGGATTTTGAATGTATTTTTATGCAGTGGATTTTTAAATGTTGTAACCACCCAGACTCACCTATGTGTGAGTTGGAAGGCTATATTAATCAAATAAATAAATGAAATGCACAATGGGTAAACTGAGAGAACTCAGAAGCTAAACACCTCTGTCATTATTGACAGACTAAATAATGTTATAGAAGTGGCACATGTTTTACTGGAAAAAACTGAAATTGATTGAAATGTGGAATTAAAAATAATACTAGAAGGATATGGAAAAGGATGTAATCCCACTGCACTTACGGATGCAAAGAGGATGTAAAACATTTTAAAAAGCTTGCCATCCATTGGAAAACATTATGCATCCATTGTGTACTCACTGCATATGTGTTGCATACGCTCTATCCGTTGAACATCCGTCCACTGCAATTTCATCCGTGCAAGAAGTTTTGAGCTGCACAAAACTTTGTGAATGGATGAACTTTCCGCCACGTACGATGTACATCCACGATATATATGGGCAACAAACGTTTTATGTCCATTATTATCCATTAAACGTCCGCTGTATCCTCTCTGCATCCTCTGGCCATCTCCTCAACTCATATGCGCTGCAGCTGAAAACAGAAAGAGGGAGGAAACAAAAGGTACACGGAACGTCTACACAGCGTTAGTAGCATGGAAATAGAAAGAATGCAAGCGTATGCATCTCGTATATAAAGTATTAAAAACGGACAAATACTTTTGTATCTGGGATGTATCTCGTATACTTAGGATATCTGGAGTATGTCTAGAGTATGTGGAAGGACACCTCCCGGACAACCGATATTTTCTATAAAAAGGGGGAGAAAATCATCTGGATTTCAGTATGAGTCCAGCAGCCGTGGTGTACAGACCTCTTCACCCTTGGTCTTGGTCTTGAACATCATCAGTTGTTCTCCACCATGGATGATGACACAGTCCATATGATAGCTGTGCTCATTCATCACCAGAACCAAAACCTGTTCAGACTGTATCAAGTTTTACACAGAAGGAGAAGAAGGAGATGTCCAAGAGCTGTGTGGGTCCGAGGATGGATCGGGACAAGAATGGAGTTTGGACTGTATGACCAGTTGATGGTGGAGCTGAGGAATGAAGACCCTCGTGCATTCCATCACTTCATGAGGATGCTACCAGCCATGTTTGATGAACTTGTAGAGTGTCTGAGACCCAGGTTGACCAAGCCTAGCACCAACTTCTGTCCCAACCTGGACAACTTGAAGGTGGCACTGACTCTGTGGCACCTGGCCTCTGGAACCACATACAGAAAACATGCAGTATGCATGGAGGGTGCCACACAACAGCATCAGCAAAGTCGTCAGAGAAGTGGTGCAGGCCATCATTGAAGAATATGTGGAGGAGCTCCTCAGGTGCCCCACCACTGAAGAAGGCTGGAGAAAACTTGCAGAAGAGTGGTATCAGAGGTGGAACTTTCCCCACACCATTGGAGCCACAGATGGGAAACACGTGGCCTGCAAAGCTCCAGCCAACTCAGGGTCCACTTACTACAACTATAAGGGCTTCTTCAGTATCATCCTCTTTGCCATGGTTGATGCTGACTACAAGTTCATCTACATCGATGCTTCAGGCAACGGGTCAGCTTCAGATGCCCAGGTATACAACGCAAGTGACCTCAAGGATTGGCTGGAATGCAACCTCATCATGGGTTTTCCAGGTCCAGGCCCCCTACACAATGACACACAAGATGTGCCCTACTTCACCGTTGGTGATGACACGTTTTCCCTCAGAACCTACCTCATAAAGCTGTACAGTTCAAGATACCTCACCTGTGAAGAGAGGATCTTCAACTACAGGCTGTCCAGGGCAAGACAGGTGGTGGAGAACGCCTTTGGCATCCTGGCCAACAGGTTCCAGATACTTCTCACCACCATGCAGCATGACCCAGAGACTGTGAGGAGCATCATGGATGCTTGCTGCATCCTGCACAATCTCATGTGCACCCGCTACCCAGTGTTGCATCAACAAGGGAATGGGGACATGGAGCCTGGGGAATGGAGGCAAGGACGTAACCTGATAGACACTGTGGATGTACAAGGCCCCAACAGAGCTTCACATGAAGGGAAGAAGCAGCGCAACCTACTGAGACACTGGTGCAACTCCCCAGCTGGAGCAGTGGAGTGACAAGACAGGATGGTAGATGCTTAATGGATGCTTCCTTGAGCCTGTCTCATAACACTGATGAGATTGTGCCATGTATGTTAAGTGGTCCTACAATGAATAGGGCATTAATAAAGAGCTTTGTTTATTTTAAAATGTGTTGATCAATGAATAAATTGTTATTGATTATCAAGGTCCATATGTGTGGCAGCTGGGATGGTGGACCATAGAGTCCCACTATGCTTGCACTGAAGGTTTATCTATCCCACAACTATCCTTATCTATCCCACAAGCATGCAAAGGCTTAACCATTTTTTCAAAGTTTTCACCAACACTTTATTAAGTAAAAAAAATGAACCAAGTAAACTAAGTGTCTTAAGCAAAGATAACTTTAACTTTCTTAGGTAAACTTTATGACTGTATTAAATAAGCAAAATGAACCAAGTAAAGTGTCTTAAGGAAAGATAAACTTAACAAGTAAACAACTCAGTCTCTGACACTATTCTCAGTCACTCTGAGTCATGTCCATGGTCTCAGCTGTTAAGCGGGCAGGGACTGTGGAGGTGGCTGTGGCTTGATTGCTGGTCTGAGGCACCATTGGGGTACAACAGGTGGTGGTGTGTTCAGGAAGCTCTCTGAGAGCTGACTCAGTCCCATGTGGTTGAGAGGCCCTTCATCAAGGACTTGAGATATCAGGCCCAATACTGATGACAGATTGTCCGTTGATGGGCTTGGCTGTGGGGTGGAGGAAGGAGGAGTGTAGTGGGACTGTCTGGTCTGCAGCTGGGTGAGGACTGGTGTCTGTGGCATCTGATGAACCTGGGCCTGGACTGGGAAGTTCTGCTTGTGCTGTGGGAAGTCCTGGTAGTTGTAGCCTTGGTAGGTGAGGGGCTGTTGAAAGCTGTAAAAGGGCTGTGACATCGCCTGGGGTGGATGAGCAGACCTGGAATGGTTAGGAGCAGCTTCAGCTGGGCCTTGAGGGTTGTGTAGAAGTGCTGTGATCTTCTGCTTCATCACCTGGTACTGGGCCTCAGGCAGATCCCTCAGGGTCTGGCTCACGTAGCTGATGAAGGGCTTCCAGCCCGAGGATGCTTTGTCCAAGTGGACCAGCTGAGAGAGAAGTTCTGTGCTGGTCTTCATTGTGTCCCTGATGAACAGCACACTGTGGTCCTGGCCCTGCAGTTCTGCCTCTCTGCCTGCATCCTCTGGAGATGGGGGTGGTGGTGGGGGCGGGTTGGCCTCTGGTGGCTGCTGCTGCTTCCTCCATTTGTGACAGCAGGGTGTCATCCTCCACAGGATCCTCCAAGTCAGCCAGCATGGGGAGTGCAGTTGTCAGGGGGTCTCTGCTTTGGGGCCCTCTGAAGACACCTGCCTGGACAGGGTATCTGGCTCCTGGTTAGAAGAGGACTGGCTGTCTGTGGGCTGTCTGAGGGAGAGGGGTCTCAGAGGGGCTGCTCCTCGGTGACGGATCTCACACTCCAGGAAACTGCACTTGGCCATGACGTACATCTCCTGGTCGGTGAGCTTGACAGCGGCCTGCCTGGATTTCTTGAGGTGTAGCTTGCCATACCAGGTGTGCATGTGCTTCCACCATCCAAGGAGTACTTCTGCAGTGTACCCCAGGCTCTCTGCCTTGTCTCTCCAAGCTGCCTGCTTCTTCTTGGGGTCCCGATACAGTCTGTGGCCCTTTCTCCAGAGGTACTTGTTCTCCCTCAGCCATTCCAGCACTTCATCCTCATGCTTCTCGGAAATGATGTACTGTTTCCTCTCTCCCTTCTCCTTCCCTTGCCTCTTCCTCCCTCTGGCAGGGACTTCAGCAGGGCCTTCAGGGGCTTGAGCAGCAGGACCTTCAGGGGCTTGAGCAACAGGGCCTTCCGCAGCAGGGCTTTGAGGGGATTGGGGCTGGTCCACCACAGCAGCAGCAGCAGCAGCAGCAGCAGCTTCAGAATCAGTGCCAGGAGGTGGGATGCTGATTCTGCCCTTCTTCACCTTTCCAGGGCTTGAACGAGTAGGCACGGACTTCCTCTTCTTGCCTGACTGACGAACCATGGTGTTCCTGCAAGATGTATGTGGCAGCACGTCTTTCCCCTGTATGCTGACTGTGTGCGTGCTGCATCCTTTTATATCTGCGGAGCTGATGCAATTCATACTCCCCGCATGCACAGTGAACACTTTGCATCCGATATACATCCATGTGGCATCCCCTTTGTTTCCTATAGGCGTCCATGATGGATCCATTTCATCCTCTATGCATCCGCCCCTTCCACTATGTGTCCACTTCAAAATTCTCCCCTGAAACCCCTTCGGAGGTGTCATCGCTTCCATCCACTTTCATCTGCTAGGCTTCCTATGAACATCCGTTTTACATCCCCACTACATACAACCCACGTCCGTTCTTTTCCTTTCTTTTCCGTTCTGTTTATGCAAATTTTCACCACTTTTTGGAGCAGATGACAATGGATGGAGCTATCCCCGAAATTTTGCTCGTCCGCTGTGTCCTTTATGCATACGTTTTGCATCCGTCGGCCAGTTGGACCGGGCCTTAAACCAATGAAAATGGCTATTATTTTGATAACTAAAAAGGACGTAGAAAAAAAAGCACAATACATTACAACAACCGAAGTTTAATCTTCCACTAGTATTTCAGTGAGAATTATAAATTTTGTTTTAAAGGGTTGCAATAAGTTTATAAAATGTAGATATCATTTATTCATTCACTCAAAAAATATATATCCGTGATGGCAAACCTATGGCACAAATGTCAAAAGTGGCATGCAGAGCCACTTTTGCCAGCATGTAAGAGGTCACCTAGAAGAGCCCCACTGTGCATGTGTATACACCCCCTGCCAGCCAGCTGATTGTCAGGTGTCTGTTGTGTATGCACCTAGGGAGACCCATGTGTGGGAGATGCATGTGTAGAGGCATGCATTGTGGGGAGTTGCATGCACTTGCACAGGAGGGCAGGGGAGTCACGCATTCATTGCATCATGAGTGCAGACACGTGAGTGCACTTTTGGCATGCAATGTGGAAAAGGTTGGCCATCACTGATACATATGATCACCAAATTAAAAAATGCAATTCTGCAGCTTAATACTATTAATTTTAAAAAATATAACAAAAACACTACAACACAATAAAAAAGCAGCATGAACAAAAGCCAAAATAAGACATGTTCAAAATCCTATATCGCTTTCCAGTTGGGCTCATCCAAAAAATTTGGTGCTTTAAGACAGGAAGAGTCAAGTTGATAGCCTTTATATTCTAAGAAATGGAATCTTTTTAAGCTAAACTCCAGCACTGAAGAATACATAGACTAAACAACTTCTTACTTATTTATTTTATTTATTTATTTGATTTGTCAATCGCTTACAAGATAATAGGTATAAGTATAAACATGAGTAAAAATACAAGAAATAAGTATGAATAAATGGCGACAATAAGACAGGGATGGTAGGCAAGATTGGAGCACTTATGCACACCCCGTTTTATTATTTTTTATTATTTTTTTTTTATTATTTTTTATTGGGGATAAAGGGCTAAGCAAACTCATTTTTTATCTGGCATGATAAGAGCGTTCCAATATTTGAGGTTGTCACAGACAGGAGCACCTGAAAGCCAGACAAGGAACAATGGATGGAAACTTACCAAGGAGAGATTCAACCAAGAAACAAGGATAAATTTTCTGACAGGGAAAACAATCAACCAATGGAAAAAGCTTGCTTTCAGAAGTTGTGGGACCTTCAACACCGAAAGCTTTCAAGAAGAGACTGGAATGCCATGATGTAGAAATGATATAGGATGTCCTGCTTGAGCAGGTGGTTGGACTAGATGACCTACAAGATCCTTTCCAACTGTATTATTCAATACTATTCCAAATTAAATCAGAAGTACACAAGGAATCTTTTTGTGTACTATTACTGTATGCAGTTTCCAGAAAAGGGAATGCCATTTCTCAGAGACCCTGGAGACTGCTGCTTAATTATTCATCCTGAAATTTAATTTCTAAGCTTGTCATAATTTGGGTACTTAAAATGGAATTTGTTGCTGAAGGTTGAGATACATAGCTTCAAGTGTACATTATTGTCTTGTTGATGGAACAGACTTAGCATTTATATGACAAGCAGAGAAAAAGTATAATCTGCTCTCTTCTTTTTATTACTTTAGATTTCCCTCTGCAAAGGAAAACCAGACAATGGCCATTTGCTATTACTTTTTAGGAAAAATAAACAATTAGGTAAGTGATCCATTCTTCTTTAATTCCAAGGAGAAATATGAGTAGTGAATTACAATCATATACATAGTAATTGGAGCATTTACAGTACTTCAACCACATTGTTTTTATGGACTAAAGCTGTAATGTCATTCTATTAGCAAAAAACTCATGATGTTGTTTTGAGCTATATTCAACAGGTAAACCCTATACTATCATTAATGCAACCAGTTATATATTCTCAAGGGCCATGATGGCTAACCTATGCCATATATGCCGGAAGTGGCAGATGAGCCATCGCCTATTGCTCTTCTGAGTTCTGGCACACCAGCCACACTGGTCTTCATGAGCCGCCGGCGAACATGGTCTTCCAGGTACGTGCATGTACACCTGGCAGCTGCTCTTCTAGTTTCTGGAGTGTGCATATACATCAGCCAGTTGGTCTTCACATGTGCATGTGCAACTGGAAGACCAGGTGGCCAGTGTGCATGCATGTGGAAACTGGAAAAGCAACCGCCCAGCGCACACACCCGTTTTGACACTCGATGCCAAAAAGGTTCATCAACACTGCTCTAGGGCTATTGTTGGATTCTCAAGGAAGTAACAAGTTGTTTTGCCAAACTTTTCTAATTTGCCCCCACAAGGACTTTGGCATGGACAAGACTTCTGAATCACATACATGAACTGTTCTGAATGGTCAAGCACACATACAGTTCAGTATTTGATACAAGACAAATATTCCTTAACTTACAACATTTATTTAGTGACTGTTACAACAGCACTGAAAAACGTGATTTAGTTTTTATATCTATGACCATTGCCGTGTCCCCATAGTAGAATCAAAATTTGGATACTTGGCTACCGCAATATATTTATGATGATTGTAGTGTTTCAGGGTCATGTGATCAACTGGTTCTCTATCTGAATATGAATATTAATCCCTCTAAAGTCATGGAAGATGTCTGGCTGCCCTTTGAATTAGTGTTAGTTTAGTGTGGAGGATGGGTTAAATTCAATGTGCTTACATTTACATAAATGGTAAGAAGCCCTTATAATAACTACTGAATGGTACTTTGAATGAATACATTTACAGTTTTTGCCAGATAGCTGCTTCCCTCTTTATCAAATGTTCAATTTGTACTTGTTAATTTGAAGGAGGAAGAATTGATTTCTCCACAGACAGGTGCATCAGGACTGCAAGATTTTCTTTTACAAGACTGCCTTTCTAAGCTGGAGATTGTGAACAATTTGTACTTTTTTCAGTGCTAAACTAAATATAAACCTAATTAGTCAAAGTTCTTCTGATGTTCTATGGGACTCACTCTCTTGCGAATCACTACCTTACAACCTAGAAATAAGGAGAAATTTTCTAACAGTGAGAGCAATCAACCAATGGAACAGCTTTCCATCAGAAGTTGTGGGAGCTTCATCATTGGAAGCTTTCAAGAAGAGACTGGACTGCCATTTGTCAGAAATTGTATAGGATCTCCTGCTTGGGCGGGGGATTGGACCAGATGACGTACAAGGTCCCTTCCAACTGTCATGCACCTGTTGGAGTCTGATTCCGAGGGGGAGGTCAAACAGCTGACAGCGAGTAGGTGCATGGCTCCAGTGGATGTGGAGGAAACTGGGGAAATCCAGCTGGGCATATGTCCAGCTGGCCATTCAGAGGAAGACCCAGGCCCTCTTCATACTAGGGCACGCAGGAAGGAATGAAAAAGGGAGCAACATGGGTTACAGGGGAGAAAAAGGACCTGATTCCCTTCATTAGCTGCAGCTGGGAAAACAGGATATAAAGGGCGTTTGTGCACAGCACTTTGCTGGAAGCAAAGCATGCATTATCTTTGTTTGTCAAGTCTTATCTGGTTTCTGGCATCCTCCCAACTGTGTGTTTCATTATCTTTTGAATTCTGCAATTCCTTATCCTGCCCTGTCTCTTTAATCGCTGCAGATGGTTGGTGTTGGTTTTTATTTATAATTTATATGTACTTTGGGGTCAGACTGAATTTCTTCCCTTTAAAAAATGTTCTTGGGAGAGTTTTTTTCTCCAGCCGATAACTGGACATTGGAAGCCATGTTGGAGGAATTAAAGGGACTTTATCTACTTTTGTGACTTTGTTGCTTTTGTGCCATGCCCCGGGTTATCACACCCACTCTGTTAATTTGCTAATATACTGGTACTGTAGTCCTCAATATACCACCATAACTGGTCTTGAATTTCCATTGCCTAGTGAGGCAATTGTTAATGAATTGTGTCTCAATTTACAAACTCTTTTACTATGATTGTTAAGTGAGTCACTGTAGTTATTAAATGAGTCATACAATCTTGAAGTAAATCCTGCCATTGACTAGTTAGAAGCTGGCTGGGAAGGCCTTGGTTGGTGATCACGTGATCCTCAGGACACTACATCTGTCCTAAAGGCATACCAGATACCATGTGCACAGATTTAAATCATGCCATCATGGAAGGACACTGCAACAGTGTAAGGAGCAATGGAAAGAAACTAACAAAGGAGAGCAACCTAGAACTAAGGAGAAATTTCTTGACGTTTTAGTATGATTAATGAGTGGCTTGCCTCCAGTGGTTATGGTGCTCCAACCTGGAAGTCTTTAAGATGTGATTGGACAACCATTTGTATTAAATGGTATAGGGCGTGGGTGTCAAACTCGATCAGGTCATATGACATATTGTGACATATCACAACTTTTTTGCCTTTGCCTTTGGCCTGCGTGTGATGTATCTGGCTCACGACTGCCAGTTTGACAGGACTGGTATAGGGTTTGTTGCCTGAAGAAGGGGTTGGACTAGAAGACCTTCAAAGTCCCTTCCAACTCTGTTATTCTGTTATAATAGGAAGGACCAGTTATAAATCAGGAACTTTGAATTAGATGTCTCCAAACTTGGCAACTTTAAGACTTACGGACTTCAACTCCCAGCATAGCTGGCTGAGGAATTCTTGGAGCTGAAGTCCACAAGTTTTAAAGTTGCCAAATTTGGGGACCCCTGCTTTGAACAGTCACTGAATGAATGTTTGTAATTTGAGGGCTACCTATGTATGGAAGCACTTCTAAGAAATTTAGATTAGGGTGCCTATGTAATATATAGCGTACAAGCATGCTATGAAATTCTTTTTTAAAAAAACAAATTTTATTCAGTTTTTCACATTAAAAACAAAAATCTCTTTTTAGTGGACAACATATTATCGGGTCATCACCTTTATACACAACTATGGCAGCAATTATACATTCATATATGCATACTTAATTCTATTATTGCCTTTTCCATTCCAAATTTTCAGTAAGGAGAGAAACAAACACATTAATTCGCTTTTATTAATCTCAATCGATACATCTTTTTGTTTCATTTCAATTATTTCAAATATAATCCTTTAATATTTATTTTAAAAATAAAGATAAACAATATGTGTTTGCCTAATAATAATAATAATAATAATAATAATAATAATAATAATAGTTACCAATGTCTCTCCTTGCTTTTAATAGTCTATATTAATTTACTAATTTAGTTGATTCTTTAGTCTGTCATATTCCCCTTCCATTACACATTCCTTTTATAAATTCTCGATTAATACAAATTTTAACATTAAAAAAAAACAAGTATAGGTTTCCCCCCTTTTACTGCTTTGAGTTGACACTTCAATGATTAAAATATACCTTTATTCCCTCATCTTGATTTCCAATAAACCATTATTTTTAAGAAGTTACAATAATAATCATTACATCTTTTCATTTGGATTCCGCAGCATATTTTCCCTGCTTGATTTTTAATAGGAGTTAACAGTATCTATATTACTCTATTTTCTAAATATTTTTAATTGCAGAAATATTCTTGTTACCCCTTGTCACCCTGCAGAATCCCCTTTTTAATTCATCAACCATTATCTCTGAAAAAACATTCTTTTCAACATTTTACTATTTCCATATTTCTTTATTTCATGCACCTGTTTCTTACTGCTTCTCCTCCCCCTCTTCTCCCTATATCTTTTTTCATTCCAGTTTATATCCCTCTCTTTCTTAATATCTTCCTTTCCCCTTTTCTGCTGGGTCTTTCTGCCTTTCCCGACTTCACAGGTATTCCTCCTTTTGATTGCCTTCTTAAATTTCAACTTTTTAACCTTCCTTCTTTCCCCACTTCTTTGTAGTGTTCTTTGTGTTAATTGCCTATTTAAAATGTCTTCTCCTTGAGTGGACTCCTCCTCCTCTGAAGCTCTTTCTTTTTGTCCTTCAATCGCCATTTTTATTTTTTCTAACACAGAGCAAAGTGATTTGCCTCTTTCCTGTAGTAATTCTCTCATATTTATAAGTTCAGTTTTTAATTCCCGAAGACATATCATCATTACACACTCTTATATTTTATGATCGTTAAAATCCACAAAAAACAAAAACAAAACACTTTTACTTTCCTTCTTTCTTCTTTCAATTTTCTAAAGTTCTCAGTTATTCCAGCCGAGGGTCTCTACCAAAAACATCAATCAATCCCAGTCAGTCTTTCCTTGCTTTTTCCTTTATTCTGGTTCTGCTTTCACTTTCTAAGATTCTTACTTTGTTTCAATATTTCTTTAATGTGATATCCACACAAGTTCATTCAGAAACAGGATGCTTTCCCTTTTGTTTGAGCTCAAGTTTTTGTCAAAAGGTGGCACTCTCCATTATACAAAGTCTTCACCTTTTCCCCCTATTTTTTTATTTCGGGTTTTTCGAACCTCAATATTCCAGCACAGTCCAGTCTCCAATCTGTAAACTTTATTATTATTATTTTTTGATAATCCAGCTTTATTTTATGCCTGTTTATCTTTAGTTCCAGCTTCTTCCTTTCCTGGTTCGAAGCCCAGCTTAGCTATCAAAAATATTTTCTTTTTTTTTTCCCTGTCCCTTTGTAATTTCACCACTCACTTTTCTTTTCTTAAAAATTCCATGTTACCTTAATCCTGGGGTACTTTTGTTTAGTTGTATTGCCCAGTTGTCCCGGTTCAGATGTTATCCACCTCTTTCTTCCCTCCTGCACAAATCTTAATCCAGCTGAGCCCTCCTCTTTGGGGTGGCCATTTTAAACCACCGCTGCAGTCATCTTTGGGGGAGGGGGGAAGACCAAGCCCAGGAGAGATGCGGCTCCCCTCAACCTGGCTTGTGGCTTCCCCTTACTCCACCACCCCTCCACGGCAGCTTCAGTCCCTAATCGGAATAATCAGGACTCTCCAACAAAAGAGCATGGACCATAGCTGCAGAGAGTCATGATCTACGGTCCGTCAGCGAGGAGGCCCCGCCTTCTTCCCCTATGAAATTCTTGTTGTGTGTAATTGAACTAAATCAAATTACTTTGGTAACCCAAAGAATATGAGGTATAGCTCATGATGTTCGCTTGTCGGATTTCCTGTAGCAATTAGATATGAAAACTGCTGTGCTCATCAAATGATTTAGTATGGTAAAAATAAAGAAATCTTCATATATAAGTCATTCTGCTCTGAGGTTCATCTAAAAGAGGAGAGGAGTCATTGGGGTGTGGGGGGGGAAAACTAATTTCTAATTAATTCTAACTAATTTCTAGGTCTGTTTCACAAATATTGAATGTTGACCTTCTGGCTATTCAGCTTAGTGGGTTTTATTTTCTGGATTTTTTAAAAAAAGATATTGTTTAGAACTGTAAATTAAATTCAGTGGGATCGTGCTTACGATGCTATCAATATTTACTAAACAGAAGTTGCATATTAAATATGGATCTTAGTGCAGACCACATATATCATAGGAATTTAAAGACTTAACATAGTCATATGTAGCTCTTCGGCTTGCATGGCCTAAGGATGATGCGTAAAGCCAGCAGTAGTTCATTAGAAAGCTTTCCAGGATGCTGGAAAGCTCCTTATATTTAAATCAGGTTACGAAGCTTGGAGAAATAACCACCTAAATAGAAATTAGCATGTTGTATTAAGGAAAGCAATTCAAGAGGTAGAATTACTGACTGAAAAACTGCACATTTCCCAGAAAATAGAGTGAACTCCATCTTATCATCTCCTTGCAACATTTCAGAAATGTTGTAGCTTCAGAAATTAATCACCGTGGTTGACAAAAAAAAAACAAAAAAACAACAACACAGAAGTTCAGGAAATGAGAATTGCATGGTTCCATTTGCCTGCTGGCTCGTATTCAGGAATGCTATGACACTGGTGGTAGAGCTGAACTGCCATTGCCTATCATCTCTTCACTGCTTGAGCACCCAAAAAAACTTTAAGGGGAGTAGAAGGTTCTTTCCTACATCACTAAATGTAAAGGGAAAACATGAAAAATGAACATATTGCTATTTGTGCAGGACAGATAGTACAGGAGTTGCTTTATTTAAGAAAAGTATTTAAGGTGTGCTTTTAAAATGTGTACAATTAAATCTGGGATGGATTTCATTTATAATTATCAGAAACTACACATGACTAAAATAATTGTACATTCTTTCCTTGTTTACCTTTGCCAATATACTTGAATCCGATTCTCAGGTTCAAGATCCCAGTGCCATGCAACAGGGGCAGCTCCTGTAACTTGCCCCAGTTCCTGCCAACCTAACAGTTCGAAATCATGCAAATGTGAGTAGATAAATAAGTACCACTTGGGCAGGAAGGTAACAGCATTCTGTGCACCTCAACATATAGTTATGCTGGCCACAGGACCATGGAAGTGTCTTCAGACAATGCTGGCTCCCTCAGTTAAGAAACAGAGATCAGCACTGTCCCCTAGATTGGGCATGACTGGATAGGGGAAACCTTTACCTTTACTTTACCTTATCATCTAAATCAGGGGTCTCCAACCTTGGCAACTTTAAAACTTGTGGACTTCAACTCCCAGAATTCCTCAGCCAAGTTTGCTGGCTGAGGAATTCTGGAAGTTGAAGTCCACAAGTCTTAAAGTTGCCCAGGTTGGAGACCTTTGTTCTAAATAACAGAGTTGTGGGATATATGATGGACTGTGATGGAGCTAGGCTAACATCCCTGATGATAGCATCCCCAATTCAGTTGAGTTCACATGACCTGAATGTTAATTGGAGGAGCAATGGCTGGGTTATTAACACTGAGCCTACATGCACATTCTAGGTGGCCTGACCATCACACCTCCTTCACTCTTCAACTACTTGCAGAAAGAGCATACCTCAATACCTTGTGCAGTTTGAAGTAACAGTACTTCTATAAGGATACATAGGAATTTTCAGTCTTGTTATAAGTTAAATGCATCAAAATGGGAAGTAAATTCTTTAACTGGTCTTCTGTGCTTGGGATGGAGAGAAGATAGCATGGGAGCAGAACTTGTTTAATACAGTTTGTTTATTGACCATTCAAAGTTACTAAAAAGGTGAATTATGACAATTTCTCACTCTTATAACCATTGCAGTCATGTGATCAACATTTGGATGCCCACTACTAGCCATGACCTCTTTGGAATTGGCCCACATGAGTGGCTGGCCAGACCATGTGTGTGCAGCACAACTTGTCTGAGTGGCAGGCTGGCAGACATTCACATGTGTGTGAGTGTGTGTGGCTTGCACACACTGAGCTTGCATAGCCCAGTTCCCTTTTTGCCCCCCCCAACTGGGCCACCAAGCCACAAAAGTTGGGGACCATTGACCTATACCATTTCAGACAAATGGCTGTCCTTCTTAAAAACCTCCAGTGATGAAGCACGCACAACGTCTGAAGGCAAGTTGTTCCACTGGTTAATTGTCCTCACTGTTAAGGCCCGGTCCCACTGGCCAATGGATGCAAAAGGTATGCATAAAGGACACAGCGAACAAGCAAAATTTTGGGATAGCTCCATCTGTTTTCATCTGCTCCAAAAATTGGTGAAAATTTGCATAAACAGAACAAAAAAGAACAGACGTGGGTAGTATGTAGTGGGGATGTTAAATGGATGTTCATCGGAAGCCTAGCGGATGAAAGCGGGTGGAAGCAGGTGACACATCCAAAGGGGTTCCGGGGGAGAATTTCAAAGTGGATGCATAGTGGATGAAGTGGATGCATCACATATGCTTATAGGAAACAAAGGGGATGCCGCATGGATGTAAATTGGATGCAAAGCATTCACTGCGCATGCGGGGGGTATGAATTGCATCCACTCCACGGATATAAAAGGATGCAGCACGCACACAGTCAGTATGCAGGGAAAGACATGCTGCCAGATACATCTTGCAGGAACACCATGGTTCGTCAGTCAGGCAAGAAGAGGAAGTCCATGCCTATTCGTTCAAGCCCTGGCAAGGTGAAGAAGGGCAGAAGCAGCATCCCACCCCCGGGCACTGACTCTGAAGCTGCTGCTGCTGCTGCTGTGGTGGACCAGCCCCAAGGCCCTCAAGCCCCTCAAAGCCCTGCTGCTGAAGGCCCTGCTGCTCAAGCCCCTGAAGGCCCTGAACAATCTCCAGAAGGCCCTGATGCTGAAGCTCCTGGAGGCCCTGGTGAAGCCTCTGCCAGAGGGAGGAAGAGGCAAGGGAAGGAGAAGGGAGAGAGGAAACAGTACACCGTTTCTGAGAAGCATGAGGATGAGGTGCTGGAATGGCTGAGGGAGAATGAGTACCTGTGGAGAAAGGGCCACAGACTGTATCGGGACCCCAAGAAGAAGCAGGCAGCTTGGAGAGACAAGGCAGAGAGCCTGGGGTACACTGCAAAAGTACTCCTTGGATGGTGGAAGCACATGCATACCTGGTATGGCAAGCTACACCTCAAGAAATCCGGGCAGGCCACTGTCAGGCTCACTGATGGGAGAAGTACATCATGACCAAGTGCAGTTTCCTGTAGGGTGAGATCCGCCACCAAAGAGCAGCCATTCTGAGACCCCTCTCCCTCAGACAGCCCACAGACGGCAGTCCTCTTCCAGCCAGGAGCCAGCTACCCTGTCCAGGCAGGTGTCTTCAGTGGGCCCCACAGCAGAGACCCCCTCCACAGCTGCACTCCCCATGCTGGCAGACTTGGAGGATCCCGTGGAGGATGACACCCTGCTGTCACAAATGGAGGAAGCAGCAGCAGCCACCTGAGGCCAACCCACCCCCACCCCCAGCTCCAGAGGATGCAGGCAGAGAGGCAGACTACAGGGCCAGGACCACAGTGTGCTGTTGGAGATCAGGGACACAATGAAGACCAGCACAGAACTTCTCTCTCAGCTGGTCCACTTGGACAGAGCATCCTCAGGCCGGAAGCCCTTCATCACTTACGTGAGCCAGACCCTGAGGTATCTGCCCGAGGCCGAGTATCAGGTGATGAAGCAGAAGATCGCAGCACTTCTGCACAATCCGCTGAAGCTGCTCCTACCCATTCCAGGTCTGCTCCTCCACCCCAGGTGACGTTACAGCCCTTCCACAGCTTTCAACAGCCCCTCACTTACCAAGGCTACGACTACCAGGACTTCCCACATCACAAGCAGAACTTCCCAGTCCAGGCCCAGGTTCATCGGACGCCACAGACACCAGTCCTCACTCAGCTGCAGACCAGACAGCACCACTACACTCCTTCCAACCCTTCCTCCACCCCACAGCCAAGCCTGTCAATGGATAATCTGTCATCAGTATTGGGCCTGACATCTCAAGTCCTTGATGAAGGGCCTCTCAACCTCATGGGATTGAGTCAGCTCTCGGATAGCTTCCTGAACACACCACCACCTGTTGTACCCTCGGGGACAAGCACCCCAATGGTGCCTCAGACCAGCCCTAAAGCCACATCCACATCCACAGTCACTGCCCGCTTAACAGCTGAGACCATGGACATGACTCAGAGTGACTCAGAATTGTCTCAGAGACTGAGTTGTTTACTTGCTTAACAAAGTTTATCTTTGCTTAAGACACTTAATAAAATTTACTTGGTTCATTTTGTTTACTTAATGAAGTGTTGGTAAAAACTCTCCTCTCCTTCTGTATAAAACTTGATACAGTCTGAACAGGTTTTGGTTCTGGTGATGAATGAGTGCAGCTATCATATGGACTGTTTCATCATCCATGGTGGAGAACAACTGATGATGTTGAAGACCAAGACCAAGGGTGATGAGGTCTGTACACCATGGCTGCTGGACTCATACTGAGATTCAGATGATCTTCTCCCCCTTTTTATAGAAAATATTGGTTGTCCGCGAGGTGTCCTTCTACATACTCTAGACATACTCCAGACATCCTAAATATACGAGATATATCCCAGAAACAAACTGTCCATTTTGAATACTTTGTATATGAGATGCATAAGCTTACATCCTTTCTATTTCTGTGCTACTAACGCTGTGTAGACATTCCGTGTACCTTTTGTTTCCTCCCTCTTTCCATTTTCAGCTGCAGCAGATGTGAGTTGAGGGGATGGCCAGAGGATGCAGAGAGGATACAGCGGATGTTTAATGGATGATAACGGACATAGAACATTTGTTGCCCATATATGTCGCGGATGTACATCGTACGCTGTGGAAAGTTTATCCGTTCAAAAAGTTTTGTGCAGCTCAAACTTTTTGTGCAGATGAAATTGCAATGGACAGATGCTCGATGGATAGCGCGTATGAAGCACCTATGCAGTGAGTACACAACGAATGCATTGCATTTTCCAATGGATGACAAGCTTTTTTTAACGTTTTTCATCCTCTTTGCATCCATAAGTGAAGTGGAACCAGGCCTTAAAAGTTTCCATCCACTGTTTCTTGCCTTGCCTTCTGGTGCTTTGGAAAATAAGTTGATTCCCTCTTTTTGAGGGGCAGCCCCTCAAATAGTGGAATATTGCTATCATGTCACACCTAGCCCTTTTTTTCTCTAGAGTAGCCATGTCTAGAGTTCACTTGAAGCTTTATTCTAAAGCTTTGTTGTTATTTGTTTGTTTCAATAAGTTTGTTCTTACTTGCATGTGCTTCCATCTTCCCCTAAATCCATAACTTGCACTATTTTAAAGCTTCTTGCAATGAAATCCATGAAGCTAGATTGCTGCAAATTTGCAGCAATAATGCCTCCTAAAGCATCATCTTTCCTTCTACTTTAATCTAACTGATGATTACATGTGTTTTTTTATTTTTATTCAATTGGTTCAGAAATTTTTTTTCTTTTAGGTTTCTAATTCAACCAGATCTCCAAATTCACATTGCATATTAGGTGACACACCAGTAACTTATTGTACAAACAAATAAACAAATAAAATTAGGCCTGATCCAATCAAACTGTTACACCTCATTAGAATTATGAAGGAAAAAGTTCTGTTGAGATATAATTAACTTTGCAAGGTTACCTAGTACATATATATCTAATATATGTCTAATTAAAAAAACTGGCAACGCTTTTATACTACCTTTTAAATGGAAACAGAAATTGGTTACCGAGTCAGATTTGTCTTCTCTGAGAGAATAAAATAAGCCAGAAATATTTATGGGAGCCTTCCTGTTTGCTTATTTTGTCAATGAGTTGCCTAATTTAAAAGTGTATGACTTTTAAATGCAGCTCTTCAAATCATGACTCAGTGTTAGGTGAGCATCTGCAGAGAGTTGTTGTAGATGACTCAATTTCATTTTTATACTAAGGAAACTGAATAATAGATTACCTTGAATTGCCATTCTTTGTTATTTATGTAATCACAGGAAGTGCTTGAAGCAACTATTGCTCATTTGCCAAGCTGGGGTGTTTGAAGGATACAGAGATGTTTAATGCATGGCACTTAACCAAAAGTTGAGGACATAAATTGTTCAGGATTAGGCAAGGGGAAGGTTATTAAACATGTTACAAGTATCACCATTTGTTTGAGGAAGGGTCTGCACTGCTTGCTTCCAGTAATAACACAAAGGAAAGAGGACTGCTACTAGATCAGACTTTACCATCCTCTCCATCCTCCAGATGCGTTAGATTTAGACATGTCTTAGCTGGTAAACAAGAAATTACAGTTTGTTCTTGACTTACAGCCACAATTAGAGTCAGACTTTCAGTCACTAACTGAAGTAATTTTAAGTGAATTGCACCTGATTTTACAATCTTTGTTTTTACCATGGTCACGAGGCAAATCATTGAGTGTGGAGATGGAGCTCCACACTCTCACAATCAGGAGGTTGTGAGTTCAATCCTAGGTAGAAGCAGTTATTTCTTTTTCTGGGCACGCTGAGAATATATCTGGTGAACAAAACTCTTCATTGGCAACAGGAAGGGCATTCAGCCATTAAAACATTCAGCTTCATTCAGTTGCTCCACCCCACAAGGGGTCATTAAAAGAGGATGATAAAGCAAATCATTATGGTTAAATGGATCATATATGTAGGAAATGAGCAGGCCAAATCTGATAATATGGTCAAATGCATCATCATTTGGTGTTGCTCTACTCCCATATGAGACCTAAGTCCTAAATTCCATTGACTCCTATTTAGCACCAATTTGCCTTGACCATTAGTACCTCAGATTGTTGTGTATAGCATGTAATAAACTTGAAGTGCTTTCAACTAAACTCCTGATCTTTGTTATTTGTGCTTAATAATATGATTGTTAGGCGAATTTGACCTTCCACATTGACTTTGGTTGTTGGAAGCCAGCTGGGAAGGTCACAAATGTAAATCATGTGATCTTGGGATGCTGCAACTATCAAAAACATGTGCTGGTTGCCAAGAACTTGAATTTTGATCAGATGACTGCAAAGACAATCATAAATAAAAGGACAAGTTGTAGGTGTGAGTGCTGGACTTTTATCAACACTGTTGTTACTTTGAACAGTCAGTAAACAAATAGTCATCAGTCAAGGACCACCAGGCTAGGCATAGACAGTTGCTATTATTGTTTAACTTGTAGTTTTGAATAGGGTTCCAGTATAAGCTATAATGGCATATATGTACATATCATGACATCTTTGCATGAATTGTCTTGTTTACATCACTTGTGTATGCCATGGTATGCATTGTGTCACTTGCATTGACCTGCAGATGCTTATGTACCATGACCATATGGTAGGCCCAAAGGTGCTTTTTCAAGAGGCAACTGGACTTTCTGATTTTTCTTTGAAGATGTTTCGCTTCTCATCCAAGAAGCTCCTGGATGACCTGGATAACTGAGAATCTCCATAGACATGTGCCATATTGTAGTTCCATGGGTCACTTTGATAGCAGCTGAAAAGACTTGCTGATTGCTGACCAATCTTGAACTGTTGGAAGTTACGATTCCCCCCTCTTCAAGGGAAACAACCCTCACCCTTTGTCAAGTAGGGCTTTTAAAAGTAAGCCTGTAGCCAGCCTACTTTATAGTAAGTATATACTTTTCTTTATAGATTTTCACAACAAAGGAAGGAGAAAATTACAGGCATGAGATACAGAGGAAAAAACCCTACAAACTAGCTAAGATCCTTTTCCATAGAAATCAAATAGATGGCAAGTTATAAAAACTTGTGAAAAGTAAATCAAAAGGGATAAGAGGAAACTCAGGAAATTGCAACCTAATGCAACAAACAGCTACTATAAAACAATTACCAAGATCCCAGGAAGAGATCCCAATATCAAAAGACAGGAACTCATCTCACACACACACAAATCAAAGACTTCAAAGGTTCACACTTACAAAATCAAAGGATCTGAAGGGTATAAAGGAGTTTCTCTACTCACAAGATTAGATTAACTCTAGGAACGCTGTGAGATTTCTTACCTGCCTTCCTATTAATAAACTGATTCTGACTTTCAACGCAGCTTGACCAAATCATTTTGCATTTCTCCCAGCCGGAAAATTTGAATCCACAAAAGGAAAGAACTTTGTCTATTACAAAAGGGCAAGGCTTCTTTTTCCTTTCCTCAGAACTTACTCTCTTGGTTTTTTTTTAATTTAGTTTCATTGAGTGGCTGGATGAATTCACATAACATTTGGAACCCTGTTTTGTTTCTTGTTTTGTGGAACAAACTATGTATCTTGATTCATAACTAACTCGTAAACTATGATTTTCAAACCACAATATTACAAGCTGATTCAACATTACATAAACCCAACCAGAGCCTAGGTATATACTGTATATGGACATAGACATTTTTATCTGGTATATTTTTGATTCCTGGTATATTTTATCTGGTATATTTTTAATATCTGGTATATTTTTAATTTTAATTTAATTATTAATTCCTCAATAATTATATTTTAATATATCGTAGTATGTGATAAATATCAAATATAATTTATATATTTTAATATTTATATTTTTCATTGAAATTTTCCCTTGTAATTTAAAAATAAATTTTGAAATTATTATGTGTTGGATCATAATTAGTCTTGATCATAGAATTAATCCAAAAAGGCCTGCAAAAGAATTAGATGGGAAGTATACCCACATTTTGCTGTTGGCAAGCAAGGCACTTCAGTTGTGGGAAAATAGTCAAAAAGCCCTAATTTCTCATTCATTTTCACAAATAAATTGACATATTTTTCAAGCCAAGTCTTTTCTTTACAGATTTGTTTCACTATATATCTACTGAAATTAAAAACAAATATCTGTAACAGAATCTATGATAAAATTCGTATTTATCCCTACTTTTAGATTTTGGCATAATAGATTGAGGAAACCCAACCAACTAAACTATACTATTCTGCTTATACAAATCATGATTTTGAGCTAAAAAGAAGAAGAAATAATGAAGAAGAAAAAGAAGAAAAAGGAGGAGGAGGAGAGGGAGGAGGAAGGGGAGGAGGAGGAGGAGGAAAAATGTGTTCATCATTGTCCTTAATAAGTTGGAAAAGAATCATTTTGGTCTGTTGTGACAGAAAGGATAAAAAGTAAAAATGGAAAGTACTTTCTCCCCACTTCCAATGATGAGGAAAAAGACCCTAAATTCAAAATCCAAATGTTGGCGTCCATCCAGGACTATAACCAATCAATCAAAATAAAACTGGAAGGGACCTTGGAGGTCTTTTAGTCCAACCCCCTGCTCAAGCAGGAGGCCCTATACTATTTCAGACAAGTGATTGTTCGGTCTTTTCTTAAAAACTTCCAGTGATGAAGCACCCACAACTTCTGAAAACAAGCTGTTCCACTGGTTAGTTGTCCTCATTATTAGGAAATTTCTCCTTAATTCCAGATTGTTTCTCTCCTTGATTAGTTTGCATTCATTGTTTCTTATCCTGTCCACTGGTGCTTTGGAAAATAAATTGACCCCCTCCTTTTTGTGGCAGCCTTTCAAATACTGGAATACTGCTATCATCTTTCCCCTAGTCCTTCTTTTCTCTAGACTGGCCACACCCAATTCCTGCAACCATTCTTCATATGCTTTTGTTTTCATCTTAGTTGCTCTTCTTTGTACTGTTTCCAGAGTGTCAACCAATCAAACTGGATGCAGTATGTGGCCTTACTAAGATGTGGCCTTCCTAAGGTTTTATAAATGACTTCACCTGATTTGGATTCTGTGCTACCCCCGCTTAGAAATTTCTTAGCGCTGCAATAACAAGAAGACTATCAAACACAAGTGAATGTGACATGCGAATCTAATTCAGCCTCATTGTGGTTAATGAGTTCTGAATATTTAGTTTAGTAAAATGATCAAAAGCTCCTTTTGTTTTATCATTTGCTTTAAGAACTGATTCCTTGAGGTTTTATTCAAGTGTTGTTCTTTAATACCAAACCTGACTGTATTGTTGTTTACTTCTTCTTTATGTGTCTTAAAGCTCCATTTTTGGCCAAGTACCTTTTTTTTAAAAATCCACATTTCCAAACTAAAGCCTTTAATGCATAGTTCATGGCCCGTGGCTAAATTTAATTCCATAAATACCAGCTTCTTCCTTAGTTTCACAAGAAAGATGATTCCTTATGTACTTAAACACTGCCAAATATTTGTCCTCAATTATCTCTTGACTGTGCCAAAGTATAACTATCTAATTTGCTCAGCTGAATGGACAAGCTCTTCTGAAGTTAGTAAATGACAGAAAGTATGATAGTTTTGGTCTCTGGCATCTGCTAGTTGATGGAGCAAGAGCGCCTGCAATAAATCTAGTTTAATGTCAATGTTCTCACCTAACAGTACTAATTCTAACAGCAATTTATTTTATCGCTCTTATGTCTCCAGCTGTTCCTAATATCTGAAACATATAAATGAGAAAATTGCGGGCTTTCAAGGAAAAAGTATTAAGAAGCAAAAAGCAAAGGGAAATTAATGTCCTTAAGATTTTGCTCATTCAGCATCGGTCATGTAATCAGAAACAGTTAAAACATGCAAGAGAAAAAACCCGCATTATGGGGTATGTTTCTAACAGATAATATTTTGAATGCAAAACCTTTTCTTTATGTAATGGATGGTATGAGACATGCTAAATTGGAATTAAATACTGAACAAGCCATTACATTTTCTACAAAGTACAACCAAAAATTATCTGTCAGAAAAGTCCCCAGGGTGGACTTCATGGCGTAGAAGTATTGTAACAGAATTCTTGGACTGAATCAGGCAGTGAAGCATTAACTTTCGGACTTGAAAGGAAGTTGTGATCCCACAAACATGCACTCATATTCTTAGCAGGATTTGGGGAAAATATCATGGAAATAAAACTTAGACCCATTATAGGTGGTCCTCAACTTATGACTGATCACTTAGCAACTGTTCAAAGTTCCAACAGTCTTACCTGGGGGGGTACTTAGAGCCCATAAAACCAGCTTCTTTCTTAGTTTCACAAGGCAGAGATTCCTTAAGTACATAAGCACTGCAAAATCTTTGTCCTCAATTATCTCTTGATTGTGCCAAAGCAAGACCTCTTTTAATTTGCAAATGTTTAAAAATTTAAATGTATTGTTTTATCCTCAAAAATAAAATATAAAACAGTAAAACAAGCACAATGAAAGAAAACCAAAGCATACATTCAACCCTAATAACTACAACAACAAAATAGTATATAAAAAAGGAGGAAAAAAGTGGTCAGTTAAATTTAACATTTAAATTTAATTGACTGCTTTAAATTTAATTTGAAAATGATGATTGTCCCTCCCCACCACACGCAAACACTTTGGGTGCTTGGCAACTAAGCCAGAGTTATGACACTTTGCAGCATCACACAGTCACATGACTGAATTTGAGAATAGTTTTGCTGAAAAACGACATTTACGTTTGGTTTTCATCAAAAGCGCATCCATAGCAAACTAAACAAAAAGTTCATTAAATTCATTAAATCGCTTCATGATTGTCATGACTTATGACCATGATGGGCAGGCTCCATTATGGTCATAACTTGAGGACTACCTGCAGTTGCTTAGAAAGAGCAGGGGTGGCCATGGGAAGCAAGGGGCATATCAGAAAAGTTAAGGTGGCAACCATGACCATACAGTTGTTGCTCCACCTTATTTTTTCATTCAACATGATCTTACAGGATTGCCCTAAAATTTCTTCTGACCTTAGGCAACTTTATGGACAAGGACCTTGCCAGCATTGTTGGAAAAAGTTCTCCATTGCTTCTTCTTCCTAGTTCTGAAAGAGAGAGTAACTGAAGTCATCATAATGGCAGAATTAGAATAGACTAGACCATTGGTTGCCAACCAGTGAGCCACGGCCCACTAGTGGTCCACAAGAAAATTTTGGTGGTCTGCAGAGAAATGTCACCCCCAAAGCAATTAATCCAGGCTGTGCAGGAACACAAGGCTGCACTGCCCACATGGCCCACGAGAACCCACCTTGCCCACTCACTCCTTACCTGGCAAACTTGCCTGCTAAGTTGCTATTTTTCCTTTTTTTCCCCCCAACCATCAGCTGTTCTGCTGTGCCAGGAGATATAGATTAGCTAGAAAGCAGGAAATTGTTGGATTTCTTGCTTTCTAGCTAGGACTTTAGTTTCTATAACTTAGTGCAGACTCAGGTAGCCAGTGGCAGATAGATAGATCTCTAAATGAATCTGTGATTCTGTGCGCAACTCAATCTGCCTGTCTGCTTTGCCTGATTTGGGGTAAAAGTTCCCTTTTTTATATATAAAAAAATCAATATTTACTTATATAGTGTGTTGTGAGTTAATTTTGTGAGTTTGCTTGCTAGAAAATTTTATGGGTTTGCTTGCTAGCAAATTTTATATGACAGACCTAGGTAGCCAATGGCAGAATGGTAGATCTCTGGGTGAATCTGTGGTTCTGTAAGCAACTCAATCTATCTGCCTGTTTTTGCCTGATCTTGGGTAAAGGATGTTCTTTTTTTATATAAAATATTCAATATTTATATAAATATTTGTAATATTTACTTACAACCAGACAGTTGTAAGTAAAGACAGTCACATGACCACCAAGCCATACCTACAAATTAGGCCATGCCCACAGAACTAGTTAATAACTTTGAATCCCATCTCTGCCTCTCTGTGTTTGTGTGTGTCTGTGTGTGTTAGAGAGAGAGAGGGGAGGGAGGAAGGGAGAGGTGGAGGGAAAGAGAGAGGGAGGGAGAGGGAGAGAGAGAGGTTAGATCAGATGGGTGTCAGTAAGCCACCATCAGCAAGCCACCATCAGTCAAAATTCATATTAGTGGTCCCCGGGATTTAAAATTATGAGTTTGGTGGTCTCTGCGGCCCAAAGGTTTGGCAACCCCTGGACTAGACTAGACTAGAGTAGAGTACTTTATTGGGCCAAGTGTGATTATACACACAAGTAATTTGTCTCTGATGCAGAAGGTCTCAGTGTATCCAGAAATTGTGGGTGCTACATCACTGTAGGTTTTTAAGAAGAGGTTGGACAACCATTTATCTGAAATGGGACAGGGTTTTTTTCCTTGAGCTGGGGGGTTGGAAGACCTCTAAGGTCCTTTCCAACTCAATTGTTCTGTTAGTCTTCTTTAACCCTTACGTAAACTGAATCTTTGTGGTATTTTGAATATCAGTATCTGCTAATATTGATAATGTAATTCCTTAATGTATTAAAGGTTTTGATTACATTAAACTTATAGCACTAAAGACACAGTGTGCCTCTTTGGTTTGGGCTTAATATGTTATAAGACATTACAACTTATTCAGGCACCTTGTTTTCACAAGGCTTCTGACAAAGCTGTGTAAGAACAGTTTGCTAAGTATGGTAACACAAACCATCAGTTGTAACCTACTATGAATTAGATGTGTCTACCAATGAATTGAGTCTTCTTTCTTATCCCTTGGTTGGCAAGAAAAAACACCTAACTTTCAAATGTTGACAAATATATCATTGCTGCAAAGCTTTTTTTTTTTTCAATATTGCATGCAAATTCTTTTAGCTTCTTTTATTTCCAGTCATTCATATATATCAGGGATGGGAATGCTACCGGTTCTGTCTGGCTCTATAGAACTGGTAGCTCTGAAGAGCAGCAGACACTAAACTAGTTCTGTGTTTGCAGCTGTTTGGCACCCACTGGACTGGGCTCTTACCTGTCATATTCACTGAACCAATAGTAACACTGGTTGAATCCCACCCCATATATACACACACACATACATACATTTGTCCAATTTGACAACACTTGTCGCAAGGTAGGGTATATTTGCAACAGTCATTGGAAACTTCATCAGGTAATCCTGATTACGTGCAATGAATATATATATATATACATATAAAACATTTCATCAGTTTTCCTCAACTTCTCATAAAAAGGAATATTGGCTTAGGAACCAATGTTAATCCCTCCTGTGGACTTTCGAAGAATCAATGGTATCTGGACCAAATAAAATGAATAATGGAAAGTTTAAACTGAACAACCTGCCTCTCTGAGAAAATCCATTATTTTAAGCCCATGTCACACTGAATCAACGGATGCGAAGAGGATGTAAAACGGACAAAAAAGCTTGCCATCCATTGGAAAACGCGATGTACTCACTGCCTCCATTTGGCTTCCTCTCTATCCATCCAGCATCTGTTTATGGACGTTTCATCCGCTCCAAAAGTTTTGGGCTGTCCAAAACTTTTGCGCGGAAAATGTATCCAATTCGTCCATTCTGCATCCTCTACGCATCCGCTTCGCATCCGTTACGCATCCGTTACGCATCCGCTATATCCGCTAGGCATCCGCTACGCATCCACGCAACTCGCATCCGCCCGGATGCAGGGAGGAAGCGAAACGGATGCAGAACGGATGCAGAATGGATGCAGCACGGAAACAAAGCATTTAAAACGGAAAAAACGTTCGCAGAGGGGACCTATCTCGGATATTAAGGATGTCAGTAGGATGCCTAGAGGATGCCTAGAGGATGCAAAGGGACACCTATACTGCCAATAAAAAGGGAGAGCAACTCACCTGCATCTCACTTTCAGAACAGCAGCCAAGCTATGCAGACCTCTGCAGCCTTCATCTGACTCTTCCTCTTCCACAGCATCCAGTCATGTCCACCGTGGATTGTGACAAAGTCCTTTCGGCAGCCACCATCCTTCTGCAACAGTGTGAAACTATCTACAGGCTCTGTGAACTCTACTATGGGAAGAAAAGGAGGCACCCAAAAAAAGTCTGGGTCCAAAGATGGTTAACCAGAAGAGCAGAGGACGGACTGTACAACAAGCTGATGGTGGAGCTCAGGAGCGAAGACACTCGGGCGTTCCAGAACTTCATGAGGATGCCTCCAGCCATGTTTGACGAAGTTGTGCAGTGGCTGACACCCAGGTTGACCAAGACAAACACCAACTTCCAGCCCAGCCTGGAACCTGGTTTAAGGTGACACTCACTCTGCACCACCTGGCCTCCGGGACCACCTACAGGAGCATGCAGTACGGCTGGAGGGTGCCACCCAACACCATCAGCATTGTGGTCAGAGAAGTGGTGCAGGCCATCATCGAAGTATACAAGGAGGAGCTCCTCCAGTACCCCTCCACTGAAGAAGGATGGAAGAAAGTTGCAGAGCAGTGGTATCAGAAGTGGAACTTCCCACACACCGTTGGAGCCATAGATGGCAAGCACGTGGCCTGCAAAGCTCCAGCCAAGTCGGGGTCCACTTATCACAACTACAAGGGCTTCTTCAGCATCATCCTCTTCGCCATGGTTGATGCTGACTACAAGTTCATGTACATCGATGCTTCAGGCAACGGCTCATCTTCAGATGCCCAGGTATACAACGCCAGTCACCTCAAGGAGGGGCTGGAAGGCAACCTCATGGTGGGCTTCCCAGATCCAGACCCGCTGCCCAATGACAAGCAAGATGTGCCCTACTTCATCGTGGGGGATGACGCCTTCTCCCTCACAACCTACCTCATGAAGCCCTACACCTCCAAATACCTCACCCGTGAAGAGAGGATCTTCAACTACAGGCTGTCCAGGGCAAGATGGGTGGTGGAGAATGCCTTTGGCATCCTGGCCAACAGGTTCCAGGTACTTCTCACCAACATGCAGCATAGCCCAGAGACCATGAGGAGGATCGTGGAAGCTTGCTGCATCCTGTACAATCTCATGCGCACCCGCTACCCAGTCTTGCAGCACAGGCTTGTGGACCTCCAACAAGGCAATGGGGACATGGAGCCTGGGGAATAGAGGCAAGGGCGAAACCTGATAGACACTGAGGATGTGCAAGGCCCCAACAGAGCCTCACGTGAGGCAAAGAAGTAGCGCAACCTCCTGAAACACTGGTGCAACTCCCCAGCTGGAGCAGTGGAGTGGCAAGACAGGATGGTAAATGCTTAATGGATGCTTCCTTCAGCCTGTCTCATCACACGGATGAGATTGGGCCATGTATGTTTGGTTAGCCTACAATGAACAGGGCGTTTAATAAAGAGTTGTGTTTATGTTGACATGTGTGGATAATTATTACATTATTATTGATAATAAAGGGCCATAGGTGTGGCACCTGGGAGGGTAGACCATACAGTCCCACTATGCTTGCACTGGAGGTTTATCTATCCCACTGCTATCCTAACCCATCCCACAGCTATTACCCATTCCACAGGTATCCTAACACATCCCAAAGCTATCCTTACCCATCCCACAAGCATGCAAAGGCTTAAACCATTTCTAAAAGTTTCCAGCAAGACTTTATTAAAAAAAAGAAATGAAGCAAGTATGTGAATCATAAATAGACTTTATCAACAACAAGCTATACAATAAAAAAGAGTCTCTGGTACTCCTCTTGGTCGCTCAGTCCCAGGGGTGAAGGGTCCAGGTGCTGTGGAGGTGGCTGGTGCTGGAGTGCTTTTCATCAGCTCCTCCAGAAGCAGAAGCAGCAGAAGCACCAGCCCCAGAAGAGCGAGCCCGTGCTGCAGAAGTCCCAACAGAACCAGAGTGAGGGCCAGGGGGCGGGATGGTAGCCCTGTCCCTCTTGCCAGGGCTGGCAGCAGATGGCTGTGGCTTGCTGTGCTTCCGCATGGTTGTGGGGTTGCTGGCTGGCAGGGAGGCTGGCAGGAACCAAGGCTGGCAGCAAGGCTGGCAGGGAGGCTGGCACCAAGGCTGGCACCAAGGCTGGCAGGAAGGCTGGCAGGGAGGCAGGCACCAAGGCTGGCAGGCAGGCAGATAGCAAGGCTGGCAGGCAGACCGGCTGGCAGCAAGGCTTGCAGGCAGGCTGGCAGCAAGGCTGGCACCAAGGCTGGCACCAAGGCTTGCAGGCAGACATGCAGGCAGGGCAGGCAAGGCAGCCAATCCATCCGGCAGCAGGTCTTTCCTCTGAATGGCGACCTGCTTCCGAGCTGCTTCTGTTATATCCGCGGGGCTGACGCAATGCATCCTCCCCGCATGCGCAATTAATGCCAGGCATCCGTTAGGCTTCCGCTGTGCATCCTCTGTGCATTCGCTTCATCCACTGTGCATCCGCTCTGCATCCGCTGTATCCATTCCGCGTCCGCTTTGCTGCGCCCCCCCGGAAGCCTCGTGGATGTGCCATCCGCTCCCATCCACTTCCATCCGCTGGGCTTCCGTTCTGCATCCGCTTTGCATCCGCCCTGCGTCCTCCCCACGTCCACATTATCCACTCTGGTTTTGCAAATTTTTTCCCCTTTTGAGAGCGGATAACACGGATGGAACATTTTGCTCGTCCGCTGTGTCCTTTTTGCATCCATTGGACAGTGTGACATGGGCTTAAAATCCCCCAATATTTTGAAAAAATGCTTTTAAATCATATTTTTCCTTTGAGTCTGAGCTTTCTGCAATGATGTTAATTTCATACACATTCCAACTAATGATAAAACATCGTAACAAATAATAAAATCCAAAATTCAATGTTTTGTATATCTTTTTCATTCATTCTGGCTGCTTGATGGCTTTCAAAAGGGATTTTACAAATTAACATTTAAAATAAACTTGTGATAAGTCTGGAACTATGCAGCAACAGTCAGATAATCCTTACCTCAAGGAAAGAATAAAAATCAGAGAAGGAAGCTATGGATCATGCCCTAAAGAGGAAGTTTATTGTAAACAAGAGCTTCACCTCAGGCAAACCTTTTCCTTGACTCTAAGTATCTCAGGATGAGGTCAAGCTATTAAAGGGATGGTGGTATGCTTGTATCATTAGGAGACATCCACTAGATTGGGTGATTCATAGTTCATCCACTCTTCTGGTTCTACAGGGAAGATAAAAGAAGAAAAAAGGGCACAGCCAGAATAGAGCCTTGCTAACAGAAAACTGAAATAGCACTCTGTTCAAAATGCAAAATTAAAATCCAGGCCAGCATCTTTTTTCACATGCTGATACATTAATATAGTTTTTTACAAGGCATATGAAAAAAGGGCTTTCCCCCCAAGGACCTTCTAATGGGAAGGAGACAACAAGAACAAAAAATGAATATTTTAGTTATGTTTGCTGAGTCCAGATTACAGTATGGCCAGTACCGAAGTTAGAAAGGCTTCAAAAACCTCATTTGGGAAACATATAGCATGATTCCGAAGGACTTCGCCTAACTTACCTGACATTATACAATAGTCTTGCCAAATAAGCCTGTATTGTAATCCTTATTTTACATACAAAGAGCTGAGACTGAGATGACTCTTTGCTAAAGGGCACAAAAAGTGAATTATAATGGGAAAGCTGAGCTTTGAACAATGGTGTCTCCGGCTTCTGTACTGAGAAATAACCTTGTTGTTACAACTATTCTCAGAGCTGTAACTAAAACCCAAGCATAAATTCACCTCTTGTTCTTGCTCAGTTTCCCTAATTCTCCTGCCAGATGTGTCTGCATGATTTGTGTGGGTGATTCTTTAAAGCAGAGCATTATCCAGCCAAATTATCCAGAACTGAGTAATTTCTTTTATGGGAACACACACACACACACACACACACACACTGGATCTACATATGCGTGAATCATCTTTTATTTCTCTTAACTGCTATGGTCCTGGAACTTATCACCTCCAAGTTTGAATAAAACAGCTTTGGTTATTCTTGTGGCATTCTGGTCAAATGTACTGTCCCTGCTATTAATAAGGGATTCTGCATTTACCACAGGTACAGCTAAGCTACTAAAATAATTGTGAAAGACTTAGATGACCAGTTTGATAGGAAGCCATATTTATCAGTCAATCTCTATGATTAACAAATGTACGGTACAAGTAGTCCTCAATTTACAACAGATTATTGAGTGACCGAAGTAACAACGGTACTGAAAAAAAAAGATTTATGACCATTTATCACACTTAATAACCACTGCAGCATCCCCACGGTGATGTGATCAAAATTCAGATGCTTGGTATAGAAGAGTGGACGCAGAAGTTGATGGAGTTGGCTGAAATGGCAAAACTGACTCGTCTGATTAAAGAAAAGAACATAAGCACTTTTGTTTCCACATGGAAACTGCTGTGAATTTTGTGGAAAAGAATTGATGTGGAAAAGAATGTAACATTGACTTTGGTTTTTATAGATTAGATTGATAGGTCCTTATAGAAACGACTTGTTCATATTATTATGGAAAAACAAAAAAGGTGTGATTTGATGTTATTGACCTATTCTACTGCAACAGAGAGAGTCGGAAATCAATGTTTCTTTTTCTTTTTCTTTCCTTCACATCCCTCTCCCCTTTCCCCTTCCCTCTCAGTGTTTTTTTATTTACTTTTGTATTTTGCATTTTATAATACTTTATAACTTAATAAAAATGTTTGATTAAAAAAAAATCCAGATTCTTGGCAACTGATTCATGTTTATAATGATTGCAGTGTTCCGGGCTTATGCGATCACCTTTTGTAATTTGACAAGCAAAGTCAAAACGGAAGCTTGATTCACTTAACCATGTTACTAACTTAACAACTGCAGTGATTCACTTAACAACTGTGACAAGAAATGTTGTAAAGTGGGGCAACATTTGCTGAGCAACAAAACATTGAGTCTCCGTTGTGGTCATAAGCCTGTCTGTCAAAATTATAACTTGCAATGTAAGAGGAATATTGGATACAGAATATGAAATAATGAAGGAAATAAGAGAAAGGAAAATAAGTATTGGTCTGTAAAAGAAGGAAAATTGAATAAGGTACTTGTAACCATTCTGTCAACTCTGAAGGGAACCTGGATGAGGCCATCTTTGAGGCTTCAGGATTGCCACAAGGAAGAAAAAGGGACAGGGAGGGGGGAAATAGCTAGCCAGGGGTTTATAGTCAAACCAAGAAATTTTCCTGTGGGAACCAAGGACATTCCAACAGGTGGCTGGGGAGAGGAGGAATGAGCTAACCAAGCAACCAGTCAGCACCTCGATTGGACAATATGACCGAGGGCTTGGAGGAAGGGAGAACATTTACTTTTTAATTAGGTGAAAACTGCAGGAACCTTCAGAATCGGTTTTCACCAGTTGTGCCAATATGAGATTTCCAATAAATTGTTTCTTGAGGAATCTACCTGCCTCAGAGTTCTGCTTTCTTTGGGTGCATTACTTGGAATGCTGACACATTTGTTAAATGACTGTACAAAGTTACATTGCACCGGTAGTGAGATTCAAAATATTTTACTACTGGTTCTGTGGCTTGGTGGGTGTAGCATGGCTTGGTGGGTGTGGCTTGGTGGGCATGGCAGGGGAAGAATATTGCAAAATCCCTATTCCCTCCCCACTCCTGGGGGAACATTACTGCAAAATCCCATTCCCTCCCCACCTCACTAACCGGCTTTCCAGCTCTATTCTCCTGTACAGGCAACAAAAGAAGACCCAGCTGATCAGCTGGAACTCAGGAGGCAGAGAATAGATGGGGGAGGACCAGTCAGAGGCGGTCTGGTTCTCTGAACTACTCCAAATTTCCACTACCAGTTCTCCAAAACTGGTCAGAACCTGCTGAATACCACCTCTGAATGGCACTGAAAAAAGTGACTTATGACCAGTGTTCTGTTACAACTGTTGCAGCATCAAGTTATCAAAATTCAGGCGCTTGGCAACTGACATATATTTATGCCATTTCACTGTCTCAGGGTCACCTTATCACCATTTGTAACCTTCCCAGCTGGCTTCTAGCCAGCAGAGCCAATGCGGGAAACCAGATTCACTTAACAATCACATGGTTCACAACTGCAGTGGTTTGCTTAACTCCTATGCTAAAAAGGTTATAGAATGGGGCACAACTCACATAACAGTTGTCTTGCAGAAATTTTGGCCACAATTGTGGTGGTAAGACAAGAGATACTTGCTTGAGTGAAGGTGGTATGATCTTGTGAATTAGAATTGAAGGCAAATGTTTTATTAGGAATGAAATGATGAAAGATACGCTGGTAACTGAATTTCATTGCTACTTTGAATGATGACATTCTATAAAACACATGTGAACTTCAGTAAAGGTTTCATGGTGTTGGAAGAAATATCCATGTGTTTCAGTTCCAAGTGTGGAGAAAGACACTGGAAACATGGAGGATGATTGGGAAGATAGTTTAATGAAGCAGAACCATCAATCACATGGTTCTGGTACAGCTGACCACATGGAATTGAGAGAGAGAGAAGTATTTATATTCTCTTGGGCTTTGAACTTGAGCTTCCTGTTCCTGTGCAAGAATATACTATATATTCAATTGGCTGTTGTTAAATTCCCATGGGGCTATGCAGGGGTTATAGCTGAGGTTGTCTGATTGAAACTTGCTGGTGATGAAATGTAATGAATAGGCTTGTATTCTGAAAGAGTGTTGGGCAATTCCTATTGTGTCTTAAAGGCTTTGTCCTTGAGTGAGGGATAATCTCATCATCCTGAAGCTAAAGGTCTTTTGTCTTGTAAATAAGATCCTTCAGTCCTGCTAGGCTATTAACAAAGGTGAGGACTGCTTTCCAAGAGCATGTTTCTCCTTGAGGGAAATATAATATTCTGCCTTTTTTAACATTTCTCAAAATATTTCATTCTTCCAGGAGATGTGGGAGCGCTAACTTTCTCAATGGCTGATCTTGTTTTCAGTGTTTTCTGTTTCCAACTCTGACATGTTATTATATTCTGGTTTTCACAAAACTGTATGTGTTTTGATGAGACAACTGCAGAACAAAATTTTGGAAAAAAAGAAGTCCAAAGGATAACTGTAGCTTAATAGTTCTACTGAGGCAAAAGTGTGAAACATTGAAGTTGCTATTAACATATAAACTGAACAAGTTTCTCCCCATCCATATTTTTTTCATGAATTTCAATATCCACCCACTCACTTAAGCTGGGACCTAAGCAGGTGAAGCTCCATTTTCTGTCTTCCTCTTAAGATACCAAATGCTTCAAAAAGTGGATTGCTTCAAAATCTCCTGCATGTCAAAAACATTTTGAAGTTATTTATTCCTAGCTTCCTCAAACCCAGTGGTGGTATTCAGCAGGTTCTGATCAATTCTGTCGAACTGGTAGCGGAAATTTTGAGTAGTTCGGAGAATCGGCAAATACCATCTCTGACTGGCCCCACTTCTACCTCCTGAATCCCAGCTGATTGGCTGGGTCTTCTTTTGTTGCCCTGCACAGGAGAATGGAGCTGGAAAGCAGGTTAGTGGGGTGGGGAGCAGTGGTGGGATTCAATTTTTTTTATGACCGGTTCTGTGAGTATGGCTTGGTGGCTGTAGCAGAAGGATATTGTAAAATCAGACAAGCAAAGTTAATGGGCAAGACAGATTTATCTAACAATTGTTAGACAGCTTCAATGGTTCACTTAACAACTGTGGCAAAAAAAAAAACCCTTGTAAAATAAAGAAAAAAAATCATTTAATAACTGTCTTGTTTAGCAACAGAAATTTTGGGCTCCATTATGGTAATAGGTTGAGGACTACCTGTACCTGGAGTTATTTTTCTTTTAAACAAAAGTGGTATAGTTGTTAGAATGCGGTTCTGCGGGCTAACTCACTCCAGGAGTTCAATTCTGAACATTGGCTCAAGATTGACTCAACCTTCCATCCTTCTGAGGTCACTAAAACGAGGACCCAGATTGTTGGGGGTAACATGCTGACTCTGTAAATCACTTTGAGAGGGCTGTAAAGCACTGTGAAGTGGTATATAAGTTTAAGACTCTAAGTGTTATTGCTATTGCTATTCTCTTAAAGGGTTCTTGATAATTTCCAATCTTCTACAGCTTTACCACTAGCAAGCACATCCAGGCACTACCCCACTATAGAACTGCCATTTCAAGAAGCAATTTTGATTGTGGGAGAGATCAAAATTTTAGAGAGGGGATAGACCATTTCTGGTGACCATTGCTACAGAACTTGATCTCTAAGTATAGTATCATACTTCCTTATTTCCTATGGCTTTGTGTGTGGAAAGCTGTAGTATAGACAATGCTAGGAAGTGTCTGCTCAAGTAGAAGAGATGAGGTGCCACCGCTTCATCCAGGCCTCCCACCTCTCTCCAGTAGCAATCAAGAGGCTAAGCATGAAGAATAGGAGAAGCTGATAGCTGTGGTGGTGGAGACTCAGAAGGATCAGAGATTGCCCACTGCTACTAAAACTCCCAAGGACAGAATAATGGCATATAGTATGAATTCAAAGTCATGCAGCCGGAAAGTGGAGCTGGCATCGTGACGATACGGCATGCGATCTTGGAGGTCTGAGATCGCTGCCAATATCTTTGCTCCTGGACAGTCCAATTGGATCTAAACCATCCCAAAGAGACAGTGAATGTAAAGAGCGCATCCTGTCAATCACAGGGATACCACAAAGTCCCTGGTAGATCCAGGAGAAGCTCTTCTTGCCAACGGCAAAGAGGCAGCCATTAAAGCTGCTGAAGTTGGGACAGTTCCAAAACGGAAGAGAACGGAAAGAGAGAGTGTGCTGGTTTGGTGAGAACTTATTCTTTATTTTAAGATTTGAAAAGACACCCTAAGGAAAAGAAATAACCTGTAAAAGTTTTGACAGAAGTGATTAAGCGGTGATTTTAAACAGGAATGTCAAAGTAATATTTTTATTTTTATTTTTCTCATTGCTGGATTCTCATTGCTGGATACATGATCTTATATTTTGAAACTGGACTGGTTTTCTTCTTGTCTTTCATCTCTTCTTTTTCTCCTTTTTGATTTTATAATATTTTAGGCTAGAGACTCCCTTTTAGTTATTTTTTTAAATATCTTTTTCTTTTTTTAATTAATTCTTATTATATTTTGCTTGAAAAAGGAGGGGGAAAGTGAAAGCAAAAGAAACTTTGTAACGCTGCCAATTAGAGGCTTGAAAATATTCTATTTCTCTTTTGACCAGACAAAGCTGAGAAAGAACTGAGACTTTTTTTCAAGGACATTGCCTGTAGAGGGAAGAGCATGGGAGAGTATTATTGCAGGTGCTCTTCTGGGTTTTTATCAACAGCTGGAGTCTGGTGTTGAAGCTTATAGGAAAAGAAAAGGTGATAAGTTTCTGGAGAAGAGAGTTATAACAAGAGCCTTAGATAATTAAACAAAGTGCAGTATGCTCTTTTTATTTTTTCTAAGCCGCGCGACCCCTCCTCATCAGTTTACTTTTTGTAATAGCTATTTAGATTTTTGGCTCTTTGGAACTTGTCTTTGTTTTTTTTTCTTGTCTTTGGAAGTTAAATTACTACACTTGCTTTTTATTTTTAAGGAAAAGCTTTAGTATTAATGATTCCCTTCCTTTTCTTTTTAAGGGAGTAGCCTTTTTTTCTCTCTCTCTCCTTTCCTGGTATTTTTGTCTTTCCATCTACCTTCTATATTGGATTTTTTTTTTATCTTTCTGGCCTTTTTTTTTTTTTTTCAAATGCATCCTTTTATATTTGAGACCTCTTAATTGGATTAAGATGTTGAAGAACCTAAAGAATTTTTCCTTTCTTTTTTTAGCTTTCTATTCTTCACTTTTACGCCTTTTTAAGGATTTTACAACTTTTTCTTTTTTGTGTGTGTTTATGGTCTTTTCCTTCATTTTTGAATTTTTACTGTTATCTAACTAATCAATTGGATTAAGGTATACAAGAACCTGAAGAATTTTTTTGATTATTATTATTACTATTTGGCTTCTTTTTTCCTACTATTTTTATTTGGAACTGCAATTGGTTATTTCACAATTGGATTAAGGTCTAGAAGAACCTGAAGATTTTGAATTGCTCAAAATGAGTAGGAAATTAACAGCTCCTGGTTCCTCAACTTCTACTTCTTCCTGTCCACCATCTGGAGGACAACGTTCAATACAGACAATGTTAAGGCAAGAACAAGAACAAGAAAAACTGACCCTGCAGATGATTATGCAAGGAATTCAAAATATTCAAACAAGATCAGAGAATATTGAAAAGAGAATTGAGAACATCGAACAAGGAACAGGGAAAACCGATGAAAAAGTGGAGAACGTCCAACAAATGATGATGAAGTGTGATGAGAGACTACTAAAAATTGAATAAAAAGATAAACAAACAGACACAAAGATTGAAGACATTGATAACAGATTAACTGTGGTTGAACAAGATAAAAGTGGTATGCTGAGATGGGAGATGGACAGATCAGAATTTTATCTTAGATTCCAAAACATAGAGGAAGAAAAGGGACAAAATCTAGCTGAGATAATGATAGAAATATTGGCTGGAGCTTTGGAAATAGCTGAAGAGAAGATGATGGATGGAATGGATGAGGTCTATTGAGTCTTCACAAGATACGCAATGAGAAATAGCCTACCAAGAGAAGTTCACATCAGATTTACAAAGAAAGCCATAAAAACACAAATATTGCAAGTGGCAAGAGAGAAAACATTGAAATACAAAGACAAGGAGATTGTGGTCTTGAAACAAGTACCCAGAAGAATGAGAGAGATGAGAAGAGAATACTGATTCTTGACCAAATTGCTACTTAAAAAAGAGGTTAATTATAGATGGCTGATTCCAGAAGGTTTAATGTTCACATGGCAAGAACAGAGACACAGAATTGATTCAACTGAGAAAGCTGAATTATTTTATACAGAATATTTTGGAGGGAAAGAGGAGGAGACAGAAAAAGAAATGTCACTAATTGAATTTCAAGAGGACTGCCAAATGACGACTGAAAAAGAAGAAGGTGCAGTAGGTGGAAAGGAGGAAGCCAAAGAACAATGTGAACCAAGATCCACGAGAGCTGTCAAACCTAACTACAAAATATTACCATGGAAGAGAAAAAATTGATTACAATTAATTTAAATGGACTTAATTCAGCCGTTAAAAGAAGGAAAACCTTCCATAAATTAGAGCAATTAAAATTTGATATAATTTGCCTGCAAGAAGTCCATATTAAAAAGCAATATGAACAACTGTGGATACAGCCAAAATTAGGGAAAATATTTACTTCCCTGACACAATGCAAGAAAAGAGTAGTTTTATATATTAATGAGACCATCCCAGCGAAATTGATTTGTACTGATGATGATGGAAGAATACTAATGGTAGAAATAATGGAGAATAATACTAAAACACTCCTGAATGCAATCTATACTCTGAATGACAATCAAGAAGAATTTTATAAAAAATTACATACTATGCTAATATAGTTATGATGGGAGATTTTAATGGAATTGTAGACAATAAACTGAACTATACAGCACAGAAAACAATAAAGCAAAACAGAAAGACTCTCCCTAAATCTTTTTTTAAAATGGTACATGAAATAAACTTAAAAGATACATGGAGAGAAAGAAATGCTAAAACTAAACAATACACCTTCTACTCAAATAGACATTTATCATGGTCCAGAATAGATATGATATGGAGGTCAACAGAATTGTTAACTAATATTCAAGAAATAAATATTGAAACAAGTACTTGAGCAGATCACAATCCAATGACAATTAAATGGAAAGGACAAAGAAGAAAAGCTAGATGGACATTAAATAATACTATTTTAAAGAAAAAAGACTTAACACAGTGGAGAAAGAACTGGTTTTTTTCTTTAGAGAAAACAAAAAAGAAGATACATCAATCCAGAATGTATGGGATACAATGAAGGCATATGCCAGAGGCTTGATAATAGACTATATAAGGAAAAGAAATACCATGAAAAGATTAGCCTCAAAGGCATTAGAGGATGAGTATAAAGGACTTGAAAAAGAGTTCCAGAAAATGCCACAGAAAAAGGACATTAAGTTAAAAATGGATATAAAGTCCATGTCACACTGAACCAACGGATGCAAAGAGGATGTAAAACGGACAAAAAAGCTTGCCATCCATTGCTTAACGCGATGTATCTGTTCTGTTCTCACTGCCTCCGTTTTGCTTCCTCTCTATCTGTCCAGCATCCGTTTATGGACGTTTCATCCACTCCAAAAGTTTTGGGCTGCCTAAAACTTTTGCCCGGAAAATGTATCCAGTTTGTCCATTCTGCATCCACTACGCATCCGCTAGGCATCCGCTACGCATCCGTTATGCATCCGCTATATCCGCTAGGCATCCATTCTGCATCCGTGCAACTCCATCCGTTCCAGCAGTAAACGGACGCAGGGAGGAAGCGGAACGGACGCAGAACGGATGCAGAATGGATGCCTAGCGGATGCAGCATTGAAACAAAGTGTTTAAAATGGAAAAAACGTTCACAGAGGGGACCTATCTCGCATATTAAGTATGTCTACAGGATACCTAGAGGATGCCTAGAGGATGCCTAGCGGAAAACCTATACTGCCTATAAAAAGGGGGAGCAACTCGCCTGCATTGCACTTTCAGAACAGCAGCCCAGCGGTGCAGACCTCTGCAGCCTTCATCTGCCTCTTCCTCTTCCACAGCATCCAGTCATGTTCACCGTGGATTGTAACAAAGTCCTTTCGGCAGCCACCATCGTTCTGCAACAGTGCGAAGCCATCTGCAGGCTCTGTGAACACTACTGCGAGAAGAAAAGGAGGCACCCAAAAAGAGTCTGGGTCCAAAGATGGTTTGCCAGTAGAGTAGAGGACGGACTGTACAACAAGCTGATGGTGGAGCTCAGGAGCAAAGACACTCGGGTGTTCCAGAATTTCATGAGGATGCCTCCAGCCATGTTTGACGAAGTTGTGCAGTGCCTGACACCCAGGTTGACCAAGGCAAACACCAGCTTCGGGCCCAGCCTGCAACCTGGGCTCAAGGTGACACTCACTCTGCGCCACCTGGCCTCAGGGACCTCCTACAGGAGCATGCAGAACGGCTGGAGGGTGCCATCCAACACCATCAGCATTGTGGTCAGAGAAGTGGTGCAGGCCATCATCGAAGAATACAAGGAGGAGCTCCTCCAGTACCCCTCCACTGAAGAAGGATGGAAGAAAGTTGCAGAGCAGTGGTATCAGAAGTGGAACTTCCCCCACACCGTTGGAGCCATCTATGGCAAGCATGTGGCCTGCAAATCTCCAGCCAAGTCGGGGTCCACTTATTTCAACTCCAAGGGCTTCTTCAACATCATCCTCTTCACCATGGTCAATGCTGACTACAAGTTCATGTACATCGATGCTTCAGGCAACGGCTCATCTTCAGATGCCCAGGTATACAACACCAGTCACCTCAAGGAGGGGCTGGAATGCAACCTCATCGTGGGCTTCCCAGATCCAGAACCCCTGCCCAACGACACACAAGATGTGCCCTACTTCATCGTGGGGGATGACACCTTCTCCCTCACAACCTACCTCATGAAGCCCTACACCTCCAGACTCCTCACCCATGAAGAGAGGATCTTCAACTACAGGCTGTCCAGGGCAAGAACGCCTTTGGCATCCTGGCCAACAGGTTCCAGGTACTTCTCACCACCAAGCAGCATTGCCCAGAGACCGTGAGGAGGATCATGGAAGCTTGCTGCATCCTGCACAATCTCATGCACATCCGCTACCCAGTCTTGCAGCACAGGCTCGTGGACCTCCAACAAGCCAATGGGGTCATGGAGCCTGGAGAATGGAGGCAAGGACGAAACCTGATCGACACTGAGGATGTGCAAGGCCCCAACAGAGCCTCAAATGAAGCGAAAAAGCAGCGCAACCTCCAGAGACACTGGTGCAGCTCCCCAGCTGGAGCAGTGGAGTGGCAAGACAGGATGGTAAATGCTTAATGGATGCTTCCTTCAGCCTGTCTCATCACACGGATGAGATTGGCCCATGTATGTTTGGTTGGCCTACAATGAACAGGGCGTTTAATAAAGAGTTGTGTTTATGTTGACATGTGTGGATAATTATTACATTATTATTGATAATAAAGGGCCGTAGGTGTGGCACCTGGGAGGGTGGACCATACAGTCCCACTATGCTTGCACTGGAGGTTTATCTATCCCACAGCTATCCTAACCCATCCCACAGCTATTACCCATCCCACAGGTATCCTAACCCATCCCAAAGCTATCCTTACCCATCCCACAAGCATGCAAAGGCTTAAGCCATTTCTAAAAGTTTCCAGCAAGACTTTATTAAAAAAAAGAAATGAAGCAAGTGTGTGAATTAAAAATAGACTTTATTAACAACAAGCTATAAGACAAAAATGAGTCTCTGGCACTCCTCTTGGTTGCTCAGTCCTAGGGGTGAAGGGTGCAGGTGCTGTAGAGGTGGCTGGTGCTGGAGTGCTTGTCATCAGCTCCTCCAGAAGCAGAAGCAGCAGAAGCGCCAGCCCCAGAAGAGCGAGCCCATGCTGCAGAAGCCCCAACAGAATCAGAGTGAGGGCCAGGGGGTGGGATGGTAGCCCTGTCCCTCTTGCCAGGGCTGGCAGCAGATGGCTGAGGCTTGCTGTGGGGTTGCTGGCTGGCAGGGAGGCTGGCAGGAACCAAGGCTGGCAGCAAGGCTGGCAGGGAGGCTTGCACCAAGGCTGGCAGGGAGGCTGGCAGGGAGGCAGGCACCAAGGCTGGCAGGAAGGCTGGCAGGAAGGCTGGCAGGCAGGCAGGCACCAAGGCTGGCAGGCAGACATGAACCAAGGCTGGCAGGAAGGCTGGCAGGCAGACATGAACCAAGGCTGGCAGGAAGGCTGGCAGGCAGACATGAACCAAGGCTGACAGGAAGGCAGGCAGCAAGGCTGGCAGGCAGATATGCAGACAGCAAGGCTGGCAGGGAGGCTGGCAGCAAGGCTGGCAGCAAGGCTGGCAGGCAGACATGCAGGCAGGGCAGGCAAGGCAGTCAATGTGTCCGGCAGCAGGTCTTTCCTCTGAATGGTGACCTGCTTCCGAGCTGCTTCCGTTATATCCGCAGGGCTGATGCAATGCATCCTCTCCGCATGCACAGTGAACGACAGGCATCCGTTAGGCTTCCGCTGTGCATCCGCTAGGCTTCCACTCTGCATCCTGTTCGGCGTCCACTCTGCTTCCGCTCTTTCCGTTCCGCATCTGCTTCGCTGAGACTCCCCGGAAGCCCTGCGGATGTGCCACCCACTCCCATCTGCTCCCATCCGCTTCCATCCGCTGGGCTTCCGTTCCGCATCTGCTTTGTATCCGCCCTGCGTCCTCCCCCCGTCCGTGTTATCCGCTCTGGTTATGCAAATTTTTGCCCCTTTTGATAGCGGATAACAATGGATAGAACATTTTGCCCGTCTGCTGTGTCCATTTTGCATCCGTTGGCCAGTGTGACATGGGCTTAACCAAACATAAAATGGTTCTAATAAAAAAAGAAAAATTAGCACAGAAAATTAGAGGTGCTAAACAGAACTACTTTGAAGAGCAAATAAACCAGGTAGATGGTAAGCATATAAATTGAGAAAGGAGTAAGAATCAAGGAAATATTGCAATTAATAGATGACCAAGGACAAGTTTGCTATGGTAGTAAAGAGAAGAAGGAAATCATTTCACACTATTATGGGAAACTATACACACAAGAGAATATTGAGGAGGAAAGAGTTAAACAGTACCCACAGAATGCTAAGTTACCCCAGATACCTAAAGAGATTGAAACAATGTTAGAAAGCAATATAACTATGATGGAATTAACTGAAGCACTCAAGAAGCAAAATAATGGAAGGGCACCAGGCCCAGATGGACTTCTGGCATAATTTTACAAAACATTACAAGAATCGTTGAATCTTCCATTGCTAGAAGTTATGAATGAAGTTATGTTAAAGAAGAGGATACCTAAATCATGGTCAGAAGCTTATATTACACTTGTTCCAAAAGAGGAGGCCGATCTATTACAAATCAAGAACTATAGATCTATTTCCCTATTAAACACAGATTATAAAATTTTTGCTTCAATATTGGCAGAAAGACTTAAAAAATACTTAAATAATTTTATCCATCCTGATCAAAATTGATTTCTGCCAAAGAGACAAATTAAAGACAATATGAGAGTAATCTTGGACACTTTGGAATACTACAAGGCACATCCTGAAAATCAAGTGGCTCTGATATTCCTCGATGCACAGAAGGCATTTGATAATGTGAATTGGCAATTCATGTTATTACTGCTGGAACAGATGGGCTTTGCTAGAAAATTTATTCAAGCAATAGAAGGTATATATTATACAGCCCTGTCAACTCTCATGGTTCTGCCGTGAGTCTCACGATTTTTTGTCATGTCTCACGGTCTCACGACAAGGCTCCTCAATCTCACGCCTAATTTAAAATGCTTTTTTTTTATAACCACCATTATATGGTGGTGAGGAGGGCCCGGAATCCCCTGGTTCAGCCAGCGGTTATTTCAATCCGGTGGGTTCAATGACTGCTTGGAAAGAAAATCCCCACCTTCTCCCTCTCAGTGGCCATGCCTCGATTTGCGCCAGAGCAGCGACTTAGCGAGGCAGCTTCCTATGCTGAGAGTCTTGGCTCTCGCACTCCCTGTCATCTGGCCCTTAGCAGCCCTCACATCAAGTAAAACGCGCGCGAAGTCGGGCGCCATTTTTCTCCCTGGATGGACGATGAACCGCAACTTTTGCCCCACCGCTTTTTCCCTCTGGGCTCCACTTCTGCTGTTCAGGGAAGTTGTGCCCAAAGCCCTGTCTTCCCAGAATCTTTCTGATGGTGAGCCTTGGTCTTGGCCCATCTTCGCAGGGCGTTGAGCTCGGCAGTTGATCGCCATCGTCTTGCTCAGAATGGGATAGCCTGACAGATCGAAGTTAATTGGGGGAGGGGTGTTTCTGTGCTGGGATCTACTCAAAAATAGTTATAATTTACCTGTTCCCAGCTCTTGGGGAAATGTCGGTAATTACGCCATCGTAACTGGAGTGGGAAACTCAGAAATAAAACAAAGATTCGGGACTTTGGGTAGTAATAGACGAAAGAACGCTTAGGCCAAGGTTGTAATTTTCATACTAAATTATGTCTGATGCGTTATCAGTTCTAAAATTGGTCATAACTGAATGTAATTTGGGATTATTGTTTCGATTTTGTGCCTCATTTACCCATGTATTGAAACACAGGTAAAAGATCTTATATCTGATGGAATTAAGTTCGAATATTTATGTGGTATGTTTCACGTGACTGTGAATATCACTATTTTTTATAGAATCTCCAGATTTTTTTTCATGGGTCTCCAGATTTTCCTTTATCAGGGGTTGGCAGGTCTGTATTATAAGCAAACAGCAAAGGTAATGATAGAGGGAGAACTGACGGACTCTATCAGTATAAGAAAAGGAACAAGACAAGGGTGCCCACGATCATCTCTGTTTGTGTTAACTTTGGAAGTGCTAAATCGAAATATTAGAGATGAAAAGAATATAAAAGGGATGAAAACTAAAAAGGAAGAATTGAAGTTGCAAACATTTGCAGATGATCTGGTTTTTATCTTAGAAGACCCACTAGAAACAGCACAAAATTGATAGAAAATATAGAGACGTATGGAAAGGTGGCTGGTTTGAAAATAAACAAAGAAAAGACAAAGATCTTGACAAAGAATATGCTGTCAAGACAAAAGGAAGAACTGGCAGACCTGTTGAAAATTCAGGTCATGAATAAGATCAAGGACTTGGGGTTATAGTTGACAGCCAGATGCAGTACACTAAAAAAGAATAATTATATCAAATTTAAACAGCAGATAGCGCTAGATTTGGCAAAATGGGAAAATTTACAACTGTGATTAACAGGGAGGATATCAACAATATATTACCCAGAATTTTATATTTGTTTCAAACAATTCCAATTAGGCTTGGAAAAGACTATTTTGAAGATTTAAATAAAATTGTATTGAAATATATATGGCAAGGTAAGAAAGCCAGAATAAAGTTAAAACTTTTGCAAGATGCTAGAGTAAGAGGAAGATTTGGTTTGCCTAATTGGGAGTTGTATTACCAAGCTACAAATTTGATGTGGATTAAGGAATGGATAACATTAAGAAATACTAAATTGTTGACATTAGAAGGACATGATCTGTTGTTGGGGTGGCATGCATTTTATGGTACAAAGGAACTAAAACACAGGGGTACTTTAGAAGACATTATATACGGGAGTCTCTGTGGTTAAACTGGGAGAAGATTAAAATACAATGTTATTTGAAAATTCCAGTCTGACTATCGACTATTGAAGCATTTTCTTATCCTATAATATACAAAAAGGAACAAACAGTTAGATATTGAATGAAAAGGGTGAACAAAAACTAGAGGAACAAGGTATAATGATGAATTGGTTTTCATATGCGCAAATACATTCAAGGTATGATAAAGATTCTAAAACAGAAGGTTTCTATGATAAACTGACTGACTTAGATAAGATTTTGATAGGTACTGATGAAAGGGTGATTTAAAAATTGTATGGATATTTATTAGAAATTAAACTAGAAGAAGAACAAGTTAAAGAAACTATGATTGCTTGGGGGAAGAATTTTGGATGTAGGATTGATCTAGAGAAATGGCAAAAATTGTGGTTTCAAAATTATAAAATGACAATGTCAACAGCATATAAAGAAAATTTGTATAAGATTTTTTACAGGTGGCATTTTCCCCCAACAAGAATAGCAAGAATGTTCAAGAATAAATCCAAAAAATGTTGGAAATGTCATCAGACACCTGGCTCATATTACCATATGGTGGACTTGTGCAGATGCTAGAGACTACTGGACTAAAATCCATACGTGGTTGGAAAAAATGAAAAAAAAAAACATAGATTTGAAACCAGAGATATTTTTATTGGGAATTTTGTCTGAAATATATAGTAAAGACTTGAAATACCTGATTGTAAATGTATTAACAGCGGCTAGGATTGTATTTGCTAAAAACTGGAAAAATGAGAAAACACCATCACAGGAGGAAATTATTAAGAAAATATTGGAATGTGCTGAAATGAGTAGATTGACATTTGAAATTAGAGAACAAGATAATGTACAATTCTATAAAATTTGGGATCTATTCTATCAATGGTTAGATAATAAAACATAGTAATGAATTATGTAGATTCTTAGAAAATAATAAATATATAAAGATGTATTCTTTTCCTGTTATGTCTACAAAATGATTCTTGGATAGATTTGAGATGATAATATGAACTGTCATAAAACAAATTAAGTAAAATATACTTATTTCATAAGGCATGAATGAATAAGGATATAGTCAAAATGATTGATTAATAATGATATTAATCTATTTAATACTTGATTGAAAATATGAGAATATATACAATGTAATTGTAATTGAAGACTACAAAATGGAAGCACAAAACAATTTGTAAACCAACCGGCACACTGTATGTGTATATATGGAAGATGGCTTGATGTTTTTATGTTTTATTTGTTTATGTTTGCTTTAAAACCCAATAAAAAAATTTTTTTTGAAAAAAGCCATGCAGCCAAAGTCTGCAACTACTTTAAGGGGTGAGTCAGCAGAGATAAAACTGCTAAGCATCATTTAACCACAAGGGTGCTTTAAGCACCTGGAAATAATTTACTAAGCTGTTTGAGTAGGAAGGAACTTCCCTCTGTGCAACTTAATGGCACTGTGGAACTGGAGAGACATCTGGAATCCTATTTAATTTAGTTTTGTTTTGTTTTTAGGAACCATTACAGTTTCTGGGATATAAAGATGTGGGCAAGATAGTTGCTTCTGCTACTCCATGTAAATTCAACCCCTGCCCACCTTGGCTTTGAATAGAAAGGGTGAGAAGTTATGTTCAGGAAATGGTAAATGCCTTACCAATTCAGGAGTTCATCCTCCAGCTTGATAGAGATGGTGGTGCAGCTATCCATGGACTAAGGTATAACAGAAAAGATGTTCCACCTTGTAAATAATTCCATTATTTCAGGAGAATGTCAGCTTCATATATTATAGGATGATATGTGTTAGCTGAACCCATTCCAGTAAACTTTCAAATTGGGTTTTGGGATCAAAACTGCTTTTGTCATCTCAGCAGATGACCAATTCTAGGGGAAAAATGAAGAAGCAACATTCATATGAATCAGCGATTTTACATTGTTTGGATTCTCTAGGGATTCTATGCAATTCAGAGCTGCTCTTCTGATTTTTCTTAGATTTTTGTTTTGAATCTTCACTTTCTTCTTTTTATTCTTCATGGAATTATTTCTTGTGTTACTCCTCTCCTACTTTAGTACTCAAAATATGGGGCACTTTCCTTTAGCAAATGGTAAAGTAAAAAAGTCCAAACCTAATTCAAATTCCAGAATCTAATAAATCAGAATAAAATACAAAATAAAATCAAAGAAAACCTAACTGAAAACACACTTTATCAAATGTGCCAAGAAATGTCTATAAAAGCATCCTTCCATATCAGTTATATAACTCTTTCCCCATAACACTAAGATAAGTCTGCTCAGCCTCAGAATTGTCAGATTGCAGGTTTCTATCATCCTGGCTGCCTGATATCTATCTGAATGAGCAATGTCATCAACAGGTTTATGTACTGATGGTATCTATATGCAAATCAGATCCAGTTCTATTGCTCCATGTCATGAGAGACAGATGACAGGGTTGAAATAGTCCTTAAGTGTAGTTGTATGAAGGCCAATCCAGAAAGAGGAGAGCCATTTTGATGTAGTGGTCAGGGCATCAGAAACTGGGAAACTGGGAAACCGTGAACTCTTCACTTATCTATGCACAAAGCCAGCTAGGTGACACTGGGCCAGTCACTGTCTCTCAGCTCTAGGAAGGAGACAATGGCAAATCACTTTGCCAAGAGAGACAGAATGGATTACTAGCTCTTATATGTCTGAGAATGGGTAGGTCCCTATCCCAAAGGCACAAGAAAACAGATTTCTAGATTTCTTCCCCTTCATAGACAGAAGTCTGGTGCAAGCAGCTACCTTCTGTTGTGTTCTTATTATACATCTTCCAAAAAAGACTACAGTTTTGTCTACCTAGTCAAGTTGGCTGCCTTTTGTCAAGAGACTGTAGAAAGTGAGATAACACAGAAGGTCAATCTATCCAATGCCTTACTCCAGTCTCTACTAACTTGTGGGAATAAATAATAATATGCTTAAATGAATCAGCAATAAAATGGGGGTGGGAGTGAGAGACATGGTGAATCAAAGATCTGGACCAAGCAAGAAGACTAGTTTTGCCAAAATAGCTTGCAGCCTAAAAAGAAAAAAAATGAAAGTGATTTCACCATTAGCTATCAATATTTAATCAGAAACAGACAAATCTTACTGTTTTTTTCTGTTTTGCTGTTTTATCTGCTGCCTCCCTTTTCTTTTTCTTTACAAAAAGGCTTCAAAGCAGAAAGGAATCTTTTATATTCTATTTATTGATTCCCCCTGAGTTTCATAGCTGAAAGTATACAGAATACAAATATTCCTTTAATGTTTTTAGAGTGTTTTCTGTTCTCCAAAGTTTTTTTTTTTGCTCATCATTATGTGAATATTCTGGGCTGCATTTTATGCCAATTATTTCCAATCACCAGGTTCATTTTAATTCATAAATTTTGGCAATCATTGCCTTTTAAGGATTTTAAACACAAAACAAGTATTTTTAGATTTGTGATTTTGTTTTTCTAGTTAGGCTTTATCAACTTTAACTGGAATATGACAGACAAAAAAATTAGCTTGGGACTTTCTAATCAAGATTTAATAATTCTGCATAACTTTTCTGGATACTTGGACCAAAATGATAAACAGCTAGTTAATATTTCTACAGAATAAAGCTGAAACTCCTTGCTTATTCTTTCTACCACATTTTCAAGTTCACAAGCATTTCTAATAGCTGGTGTAGCTAGTCTACTCGAACTTCACTAGAATTTACTAGATTTGTATATGCAAATACTTATTTCCATTTTCATCCAATAGCAATCAATATTCTACATTGTCTCAAAGAATCAAGCAATGTCTGTGCTTGCTTATATGGAAATCTTATATGTGTATGGTAACATTAAGTTTATATCTTACCCTTAGAGAATCCCATTAAAGCAGATTGAATAAAGGGAAAACATAGCTTAGATGGCAGTGCTATTTCCTGAAAAGCATTAATGTATCAAGTATAGTTTGATAGGCAACAGTTACAGAAGTTTTCATATTTTGCATTCAGAGGCTCAATTTTTTGGCATGTCTCATTAAAAGGACTGTATAGCCGTTGATTGATCAAACTTGTTTGATCTCAGCATAAATACACTTGTTTAATATTTGGATAACCAGTGGCCTCAAAACTCTAGGCTAGACTGAGAAGTTTAAAAAGTGGAGGTTTTTAAACTTTCAGGAAAGGAATAATAAACTACTGCTGTATGGTTGAACAAAATAAAACCATCTCACAGGAATGGCAAATGTCAATAAAACCATCGGAGATCAAGATAACTCTTTTTACAACAGGTGAAGTGGGATAGAATTCTAGAATAGGAAATGTTACAGTCTTGGGATTTAAGAGCTGTCCAGCAGTGAAGCTGATGCAATATATAGGCTGATGTAATAAGAATGAATCAGCATAGCATGGATATTTTCCCTTTAAGACTGGGAATGGGTTTTATCCCTTTAAGAGGTGTTTATATAAAAACAGCCATTAGAGAGCATTCTTTCTCTCTCTTTGTAAAAGTTTCTCCATATAATTAAGAAGAAGTTTGATTGCTTGTAAAGACATTTTGCCTACCACATTTCTATCTGTATATAACTGTTTTGTATATAAACCACTGTTAAATATCTAAGACTCTGTGTGCTGTGTTTTGCTCCTGGGTTGTCTCATAATAGCAGTCATGCTGCAAACACTCTGACAGGATATTGAACTTACCTTTGCTTAATTTGGAAGAGTCCAAACTAAAGCATCTCAGATAAATTGCTATTTATGTGATGGATAAATTGCTGCATCTATGTGATGGAATGTAGCGAAGAGGTAGTTCTCCAGGAGGAAGGAGGAACATTCCAGATGAATAAGAAGCAGGTCAACTCAGATATGTGTAGGGGAAAGAGGGTGAAGATAGCCCTGCCTAACTGTTCAGAGTATATTATAGATGCAGACAGTATATTCCTCTCTCTGCCAAGATTTTGCTTATAGGTGAAAAACAATAAATAATTCAACTTGAAAAAAATCACCATATGCCATTCTTGGTTTTGGACCTGTCTGTCATTAGAACACATTTAATGGAAGGAATGTTGAGTAATTGGTTCCACTATCAAACTTCTGGTAATGATAGGAAGTTTTATTTTTCCAGTGTTCAACTAGAATCTCCCTTCCTGTAATTTAAATTTCTTATTTCATGTCTTATATGCTTGAATGAGGCAGTATAGACCATGAGGTTCTCTGGGATAGCCTTTCAGGAATTTGAAAAGTATCACCATATCTTTTACTGGTTTTCTTTCTCAAGATTAAGCAACTCCAGCTCTTTAGTGTCTCTTCATAGGTCGTGATTTATCTTCTGATCATGTCCATTTTCCTTTGTGGAATATGTTAAGAAGGTATCTCTGAAACTTTCTTACATTTGTGATAGTAATCAAATCAAAATAACATGGACTCTTTGCTTCCTGTGATTTGGAAAATAATGTCTCTGTTTATGCACACCAAAATTGCAATTCCTTTTTTTAAAAAAAAAAACCAATATCACATAGGTAACTACACTCTATTTGCAATTGATGACTTTTCTGAATTCTTTTTCACAAATGCCATTATGGAACTGAGCATCCCCCATTCTATACCTGCACACTTGAGTCTGGATTTTAAATAAAGCTGGCATTCATTTCTATTCTGTATTCTTTCATCACCACTCACTGATTCTTTAATTCTTTCTGCACTGACCAGTGACTGGTGCCCATTTGCCAAAATAGCTCCTTCCACATCTATCCTTCCCTGAAAAGCAGAGAATAAACAAAAAAGGTTTGGGAGCTCAGATGGATGGCTTTTGGGGGTGGGGGGGGTGGACAGTTCTAGATTGACTTGTGTAATTGTATTATATTTATGCCTCACTCTTATTCAAGAAGGGAGAAATGCTATAAATCAACATAATTGCACATGTTTAGTTTGGGGAAAAGATTAATCTGTAGCATCTTCAGAGAAGAAAATATATTTGTAAGCCTGGAGTCTTGATTTCTGGCAGATTTCATCCAACTTTTACCAACTGGGTGGTCTTTCCATTCTGGAAGACCAGTGAGCAGAATCCAGTCAACTCAAGGGTATAAAAGAGGTAAAAAATAAATTTAAAAGTTTAACCTGGGGGGTGGGCAAGTTCTTCCCATACTTTCCCTTTGTAGAATAAATCTTGAAAAATCTTCACATATTGAAGTACATGTTGAATATTTATAAAGTACTTCTAGTTTTTGCATTTGATCCTTAGAATTATGTAAAATCAAACAATAAAATCCAGCAAATATTGTATGAAAAAAATGTTTACATCAGAGTCTCTTTTTCTACAGCCTTAAGTTTTAATTTGGAAATGAGCTGCAATGAATTGAACATAATTGTTTTCTGCCTGGACCTTCATAGAACAATGCTGGAAATATTTTTGAGTCTTTGACTTGTGCTACTACACAATAGTTCACTGCAATGCATCGTTATGCAGTAATATTAAGAGCATGGTTTTACAACTGATTATATTTCATATTTGAAATCTCTATAGCAAGGCATTCAAAGAGAACAATGAACCAATTTTCATTTTCAAATTTTTACATAATCTAGATAATAGTGGTGGATATTAGCACTAATGCACATGTAGGAGATACATACCAATGCAATCCTCTACATTTTTACCTCAAAATCAAATCCCATTGAAGTAAACAGAGTATGTTCTCAGGTAACTGTCTCTAGGATTATCACTGTCCTGCCTCAGGGCAGGGTACACACATCTATTTTTTCTAGCAAATAGAAAGCAATAATACATAAGGCAGATTCACAGCAGTTACATACATACCAATGCACCCCCTGGAACTGTACAGAGCTAAATCTGACTGGATTAAAGAATTTAATCAAGAGCCAAAATGGAATATTGGGTTTGGAGATGAAAGTGTTCCTTCCAACAAAAGTATAGTCCACAATATTCTGGATATCCAATCATTAGGGTGATTAGCCACCTGCTTCAAGTCAGAAAGCTAAGATTTAGGAAGCAAGCAGGAAGCAAGGTTACCAACTTGCACTTCTAATAGGTGAATTTGGGTTTTCTTTAGAACAAACATGGAATAGCAAATTAGCACAAATTTCTTTAGGTCTCCATATTGCTTGGCGTCTCCCAGCAAAACTTCCTTGTTTGCTTCCTGTTCAGTCCTACTGGTCATTTGTTCTTTGAAGTTATACCTAGAGAAGTCTGAACCACTTTTGAGAATTTTTAACATATTTGCATTAATTGACTTATTTTTTTTACCTCAGACAAACTTGGATCGCCAACTATCCTTTTTGTTCTTTCAACAGTTCTTACTTTCTTAACAGTTGCATGCTGGTTCAGTAGGTAAAACTTCCCTTTCTCTTCAACTCTGCTTAAAAGCTGTTGAATTTCTACCTCTTGTGTTGTGACTGGGTAATAATATGCTAAGAATCCTAACCAAGATAACTTTGTCTGGTATGCCACCTCCCTGTACCATGGCTGCAATTATTCTAGCAACACTTTACTGCAAACAAGATCAAGCATCAAGACTGTTTACACAAGTGCCCTTAAAATAAAATTTAAATCACCACTCATCCCAACATTTCAGGTAAGGGTCTACTCTTGAAGTGAAGACTATTCCCCAGGTTACCTTTATTCTTATGTTTTCAAGTATGTTAACAAATCAATGGCTTATTCAGACCTGCTACTGATCCAGTGCCTTTAGGGAGCTGAACTACATCCCAGGTTTGATGAATTGGGTTGTGTATGCTTTTTTCACAACCTTATGATGTTCTCACTCATTAATCTCTTCCGTGCAGTGTTGAGGTTATGTTTTGCAGTACTGTTATCTATAGGTTAACCAAATATAACATCTGAAATCTAATCCCATAATTTTTGGTTTTTTCTCAGCAACTGAAAACTCCAAAATGAGTTTAGCAAATATTATAATTTAAGGAAGTCAGAAAAATCCATAATCTGTCTTAGTCTATATCTTTATTAGGCTAATCAAACTTTTGCCTAATGTGGATTTTATCCTCCCAGCTGGTTGCATACATACAAACACACACACACACCACAATATTATATCAGCACAGTTGGACCCAACTTGGACTGTACCTTCTCAAATGGGTATCAGTGTAAAACATCTCACTGCAATCAAGGATATACAGGTAGTCCTCAACTTACAGCAGTTAATTTAGTGACTGAAGTTACAATTGCACCAGAAAAAGTGAGTTATGACCATTTTTTCACTTACGACTGTTACAGCATGCCCATAGTCACATGATCAAAATTCAGATGCTCGACAACTGACTCATATTTATGACGGTTGCAATGAATCATGTGATCATCTTCTGACAAGCAAGGTCAATGGGGAAGCCAGTTCACTGAACAGCTATGTTCCTAACTCAATAACTGCAGTGACTCACTTAGCAACTGTGGCAGAAAAGGTTTTTAAAAGGGGGCAAAACTCAACAAATGTCTTGCTCAACAAATGTAACATAAATGTTGGGCTCGTATATTTATTTATTTCAGTATATATTTCAGTAACATATATATTTCAGTAACATAAATTGTGATCGTAAGTCGAGGACTATCTCTACTTAGCAGCTTACTCCATTCCCCCCCCCCCACAGAAAATATAAATTGCAAATAGAAGTAACATGTCTGATTTTGCAGAAAGAGATATATGAACCAAGCTAAGAATGATAGATAGATAGATAGATAGATAGATAGATAGATAGATAGATAGAT
>BLBF01000002.1:25174336-25240139 GCA_015471245.1 Laticauda colubrina
AATGTTTTGTATGTTATGTCTGTTTGTAGAAAATTAATAAAATTCTTTAAAAAAAAAAAAAAGGAGAAGAAAATCATCTGGATCTCAGTATGAGTCCAGCAGCCATGGTGTACAGACCTCTTCACCCTTGGTCTTGGTCTTCAACATCATCAATTGTTCTCCACCATGGATGATGACACAGTCCGTATGATAGCTGTGCTCATTCATCATCAGAACCAAAACCTGTTCAGACTGTTTCAACTTTTATACAGAAGGAGAAGAAAGAGATGTCCAAGAGCTGTGTGGGTCCAAGGATGGATCATGAGAAGAATGGAGTTTGGACTGTGTGACCAGTTGATGGTGGAGCTGAGGAATGAAGACCCACGTGCATTCCATCACTTCATGAGGATGCTACCAGCCATGTTTGATGAACTTGTAGAGCGTCTGAGACCCAGGTTGACCAAGCCTAGCACCAACTTCCGTCCCAACCTGGACCCTGGACTGAAGGTGGCACTGACTCTGTGGCACCTGGCCTCTGGAACCACATACAGAAACATGCAGTATGTGTGGACGGTGCCACACAACAGCATCAGCAAAGTGGTCAGAGAAGTGGTATCGGCCATCATTGAAGAATATGTGGAGGAGCTCCTCAGGTGCCCCACCACTGAACAAGGCTGGAGAAAACTTGCAGAAGAGTGGTATCAGAGGTGGAACTTTCCCCATACCGTTGGAGCCATAGATGGGATGCATGTGGCCTGCAAAGCTCCAGCCAACTCAGGGTCCTCTTATCACAAACACAAGGGCTTCTTCAGTATAATCTTCTTTGCCATGGTTGATGCTGACTAGAAGTTCATCTACATCGATGCTTCAGGCAACGGGTCAGCTTCAGATGGCCAGGTATACAACGCAAGTGACCTCAAGGATGGGCTGGAATGCAACCTCATCATGAGTTTTCCAGATCCAGACCCCTACCCAATGACACATAAGATGCGCCCTACTTCATCGTTGGTGATGGCGCGTTCTCCCTCAGAACCTACCTCATGAAGCCATACGATTCCAGATACCTCACCTGTGAAGAGAGGAGATTCAACTACAGGAGAACGCCTTTGGCATCCAGGCCAACAGGTTCCAGGTACTTCTCACCACCATGCAGCATTGCCCAGAGACCGTGAGGAGGATCATGGAAGCTTGCTGCATACTGCACAATCTCATGCGCACCCACTATCCAGTGTTTCAGAACAGACTTGTCGACCATCAACAAGGGAATGGGGATATGGAGCCTGGTGAATGGAGGCAAGGACGTAACCTGATAGACACTGTGGATGTACAAGGCCCAAACAGAGCTTCACGTGAAGGGAAGAAGCAGCGCAACCTCCTGAGACACTGGTGCAACTCCCCAGCTGGAGCAGTGGAGTGGCAAGACAGGATGACAGATGATTAATGAATGCTTCCTTGAGGCTGTCGCATAACACTGATGAGATTTTGCCATGTATGTTGAGTGGTCCTACAATGAATAGGGCATTAATAAAGAGCTTTGTTTATTTTAAAATGTGTTGATCAATGCATAAATTGTTATTGATAAAAAAAGGCCCATATGTGTGGCAGCTGAGATGGTGGACCATACAGTCCCACTGTGCTTGCACTGGAGGTTTATCTATCCCACAGCTATCCTTATCTATCCCACAAGCATGCAAAGGCTTAACCATTTTTTCAAAGTTTTCACCAACACTTTATTAAGTAAAAAAATGAACCAAGTAAACTGTATTAAGTGTGTAAAGCAAAGGTAACCTTTATTAACTTTCTTAGGTAAACTTTATGACTTTATTAAAAAAGCAAAATGAACCAAGTAAAGTATCTTAAACAAAGAAGTACAACTCAGTCTCTGACACTATTCTCAATCACTCTGAGTCATGTCCATGGTCTCAGCTGTTAAGTGGGCAGGGACTGTGGCGGTGGCTGTGGCTTGAGTGCTGGTCTGAGGCACCATTGGGGTGCTTGGTCCCGAGGGTACAACAGTGGAAGGTGTGTTCAGGAAGCTGTCCGAGAGCTGACTCAGTCCCGTGAGGTTGAGAAGCCCCTCATCAAGGACTTGAGATGTCAGGCCCAATACTGATGACAGATTGTCCGTTGACGGGCTTGGCTGTGGGGTGGAGGAAGGAGGAGTGTAGTGCAGCGGGGTGAGGAGTGGTGTCTGTGGCTTGCAATGAACCTGTGCCTGGACTGGGAAGGGCTGCCTGTGCTGCTGGAAGTCCTGGTAGTCGTAGCCTTGGTAGGTGAGGGGCTGTTGAAAGCCGTGGAAGGGCTGTGACATCGCCTGGGGTGGAGGAGCAGACCTGGACTGGGGAGGAGCAGCTTCAGCTGGGCCTTGAGGGTTGTGCAGAAGTGCTGTGATCTTCTGCTTCATCACCTGGTACTGGGCCTCAGGCAGGCCCCTGAGGGTCTGGCTCATGTAGGTGATGAAGGGCTTCCGGTCCGAGGATGGTATGTCGCTGTGGACCAGCTGAGAGAGAAGTTCTGTGCTGGTCTTCATTGTGTCCCTGATCTCCAACAGCACACTGTGGTCCTGGCCCTCCAGTCTGCCTCTCTGCCTGCGTCCTGTGGAGCTGGGAGTGGGGGTGGGGGTGGGTTGGCCTCTGGTGGCTGCTGCTTCTTCATCCATTTGTGACAGCAGGGCGTCATCCCCCACGGGGTCCTCCAAGTCTGCCAGCATGGGGAGTGCAGCTGTTGGGGGGGGTCTCTGCCATGGGGGCCTCTGAAGACACCTGCCTGGACAGGGTAGCTGGCTCCTGGCTGGAAGAGGACTGGCTGTCTGTGGGCTGTCTGAGGGAGAGGGGTCTCAGAGGGGCTGCTCCTCGGTGGCAGATCTCACCCTCCAGGAAACTGCATTTGGCCATGACGTACATCTCCCGGTCAGTGAGCTTGACAGCGGCCTGCCTGGATTTCTTGAGGTGTAGCTTGCCATACAAGGTATGCATGTGCTTCCGTCATCCAAGGAGTACTTCTGCAGTGTACCCCAGGCTCTCTGCCTTGTCTCTCCAAGCTTCCTGCTTCTTCTTGGTGTCCCGATACAGTCTGTGGCTCTTTCTCCAGAGGTACTCGTTCTCCCTCAGCCATTCCAGCACCTCATCCTCATGCTCCTCGGAAACGGTGTACTGTTTCCTCTCTCCCTTCTCCTTCCCTTGCCTCTTCCTCCCTCTGGCTGGGGCTTCAGCAGGGCCTTCAGAGGCGGGAGCAGCAGGGCCTTCAGAGGCTGGAGCAGCAGGGCCTTCAGGGGCTTGAGCAGCAGGGCCTTCCGCAGCAGGGCTTTGAGGGCCTTGGGGCTGGTCCACCACAGCAGCAGCAGCAGCAGCAGCAGCAGCTTCAGAGTCAGTGCCAGGGAGTGGGATGCTGGTTCTGTCCTTGCCAGGGCTGGAACGAGTAGGCACAGGCTTCCTCTTTTTCCCTGACTGACGAACAATGGTGTTCCTGCTAGCAGCACGTCTTTCCCTGTATGCTGACTGCGTACCCGCAATTCATACTCCCCGCATGCGCAGTGTAACGCTTTGCATCCGATATACATCTGTGCGGCATCCCCTTTGTTTCCTGTAGGCGTCCATGATGCATCTGCTTCATCCACTATGCATCCACCCCTTCTGCTATGCGTCTGCTTCGCAATTCTCCCCCGGAACCCCTTTGGATGTGTCATCTGCTTTCATCCACTGTCATCCACTAGGCTTCCTATGAACATCTGTTTTACATCCCCACTACATACTACCCACATCCGTTCTTTTCCATTCTGTTTATGCAAATTTTTGCCAATTTTTGGAGCAGATGACAACGGATGGAGCCACCCCTGAAATTTTGCTCATCCGCTGTATCCTTTATGCATACGTTTTGCGTCCATCAGCCAGTGGGACCGGGCCTTTAAAAGCTCCACATCCATAATTTGGGAATTTCATCTTACTATTAAACATTCCCATGCACCACTTGAGAAAAAGAGAAGTCAATAGCTGGAAAGAAAAATTAGATAAAATCTACCCACTTACAAATGTTTATATTTATCCCTGGACAATTGTTAAAGATCTAATTGGATCATAGCAATAGACTTAGACTTATGTACCGCTTTATAGTGCTTTACAGCTCTCTCTAAGTGGTTTACAGAGTCAGCATATTGCCCCCAACAATGTGGGTCCTCATTTTACCTACCTCAGAAGGATAGAAGGCTGAGTCAACCTTCAGCCTGGTGAGATTCGAGCTGCCAAACTGCAAGCGGTTGTCAGAAGTAGTTTGCAGTATTGCATTCTCACTACTGTGCCATTGAGGCTCATCCTTGGAAAGCCATGAGAAAAAAGAATATTACTAGTCAAAACAAAACAAAAGCTATGTATTTGAGGGATATTTCATGATAAATTTTAAGCCTATAAAACAACTCATGTAGGTGCCAAGGGGCAAAACAAACCATTATTTTCTCCCAAAATTATTGTGCTGTTCTCTTTAGCATCGAGATAGCTAGAACTTAAGATAGTATTTGAAGAAGGTCAATGATTTTCTCACAAAAAGGAAGAAAAGATGTTTTATTTTTAGCTCTTCAACCCATGGAGTCAATATATTTGAGATAGTAATATCTTGAAAAAATGTTTGTGCTATGGACAGAAACAGGCTATGTATGTATTATGTGCCTACTGTACATATTTATTTTGTGCTGTCTTGTCTAGGGATTGAGAGCCTGCCAGAATAGCTGCTGGAGGACTTGCCTCAGTTTGCTTAAAGCTACAGCCGATTGTCATCTTTGATTGAAGCTTCTTTCATGTTTCCTCTCCGAATTGCTGCATTCTTGACTGCTCTTCTTTCACTAAGCCTAATCCTTCCCTCTGCATAACTGCTTATTAAATCTTGCATATTTCTTTACCCTGTTGTCTTCAGGATTATGCGGATTCTCTTCCAGTCTGGGAAGTAGTGGCAATGGAGAGTTTCTGAAAGTTAAATTAACTTTTAGAACGCTGGTGGAATCTCAATTTTGAAAATATGTTAACTTTGGGGTGAACTAAGCTCCACAAACATATCCAACAGTGGATTTCTGAGAGCTTTCTTCTGAATGTTTTCCTATTTTACCTGTTTCTAATTATCAGATTCCTAGTCTTTAAAGAAGGTGCCTGCTTTACTTTTGGCCTTCGTAAACCAAATATTACTTCAGATTTGATGACAAGTTTCTTCTCCATGTTTATACGGCTGTACACTCCATCCATAGAACACTTATACTTTGCAGCTGAGGATTTGAGACTTTTTAGCTTAGAGAAACAATGTATACAAATGTGCCTGGGATGGAGACTTTCAATAATTGGATTGCAGGTTGTATTCTATGATTTTTATATTTTACTCTGTTTCTGAATTGTTTTTAACTGCTATATGCTGCCCAGACTCCATCTAAGCTGTTTGGTTTTCACTTTCTCACATATCTCTGCACTCCTTAATTCTATCAAGGAAATTTTAAATGTAAAAGATTTATATTTATTTCTTGACAAGATTTATATTTATTTCTTCTATAAAAATATAGCTGCACCATGTATATAATATCAGGAACCTTGAAAACTGAGTGTTTAAAAGAGAAGGCAGGTTGCATATAACAGTGCAAAATCTCTCAACATGAATGTTTTTAAAATTTGTTCTGTTCCAAAAGAGGATCTAATTTCACTGTTCTCAAAATCCTGATATAGTGTGAAGCTAATTCACTCAGTTGGGACAAACTTTTAGAATTCTCTTGAGTCACAGCCATGTTTGTGAAGAGTTCCAGAAATTACTCTTACCAAGCCATCTGATATTTTAATACTTTCTGATTGCTTCCAGCAAATCTCATAGTTCCTTTACGTGTGTTTGAATCCAGGGTGTTTCCATATATTAGGTTTGGGGTTTTAATGTGGATTGTATTCTTCTGGTCCTGAGAAATTATTTCCTTATCTACTCCTCCCAATATTTGGACTCAAGGAGTGATCATTCAAACAACTGATCCATAATTGCTACAACAATAGAGTTGTTATTAGTAGCAAATGAGCACCTGAGAACTGAGTAGGGATAATATAGAATTCCAAAATTTAGTTTCTGTCCTTGAACTATGTTCTTATTGATATGATTTTCCTGCATTTCATATACTGTAAACTTCAAAACAATAATGACATTGAAATTAGCTAGTGTATTAATCTTCTTCACAGCATGCTGGAATGGAACCAATTAAACAGGTACTGTAAATAAGAACCCAAGAATTTCTGATTAGTGACAATTATTGAAGGAAAGCTAAGACACCATTTCATCAATTGTTTAACAAAGTTTTTATTGATGTTGGAACTCAGTTTTTGTATCTTTATTTTTTTAATTGCTCAAGTGATTCAGTGGGCAGGTTCAATTTTCAACTCTTTTGATTTTGGTTATGGACAGATCTGACATCAGGGTGTTTTTTCTCTGTGAGAAGGAAAACTCACTCTCATATGATGTACATTTGATAGTTTATAACAATCACAACTGAATTGAAGGATTGCTTGCTGTGAACTTCTTGATGTGTGCCAGCAGAGGGACATGCTTGTAGCTGATGGGGGAAGCATTGAACATTGACCAGAATGCAAAGTGCTATTCTCTAGAACAAAATAACCTTCCTTCAACTCTGTCAAAAACATGATAGGAATAATAACACTTTTTTCAGGGACATGTTATATGCTTACAGGTATTCAACTGCTAATTATTTACAATAAGTTTTAAGGACTTAAGTTAGTTTTTAAGAGATTTACTTTGGACTTCATATAGTCTATGAAACATTTTGCTACATAATCTAAGAAAGATGCTCAATAACTTGTCTCTTTTTCCAAGGCAAGTGCCATATTTTCAAACAAAACATTCAATTAAGAATGAAGATCCAAGAGACATACTTGAAAATAAAGGTGATGCTGCATTGGGTGATTTAAATGGCAATATACCAATTTCTTAATTCATTATAATCGAGGATGCAATCTAAAGTAAATAGATACATTACAGAGGGCAGGCACCAAAGAGGGCATCCACCAATGGTATGTAGCATTCAGTACAAGAAGGCGCCCCCCCCCCTCAAAAGTAGGACTTTGGTTCAGGACTTCAAAAGAATGACTGACCCTTCTTTTAATCTCCATCCATAAGGACCAGTCATGATGGGACGAATCTCAACCAGATTACCCTATCTTTCTCTATCATCCCTCGAGTGAGTTTAAACTGAGATCTGGATGTCATATTATGTACTTGGGATTGATTAGTGGTCCTAAATTGTGCTTAGCTTTGTATGGATTTTATTTTAGCAAGTCAATAAAACATACCTATTGTATGGGTTTACAGTGATATGCTAGGAAGCTCAATGCAAAAGTGTATAGTGGTCTTCTAGAAGCAGGGCTGACACTGGAAGTAAAATCAATAAAATATAGCAATTCTCCATTGAGGAATGGGAGGAACAAGTGATAGGCCATGACTCATCCCAGTTCCTTCTTGCTCCAACAGCTCCAGACTGTGGGTTCCCATTCTTGCATGGAATTTTTAGGACAGTTATATTAACTGAAGAGCATACACTATTAGATTAGCCCACAATCAGCCACTTACTTTATTGAGCTTGATAAGATTTTTTTTTAAATGAATAAATTACTGCCTTACCAGTCTGATGATCTGGAATTTTATTCCATCCATATACATGCATAGTAACAACATTTGTTGAGAAATTATTTCTATCAGAAGTAGAACATTATCTCTGTGATCACCAGTTGCAGCATTGCTACTGTTATATTTAAATATATCTTATAAATGAATTAGATTCATACTTGCAGCATTGAGCTAAGAAATTCTTTTTGACTGTGCCTTTCAAAAGATAAAATGGATAGATATGACCTCATTACTTACAATACTGCTTCCAGTAATTTTGTTCATTCTTTATAAAGTATTGCATTTAACAGCAAATGTTTAAAAATTGAGACAGAGATGCATCAGTGAAAGAAAATACAAGGACTATACAAGGAAAAAAAATGCCATCTTCATTTTAACAGACATTTCGGGTAAGAAAGTAGACAAACATACTGCTACATACAAATGCAAAGCCTAGTGACTAAGGTACTGTATCTGCTAAAATATAAAGTGCAAACTGAGCCAAATTCTTTGAAAAATTGAAATTTTAAGGCGAACTTTACAGCATAATTGAAACCTTTTGCAAATTATATTTTAGCATATACACATATCTGCAATAGCATATAAGGAAAAATAGGATACACAGGTGCTTTTGAAGCTAAATTTCTAAAATGCCTTTTTTGTAGAGTTTGTGACTATTTTCTTTAAAATCTACTATACAGTGCAAACCATATGTGCTACACAATTATACAATAACATTACAAATGACTTTAATATAAAGTTTTTTTCCTTTAAATTAAAAATAACTACAGCTATGAACACTGCTGATAAAATAAATAAATAGTTTTGAAAATGGCACCAAGAATACACTTTACTAATGAACTGTAATGAAAGTACATCTTTTAAGTCTTCAGTTCAGCAGTAATGAACTAACTCCTGATTGTCCAGAAGTCATACAAACAGCTCTCTTTCAGACTTGCATGGAATAATACTGTATACTGAACACAGATACCAAACAGGGGGCCAGCCATTTTCATTTGACATGTTCTGCTGCATGGGATGAGCAATAAAACTTCTTATGAGTTATAAAGTTTGATAGGTTGTTGAACTGGATGTCGCACAGCCGGCAGTATTTTCCACTGGTAGGGGCCTGAGTAGAACCATTAACTCCTTTTGTTATACTAGATAATTGTTCTTCTGCTGCTGGAATGGTTGGTGAGACATTTTCATTGGCAGCTAAATTATTATCTGAGGCCCAAGATGGTGATTTGTGTCCATCTTCATGTTGTTGGGAAGTCTGGGAAATGTTCTCTTGCTGTGGGTTTCCTGCAGGCCTCTCCTCCTGTTTTAGTCCACCATTAATGATAACCATCCCTCTGTTTTTTGGCAAGAGGGGCAAAGATTCTTTTTTCTGAACAGGGCACCCATTGGATGGTGTCTGGCCCTTCACCGTATCACCTTCTGCAACCGTACTTTGATCTACATCATTGTGGTGAACAGCAAAAGAACTAGAAATATAATCAGTTGGCTTTATTCCATAGTATGGAGAAAGCTGGTCTGCTCCTTTAGCTTTCTTTATTGCTCCAGGGTAAAGGCATTGAGGAAGAAAATGTTTGTTTTCCTCTTTTGTAGCTATAAGTTGGGTGGCTTCATTAAAGACCTTAAGTCCTTGAAGGGTTGCTAAGTGCGTAGAAAACAAGTTTCCATTGGGAGAAGCCTGTTTTGAGTTTCCATTTTTCTCACATTTGATAAGGGTTCGGTCATAACTGACCTCAGGACTGTTCCGTTCATTTTCTGGATTTTGAAACACTTTGCTATCAAGATGTCCCATTTCATTCTGTTGGTGCACAGTGACGGGACAAAAATTCTGCTTATGTGCCAAGTAATTTTCTACCTTGTTAAAACTGATCTTGCATACAGTGCATTCATGATAGTCCAGCAGCCTTTTGGGAGAAGTAGATGTCCTGTCAGACTGGGGCAAACATTTTTTGCTGAGATCAATAGGGACATCCATTTCCAAGCAGGAAATTGTGGAATGTTGGGTGTCACATTTTGAGGTTGAGGTGCATTTATGAATGGACAGCGATGTTTCTAAGTGTTTGGAAACTATTCCTGGAAAGATATCACAGCGTGGGTGGTAGCACTCTCCAAGGCTATCTGTTGCTTCTTGAGAAGATGTGCAAGGGTTGACAAGATTAGTGACTTCAAGAAAGCGTTGCTGGACCAGTTGTGGCCTTTGCTCTTGCTCTGGTAGACACATCTCATACATCTTCCTTCGTTTGCGCGTACGCATTGTTCTCTGCATGGCGGGCACTTTATTTGAAGCTGATCTTTTAAGTGGGGGATCATGGCGAGTGGCACAGTAATACTGCTTGTGGACCATGTATGTTTCATGCCTACTGAAAGTAATATTGCAAGCTTCACATGTAGTTTTGTTGGGATCACTTTCTCCTTCTATTAAAGATGTAGAAGTTGAGTTCTTGCTATCTGAAGGCTTCCCATTCATTTTATCATCACTGTTAGCAGTATTTGACAGCTTCTTCACTTGTGATGAAAAGTCTTTCTCGTGACCCTTACTGTTTGGCCCAATGATATCGAGGACAGTAGAAGCATTGATACAAGATGCCTGAAGAAGTTGATTCTCGGGATCTGAAGTGTGAGCCGTTGCACTCAAAATGTTGATTGTGTTTTGCCCATTGCCAGGACTCACAGCCTCTGGCATTTTTTCTGACATGCTGCCAAAGTCTGGTGACTTTGCCATTTGTTGCCATCGACTGTTGCAGTAGTGCTTCTTGTGAACTAAATAGTTATCTAGATTGTTAAATGTGATGTTACACTCAAAACAGGTAGCTCCTTTTGGCATCAGTGGACTGTAAATGACCGGGGGATAACTATTACTTCCATGCCTCAGCCTTCGATGAACCAACTCAGACATCTTGGCTAAGATCTCAGAAGCCTGTGGGACTACCGTGATATCCTGGGGGAAAGCAAACTGAGAAAGAAAAGGACCCATGGGGAATGAAGGACCGAGATTAGGTTGGACTGGAGAGGAGGCAAGCCTTGGGCTAGATGGCTCAGATTTTATTTTGGTGTATGAGAAGCTCTGCTTATGTGGAGTGGTCTGTGTTTCTGGCCTCTGATTTGGAAGGAAAAGAGGAGTCTTCTTCTCACATTTATCAAACTCAGTGTCAGAACTCACATCCTTTGTCTGCACTGCCTTTTGGCTTTGGGAACTATCAGGGGCCTGCAAAGTCTCTTCACTGGCATTCGGAGAGTGCTCAGCATCGCTTTCTCTCTGCAGTTTGTTGCCAGAAATGTGGAGATCTTGATGCTGTAGCAATTCCCTCTGAGTCTGGAAGCCAAAATGGCAATGTGTGCATCGGAAGGCAGCTTGAGTGAGATGTGAGAATAGGTGCTGATGGAAGTTAATCACCGAATCTGCGGTATAGTTACAAACAGTACATTTCAGGCTAGAGCCAGAGGGAAGAAACTCTTCCATTTTTACTCCTACAAAAGGAATAAGAAGTAAATAATAATATGACATAATATAAAGCGAAGTGAAATATTCCATTACATTGTCCTTAAAAAACATAAAGCAAGAGATCACAGCATAGTACAACACTCTAGCTGACAAGGCACCCATTGTGCCTTAAAAGAATTGAAATGTTCCAAGGTTAGAAGCTTCATAGTTCTCCCATAATTCTATCTTCGAGACCAGGGCTCTCCAACTTGGCAACGTTAAGACTTGTAGACTTCAACTCTCAGAATTCCTCAGCCAGCCATGCTGGGAGTTGAAGTCCACAAGTCTTAACGTTGTCAAGTTTGGAGAGTCCTGTGGAAGATCATACTTGAAGAATAAACAAGTGGGAAGCAAAGTAAGGACAGCAAAGGAAGACTACTTATAAAATTTGGATATGGTCCTATAAAAAACAACAAAAATTGTTAGGAATTTGTTAAATAAATGTACTAAGATCTCAATAGCTTTTTCATCATCCTCAGTGTCTTGCTACATCAAAAGTAACCTTTTTTTTTCTTAGATATGGCATTTGAAAATGATCATATCAATGAGTCAAGATCACTTTCAAATCTGTATCCTACAGTAATCGCGGTTGCAGAGTAATAAATCCAGTCATGGCAATATAGTGCTATCTAAGGATTTGAAAATCACTTAGAATCCACCAGATTCCAGAGAGACCTAATGGACCCATCATCCACCGCAGGATGAAAGGTTGTCAACTGAAAGCTAAGCAGGCTTTGTCCTAACTGGATACATAGAAATTACCAAAATTTCAATATACCGTGACCAGTAAAATAAATAAATAAATGTTACTCTAGGTATTGTAGATAGCCCAGTTTTAGTGACCACAATACTTATCAGAAAAAAATCATCAAATTCAAGATTATCTCCAATAACTATATATGAGCAGTCATAATATATTATGCAAACTGCTTTTCTTTGAACAGGCCACTTCCAGAACTACCATTTAGCTGCTGGCATTCATCTCATCTATTAAACTTCCTATGAGCTATTTTATCCATAACATTTTCCATTTACTTTAAATAAAGAATAGCCTTTCATTAAATGTTGCTGTTATAACAACAAATGTGGAAAGAGTGGGTATGTACAATGAAAGAAAAGACACAATCTCTTTCAAACTCCTTCTTTCACTGACACATTTTTTTGGTAATCATATACAAATAGTTTGAACAGAATAACAGAGTTGGAAGGGACCTTAGAGGTCTTCTAGTCCAATCCCCTGCCTAGGCAGGAAACCCTACACCACTTCAGACAAATAGTTATCCAACATCTTTTTAAAAACTTCCAGTGTTGGAGCATTCACAACTTCTGGAGGCAAATTGTTCCACTGATTAATTGTTCTAATTGTCAGGAAATTTCTCCTTAGTTCTAAGTTGCTTCTCTCCTTGATTTGTTTCCACCCATTACTTCTTGTCCTGCCCTTAGTTTGCAATGGTTTATTTCTGGGATACTTTCTGACTTTGCTGTCTGGTCTACTGCACTGAAATTTTCTATCCAGGTAGTAACTATTGGGTTCGTGGTGTCCCTTCCAGTTTCTTTTCTCCTTGCAGATGTTTTCTTGCCAGACTAGGTAACAAGATCTCTGTGTGGGGAAACGAAGCTTTCTGTCTGTTTTTATATATGGTAGCTTGACCTACCAGCCTTGACTGGGGTAGAGGCTCTTTCTTGATTGTTAATAATGTAAGAATAATTGTGAAATTGAAGCTTTGCCCCTTTTAGCATAAGTCACGGCTGGCATATTTACATTTTTACCCCCATCCAACCAGACACCACTCAACTCTGTTAAAATTTGAAGATTATTTCAAGACAGCTAGATGTTGCCATCTCAATAGGCATTAAAGGACATACAGTGGAACTTTGGGTTGTGAATGCTTCTATTTGCAACCAAATCGGGTGATGACCAGAATTTTTGGAAACATTTTGCTTCTGGTTGCGAACATGTCTTTGGGTGGCGACCAGACACAGCTGTGGTGATTTTCCCTGCCATGGCAATGTCCCCTTCAGCACCAATTTTTGCATTTTTTTTTTGTCTGCGCATGTGCAGATGGTCATGATTCTGGTCACGACCAAAATCCTGGGATGGATTACGGTCGCAACCTGAGGTTCCGCTGTACTTCTACGTAAAATATAATTCAGCAAGTTAATTGGTCTGGTTCACCTTTTTTCCCCCCTCTTTAAGACTAAACTGTGTCATGAGTCCAGTAGAGCACCTCTCTTACTTACCACTGTGAGAATTTAGATGATTTTCCAGAGCTCTCGCATTGGAAAAACTTTTGGTGCACTGTGGAAAGGGGCAGAAGCTAGATATCTGTTGAATGCTTTCTTCATTCTCCTCTGATAGCTGAGCACCTTCTCTTTGCCTCCCACTGCAGTAGTACATGAGATGAGCTTGCAGGTTTCTTTCACTTCGATACCAGATGCCACAAGATTTGCAAGGGAATATATCTTCTGTAGAAAATAGATAGAGGATAGGTAGATAATAGGCAAATTGATACAGATAAGAAATAAATAGAAGGTGCAAATAAGGCATAACTTATGGCAAGCTTCATAGAACAATATTGAACTCTGTTGTTATTTTAAAAATATTCATTTTATTTCAAGATTGCAAAATACAATTGATAAACCAGATGTAGATATGGTTTGCTTGTTTCTTTGTTTTAAATGAAGTACAGTATCTGCTGTCTATTGTACAAGTTCAGTCTTAAAGTCAGCATCCTCTTTCCAGTGGTTAAATTTAGGGATTAAACCTACACAGTGCAAGAAAATTAAAACACAGGTAATAGATTGTACAAATTACTATAGCTATTTCAGATGAATATAGTTGCATTTCGCTTGCAACCTTCTATCAATGTAAAAATAGTGAAAATGAAGAAGTAGAGTTGGAACGTGCATTCTTGGTTTTCTCTTTTAACAGAATTATATCCTATTATGGACTAGGGTAGGAATGGTCCCTATGCAGCTAAAATGTTTGCTCAACTGCTGCAATGAGTCCAATTAAATTGAAGAAGTGGCTTTTTTAAAAAGAAAAAAAAATCATAGTTTTTCAAATGGATGTGAACCTTCACAACCAAGAAGCAACATGGAGAGGAGGGGAGAAGAGAGGAGAGGAGAGGAGAGGAGAGGAGAGGAGAGGAGAGGAGAGGAGAAGAGAAAATCTTAGCCATGAATAGTGTAGGAAGAATTTTGTAGCCAATTCCATTTGCTTTTGACTTTTATAGAGACCTATATACATTCAAAAATGCATCACAAATACCAGTGACTGGTGCTAATGGTTGATATGAGTTGCTGCCAGCATCCCAGGTATCAACCAAGTATCTTCTTAAAATATACAATGTTCCAAGTAGTGCAGTTTTTTGCAGTTCCGCTGGTGTTATTGAAGGATGCTGCAATTTCTTGATGGATTGATTATTGGATTATTGATAGATTATTATATACTTTACTAATTAAACATAAAACTCAGCCAACTCAACATTCAAAAATGTATCACAAATACCATTGACTCGTGTTAATGGTTGATACCGGTTGTGGCCAGAGTCCTAGGTATCAACCAAGTACCTTCTTAAGATGTACATTGTTCTGAGTAATGCAGTTTTGTGCAGTTCTGCTGGTATTATTGCAGGAAGCTTCAATTTCTTGATGTATTTTATAATATTCTTAGACATGGTTCCAAATGCCGAATGACAATGGGTATCACTGTTACATGTTCTCAATTTTCTTCGGTTGTCCAAGTATTTTTATTATTATTATTACCATTACTACTACTACTGCTGCTACTACTACTACTACTACTATTATTATTATTACTATTATTATTATTATTATTATTATTATTATTATTATTATTATTAACAACAACAAAAACAACAACGTACACAGCAAATGAGATAACTATGCAGGGTTTCATATCACAAATTACTAGTTGAACACTTCCCAAGCATTTATTATTATTATTATTTATAAAATCATGCCATGTTTATTCTCAGGTACTGCTCAGAAAATGCATGAATTAGCATTCACACCTATACCAGAGTTCTGGAGTCATATTATTTAATTTGTGACATGCTAAAATATTCCTGAACAGTCATTAAATTGAAACAAACAAAATCTCAAGGAAAAAGACATCTAGATTTCTTTCATCACATATTGGTTTATTTCCAAATAAACTCTCACCAGCAGTTTAGAAACTAGACTGTGATTTTCCTCCCACCTCCCCACTGACTTGAAAATAATGGGATCATGAGTACACCAGCCTTAGTTTTATTAACATTATTTTTAAAAATGAACTGCAGTACATCACTCACTGTTCACAATAGCTGTTGGCAAAATGGATGCCATCGCAGCTTGTTGAGGGAGTAGTTGTATTGAATCCAACAGTCGAGCAGGATACATCCCATCAGTGAGGGTCATCTGACTGGCAGCTTGCAGCCTTGAGTCAAAATCCACAACAAAGGCAATTAGCTCTTCTCCCTCCACAATAACTTTTGTTGTTGTGCACCACAGCTGGCCTCCTGCATACAAGCACACAAAAACAGAAACAGGTCATATTTTGTACATGTCACCACCAATGCTGGACCCTTTATATGAGGAATCCTCTGTCTTTATGATTATTTCCCCCCCCCCCATAAGCAACTAACAGCATCTTCTAGAATCACCCAGATATCATTGTACCAAAATAATGATAATATTGTGATAGACTTTATTGCACTTCAGCAGTGAGCTGATAATGCTGTGCTGTAAATCACCAGTAGGAAAATGGTCTATAATATGCCTTCTGTCCTTATGGAAGAACTGAGTTATGCTTTGATGAAAATACGGATGGAAGCTTCAAAAACAAAGCTTCATGTTACTCATATTTGTTTTTAAAAAAATCTGTATGATCCATATATTCCTCAAATGCACCTTTTTTTTCTTATGAAAAATGGACATTGGTTGTGTGCAGATTGGTGTTGTTTCCTTATGTATAGTTAGCTAATAGTTTTGTTGTTTGTTGTACACTATCTGTTTTTTCAAATGAGGCTTCTAAATATATTCATTTAAAGGATATTTAATATTTATATAACATTTGAAGCTGAAAAAGCACAAAAAACAATAATTAAAATATTTCCCCACCTATCTGTAAATTTAAACATCTTCAAAGACATGAGTTGCAATGAGAAGGTTTAGGAGGATAACAGGAAAGGATATCAATTAGAGTCAAAATAAGAATGGGTTATAAAAAGAAATCAAAATAAAGAAATAATAAAGAATGAATAAAGAATATTCATTCTAATGGGGTATTAATGAGGAAGGAAATAACAATGCACAAAATGTTGTTCTTATTCCTTCATACAATCTTTTTACACTTTTCTGGTCCATGGGCTATTTTTCTCCTGGAGGGAAAAAGAACCTTTTCACATGATGAAACACATCCTCACATCTACAGCTATGCCAATCCAACATCCTTTAGGGGTATGCTGAGATTTGTTTCATAAAGAGTTATTCAAATTAAAAAGACACATTTTCTTATACCAAAGTGTGGGTTGTAAATGTCACATGTTATGCACTGAAAAGAAAATTAACTATGTAAGAAGTAATGAATTAATGTATTTGAACATGATAATGAATGCTCACTTATTGAATATGTTTCAGCAGGTTAGGCACTTATACGATGTTATCTTTAATTTCAGGCCGAGATATCCAGAACAGTTAAGGCTACAATAATGTTGCATAGTTTAAGCCCCTGTCACACTGCACCAACGGATGGAAAGAGGATGTAAAACGGAGAGAAACACTTGCCATCCGTTGATTAATGCGATTCATCCGTTCTGTACTCACTGCCTCCGTTTTTCATCCTCTCTATCTGTCCAGCATCCGTCGACTGAGGTTGCATCCGCTCAAAAAGTTTTGAGCTGCTCAAAACTTTTTGAGCGGAAAATGTATCCAACGCGTCCATTCTGCATCCGCAACGCATACAGGGAACATCCGTTCTACATCCGTCGTCATCCGTTACGCATCTGCTATATCTGCTAGGCATCCGCTGTGCATCTGCGCAACTCAAATCCGCTCCAGTGGAAAACGGACACAGGGATGAAGCGAAACGGACGCGGAATGGACGCACAGTGCAACCTCCTGAGACACTGGTGCAACTCCCCAGCTGGAGCAGTGGAGTGGCAAGACAGGATGATAGATGATTAATGGATGCTTCCTTCAGCCTGTCTCATCACACTGATGAGATTGGGCCATGTATGTTGGGTGGGCCTACAATGAATAGGGCATTTAATAAAGTGTTGTGTTTATGTTGACATGTGTTGATGAATGATTACATTGTTATTGATAATAAAGGGCCATAGGTGTGGCACCTGGGAGGGTGGACCATATAGTCCCACTATGCTTGCACTGGAGGTTTATCTATCCCACAGCTATTACCCATTCCAAAGGTATCCCTGCCCATCCCACAGGTATCCCTGCCCATCCCACAGCTATTACCCATCCCAAAGGTATCCCTGCCCATCCCACAGGTATCCCTGCCCATCCCACTGCTATCCTTACCCATCCCACAAGCATGCAAAGGCTTAAACCATTTCTAAAAGTTTCCACCAAGACTTTATTGACAAAAATAAATGAAGCAAGTGTGTGAAGCAAAGATAATCTTTATTAATAACAAGCTGTAAAAGAAAAATGACCCAAGTCAAGTGTCCAAAGCAAAAATAAAGTCAACAGGTAGCCACCCAGTCTCTGGCACTCTTCTTGGTCACTCAGAGGCGTGCCCAGTCTCAGGGGTGAAGGGTCCAGGTGCTGTGGAGGTGGGTGGTGCTGGAGTGCTAGTCTGAAGCACCACTGGGGTGCCTGGCCCCGAGAGGACAACAGGGGACGGTGTGTTGAGGAAGCTCTCAGACAGCTGGCTCAGCCCCGTGATGTTGAGAGCCCCTTCCTCCAGGACATGGGGTGTCAGCCCCAATACCGATGACAGATGTACTGAGGCTGGGCTTGGCTGTGGGGTGGAGGAAGGAGCAGTGTAGTGGGGATGTCTGGTCTGCAGCTGGGTGAGGACTGGCGTGGGTGGCATTGGTGGCGTGGGTTGCATCGGTGGCATCAGTGGCACCGGTGGCGTCTGATGTATCTTTGCCTGGACTGGGAAGGGCTGCCTGTGCTGCTGGTAGGGGAGGGCCTGTGGAAAGCCTTGGAAGGGCAGTGACATCATCTGGGGTGGAGGAGCAGGCCTGGACTGGGTGGGAGCAGGTTCAGCTGGGTCTGGAGGGTTGTGAAGAAGGTCGGTGATCCTGTCCTTCACCACCTGGTATTGGGGTTCCAACATGTCCATGAGGGTCTGGTTGATGTAGGTGAGGAAGGGCTTGCGGTTGGAGGATGGGGCATCAGTGTGTACCAGCTGAGAGAGGAGATCTACGCTGCTCCTGATGGTGTCTCTTACCTCCAGCAGGACAGTGTGGCTCTGCCCCTCCGGTCTGCCTCTCTGCCTTTCTGTGGAGGTGTGGCTGGGGGTGGGTTGCGGTTTGGGCTGTGGTGGAAGTGCAGTCTCCTTTCTCCCACTGTGTCAGGGGGTCCTCCATGCACTCCGCCAGGGGTAGTACAGCTGCCGGGGGGGTCTCCATCTTGGCACGCTCCACAGATACCTGCCTGGCACAGGAGCTGACTCTTTGCCAGAAGAGGACTGGCTCTCAGCAGGCTGCCTGAGATAGAGGGTTGTGAGAGGGGCTGCTCCTCGGTGGCAGATCTCACCCTCCAAGAAGCTGCACTTGGCAATCACGTAGGTCTCTCTGTCTGTCAGCTTGACCACGGCCTGGCCAGATTTCTTGAGGTGCAGCTTCCCGTACCAGGTGTGCATGTGCTTCCACCAGCCGAGGAGCACTTCCGAAGTGTAGCCCAGGCTCTCCACCTTCTCTCTCCAAGCCACCTGCTTCCTCTTGGTGTCTCGATAGAGCCTGTGTCCCTTCCGCCAAAGATATTCATTCTCCCTCAGCCACTCCAGCACCTCCTCCTCATGTTCCTCTTCTATGGTGTATTGTCTCCTCTCCCGTTCACGTGTCTGCCTCTTCCTCCCTTTGGCAGGGCCATATGGGCCCTCATCAGAGGGGCTTCAAGGTTGTAGGGGCTGCTCCTCCACACCACCACCACCAGCAGCAGCAATAGTAGCAGCAAAAGCAGGACCAGCAAAAGCACCAGCACCAGGAGCAGTGCCAGCAGAGTAAGCACCAGCACCAGGAGCAGCGCCAGCAGAGTAAGCACCAACAGAAGCACCAGCACCAGGAGCAGCGCCAGCAGAGTAAGCACCAACAGAAGCACCAGCACCAGGAGCAGTGCCAGCAGAGTAAGCACCAGCAGAAGCACCAGCACCAGGAGCAGTGCCAGCAGAGTAAGCACCAGCAGAAGCACCACACCAGAAGCAGCATCAGCAGAAGCACCACCTCCAGAAGCAGCATCAGCAGAAGCCCCAGCACCAGAAGATCGAAGTCCCAGCAGAAGCAGAGTCAGGGCCAGGGGGTGGGAGGGTGGCCCTGTCCCTCTTGCCAGGGCTGGCAGCAGATGGCAGAGGCTTCCGTTTCTTCCCCATGGTTGTTGGGTTGCTGGCTGGCTGGCTGGCTGGCTGGCAAGCTATGTCTGGAAGCAGGTCTTTCCTCTGAATGGTGACCTGCTTGCGAGCTGCTTCCCTTTATATCCGCGGGGCTGACGCAATGCATCCTCCCCGCATGCGCAGTGAATGCTAGGCATCCGCTAGGCATCCACTAGGCATCCGCTAGGCTTCTGCTATGTATCCGCTAGGCTTCCACTCTGCATCCGCTTCATCCACTCTGCATCCGCTCTGCATCCGCTTCATCCACTCTGCATCCGCTCTGCATCCGCTCTTTCTGTTCTGCGTCCGCTTTGCTGTGCTCCCCCCGGAAGCCTCGCAGATGTGCCATCTGCTTCCATCCGCAAGGCTTCCGTGGAGCATCTGCTTTCCATCCGCCCTACGTCCTCCCCCCGTCCGTTCCTTTTTTGTGTTGTCCGGTCTGCTTATGCAAATTCGAGGCACTTTTGAGAGCGGATAACAATGGATGGAACATTTTGCTCGTCCGCTGTGTCCTTTTTACAAACGTTTTGCATCCGTCGGCCAGTGTGACAGGGCCTTTATGCTTTAAAAGGTTTTCTCTGACCCCTTTTCAGGAATGTGTGTGTGTCCTGTGTACAAGCAAGTGCATTAATTGGGAAAATAAAATAAAATCTATACTAGTGAATAACAAATTTGAAAAGTAATATTGCTCTGTTTATCTTTCAGCATAACTGTCTTTTCAACTGCACTTCATTTTTCCCCCTTCCTTTCCTCAAAGAGATTACAGTTTTAAAACAACTTGTTGCAAAAATCTGGTGGAAGAGATAAGAACAGGGTATGTGATATACAACAGCAAAATAGAAGAATTAGGACATTGTTTTAGTGGAATCCTGCACAATTAATTAATCCAGTCCTATTAGCTTTCAAAGATGAGCAAACAAAGTGATATTAGTTTCGATGTGTTTGAGAAGGAAAACTTGGGGCTGAGTTCCAAGAAAAGGAGGCAATAATCCAATCTTTCAAAGAAGAAAAGTTTCTTTGCATTCACTTTTTTTTGCTAGTTTTGCCATTTTTCACTTCATATGTAAGTAAATCAAATGTACAGTAATTATTACAAGACTGCAAATCTCTGCACCCTTGTGCAGTTCAGTGATAAATGTAGATAAGCAGTTATTTCATGAAATATCCTTGACCCTAGCAAGAAATGAACATCTTCAGTCCACAAATACCACAACTACCAGTACATCTGAATTTTCTTCTTTCCTGCTCTTATAGTTTCTTCCTTATCTTTCCTGCTCTTATAGTTTCTTCCTTATAATGTCCAGACCTATAAGAAATACGAACTTCTATCAACTCAACTTTCTACCAAGCTAACATTTTGTACATTATGGACAGGGATTTTCCCTTGCCTGGTGAATGCTCTGCCACGCAAATCAGCTGTGGTCTTAAAAAAGGAAATAAAATACAGGAATGAGCAGGGGCAGATGGGTGGGCCCACATACTTGTTGCAGCGAACCAGTTCACTCCCAGCTGATCTTTGGAGCAAGGGGTTCACCCAAACCAGTCTGAACCAATAGACTCCCACCCCTGATCCAAATTAAGATAAGGCTTAGGGGAGACATGATAAGTCTTCCAATAGTTGAAGGGTTGTCAGAAGGAAGAGGAGGTGGATTTATTCTCCATAGCACCTGACAGCAGTACAAGAAGCAATGGATAGAAGCTCATCAGAGGGGTATCCAATCTGGAACTAAGGAGGAATTTCCTGATTGTAAGAACAATTAATCAGTGGAACAGTTTGCCTCTTGGAGTTGTGGGTGCTCCAATTGCTGGATGACATAAGGATTTCTGTCTTGGGCAGGGGGTTGGATTAGAAGACCTTCAGTTAAATGATTCTATACTTCCCTGATTCTTTATGAGACCAACTACTATTTGTGAAATAAATTATAGATTAGTGTGGCCAATGAAGAGACCACATCAGCAGTGCCTTTAAACTGATGCAAGCATGGGTGCACAATTGTAGACTTTGGCCCTTTGGCCCGCATATGCCACGGAGCTCTGGATACTCCAACTTCTAATATTGTGTGAAGTAGAAAAGAGGAAAAGAGATAAAACAGATGCAACTGTATTGAGCTTATTCAAGTACAGTCCGTTCTTCCTACATCCCATTCAATGATCACGAGGGATCCTTAGTCTGAAAACAAACAAACAAACTGTGCAGTGCTGGTCTAAAACCATGAAGGAGGAAATGCTTACTTTGATCCAAATCTTAATGGTGCCATTATTCAGGTATTTGTTTCTCCTGAGGGAAAAATAAATTATTGTTTTCTATAGCAAGCAGGAGTTGCAGGTGAGAAAGCAACAGACAAATGAATTGGGAGATGGAACTGTTTCTTCTTCTTTCTTTAGAAAGGATACTTAGTTATTCTCATTTGAACAATAATAGATATTTATTTTTTACCAAAAGAAAAGGCTATTTTGAGGTATTCTTTCCTCTTTTTTTGTTTCACTGATGCTCCATCTTTGCATTTTAGGTCATTCAAATATCATTTCTGCACAAAAATATGCTCCAATCTCTGTTCTTTGTAACCTTTATCATCCTGGCCTGTGGAAACAACTCTGTTTCCAAACAGGAAGTCGACAACTGACCCTCATAATTGCGGTCAAAACCGTTGTGAATTTTGTCAACACATTTTTGAGAGCAAGGTCATAGTTTGGAGTTGATCACATTTTGAAAAATCTATGCTTCTATTACAATAATCAGTTGCCTCAAATATCCCAGTCCTGCCAATTTTTTTTTCATATGCTCTTTTTATTATTTATGAAATCAGTGCCTGCAGAATGTCATCCGGGCCTCTGCCGATAAACTCTAATTAAGATTGAGACACATCCTTTGGAAAGGATCCCATCATTAGCAAACATGATAAACACACACAAAAAAAACACTCCCTACTTGTCAAACCGGAACTATTCAGTAGCCGAACAGACTTATCTGTTGCTAGGCTACAGCACTGACAAAGTCTCAATTATTTTGTATGACCATACCTATATAGAGTAAGAAATTGTATCTGCTATAAAGACACAGAACTTCAGGCATGCTATTCGAAAATTCATGGCTCTTAACAATGGCAAAATCCGTGCTAATAAAAACACAACAACACATTGCAATTACTCTCTTCCATTTCTTCCTCCCCAAAAAAATCCTTGTAAGATGCATTCTGTTTGCATAATGATTTTTAATTTATCTCTCTGAGTGATAAATATAACACAACATAATACAAGCTAAAGACAGCTCTAAAGTAAGGAACAGCATCTCTAGTAGAGAACGTAGCTCAGCATATTTATGTGTGTCTTTGCATGTGTGTTAACAGACACAAAGTAAACAACAATGCTTCCTCAGAGATTATAAGCATGCCTGATCCACACCACATTACAAAATGACAGTCTAATTCATACTGTGGCATGGATGCTGTTTGAGCGGCAATGGTGGGCATAACGCCAGATGGCAAGTACATGAGGTGAGGCAGCTCTACAAAAAGCCGTAGCACTTCCAGTCTTTGTGATGAGGCATACTTGAAAACGATACAACTGTGTGACCAACTATGACATGCAAACAGCTGGCCATGCTGGTGCTCAGTTAGCATGGTGTTCTCGATGTGGTGACCACATAGCATTTCAGATGCTGTAACTGGATCATTTCCACATAAGCTGTCCAACTCAGAAGCTGTATGCTGGACGAAGTATAATTATGCAGAGTAACCTCCCCCCCCCCCATACTTGTTTTCAAAGAAGCTGAAATTCAAGATACTGAATTCTGGAAAGTGTGCAGTTCCCACTCCAAAAATGGATACTGAAGATGTAGCAGGAAAAAAAAAAATCTGGTCCCAACACAAGTGGCACGTGTACTGGATGGAAAATACCAGGATATCATTGTGGTTACATGCCCTCCCCTTTGTTCTATCAAAATGAAGACCTTCAAACAACTGAGCGAGTCATTCACTGTCCTTTGCAGTTCTCGGATGACTGATTTGCTTTAAGAGCAATATAAAAGAGAAGGACAGGATGCTCCTCCTGGTTTTAGAAGACGAGTCCCTGCCGATTTGAGTTGGGGAACTGTGCTTCAAAATCAGGGGTGCCATATGGCTTTCCGATTAGTGCCTCTCTATCACATTTAACTGCACTGCCTCAGCAGGGAGAAAATGCTAAAATAGTTTAATTTTCCTCCCAAAACAAAGAGGATGGAGAAATGCAAGGCAGGTGCATTTTCCTCAGATTTCAGGAAGGCAGCAGCATTTAACAGTTCTATTAAAGAACGTTTCACCTGGTTTTGCACAGCAATCCAAGCTTCGTTAAACCTCTAGACGCTTTCATGAAGCCTCTGTTCTTCCATTTTTGTCTGGATACGTTTTCCAGCCCTATCATGCCACCAAAGAATGCAGATTTCCTTCTCCCCTTGCTTCTCATTTGTATGTGCTACCTTGGACTGTCACAGCAGAAGCAGCAGAGTGTCCATTTTTGGGGTACATATATTTTTTTGAAGGAGGGTCAGAGAATATCGGAGGAGCTCGTTGCAATGACAACGTGTGCCAGTCTGCAGGCTTAAAATGATGCTCGGCAATAGACGGCCTTGCTGGTATTCAAATGAATAGTTTCTATTTCATAAAAAAAAGGAAATTTAAAAATAACCCTGGGAAGATGTTTGTTTGCACTGGCCTTTTATTTTAAGCATTTAAAAAGGGAATTCAGAATGCTGCCATTAGATCTTTCCTATGGTAAAGGCTGGGCATTCGTCTGATTATAGGAAATACCATCCTTGTGCCTTCTCCGTAAGAACGCTTCTTAGCACATGCCTGGATTTTCAGGGATCAACATGAACATAGGGCACATATCTATAAGGTAGCCACAATGCTTAATTGGAGGGGGGGAAACGTGAATAAATCCACATCCAATATTGTTGAAAATTCTTGACAGTAGAGTAGCACAAGGAATAGAACTTATAAATTATGTGTGCCCCTTTTCTGAAAAATGTGTCGGAGACTTCTTTGTGCATAGGCAAATATAGTAGGAATATGAGGTATTGTGTGGTTCCTTCTGCAGAGTACCTGATAAAAGAATAAAGAGCTTTGACATATTCTTAAAACAATAGAGGAATTAAAGAGAAACAATGGGCCAGCTGCTTCATTAATACAATCAAAAGAGAGCCCAGAACAGGAGGAGTTCAGATAATTAAGCACTGCTCTTTTAGACCTTCTTTCTATAATAAAATTGTTTAAAAATTTATTAACTACTTCAGAGTGGTTAGATAGATCTGTGCACTTGTTTATTTGGGTTGATTAATACCTCTTCAGTATTCTCCAACATGGCAACTCATGGTTTATACAAGTTTTTGAATAAAACAGTGTAAGAATAACTGATAGGCATCTGAGCCAGGCAATCATACATCAGAAGCATTTTACGAATAGGGTTTATTTCCTCTTCCTTCCCCAATGTTAAAGCTCAATATTTTTACTTACAGAACTTTTCCCAAAATATTTGGTACAACATTTATTTCTTTTCCAGGCCACATACTGAACAAGCCATTGCATAAAGGATTTTAGCAACAGCTCATGTATATTCACCCTCATGCAAAACTAATGGAAAGTGCTGGCAGCTTTATATTAGGATTAATGGCATGATGTATTGGGATATTCTGTAATTTTTCCATGTTTACAGATCAAAGGATATTGCCATTGATACCAAGCTTCTAATCTTAATTGGAGTTCCCACTTGTATAAACTTTGCAGACTTTTAAGCACAGGCAATGCAGAATTCCTACAGTCATAATCTGTCCCAAATGGCATCATTTGTCTCTCATGTCTCTGAAGAATAATCTATAATAGTTAGTACTGCAATGTTAATGGGCAGAAGATTTTTTATGATTTCACTCAACTCATAATTTGTAGCCAAGGAATGGACCATAAAAAGCAAGCTGCGTGATTGCAAAATAGATCTGTCCAATTCATTCCATTCCTTACTTCTTGTGCTGCTACATAAAAGTTCTCTTTTTCTCAGTTTCATTGTTAATACAGGCTCTTGTATGCTAATATGATCAGGGGTGTAACTGGCTTGCAAAGGAGAAAAAGATTGCTTCAGATTCCAGACCAGTTTTAGATTTGTAAAAGCCACGTTATTTGGCAAGAATTGTCTTACTTTTCCTGGATAGAAACTTCTCTGTATCTCAAATGCCTTTCCTTCAAAGCCAGTACAAATTTTTAATAGCAGCTTGCAGTGGAATATATTGTGCAAGGATACATAGAATGAACATAAGGTACTTAGATATGGCAGCTTCCCACTTACTTGGATCATGGCCTTTTTAAGGAGAATTTTAATAATTGTCTATGTCTGTGATGGTGTGATGGGAAGTCACCTGTTTTTTGTGTGTGTTGACTAACTCTGTCTCTGACAATACTTTTGGCACACAGAACTAAAGGAACAAAGTCACACCTTTACCGTTTTATAAACTCTTCATTTGAAGGCAACTCGGTATTGTGCTGAAAAGAGGCTCACTTTTTTTTGTGTTCAACTTTGTTTGAAGAAAAGAATGAAAACAGGAACTTCCTGTTGCTAGAGAACCTTGTATTCTGGCATGCAAGGTTTATTATGGATCAGGGGTCTCCAACTTTGGCAATTTTAAGACAGGATTTGAAGAATGGGAGTTGAAGTTCACAAATCTTCAAATTGCCAAGGTTGGAAACCCCTGCCATGGATCAATCCTCTTTTATCTGATTGACAGAATTTTTTAAAATTTTTGGTAATAATTATAGGGATCCGAGTGTGTGTCTTCCAAATGAGCACTGAAATCCACTTATTTGTGTAAAACATCCACAAGAAGAACAAAAACTAGATCAGAGAACAAAATGAGGGGGGAAATGCACAAGGAAAATATTGTGATCAATTTCATTTTCTTGTTTCCCATGATGGAATTGTCTCTGTTTATTTATCACTGAGGATAAACAAATGGACATGCTTAGAAGTGCTGTGCCTTTTTAAAACTTCCTTCAAATATTTTGATTAAGAGGTTTTCTTGTTTTGTTTTTAATTCATATGGCTGATGTCCAAGTGCCAAATATTTAATATTGGCACAAATAGCAAGCAATGCTTTTACATAACTGATTTTAAAGGAATACACCCTTTCACAATCTCTAAATTTAGGTGACATAGGCACAGTAAAAGTCAGATATTTTTGCAAAGAAAGACAGATGAGATAGCTTATTTATCTAACCACTAGTCTGGAACAACGTTTTCAACTCTGTTGTTTTTAATCTGAGTTTATATATTTTGAATTTCTGCAATTAAGGGTGAAATTCAAATATAGTTGAATGATGCAGAATTTAAGAAATTTTTGCCAGCAATATACTGTTTCTTGTAGCGTATGATGATTTTAATATGGATGCAGCAGAGCATTTGTGGGCTTTTAGCCTTTTTCCCCATCCTTATCCATTTTAGTAATGAAAATACTATTTTTTAAAAAATAAATTACTGCAGGAAAATGCCATGAAAAGAAAGTGGTGTGTGCTTTTAATGTGTCTGTATCTCAATGAAGGCAGCAAATCCACAGCAAACGTGGATTTACATAGGCATATTAATGGGGGGGGGGAGAAGCATTTTGGGAAATACACAATCCTACTAGCCCTTTCTGGTAAGGATACATTTGATTGGTGCAAAAATGCATTAGTTTCAGTCAGGCACTTCCTCTTTAGCAGAATCAGAAAAGCTGCTTTGTGTGTGGCACCTTGAGGATTTTCCTCCGTTAACCTTTATTACAACTAACAGCACACTTGAATCAATCTACAGGTGCACAGAGGCTGCCTATCAGCATCCCTGCATGGTCACTATAATTTCTAAACAGCCAAGAGAGGTATGTTTGCGTAGCCCTTCAGGCAAGCTGTCAAAAATCAGGCTACAGCTGATAAACTGATTATAAAGCTGCTTAAGACTTTGCTTGTAAACAGAAGCATTTATCAACTAATAATTTGCAATAAACTGATGTAACTCCCAGCTGAGCCCCAAACTGTAATTGTCTTTACCATCTGCCTATTAAAATATCACTCTTCATCACCAAGCCTGAACAGACAGGAGAGAAAAAAAATATCTTGCAACTATATAAAATTCTGGCTTGTTAGGAATAATCCATGCAAACACTGTACATTTTTTTCTTTATCCACAGCATTCCGCTTTGGTGTTTAAAATTATTACACAAATACAACACACAGGGAGAGAAGAAGAAAAAAAAATACTAATCATCAGTCTGCTCATCATATTCGCACTGAGATTATATTCATTCTTTGTGACTAAATGGCAGTGGCATGCTTCGTGAAGGACAAACATGAACAGTCAAATGTTGGGATTTTACTTTTCATTCGTTTTGGTATTTACTTCTTTGAGCAGTGCATATTCTTCAGTTGTGTGACACTAAAATAGTACAGTATAGAAGACTGTACAGTCCCAGGAACCATTTGAAGAAACCTACTCTACTCCAATCCGTGCAACCCTTTTGGAGATCGAGGGTTTCACAGCTTGAATGGATATTTTGTGTCCCCTAAAAAGAAAGGAAATGCTTATTTTTAATTGTGAGACTATCCACTCATCATTATTGTTAATGCAAACAGAGCTTCAAGGGACTCTTATGCAGCTGTTTATGAGCTACCTCTTGTCATAATAGTTGTATTAGTTATATACAAATAAGCCAGGTTTAGGTGTACTTGGGAAGATGGGGAAGGATGGCAACTGTTGTACATTTTAAGAGACCCAACTGCACAGGCATTTGCACAGCTACAATGCAAACAGGAACACAGTTGTCATTTTGAATTGCATGTACGTAAACTCTGAATCCCAAAGCAGTCATGATTTAAAAATTGAATGCAAATATGGGGATATTAGAAAAGGTTTCATACACAGATATCCTTACACAAGAAAAAAAAATTGCATAGATATATATTGGCAAAAGTTATAAACAAACGGTATGTATTGGAGAAAAGTGGGTGTTCGAATCATGTGAACACTTTACATTTTTATAATTTATCTGTGGAAATTGAACAGAAAAGCCTTAGAGGCAACAGTGAACTTCTAATGAAGGTCAATTTTGGGCATAAATATACAGATCAAACATATAGTCTTAGCTGAGCAGGAGGTGAGTAGGAATGCAGTTGTTCACCATGATAGAACTGAAATGAAATTTTATGTATTTTCAGACCATGCATGTATTATCAATATTGCCCTTTAAATCACCTAATGAAATGCTTTAATCATGGAGATCCAGCTTTGTTCAAAGAAGAATTAAAAAATGTGGATGCAACTGCCATTCATATAAAAATAAAACCACTGCTGAAAAGCAGCAATTGAGTGGGAATGAATTTTTTCTCCTTTTTTGTTTTATTGATAGCACAAATTAATCAATAATTCTTCAGCCTATAGCTCTCCAACAGAGAAGCCCTGCCAAATATACAGTTTGTCCCATGTGCAGCAGAATCAGCCAGATGGTGCTAGAAAGGGTTGATTCCTCCTTAAATTAATGTTTCAAAGATATCCATTTGATACTTCCCCCTCCCTTTCTCACAGTCATACAATCACACCCACACCCACACCCACAGAGCTTGTTAGAATAGCTACACCTTTTAATCGTGTATAGGTTAAGGTCTTTTACATCTAGAAATACAGCATCATTTTCTCCGACATGTTGTTCTTTATGTCATGTTTTGCTTTGTTTTAACAGGAATTTAACTCATGCCATATTGCAAAATTCAGATCAATATAAAACAATTGTTTGTTTCTACACTGTTTAATTTCCCCTCTCTATAATTAATTTGTAGATATCTTTAGAATTTAACAATTCTGAACAATTTCATTAGCTTCAGAAACAAATGCTGTGATGTATATACACACGTACATTTGCACATACATGTACATATAGACATGCGTGTTTGAATATATCTTCTCTCTCTTCTCTGTTTCATCAATTAGCTGTTGAGAGAATACCAGATTGCCTGCAGATGGCACTCTTCACATATTGCCAGATATTGCTGGTAGAAAAAGGGAACATAATCTAATTCAGCACTATAGTGAATGAATATTTATTCTATTCAGCTAATAGAAACAAGAAACTACTAGCTACTAATTTAGTACCTTGTACAGGCTTATGTCTATGCAAGTTTTGGACTTTTTTTTTAGTTTATTCCCAGGGATTTCAGTTGAATTTATAATACTTAAAAGGAAAAAAAATAGAAAATCAATCATTTATAGCTTGATGCTTATTACTAAGTTGCCAAAAAGTCCATTCTGTATGTGTTAGCCAAAGTACAGTTTCTGTCCATCACAACATTACAAATCAAAGTCTCCTCAGAGTCAAATTGATTAGAGATGTCGTTCATGTACTACAAACACTCAGCCAGAGACGAACACAGATATACACAATCAATAACTCTATGCTGTCATCTAGTTGTGACCCAGAATTATGCAGTCTACATTTTCTGGTTGTAAGATTATTTGCAAGAGACAAAAGCCATCCAGTGCTTTTCTGGACACTTATTTTTGCCCAGAAAAATAAAATCAAAGAAAGAAATCTTTAGAACTCCTGGCCTAAATATAGATGACATTTGGCAATCCAGTTCAGATCTCTTTGCCCACTGACTAAGAAAGGAGTCTCTAAACTTTAAGACTTGTGGACTTCCTCAGAATTCCTCAGCCATCAAAACTTGGCAATTTAAAGACTTGTGGACTTCAACTCCCAGAATTCCTCAGCCAGCTTTGACACTTGCTGGGAAGATGGGACAAGGAACCAATTTTTGTATCCCCCTACCCGAAGAAACCCCTTTACCTTTAACAAGTGTCTATAGAGATTCTTAGTTGTCCAGGGAAGTGGTCGACAACCAGTGGACCGGGGCCCACTAGTAGTCTGCAAGAAAATTTTGATGGTCCGCAGAGAAATGTCACCCCCAAAGCACCCCCCAAAGCAATTAATCCAGGCTGCGCCACCCATATGGCCCGCAGGAACACAAGGCTTGCATCGCTTGCATTGCAAACAACATGAGGTAGTGAGGGGAGGGGGGAAAGGGTAGAGGGGGAAAACTTGCCCCATGTGCCTCACCTGGCCACCGGGCTGCTTCTTTCCATATCTTTCTTCTGCTTTTGGCTGCACAAGGAAAGCAGCAAAAGTCTTTCTTTCTCTCCCCCAAACTCCGCCAGAAATGAGTCTGTGGGACCCTGCAAGGCATCCTGCTCTAAGAGGCTGTGCTGGCGTGACAAGTCTCACAAATACTCATTTCTGGTGGAGTTTGGGGGAGAGAAAGAAAGACTTCTGCTGCTTTCCTTGCATGAAGCCAAAGTCTCTCTCCCCCACCCCCGAGAATGGAGCTGGAGATGGTATCCTGCGATTCCAAATAAAGGATTGATCAGTTGGAAAATGAGGTGGGGAATTTTTCTGAAGACTTTTTTGGGGATTTTCCCAAGGGTCCCTGGTCTTCAGGATTTAAAATTATGAGTTTGGTGGTCCTGAGGTCCAAAAGGTTGGTGAACCTTGATCCAGGACATGTTATCTCAATGTGCTTTTTCAATTGGCAAGTGGACTTTCTTTGTTTTTACTTGAAGATGTTTTGCTCCTTATCTAAGAAGCTTCTTCAATTCAAAACTGAAGAAGTTCTTGGATGAAAAGCAAAACATCTTCAAGAAAAAAGAAAGAAAGTCCAGTTGCCAATTGAAAAAATACTTCTAGAATTACCCTTACAAGTTCAAGTGGACCTGACCAATCTGATGCCTCTGCAACAGCATGGATGATTAAAATATCCAAACATTTTACTTGCAATATAATGTATACAGTATTTATTTGGGGGGGGGGAATCCAAAGGGTTTACTAAATTTGATCCTAACCAAAATAAACTGAAACAATGTTTGTTTTCTTTATGATAGCTACTTGTAGGTAACACTGCCATATAGCTTGCAATATACTATGGGTACTCTGATTTTTGCCAGATGGTGTTGGATGTATGGTACTGGTTCTTGATATCATCATCTACCTTGGACTCCATGAGACTTCCCCAGTGAGACATTGCAAGTGTGGCATATGATCAACCCACCACCAATTTTTTATTTTGAAAGGCAAAATGTTTGATACAGGATATGATGTCAGCAATAAAAAGCAAAGTAGAATTTGAAGGTTTCCTACAGTACTATACCATCTGATTAATATCTTTAACCAATTGTAAAATTGCACCGTTCATTTTTGCTTTAGAACAAATAAGAATCGATGTAAAAATGGAGGATATGATTATCAATCTTTGTCTTTCTAATTTCCTGGTTAAACTCAACGTTATTATCAACCTCTGAAGTTGATGAAGTGATCATCAACTTCAGAGGTATAAAGAGCTAAGATAATCTACCTTAGGCACCTTAATGGAAGCACTTGGGTTCAAACACACACAATATGGCTGGCTGTCCATATTGCCAAATACCTTAGTAGGCTTTTGGAGATGGCTACCTTATTAGATGAGATTGCAATAGGTGACTTATCTTTCCTTATAGCGCTTGAAGAGCTTCTGGATTTACCAAGGATATTTGGAAGATGAAATGGGAGAACTGATACTGAAAGCAACAGTGGAAAAAGTTGAGTACTGAACACAAACATAACCCATGAAAACAACTTAAGCAAGTTCTTGTGTGATGGTGGAAGACTCAGGATCAATGTATTCAGGACAGGATGTGGTATTTATTACCTTAAAAGTAGTGATATTTCCCCATGTGAAGAATTCATCTCTCAATCCAACAGTGCTGGATAATTTCTACCCAGCCTCCAACCTTTTTAGGAATGCTTGACAGAAGTTGATGGATTCCAGTTTTAGAAGGTCCTAGAGCTGTGATGGCAAATCTATGGCACACATGCTGGAAGTGGCACATGAGAGGTTGCCTGTAAGAGCCCCACTGCACATGCATGTGCCCCCTACCAGCCAGCTGATTGTCGTCTATCTGACGCGCATGTGCAGGGGGAGATGCACGCAGGCAGATGCATGCTCATGTGCAGACATGCGGCGTGTTGGGGAGTTGCATGTGCACACGCAGAGGCATGCGGTGCAGGGGTCACACGCATATGAGAAGGGGGCACGGGGAATCATGCATGCATTGCATCATGGGTGCAGGCACACAAGCATGCACACACGTGCACTTTTGGCACGCAATGTGGAAAAGGTCCTAGAATAAAGGAGCTATGTGGGTCTCTGGCAATGAGTGTTACAATCCTGATATGGAATGGAAACCACATTCATAATGGTTGTTATTTAACTTCATTAGAACCTGGATGTAGGGAGTGGCTTTCTTGATTATATTAGATCTATCAGCATACTAGATCTGATACAATTAACTGTGATATTACTGTTGTTGTCTATGAGGGCATGTATTGGAAGCATAATTTTTCTGTTTCTATCCAGGGATATTGAATTGCTTGATGGCCTTTTCTCCAAGTTTGTATGGCATAGCATTGCCCCTCTATCTATGGACATTTTCATAAATCAATTAATACATTTAATTAATATATTAAATCAAAATTTAATCTGCTGTGGCTACTTTGTCACAAAGTATTTTTATCCTCAAACGGAGCCATAGCTAGAGATTTTAGACTTTACTTCGCGTGCAAACATATATGTAAAATTCTGCAGCTTTAAGCATTGTTCATATGATTTTGCAGAAAAGCACAAACATGTCTACTCAGAAATAATCCTCTTTTTATTTATAAATTACACAAGCTATAAATTATATAAGCAACTCTTCTACATGAAACGGGGCTTATTCCCTATTACTGTACATAGGTCTGCAGCCTTAATTGATAAATATATCAATTAAATTTTCATTTGGACAAACCTATATATTTAAAGCAAAATGCACATGGCTTTGATAGCAGATAATAACTATGTTCCCAGCAAACATCTTAGAAGAAGCAATGACTTCTGTGATAGCGAGAAGGGAAAAGGTCTTTTGGGAGAATACTTTTCATCTACATTTTTTTAAAAAAAACAAAACCATGCTGCTGATACTATTATTACTACTATTACTATTGCTACAACTACCACCAGAAGCAACAATAAAAATCAGTGTTAACTCCAAAATCCATTTTAAGACTATATGGTCATAAAGCATGAAGTCAGACACTGGGTACCAGTTTTCTATATTTCCAAACCCTACATCAAGGAAGAAGGTAAATCATGTAACAAACATTGTCTGCTGTTCAAGACATTTATTTAAGATGGGCATAAGTTTCAGACATTCACATCAGGCATTTTTTACCATGCAGATTAGTATGGAATTGGGGGTTTCCTAAAACTGATGGGATGAAGAAAGCAGCAAACAATGGCTCTTACCAAGGATAAAAATATAGAGAATTACATAATGGAAACAAAGTACTAGCATTTTCAATATTTACTTGCTGCTATTTAGAACATGCTGGCTGGGGAATTCTAGGAAAGGAAGTCCACACACCTTAAAGTTGTGAAGATTAAGAAACACTGACCCTGAGACTGTCTAGAGTTTTGCAATCCAAATTTGGCAGTCCTCTGTTCCCCTAAACTCTTCCTAAAAACTGTTTCTATTGTTAAGTGAATTTAAGTAAATAGGCTAACCAACCTGGAAACACCAAGACAATTTTTTAAAGTATCGGTTATTATGATAGATTGAATTCTATCCAATCTGTCACTTATTTTGATTTATTGAAATATGCAGGTTTTGTTCACTGTCATTTCCTACTCATATTTGAGATCTGCGTAGCTATGTCTCTTTTGCATCTCTGTATAAGATGCTTCTATCATTGAGACTAATGCATCAAACTAAATTAATATTTACAATTGCCAAAAAAGCTGATTCTCTGGAACAGTCAGAATGAAGACGCAGCATAGAAAATGCATACTTAATTCTCTCTTTATACTTCCCCTGTTGTTTTCATGTATGTAAAAAGATCTTAACATGCAAGCACATGAAGGCAAATATGTTCAAGCAATTTTATTTACATAACTTTAGTTATCACTGAGAGAGAATAGAAATGACTAAAGGCCCGGTCCCACTGGCTGACAGACGCAAAACATATGCATAAAGGACACAGCGGATGAGCAAAATTTCGGGGGTGGCTCCATCCGTTGTCATCCACTCCAAAAATTGACGAAAATTTGCATAAACAGAACAGAAAAGAATGGAAAAGAACGGACGTGGGTAGTATGTAGTGGGGATGTTAAATGGATGTTCATAGGAAGCCTAGCGGATGACAGCGGATGGAAGCAGATGACACATCTGAAGGGGTTCCGGGGGAGAATTTCGAAGTGGATCCATAGTGGAAGGGCAGATGCATAGCGGATGAAGCAGATGCATCACAGACGCCTATAGGAAACAAAGGGGATGCTGCACGGATGTATATCGGATGCAAAGTGTTCACTGTGCATGCGGGGAGTATGAATTGCGTCATCTCCACGGATATAAAAGGATTCAGCATGCATGCAGTCAGCATACAGGGGAAAGACATGCTGCCACATACATCTAGCAGGAACACCATGGTTTGTCAGTCAGGCAAGAAGAGGAAGCCCGTGCCTACTTGTTCCAGCCCTGGCAAGAAGGCCAGAACCAGCATCCCACCCCCTGGCACTGACTCTGAACCTGTTGCTGCTGCTTCTGCTGCATTGGTGGACCAGCCCGAAGGCCCTCAAAGCCCGGCTGCTGAAGGCCCTGCTGCTCAAGCCCTGAAGGCCCTGCTGCTCAAGTCCCTGAAGGCCCTGCTCAAGCCCCTGCCAGAGGGAGGAAGAGGCAAGGGAAGGAGAAGGGAGAGAGGAAACAGTATACCATTTCCGATGAGCATGAGGATGAGGTGCTGGAATGGCTGAGGGAGAATGAGTACCTCTGGAGAAAGGGCCACAGACTGTATCGCAACACCAAGAAGAAGCAGGCAGCTTGGAGAGACAAGGCAGAGAGTCTGGGGTACACTGCAGAAGTACTCCTGGGATGGTGGAAGCACATGCACATCTGAAATGGCAAGCTACACCTCAAGAAATCCGGGCAGGCTGCTGTCAAGCTCACTGACTGGGAGATGTACGTCATGGCCAAGTGCAGTTTCCTGGAGGGTGAGATCCGCCACCGAGGAGCAGCCCCTCTGTGACCCCTCTCCCTCAGACAGCCCACAGACAGTCAGTCCTCTTCCAGCCAGGAGCCAGCTACCCTGTCCAGGCAGGTGTCTTCAGAGGGCCCTACAGCAGAGACCCCCCCAACAGCTGCACTCCCCATGCTGGCAGACTTGGAGGATCCCGTGGAGGATGACGCCCTGCTGTCACAAATGGAAGAAGAAGCAGCAGCCACCAGAGGCCAACCCACCCCCACCCCCAGTTCCAGAGGATGCAGGCAGAGAGGCAGACTGGAGGACCAGGACCACAGTGTGCTGTTGGAGATCAGGGACACAATGAAGTCTAGCACAGAACTTCTCTCTCAGCTGGTCCACAGCGACATACCATCCTCGGACCAGAAGCCCTTCATCACCTACATGAGCCAGACCCTCAGGGACCTGCCCGAGGCCCAGTACCAGGACAACTACCAGGACTTCCAGCAGCACAGGCAGCCCTTCCCAGTCCAGGCACAGGTTCATTGCACGGCACAGACACCACTCCTCACCCAGCTGCAGACCAGACAGCCTCACTACACTCCTCCTTCCTCCACCCCACAGCCAAGCCCATCAACGGACAATCTGTCATCAGTATTGGGCCTGTCATCTCAAGTCCTTGATGAGGAGCCTTTCAACCTCACAGGACTGAGTCAGCTCTCGGACAGCTTCCTGAACACACCATCCCCTGTTGTACCTTCGGGACCAAGCACCCCAATGGTGCCTCAGACCAGCACTCAAGCCACAGCCACCTCCACAGTCCCTGCGTGCTTAACAGCTGAGACCATGGACATGACTCAGAGTGACTGAGAATAGTGTCAGAAACTGAGTTGTACTTCTTTGCTTAAGACACTTTACTTGGTTCATTTTGCTTTTTTAATAAAGTCATTAACCTAAGAAAGTTAACAAAGGTTATCTTTGCTTTACACACTTAATACAGTTTACTCGGTTCATTTTGCTTATTTAATAAAGTCATAAAGTTAAGAAAGTTAATAAAGGTTATCTTTGCTTAAGACACTTGGTTCATTTTTTTTACTTAATAAAGTGTTGGTGAAAACTTTGAAAAAATGGTTAAGCCTTTGCATGCTTGTGGGATAGATAAGGATAGTTGTGGGATAGATAAACCTCCAGTGCAAGCATAGTGGGACTGTATGGTCCACCAACCCAGCTGCCACACATATGGACCTTTATTATCAATAACAATTTATTCATTGATCAACACATTTTAAAATAAACAAAGCTCTTTATTAATGCCCTATTCATTGTAGGACCATTCAACATACATGGCACAATCACACCAGTGTTATGAGACAGGCTCAAGGAAGCATCAATTGAGAATCTACCATCCTGTCTTGTCACTCCACCGCTCCAGCTGGGGAGTTGCACCAGTGTCTCAGTAGGTTGCGCTGCTTCTTCCCTTCATGTGAAGCTCTGTTGGGGCCTTGTACATCCACAGTGTCTGTCAAGTTACGTCCTTACCTCCATTCACCAGGTTCCATGTCCCCATTGCCTTGTTGATGGTCAACAAGTCTGTTCTGCAACATTGGGTAGCGGGTGCGCATGAGATTGTGCAGGATGCAGCAAGCTTCCACGATGCTCCTCACAGTCTCTGGGTCATGCTGCATGGTGGTGAGAAGTATCTGGAACCTGTTGGCCAGGATGCCAAAGGTGTTCTCCACCACCCGTCTTGCCCTGGACAGCCTGTAGTTGAAGATCCTCTCTTCATGGGTGAGGTATCTTGAAGTGTATGGCTTCATGAGGTAGGTTCTGAGGGAGAAGGCATCATCACCAATGATGAAATTGGGCACATCTTGTGTGTCATTGGGTAGGGGTCTGGATCTGGAAAACCCATGATGAGGTTGCGTTCCAGCCCATCCTTCAGGTCACTTGCGTTGTATACCTGGCCATCTGAAGCTGACCCGTTGCCTGAAGCATCGATGTACATGAACTTGTAGTCAGCATCAACCATGGCAAAGAGGATGATACTGAAGAAGCCCTTGTAGCTGTAATAAGTGGACCCTGAGTTGGCTGGAGCTTTGCAGGCCACGTGCTTCCCATCTATGGCTTCAACAGTGTGGGGAAAGTTCCACCTCTGATACCACTCTTCTGCAAGTTTTCTCCAGCCTTGTTCAGTGGTGGAGCACCTGAGGAGCTCCTCCATGTAGTCTTCGATGATGGCCTGCACCACTTCTCTGACCACTTTGCTGATGCTGTTGTGTGGCACCCTCCACGCATACTGCATGTTTCTGTATGTGGTTCCAGAGGCCAGGTGCCGCAGAGTCAGTGCCACCTTCAGTCCAGGGTCCAGGCTGGAATGGAAGTTGGTGCTAGGCTTGGTCAACCTGGGTCTCAGACGCTCTACAAGTTTGTCAAACATGGCTGGTGGCATCCTCATGAAGTGATGGAAGACGAGGGTCTTCGTTCCTCAGCTCCACCATCAACTGGTGACACAGTCCAAACTCCATTCTTCTCACGATCCATCCTCGGACCCACACAGCTCTTGGATGTCTCCTTCTTCTCCTTCTGTATAAAAGTTAAAACAGTCTGAACAGGTTTTGGTTCTGGTGATGAATGAGCACAGCTATCATACGGACTGTGTCATCATCCATGATGGAGAACAATTGATGATGTTGAAGACCAAGACCAAGGATGAAGAGGTCTGTACACCACGGCTGCTGGACTCATACTGAGATCCAGATGATTTTCTCCCCCTTTTTATAGGAAATATCGGTTGTCCACTAGGTGTCCTTCTACATATTCTAGACATACTGCAGACATCCTAAATATAAGAGATACATCCCAGATACAAATGTTTTGTCCATTTTAATCCTTTATATACGAGATGCATAAGCTTACATCCTTTCTATTTCCGTGCTACAAATGCTGTGTAGACGTTCTGTGTACCTTTTGTTTCCTCCCTCTTTCCGTTTTCAGCTGCAGCGGATGTGAATTGAGGGGATGGCCAGAGGATGCAGAGAGGATACAGCAGACTTTTAATGGATGATAACGACATAGAATGTTTGTTGCCCGTATATGTCGCGGATGTACATTGTACGCGGCGGAAAGTTCATCCGTTTACAAAATTTTGTGCAGCTCAAAACTTCTTGCACAGATGAAATCACAGTGGACGGATGCTCGACGGATAGAGCACATGAAACACGTATGCAATGAGTACACAACGGATGCATAGTATTGTCCAACGGATGGCAAGCTTTTTTGTCCATTTTACATCCTCTTTGTATACGTAAGTACAGTGGGACCGGGCCTTAACTTAACACATAGTAAATTATTTAGATCTTGTTTTTACCACTATTTTATAATAAAGAATCAAAAGGCATTAAAAGGCATTTCTTCAAATACAATGATGACTATTAAAATAATCTCAGAGGTGATACTAATAGTCTTAAATATTTCTAATGTCTCTATCTGAAAATCCAGTTCATCAGAAAGGTGGTGAGTCAGTTGTCAATAAACACTGAAATAAGGGTGATTTAGGCTCCAAGGATTTGGGAACACAGAAAACATATTATTACGCATTGTTGAAACTGAAGGTTAAAGAATATGAAGTCTAAACTGAATATACATACTGATTATCACAATTTGAATTTTTGATTGGTTGATGCTCTAATTAATTTTACATTTAATTTTGCAAAACATCTAAGAAAGTACACTGGGCTGAAACTTTAATACTAATTTGCCTTGAACTAAAATTTGAATTACAGTGTTGGTATCATTTTGTTTTCTCCTGAAGGCAACCTCTTTCTTATTTTTGTTCTCATTTTGATTTTAAATAAATGATTTTAAATAAACATGCCTTCTAGGTGTTTGAAGAAATTTTTGTAGAAACACTGGCCTTTCCTGACATGTGATCTTATGAATGAAGCCCAACTAACAAGAGAACTCTTTATTTGTATTGGGACAAGACAGCAGCACAAGTTAATTAAACTGCTAACACCGTGATTAGTTTCAATCAGGGATCAGCTAAGACTGGTAGTTGTAATGGAATGTGCCTTTTCCACAGGCATGAAGAAGGATGCTTGTAAGGTTTTTTAATTTTTTTCGGTGTAGCCGAGAGTTACAGAAACAATTATATTCAAACAGGGTAGGAGTGCAGAAAGAAAGCAGAATGCCAAAAACAAACCCAGCCACTGTAAAATTATAATTTGATTCAGCTGTTTTATAATACAATAATCAGAAGGAAATGCATTGAGTTCAATGAATATTAGGCAGGGCCAGCACAACTGTTAGGTGGAATGAAGCAGTGGCTGCAGGGACTAGGAAAAAAAAATGTAACAGTTAGGTTTTACTGCCTTGTGGGAGAAAGATGGATGATGAATATGGAACTGTGAGATCTGAGATGCAAAAATCCATTAAGATGTCGGGAATGAGACACAGATTTTTTTTTTTTTTAATGCTTTCTAGGATACTTTTGACTTTTGGTTAGCCATGGATACCAAGCAATCTGACCACAAATGGGGCAGGAAGCCCTACTATATTTGCTACCTGGCCTGCCAGTCCTTCATTAAAAAGGGCATCTGATCAAAGGTGATATTTCAATTAAAACAGGTGCCTACTTTATGTAATTAAATATATGGAACACAATCTAAGCAAACTTAACCATGAATTTCTTTAATCGTGCTTTTAAATTTTTATAAACAGAGCTCAGATTTTATAGATCCAATAAGGGCATTGTGTATTTGCTGAATCCAAGTATCATAAAAACAAAGAAATGAAGATAACAGACTAAACAGTAAAAACATAGTGGCAGATATACATAGCTTTCCTAAAATCTCTCTCCAGAGAAGGTAATACTGTGGAACCATGCTGAGTTTCACAGTGTGAGAAACTACGTGCTATATTGCAGAAAAATCTCTCTCACACTCTCTTTTCCTCTCTCTGTTTCTCACACACCAATACTGAGCAGTTGTTTGGCCCAGGGGGAAGTTATAAGTGCCTGTAGTCCTGATTTTAATCAGGAAAACAATGGTTGACGGTTTAAAATAATTGCTATGAACAAATCAGAGGTGCTTCTTTCTCAGTAGCTGAATTCTAAAGAAGCTGAGATCAGCCAGCATTTTACATAAGAGGCAACTTGGTTCTTTCCTGACCAAGTCAGGAAATTCTTCTTTTTTTTTTTTGCTATTTTTTTTTGCAAATTGTACTGTATATCCTCAGACATCCTTTAAAAAAAAGAAAATGGGTTACCCACCATACAAACATATTGAGAATTGGAGAGATCATTTGCATTTAAAGTTACTGTAAAATCATACATTAGTGATGTAAAAAGTGATATCAGCTAGGGATAAAATGGAATAGAATTGTGACTTTGCACAACAAGTTTAATGATTATTACAGTATATAGACAAAAATGTGAAATCATTGATGCTAGTGTGTTAACTTGGTTGGTCTACATACACATTGAGTTCTTTCCAAAGACCTAGGATGCCATAATTTTTGCCGTACTATATGTATTGATCAAAAGTAGTGGATCCATACATATTTAATTGAAAGATGAAAATTTTGTCAATGTGTAGATTTTCTGTCTAAGACTTTTTGTGCTGTCTAAGTGCCGTCTAAGACTTTTTGGTAAGGTACTCTGTGTGCCAATAACCACTGGAGCCACCATGGCTGGTTTATGTCATAATGTTCCAATTTCAATTTTTAGATCTTGATACTTTTTGATCTTCTCCAATTCTGCTAGTCTTCTACTTCCTGGTTTTTTCACATCAATTATTCACATTTTCTTCTTTTCAGCTATAGTTACATCTGGTATATTATAAGACAGGATTTTAGCCGTCTGTGAAATCCCATAATCTTTTAACCTGCTAATTTCATCATATCCTCAATAATAATGCACACATGATCAGTAATAATAATAATGGCTATTATTATACAGCAATATCTGATTTGAAACAGAAGGAAATAATCTCTCTGATAACACTTGGACACATTCTTAAAAATGATGTTGAATGAAGCTGAGCAGTTCCAAAGAATCAATCAGATTAGATCCTCCTTTTGGTTCATTCAGTAGGCACTGGTCATCAGATCATGTCATGAATATGTTTCATAGACAAGATATGTTAATCATCCATTTCATTCAAAACAAAGGTCTCCAACAATATATGTCTCAAGGAGTCTCATGGACATGAGATACTAATACTAATTAGTATTAGTACTAATACTAATTACTTAGTAATACTTAATACTTAAGTATTAAATACTTAATACTAATTAATACTAATACTTTCATTTCTCTGAAAAGTAGAAGACATGAATGATAATTATGTTGGATGGCCCAAGATATTTGGATATATGGTCTGACCTTGCATTTATCTAAATATTAGATAAAATGCTATGAGATGACAAACATACTATTTGATTAAGGGCTACATCAATCTTGGCATAGATAAACTTTGTGGCTGTTGTTGAAGGTATTATTCCTATTTTACATGCCACTGGGGGGAGGAATGGGACACATGTAAGTGGCTAAGAGCAAGAGAAATCAAAATTGGGGGCAACCCACTCTGCCTCTTTCAGGCATTGCCCCCCCCCCCCTTTTGGCACTCTACTTTCTCTTCCTGAAACTTGATTTTCAGTCTTGGCACAGCAAGTCTGCAAGTAAAAGAAAGGTTGCTTTCGCTTGAAATTTGAATTGTTTCTTGCAAAGGGCTTTGGAATTAATTCAATAGCTGTATGTGGCCTGAAGGCAGCAGGTCAGCCCTCTCTGTGTTAAAAAGTGCCTATGATGGATTTCCTTGACAGCTTCATAGAACACTGCTTTCTAATAAGCAGTAAGCCTCATTAATTTCAGTGAGGTTTACTTTCAGGTAAAGTGGTATTACATTCTCACTTTTTTAATTGGTTCACACTGGGAAAGGAAAAGGTTAAATAGCAGAAGTTATTTGCATTGAAAAAAAAACCTTCCCTCTCAAAGGTCCATGTTGTATTTTTGTGAATATTTTTATGCTGCTTTGGTCTAGGTGTCTCTAAGCAGTCTCACTCTATCCACTTTATCCATTTTAATCATTTTAACCAGGCCATATTAAAGTATAGCATCCCAGAAAAAAGTCCAAAAATACCGAGAATGCGTTCATATCATTAATTCCTTTGAATGGTTATAAGAGGTTCATAATTTATGAATTAATCTAGGAAATAAATTAACTCTCAGAAGCAGAATTCCACAGAACAAAATGTTTCCAGATCTTTAGAAATAAAGTACTGTTAAAAAAAGATCTGTTGACATATAATCAAAAACTTCTGATCTGGAATATATTTCTTCTTGCAATTTCTATTATCAGAGCCATTTTTAAGTTACTTCTGTCTATCACAATAATATTTTCGTAAGGAGTGTTGTATCCTAATTCCTTGATTTGAATAATACATTCATTTTTAATTACTGCAACTTGATCTCAGATTATTCAAATAACTGTTTCATTTTTTATGCTTACTCTGACCCCAGTGTATTTATAGGCTTTTATCGTTACCTGATACCAGTGTAATGTAATTATAGATTGTATTTTAATCATCTGGTATATCCTAGCAAATTTGTTTAAATATCTTCAATCCTGAGTCTTTTCTTTCTCTGCCTTTTAAAATTCTACAATGGTATTCTCATTGCATAAAAGCAATATTTTTGTAGTTGCTACAATGAACGAACATTTTGCATGCTTTGCTGCCCATGTTTCTCATTTGAATTTTAAAAAGTTACCAGAGTTAGCGCTGTATAAAAAAGCCCCTCCCTCCAAAAAATAAATCCAGCCTAAAAGCAAGAAACAAAAAATGAAGCTAAACAGATCCAATGCTTTCTTCAGTTTCTGATTTACCTTTTCTCAAATAATGATACTCCATCTTTTTCTTTGAAGGCACAAATACTTTAATAGTTTAATATTTATGATTGCTCAGTAGGAGGCTGGTGTTTGAAATGGTTGTCATCATTTTGCCAATATAGCATATGATTGGGCATTAACAATGTTTAATTGCTTTGGTTTATGCCTTAATAAGTGCCGAATCTGAATAAGAATAAGGCAAATGTAACTTTTAAAGCCCCAGACAAAATTTACATTCAGCTTTTCTTTCAAATCTGCTCAGGCAGTTGGACTATTTTAAGTGAATGGAATGTTTTTAGGCTTCATCTGTACCTAATAACTATACATATTTATACATTGCAATAGCATGAAATGGTCATTTATTGTGTTAATTCCATGACTAGGTGCTTGCATTCTGTTCTTTTCCTTTTTTTTTTTTTAAAAAAAAAGAAGAAAATCTCTTAAAGGAATGAAGATTTGTCCTGGATATGCCTCTTGATAATGTCAATTTTAGGGACTTTCTAGGGACCAGTCTCTAGTTATAGTAATCTGATATCTCATTACACATTGTTTTGTTCGGAAAACACACGAGGTAGACCGGGTTCCAACAACAAATACTTTTTATTGTTAACAGTTAGTAACGGAACGCCGGCTGAAGCCGGGGCCAGCCCTTTTATACAGGCTGGCTTGCCTGCTTGCAGCCAATGGCAGCTATTTAGATTTGCCGCCTTTTTGGTATCACTTTGGATTGGTTCCTAGTGAACCAATCCACTGTTCCTTTCCTTAGCCAATCAGAATGGTAGGTTTGGAGTCATCCACTTTACATACAGAACACCCCTCCCTCCTTAGTTTAGTCCTACGTAGTGACGTAGTCTCGCAGGTAGGTGGGGCTTTTCCGGGCTCGACCTGACCTGCGCGGTTCATTTCCAGTGAGGACTTCGACCGGTTCGGATGGGGCTGCTGTGTCATCCGTCCTCCTCTCTGGAACCGTCTGGAAGGGTGAGTCGGCCATTTTACCGCCGCCTAAGTTTCTTAGGCCGGCGGTTCTGCCGCTCCCTCCCGTTTCCTCGGGGCAGGTCGAGCTGGCTTGGCTGGCCCCTTCCGAAGATCTCTTTTCGTGGGTCTCTTCAAACGGTGAGTCTTTTGTTGGCTCTTTTTGGTCATTTTGAATGTTATTTTTATTTTTAAAAAGTTCTTTATTCGTTTCTCGCCTTTCCCCCCCCACCTCGGTTTGCATTTCGCCGTGTTCATTTGTGAATGTTTTTAAGTCCGCGGTTCTTTCCATAATTCGAGATCGAAGCTGGTCTATATGCCGCTTCCATTCCCTCCCATCGTCTAATTTTACCCGGTAGGATTTGGGGCCTGTAAGTTGGATAATTTGCCCGGGTAGCCATACCGCGTCCCCGGAGAAATTTTTAGCGTAAACTAAATCGTCTGTCTCGAATTGTCTGAACCGTGTTGAGGAGTCAGGGGGGTTTTCTGGGGTGAAATTTGGCTGTAACCTATCCAGGTGAGATCTTAATTTTCGCCCCATGAGTAGTTCTGCTGGTGATTTGTTTGTGATAGTACTAGGTGTTATGTGCTGCAGTGTGAGCAGCCGGTTTACTTTTTGTTGTGTATCTCCAGCGTCCATTCGTTCTAACCCTTCTTTTGTAAACCGGACCATTCTCTCTGCCCTGCCGTTCGCAGCCGGGTGAGCCGGCGCGGTTAGTGCATGTCTTATACCTAGGGAGGCTAGGTATTGCTCAAATGGTATACTGGTTAGCTGTGGTCCATTATCTGAAACGAGAATGTCTGGTATGCCATGGGTGGCAAACAGGCTGTCTAGTTGCTTAATTACGGCTTCTGTTGTCGTTGATGGCATGATTTTTACTTCAAGCCAATTGGAATATGCATCAACAACAATCAGAAAAGTATGCCCCTTGGTAGGCCCCGCGAAGTCAATGTGTATTCTTGACCACGGTCCTCGAGGGGTTTCCCAGTCCTTAACGGGTGCTTTTGGTGGGGATGGTCTAATTGTCTGGCATTTGTGGCATGAGCTTACCCAATACTCTATGTCCTTATCAATACCCGGCCACCACACGTAACTCCTGGCGAGGCTTTTCATCTTTACCATTCCGGGGTGCCCTTCATGTAAAAGCCTAAGAACCCTGGGCTGCAGTTTAGCAGGGATTACTACCCGATCACCCCACAAAAAACACCCCTTTTGGATGGAAAGTTCAGTCTGTCTGGACCGGAAAGGTTTGGAATTTTCAGTTTTTAGATTCTCCGGCCAGCCTTTACCTACCCAGCTAAGAACGCGGGCAGTCAATGAGTCTTTCGCGGTGGCTCTTGCGACATCATACGCTGATATGGGTAGATCGGGGCATGTCTCGATTTGTAGCGCTGTCATCGTTGGTGCCGGGTCTGCGTCGGTTGTTAGCAAAGGCGCTCTGCTCAAAGCGTCCGCATGGGAAATTTGTTTCCCTGGTCGGTGTGTCAGAGTGTAGGAATAACTCTGACCATCTCGTCATTCTGGGTGAAAGTATGTTAGGTGTTGGCTTGTTTCCCGCCAAAATCCCCATTAACGGCTTGTGATCCGTTATAATTCGAAAAGTCCTCCCATATACATATTCGTGGAAACGTTTTACTCCAGCGACAATTGCTAGAGCTTCCCTGTCCAATTGGCTATAATTCCGCTCGGTTTTTGATAGAGTCCTAGAATAATATGCGACGGGTGCTTCTCTGCCATCCGGTAGTTGGTGGCTCAGGACGGCACCTACTCCATATGGTGAGGCGTCGCAGGTCACTGTTAATGGCAGAGTGTCGCTAAATTGGATGAGAACGTTTGTTGATGTTAGCAGTCTTTTAATATTTTGGAAGGCTTTTTTTTCTTTGTAACCCCAAGTCCAAGTAGCCTTTTTGTCTAGCAGGCGGTGTAGCGGTTCTGCTATAGTGGCTTTGTTTGGCAGGAATACATTATAGAAATTAATTAATCCTAAAAATGCTTGGAGTTCCGTTTTATTTTTAGGTTCAGGCGCGTCATTTATCGCCTTAATCTTTTTATCTGTGGGGTGGATGCCCTCTCCGTCTATTGAGTAGCCCAGGAATTCGACGTTGTTTTTAACTAGGCAGCACTTCTCTCTTTTAACCTTGAGGCCAGCTTCTCTAAACTTAGTCAGAACCTTTTTTAGTCTGTTCCTTAATTGTGTTTCATCTCTGGCCGAGATTAGGACGTCGTCGAAATAGGGAACGACTCCTTGTATGCCATTTAGAAGGCGTTCCATTAGACTCTGGAAGACGCCAGGGGCTACGCTTACTCCAAATTGGAGTCGGTGGCATTTGAATGCGCCTTTATGGGTGACAATAGTCTGCGCTTCTGCTGTTTCTGGGTCTACTGGGAGTTGTTGATAGGCTTGTGCCAAGTCGAGTTTGGCGAAAACTTTGCCATTTCCCAGGGAATGGAGCAAATGCTGGACTACAGGCACCGGGTATGCGCTTGGTTGTAATGCGTGGTTCAGGGTAGCCTTATAGTCACCACAGATTCTGATGGACCCGTCTGGTTTAATGGGTGTGACGATAGGCGTTTCCCACTTGGCATGGTCCACAGGTTCTAACACCCCTTGGGCTACTAATTTTTCCAGCTGTTCCTCTATTTTTGCCTTTAGTGCAAAAGGAACTCGCCTGGCTTTTATTCTTCGTGGGGCTATTTGGGGGTTTAAATTGAAAGAAATAGGGTTTCACCGGTACTTGCCCAGTGATCCGTCAAACACGTCGTGGAATTCTCTGACGAGGTCGTCTTCCCAGCCGGCTGTGGTCACTCGATCGACCCCAGTCATCCCGATGCCCAATGGCGCGAACCACTCGATGCCCAGGAGGCTTGGTCTGTCTTGGTTGACTATGGTCAGCGGAAGCACTTTGATGTGGTTTTTGTAGGCAACTTGAAAATGTCCTTTGCCCATCACAGGGATTTGGTTTCCCTGATAGTCTTTGAGGGTTAGGTGCTGCTTCATCAAGTCTTTGGTCTTGATACCTGGGACTAACTGTTTAATTGTGTCCCAAGATACCATGGAGAGGAAGGACCCCGAGTCCACTTCCATTTTGCAGTGTTTTCCCTCAATTTCTACGACGATTTTAATTTTTCTTCCACTTTCCGTCTGGGAGCTTTGGATAATGACAGTTTGGTGTGTATTGGCTCGCTTTTCTTGTTGCCATTTTCTTTCGGCTCGACTTGGCTCGGCTCGTGTTGGGGAATTTCTGCGTCTCGTCGGGCTGTAAGATTTTTTATTTCTGCAGACCTTCTCGATGTGCCCTCTTTTTCTGCAATGTCGGCAGATGGCATCGAGGAATCTGCATTCGGCTCGTGGGTGGTTTCCTCCGCAGCCAGCGCATTCCCGCCACTTTCTCCTTTCGCGCTCTTTCTTGTTTGTGAGCAAACGGTGGACCTCGTCGTCCTCCTCGCTTGATTCGTTTGTTTCGCCCGACTCTTCATAATGGGTCGTTGTGGCAGGATGCTTTTTCTCTTTGGTTGATGTTTCATCGCCGTGCGTGTTCATTTTCTTAAATGTTACTGCGGATTTTTTCGTAGCTTCAGCGGCTGTGGCTTCCGCAATGGCTTCGGTAACGGTGATGTTGGGCTTGTTGAGCATTTTACTCTGTGCGGTTGAGTCTCTCAGGCCCAACACCACGCGATCTCTCATTGCCTCGTCTATGTTTGAGAATTCACACTCACCCCCAATTTGTCTGAGTGCAGCGACGAAGTCGGCAACGGTTTCTCCCTCTCTCTGGTCTCTTCGGTAGAATTCATGTCGCTTTATTAAATTAGACACCATCGGGGCGTAGTGTGCTTTCAGGAGTCTCTGTAATTCTGTCCACGTTAATTGTTTAACGTCCCGAGGCTTGGCGAGGGCTTTAGCCATTTTAAAGACGGTTGTTCCGCAGTGCGTCAGGAACACGGCTCTCTTTCGTTGTTCGGAAATGCCTTCCATTTCGTTGCTCTCCAAGTACATTTGGAAGCGATCAGCATAGGAATCCCAATCCTCTTCGTTGGGATTGAAGGGTGTGGGCAGTGCGTTGTTTCCAGACATCTTAGTTGCAGTCTGGGCTTTTATCACCACGTGCAGGTTTTGTTCCGTTCAGGACGATCCCATCCTCGTCGCCAGTGTTTTGTTCGGAAAACACACGAGGTAGACCGGGTTCCAACAACAAATACTTTTTATTGTTAACAGTTAGTAACGGAACGCCGGCTGAAGCCGGGGCCAGCCCTTTTATACAGGCTGGCTTGCCTGCTTGCAGCCAATGGCAGCTATTTAGATTTGCCGCCTTTTTGGTATCACTTTGGATTGGTTCCTAGTGAACCAATCCACTGTTCCTTTCCTTAGCCAATCAGAATGGTAGGTTTGGAGTCATCCACTTTACATACAGAACACCCATAGTTGTTTTGAGACAGATACTTGTCACAGAAAAATGAAAGTTAAAAGAATGATATATTTGCTGTGTTAAAACTTAGGAGATCTTTAGTCTTTTGTTCATTTATGCTAGTTGTAGCAAAGCAGAAATATAAATAGCAAAATGACTGGGTGGATCAAGCTAACCATATTATGGCTCAAAACAGTGTGTGAGTTCAGTCTAAACACTCCCTGATGTAAAATGTTAATTTGGCAAGCTAGTCACACTCAGATGCATTGCAAATAGTTTGGGAAGCATTCTTCTATTGTTCAGAATATAACATAAAATGCTGAATGGATATTTTTAATTCAAATTATTTTGAAAAAAACTTTTGCATGGTGCTATTATAAAAAATGCAGTAAAGAACAGTCTAAATATATAACCATTCACCCCATTCTACAATTATGCTTTAAAATTATGTGCACAATTTCAAATCAAGCTGGGGAGAATTTGTCTAAGGATTACCACATTTTTAAATCAGGTAAATTGGGTAAATGTACATGTGCTTCTTAATATTGCACAATCTTTTCGCTCCCCCCTGAAATTTGTTGAAGAATTACAAAGAAAACTATTAACATCCACAGTGTCATTTACAGACATTTTATTTCCATATGAAGTACATCCTATTAAATGTGAAGATTGAAAGTGAGATTATTGTTGTCAGAGCAAACTTTTGAATTCAAAACATGCTCTTGATTTAATGAATTGTCTTTATGTTTTCTTGACATGACATTAAATCATAGTGTGGTATACTAGGTTTCATGTAATAGAATTCATGGATCTTCCATATTTTCTCTTCTTTCACAGCCTTCGCTATTTTGGAAGACATTTATATGAGATATATAAATTTCTCATATTTCTCTATTTACACATGAGAACTTTGTGTTAACTTTGCTCCTTCACAAACATAGTTTTTGCATTACTTCGTTGCAGTGTACAATATTTATGCAGCTACTTGCCATCCCTCTTCCCGGTCTCAACTGTGAGTGATGAGTGTGTAATGCTCAACTTAAAGCAAACAAAATGCAAGCATACAGAACTTCTGTTTTAATGAATACAATAAGAACATGACCTTTGCATTTATATGAATATTCATGACAAAGAATTCAAAATTATTATAGTTTTATGTAACACATGAATGCTACATATACTTCAACATGAAAGCACACTTATTCTGTAATGAATAAGAGCACTCCTGGTCGCAAGTTTATTTCAAACATTCATTATGATAAATAAATTAATAAAAGATGTGAGCCGGGTTATGAACCCTCTCATTTCTATCATTGTAATTTTGTGTCTTGTTTTTTTTTTTCCCACAACCCTGAAATCCTTTTTATTGGGGTGGAGTCTGGGCAACTGAATGGAGCTGAGCGTTTACTGGCCAGATGCCCTTCCTGATGCCAATACAGAGTTCATAGCAGATATTTTTCTCTTTGTGCTCTGATAAACATCTGCTTCAGCCTAGGATTGAACTGTCAACCTTCTGAGTGGGAGGCATGAAACTTCACTTCTCTCATAATTTTGTGTGTTGTTAATATTATCTAATCAATTATTAATTAGGCTAATTATAAGGACTGAAACAATTGAATATGGTACAAAGACAAAAAAGGCAGATAGTTAAAAACTTGAAGTTGTGTTGTTTTTCAGACAAAGAAAATAACTATGAAAAACTGTTTCATATAATAAGACTTATTTCCCCCCCTCGCCCTTTTGTCATCAATCTAAAACAGGGGTAGTCAACCTTTTTATATCTACCGCCCACTTTTGTATCTCTATTAGTAGTAAAATTTTCTAACTGCCCACTGGTTCCACAGTAATGGTGATTTATAAAGTAGGGGACAAAACCCCAAGTGCCCACCATGAAAGCTGGAACACCCACTAGTGGACAGTAGGGACCACATTGACTACCACTGATCTAAGGTCAGACCTTTCTGACTGTAGCTAGTGTAGACCTTGAAGCAGAACAAAAGCTGTTTTGAGGGAACTTGGCAACACTCTTCTCTGAAGTTTGTTTTTTAATGATGCAACACCAAAGAATGCAGACAATGATAGAGGTGAATCAAGAATGACCAGCAATATGCATCATGACTCGGAGCTACAATTCAGAAGGAGGTTCTCAAAAATATAAATCAAACTTTTTCAAAAGGAAAGGAGCTGTAAAGAAAGGTGAACGAAAGGGAAAAGAAAACACCTGCCTTACCTAAAGGCATGTGCCTCTCCAGCAAATATGTCCAATATAGTGTTGATTTAGCTACCATCTGCATCTCAGTGTGCCAAAATAAAGGCAAATGCCTTAAACTAAGAAAGATCTGAAATTGCCTTTAAATAAATGATAATAATAAATGTTCAATAAAATCCTTTAAATGAGAGGAAACAGTAAAATAAATTGAGAAAGTAGTTCCTTTCGAGTTTGCTTTATGTGATTCATATGAATTGAAAAAAATAGTTTTAGTATGCAAGATGGAAATAATTAAGTTAGTTTCAATAATAACGTTAAGCCATGGTGTAGGAATAACATTTAGGCCTTGCATAGTAAACTTTTCTTTTCCTTTCCTTTCTCCTCTCCTCACCTCAGAAGTCATCTGTAAGGAATAGGATTGTTGGCTTTGGATGTAATCATATTATCTGCTATGGACATGTGCTGTTTATGAACCACAGAAATAAAATTTAACATTAAGAAGGAACTGTTTTTTACTTGATCAAATACGGATCTGTTCCACTTCCAGAAGCACAGCACATAGATATCATTGTTTTATTAGATCTCTCGATTTCAATTTAAAATCCTCTAGAGAAAAAAATTACTATATTAGTACTAAAGTTAATCATTCATATTTATTTATTATTTCTTGTCTATAAAATATTTGTTGCACTGAATGTCACAAACATATTTTGGGCAGAACCTAAATGTGTATTTATTTCAGCTTTTAAGTGTAGTCAATCAAATATAGTGATTTTTATTCATTCATTTTTGCTTTATTCTACTATAAATTTCCACGTCATCTAAATCTCAGATCATGACCTTCCAAATCCTTCTACTCCTTAACAAGATCAACTCTTTCATTAAAACTAAGCAACAGACAGTAAAATATAGTTTCAAATCTAGTAGGCTGAATCCTTTTCTTTCCTTCATATCTTGTAACACCTTATATTTAACTCATGGTTTTTTTCTGTTGTCATACAAATTTAAATAATTTCATTCTGCCTTTGTTTAAATGGTGTCTCATTTCAAAACAGGCATTGTCTGGAACAGAAATAGCATTCTAACATTTTTGTTAATCACAGAAATTCTACCCAATGATAATTGTAATTTATACTATCTTGACATATCTTTAACCTCATTCCATGTTTAAAATAATTATTTTGAAATAACGCACAATTCATAATTGTCACAGTTATATCTACATGTACCATTTTCTCAATCTGAAAACCTATTTTATTCATCAAGTTTGTTTGATCTTGTGTTTTCATATTTTTGTTAATATCTATGTCTTCTGCTTATTAATCTTGAAACCTGCTAAGATTTTTTAAACTTTTAGAATTCCCAAATTCTTTTAATTTATTTATTAAAAATTCATCTCCCTTTAAGCTAATTGAACATATATAATTATTTGTTCCATTTCTGAAATATAAATTGATTTCACTCATTTTGTCAGTCATATTTTCAAAAGACTTAAAACAAAAAAGTTCAGTTCAAATTGTCAAAACCTTTTTCTTCTTCCAAAAAGATCAATGAGGCATGTTTTTCCTTACATTGTTCCAAGTATTCTAAAATATCCAACAGAGTTCTAACATTATCTTTCAGTTGTCTTTTAGGCAAACACTCACATTGATCCTAATAAATAAAAACTCATAAAATTATTTTACATCTTCCCATTAACATCATTCTAAATAGTTGTTATTCAACAATGATATTAGACTAATTCCTTGCTAAAGTCAAGTTGTCCTTTTTTATGTATTAGCATTATATTAGCTTCCTTCCATGTTTCTGGCATTTTTCCACTTGTAAAATAAAATTCATTGTTATCTTATAAAGGTCAAAAAAGCTCATCCTTAAAACTTTTACAGATTTGATATCCCAGCTAACCCAGGAACTTTTCCTGTTTTATTCTTTTTAATTGCTTCTGAAATTTCCTTTATCATTTTAGACCCCTTCATAATTTGTGTCTGTTCTTCCCTAATCCTCAGTAAATTTTGTTTTTTTCAGATAGAAAAGCAATGAGATGAACCATTATAGCTGTCTTCATTATAGCCATTGTTGAAGTAATTCCCTGTTAGGAAAATGAGCGTATACAAGGAGATGTATTTGAGAGTAGTGTTTGAATAATACACATACACAGCATACAGATACACTATACAGTAAATGTAGGTTTTTACTTCCAGAAATGTTCAGCAAAGTCAAAATAGCAATCCAAAGTCATTCACAGGTAAATCAGTCAGTTTTCAATCCAGGGATAATCCAATAAAAAAATTCCAGTGTCAAAAACAGTTCAGTATCAGACTTACATCAAACCCAGGAATAGCAGTCAATAGGGAAAAATGGAGGAACGGCAATACTTTCCAACAGAAGGAAAAACAGAAAGACTCACTCACACTTTCTTCTGAGACTAAGGAGACTAAACAACCCAGGCTTCTGGCTTCATCTTATGGCCGTTTGAGAAACCACACCCAATTGCAGTTTTTAGCATAAAAAATGTTTGTCCTGGTTTGTAGCTGTTGGGTTCCTAACAGCCATCTTGAACTCCTGAGAAGGCAGAACAAAAATCCACATCCTGTCCAGGGGTGGGATTCAAATTTTTTTACTACCAGTTCTGTGGGTGTAACTTGGTAGGCGTGGCAAGAGAAGGATACTGTAAAATCTCCAGTCAGAGGTTGTATTTGCCAGTTCCCTGAATTACTCAAAATTTCCGCTACTGGTTTTCCAGAACTGGTCAGAACCTGCTGAATACCATTTCTGATCCTGTCCCAAGTTAACTCATCACCTACATTGTATTGCTGCCATTATCATGGAAACACACAGGTCTACATCTGTTTCCACTTAGTACAGAATCTAGACCTAGTGGAAACTTAAATACTTCATCAATGTTAAATGAGACAGGAGCCTTTTGAGTCTTCCCATCAGCCTCCACCATAGCCAATAACAAATAGTTACTGAAGTTTGTAGTTTAGAAAAGTAAATGTGGTCTGTTTGTTAAAATATTGGATTAGGAAACAAAACACCAAAGTTCTAGTCACAGAAGCTCACTGGGTGACTTTCAGCCAGTCACTCTCTCTTCACCCAATCTATTTAACATGGATGCTATTGCAAGGAAAAATAAAAGGTACAAGCATTATTATTGTGTGCCTGAGCACAGAATTAAAGGGTGGGTATAAATCAATTACTCAAATTATGGATGAAGATCCAAAATCAGGGATGTGGTGGCTTAGTGACTAAGATGCTGAGCTTGTTGATCAGAAAGGTCAGCAATTTGGTGGTTTGAATCCCTAATGGGATTCCCTCCAGGAAACAGAATGAGCTCCTGTTACATGTCCCAGCTTCTGCCAACCTAGCAGTTCAAAAGCATGTAGAAATGCAAGTAGAAAAATAGGGACCACTTTGGTGGGAAGGTAAAAACGTTCTGTGTGCCTTTGGCGTTTAGTCATGCCATCCACATGACCAGAGACATCTTCAGACAGTGCTGGCTATTTAGCTTCATAATGGAGATGAGCACTGCCCTCTAGAGCCAGAAACGACTTGCACAAATGTGTGAAGGGAACCTTTACCTTTACCAAAATTCTCTTGAAGGCATTGAATTGACTGTCCCTTGTTAATCAGCAAAAATGCTGCCAGACTTCATCTTTTTTATTTTTCAACAATCATCTGATAGTCCAATATCTCCTTTCCTTACAAAAAAAAAAAGAGAGAAGATTTATGTGTCTTTAAATTGCTGAAGTCACCAAGATCCTTCATCTCAATCCTGGGAAAATATAGCCCAAGAAAAATCCTAATTAATCTTTTTTTAAACAAGTTAAATATCTATGTTTCTTTCCCCAAAACAATGCACTAAATTGTGCAGTAAATGATTTTATCAGTACATTTTCAGTCATAAAGATAAATTTCACATATTAGATTATAATACGCTTGAAGCACTGCTTTATTGACATGACTGGAAACAAGACAAACTGGAGAAGCACTTTTGAGCATCTGGATATGATTTACTTTGAATATATTAACATTCATTTTAATATCAGTTCAGTGAATTTTACAAAACCAGGGAAGGGGGGAAAACTAAACAAAAAGAGATTTTAACCTTTAAAACAAATTTATAAATCCAAATGATCATTTTGAGCTTTTGCGGCATGCAATACCACAGGCATCCAAGTTTATTATTTCCAGATTTTAAGCAAGAAAATATGAAATAAATTTCAATATTTTTTTTCTGATAATTTTAATTAATAATATTACATAGCTGACAAATTTGAAAGTCCATTAACACCAAACATTTAAGACTTTAATATTTGTGTATTCTCAATAATCACAACAGAAATATTTTTTCCATTTATGAGCTTGTTAGCCACTCATGATTAACTCATTTCAGATCTGTGAGATTAATGTTCATATAACTGCCCTTATTTGGGTTTTCCACTTCTTTCTTTTCTTCCAAGCATCACGGACACAAAAATAAGGCGGAACTAGAATTCACAGGAGTTTTTTTTCTTCCACATTCATGTGGTTTTATCTTTAAAAGTTAAATTTGTTACTCAGGGAATTTCTACCACAAATTGGGCTTTATACTGAAAAACTCTGTCGCTTTGTATTAGTTGTAAATTGTCAACTACTTACAACCCTAATTTCATTTGTCACATTCTGTTGCATTGCTGTTCTTCCTTGTTCCCATTCTGTCATTCTGGCAGGCCCATTCTGCCCCAGGTATCACAGCATCGCCATCTGCACCCGACATCTGTCTCTCTATTGATCACATGTTTAGCACTTGATCAAACAAAGCACAACAGCACACATCTCTTTCTGCAAAACTGCCAGTTCCAACTGCTGCATAAAAAACATGGCAAGAGGTTTAAAGATTCAGTTTGGTTTCCCTTTGCTGAACATCCTATGAGATAATTTACTTTAAATAGTGTTACACACTTCAGATTTCATAGGATATGACAGAGAAGTAAGTAGGATAGCAAGATAACTTGGAGAAGGACAAAAAGAGAGGTTGGGGGGATAAATCAAAATTTAAGTTCAAATTTAAGTTCAAATGAACCAAAGCATCAGTTTAGATAGGTCATTGGAATTGAAAAAGAATGTCAGAAAGCAATGGCTATTGACCTACACAAAATAAATACTTTCTAGGGCCAGTCAAACCCTACCACGTTGGATATAATAAGAAAGAAAGTAGAGTAAGTTAATAAGTAATGATATTATTGGAGCCAAATAATTACTTAAAGCCCATGTCACACTGCACCAACGGATTGAAAGAGGATGTAAAACGGACAAAAAGGCTTGCCATCCATTGGTTAACACGATGCATCCGTTCTGTACTCACTGCGTACGTGATTCATACATTATATCCGTCCAGCATCCGTCTACTGATATTTCATCTGCTCAAAAAGTTTTGAGCTGCACAAAACTTTTTGAGCGGATGAACTTTCTGCCGCGTCCGTTCTACATCTGCGACACATATGGGGAACAAACGTTCTACGTCCGTCATCAATCATTACACGTCCGCTGTATCCTCTCGGCATCCGCTGCGCATCCGCGCAACTCGCATCCGCTCCAGCAGAAAATGGAAAGAGGGAGGAAGCGAAACGGATGCGGAACGTCCGCGCAGCGTTAGTAGCGCGGACATAGAAAGGATGAAAGCGGATGCAGCTCGCATATAAAGCATTAAAACAGAAAAAACGTTTGTATAAGGAACGTATCTCGGATATTTAGGATGTCTGGAGGATGCCTAGAGGATGCAGAAGGACACCTAGTGGAAAACCGATATTTCCTATAAAAAGGGGGAGGAAATGACCTGAATCTCACTTTCAGTCCAGCAGCTGTGGTGTACAGACCTCTTCAGCCTTGCTCTTGCTCTTGCACAGCATCCAGTCATCTCCACCATGGATTGTCGCACACTCCTTTTGGTAGCCGCCATCATTCTACAGCAGTGCCAAGCCCTCTTCAGGCTCTTTCACCTATTCTACGCAAGGAAAAGGAGGCATCCAAGAAGTATGTGGGTCCGAAGATGGATCACGAGAAGAGTGGAGTATGGACTGTATGACAAGCTGATGGTGGAGCTGAGGAACGAAGACCCTCGTGCATTCCAGCACTTCATGAGGATGCCACCAGCCATGTTTGACGAAGTTGTGGAGCGGCTGAGACCCAGGTTGACCAAGGCAAACACCAACTTCCGGCCCAGCCTGGACCCTGGGCTGAAGGTGGCACTGACTCTGCGCCACCTGGCCACTGGGACCACGTACAGGAGCATGCATTACGGCTGGAGGGTGCAACACAACACCATCAGCATTCTGGTCAGAGAAGTGGTGCAGGCCATCATTGAAGAAAACCTGGAGGAGCTCCTCCAGTGCCCCACCACTGAAGAAGGCTGGAAGAAAGTTGCAGAACAGTGGTATCAGAAGTGGAACTTCCCCCACACAATTGGATCCATAGATGGGAAGCACGTGGCCTGCAAATCTCCAGCCAACTCAGGGTCCAATTATCACAACTACAAGGGCTTCTTCAGCATCATCCTCTTTGCCATGGTTGATGCTGACTAGAAGTTCATCTACATCGATGCTTCAGGCAACGGGTCAACTTCAAATGCCCAGGTATACAACACCAGTCACGTCAAGGAGGGGCTGGAACGCAACCTCATCATGGGTTTTCCAGATCCAGACCCCCTGCTCAATGACACACAAGATGTGCCCTACTTCATCGTGGGGGATGACGCCTTCTCCCTCAGTACCGACCCCATGAAGCCCTACAGTTCCAGATACCTCACCCATAAAGAGAGGATCTTCAACTACAGGCTGTCTTGGGCAAGGCGGTTCCAGGTACTTCTCACCACCATGCAGCATCGCCCAGAGACTGTGAGGAACATCGTGGAAGCTTGCTGCATCCTGCACAATCTCATGCGCACCCGCTACCCAGTGTTGCAGAACAGGCTTGTGGACCACCAACAAGGCAATGGGGACGTGGAGCCTGGTGAATGGAGGCAAGGACTAAACCTGATAGACACTGTGGATGTGCCAGGCCCCAACAGAGCTTCACGTGAAGGGAAGAAGCAGCGCAACCTCCTGAAACACTGGTGCAACTCCCCAGCTGGAGCAGTGGAGTGGCAAGACAGGATGGTAGATGCTTAATGGATGCTTCCTTCAGCCTGTCTCATCACACTGATGAGATTGTGCCATGTATGTTGAGTGGCCCTACAATGAACAGGGCATTTAATAAAGAGTTGTGTTTATGTTGAAATGTGTTGATGAATGATTAAATTGTTATTGATAATAAAGGGCCATAGGTGTGGCACCTGGGTGGGTGGACCATGCAGTCCCACTATGCTTGCACTGGAGGCTTATCTATCCCACAGCTATTACCCATCCCACAGCTATTACCCATCCCACAGGTATCCCTGCCCATCCCACTGCTATCCTTACCCATCCCACAGCTATCCATCCCACAGCTATCCTTATCCATCCCACAAGCATGCAAAGGCTTAAACCATTTCTAAAAGTTTCCACCAAGACTTTATTAAGTAAAAGAACTGAACCAAGTGTGTGAAGCAAAGATAACCTTTATTAATAACAAACTGTAGGACTTTATTAAAAAAGCAAAATGAACCAAGAAAAGTGTCCCAAGCAAAGATAAAGTAAACAGGTAGCAACCCAGTCTGTGGCATTCTTCTCAGTCACTCTGAGGCATGCCCATGGTCTCAGAGGTGAAGGGTCCAAGGGCTGTGGAGTTGGCAGTGGCTGGAGTGCTGGTCTGAGGTGCCATTGGGGTGTCTGGCCCCGAGAGGACAACAGGGGATGGTGTGTGCAGGAAGCATTCAGAGAGCTGGCTCAGTCCCGTGATGTTGAGAGGTCCTTCCTCCAGGACATGGGATGTCAGTCCCAAGACCGATGACAGATGTTCTGAGGCCGGGCTTGGCTGTGGGGTGGAGGAAGGAGGAGTGTAGTGGGGCTGTCTGGTTTGCAGCTGAGCGAGGTGAGGCGTCGGTGGCATCTGTGGTGTTGGTGGCATCTGTGGCAGGTGAGAAACCTGTGCCTGGACTGGGAAGAGCTGCCTGTGCTGCTGGAAGTCCTGGTATCCGTAGCCTTGGTAGGTGAGGGGCTCTTGAAAGCCTTGGAAGGTCTGTGACATCGCCTGGGATGGAGGAGCAGACCTGGACTGGGTGGGAGCAGGTGCAGCTGGGCCTGGAGGATGGTGCAGAAGACCTGTGATCCTCTCCTTGATCACCTGGTACTGGGCTTTGGCATTTCCATGAGGGTCTGGTTCACGTAGGTGAGGTAGGGCTTTCTGTTAGAGGATGGAATCTCGAAGTGTACCAGCTGAGAGAGGTGATCTACGCTGCTCTTGATGGTGTCCCTGATCTCCAAGAGGACAGTATGGCTCTGTCCTTCTGGTCTGCCTCTCTGCCTGCTTTCTGTGGAGGTGGAGCTGGGGGTGGGGGTGGGGGTGGGTTGGTCTCTGGTGGCCGCGGCCTCTTCTTGCTCCATCTGCGTCAGGGGATCCTCCATGTGCTCCGGCATGGGGTGTGCAGCTGTCGGGGGGATCTCTGTTGTGGGGTGCTCCAAAGATACCTGCCTGGAGACAGGAGCTGACTCTTGGCCAGAAGAGGACTGTCTGTCTGTGGGCTGCCTGAGAAAGAGGGTTGACAGAGGGGCTGCTCCTCGGTGGCGAATCTCACCCTCCAAGAAGCTGCACTTGGCCATCACGTAGGTCGCCCGGTCCGTCAGCCTGACTGTGGCCTGGCCAGACTTCTTCAGGTGCAGCTTCCCGTTCCAGGTGTGCATGTGCTTCCACCACCCCAGGAGGACATCCGAACTGTAGCCCAGGCTCTCCACCTTCTCTCTCCAAGCAGCCTGCTTCCACTTGTGTCTCGATAGAGCCTGTGTCCCTTCCTCCAGAGGTACTCGTTCTCCCTCAGCCATTCGAGCACCTCCTCCTCATGTTCCTCTGCAAAGGAGTACTGTCTCCTCTCCCCCTTTTCGGCGATTGCCTCTTCCTCCCTCTGGCAGGGCCTTCTGGGTCCTCATCAGCAGGGCTTTGAGGTCCTAGGGGCTGGTCCACCACACCAGCAGCAGCAGCAGCAGCAGTAGCACCACCAGCAGCAGCACCAGCAGTAGTATGAGTAGCACCAGCACGACCAGCAGCAGCACCAGCAAAGTCAGCACCAGCAGAAGCACCAGCACCAGCAGGGTCAGCACCAGCAGGAGTAGCAGCAGCAGAAGCACCAGCAGCAGAAGCCCCAGCAGAAGCAGAGTCAGTGCCAGGGGGTGGGATGATGGTCCTGTCCTTCTTGCCAGGGCTGGCAGGAGTAGGCACAGGCTTCCTTTTCTTCCCCATGGTTGTTGGCTGAAGATGTGTCTGGCAGCAGGTCTTTCCTCTGAATGGTGACCTGCTTGCGAGCTGCTTCCCTTTATATCCGCGGGGCTGATGCAATGCATCCTTCCTGCATGCGCAGTGAATGCTTTGCATCCGCTATGCATCCGCTATGCATCCACTAGGTGTACGTGATGCATCCGTATCATCCGCTAGGCATCCGTTACACATCCGCTCCTTCCGCTGCGCGTCCGCTTCGCTGTTCTCCCACAGAAGCCCTGCGGATGTGTCATCCGCTTCCATCTGCTTCCATCTGCTAGGCTTCCGTTGAGCATCCGCTTAACATCCTCGCTACATCCTCCCGTCCGTTCCTTTCCGTTGTTGTCCATTCTCTTTATGCAAATTTGGGGCACTTTTGAGAGCGGATAACAATGGATGGAAAATTTCCTTGTCCGCTGTGTCCTTTTTACATATGTTTTGCATCCGTCGGCCGATGGGACCTAGCCTTAATTACTATGTTGATGGTTTAACCTGATCCTCCTAATTGCTATGCCATTATACTAGCAAGGAGGAAGGAAAGAATTGTGCTGGAGAATCTGAACCTTGAGTTTCGATCTATTTTGACTGCAAAAACAAATTTAAAAAAAATACAGAAAAAGGAATTGTTGAATGAGTTTATGAAGGGAAGGGAAGCATTCTAGTCAAGTCTATTCACTGTGTTTTCATGTCCATCTCAATAAATGAGGAACAGTGGATAGCTTAGAGACCTTTCCGTCTTTAGTCATATTGGAAACAACATTGAAGAGCTGATTTTGAAAACTATGGCATGATTGTAGGTAGAAGGGAATTTCCATATAACTTGAATCTTTGAATATTAGTAGGATTGTATGTTGGATCTTATACATTACAAAGGATGTATAACAAATTGAATGTCAAACTCATTTCTATACAGAAATATTGTCTTTGATATGTTGGATGTTTATAAAGATCAGGGGTGTCAAACTCAATTTCACTGAGGGCTGCACCAAGGTTGTGCATGGCCAGGGTGGGTGTAGCCAGCTCAACGTCACTCATATTGAGGACACCTGTAGTAGCCTAAGCGCTCTGCCAGTGAAAATGGGCTCCCAAGTTGTTTTTGGTTTCAACAGACTCCTGCAACCCTCTGCAATGGAAATGAAGCTGGGAGGGCCACCTGCAGGCAGAGGCATCAAGGGCTGGTCTTTTGCTGTTTCCAGGGTGGCACCGCAGGCCAGATCTAAGCACCTCACGGACCTGATCTGGCCCCCGGGCCTTGAGTATGATACCCCTGATATAGATGATCTTTTATTGCAGAAAAACCACATAATTCTTTGATAGCATTTTACTGCAATGTCCGAGATAACTGAAACCTACTTATGACTTCTAAGTATTAATAGAACCAATTCTAAATCTTAGTTCCTGGAATATAAATAAGTTGGACATAGATAAACTAGCCCACTCTCATTGTTTCTTTACACTGTTAAAATTAACTAAAATCATTTTTCAGAACCAACTGAGAGACTACTAACTTCACCAGGTCTCAATTGGGAGCAAGCAACATTAACATCAACTTTAAACTCTGAAACTTTTTTGCAACTTAAGATATAATCTTATCCCATCCAGATGTGTCAGAAGATTAACACTACTGTATTTGTTCATTGTAAAATTTCTACTTATGTTTTGACGAACAGACCAATCTAACATACATCTATGTTAGATGTAGTTTGGAATAAATTTGAAACTGTTTCTTTATACACAAAAGGTACTCTTATGTAGGAATTACATGTCCTTTAGCAGACCGTAACATATTATGAAATTTTCTTTAAAAAATTAGAAGATTGTGATTATTTCTTTCAGAGCTCATCTTTCGAAAGATACTTGTTTCATGATGGAAAACTAAAATTACAAAATGTCTGAAATAAAATTAATATCAGGTTATTAAAAACATTCAAGTGTTATGTAAGATTCTTGACAACCCAAGGATTTTCTGACATGTTTCAGACATTATTCAGACAAAAGTGTTCTTATAAACATAATAAAGCTCAGTGCAGTCTTTTTAGAAATGTCATTTTGAGACGCTTCTGATGATTATTGGCTTCCTTTTTCTGTAAAGTTCTATAGAGAATATATTTTAATTAGTTTCCTCTTGATATCACTTCATACGCACTGCCCAGCTTTGACCTAATGTCTGATCGTATAGAATACATTACAAAAGAACTGGTCATTTGAGTGCTTTAATGTAGCCTTGCATTAATGTGAGACATCATTTCCTACAAGGCATTAAAAGTGTTATTTTAATGACTGAAGTACACTGGTACACTGGGAAGAAGCTTAATCTTAGCAGGAAGAACAATTTCAATTAGCTATAAAATATTAATTTGTTGGTATAAATATATATTCTAATATATTTGACTACAGAAAATGTCTTATGAATAATACATTACTAGAACCTGGTTTAATTCATGTGTTGTAACTAATGCTGTCTATCACGAAAACGGAAATATATTTTTTTAACGTTCCAATTCGTGTTTCAATTTATTTTGAAACATAGATCACTTATCTATTTTACTTTTCTTTCCCAAAATATGCAATATGCAAAAAGTATGTCCAAAATGAAATATTGAGCTTCTGAACATTGTGCTCTCTCACAGAATTAAAAACAAGACATGATAATTATTTGATATAGTATTGACAACAGTTCTGATATTTTTCCAAGAAAAAATGCAGCTATACTTTGGCCTGTCTCTAATAGAAATCCCATTGGAATAATGGGAATTGCCGTAGGAACAGAGTAGAATGTATATAGGGAATACTTACAATCAGTGGTGAGATTCAATTTTTTCTTTTAAACTTCCAGTTCTGTGGTTATGGCTTGGTGGCAGGGGAAGGATACTGTAAAATCTTCAATCTAGTATTTGCGGTTCTCTGAACTACTCAAAATTTCCACTACCGGTTCTCCAGAACTGGTCAGAACCTCTGCTTACAATACCAATACCACCTCTGCTTACAATCAAACATGAATACTGTACCTCACAGTGATAAATCAAATTCTACCAATAAAGAATCTTAAGATCATTTCAAAAATCTTTCAAATAAATTTAATGTAATTGTAAGAAGTTTGAAGAAAAGGAAATCATTGGCTTTTAAAAAATAATTTGTACATCATTATTTTAGTAATAATGTATTTGCTTAAATACACTATTGTTGTAAATTTATTTATGAATAAAATTCTTCTAAAGTGAACACAGACAGATTTCAGATATAATTTTTGGGCTTGTAACAAGTTCTTCTGCCTATATCCAGGATGTGTATAATCTCTACCAGGCTTTTGTAAATTGTGTTCCACAAGAACTTGATGAGATTCCATAAGTTAATTTAAATTTTTATCAGCTTTATCAAGAATTCTGGTGGTTTTTTTTTTAAATAAACAAGTTATTCATCTAAAAAAAAATTGAAACCTCCTCTTTTATTTCTATTTATTCACTGCCTTTATTATTTTTTATAAATAACTCAAAGCAGCAAGCATACTTAATACTCCTTCCTTCTCCCATGGGTCCCCTCTCCTAAGGAGATTCAGCTAGTGGAACAAAGAAGAAGCTCCTTCTGTGTGGAGGCTCCCTCCCTCTGGAATATCATCTTCATGAAGATTGGCCTCCATTTTGATACTCTTTCATGAGGCCCTGAAGACCTGGTTCTTGCAGCAGGCCTGGTATAAACCCAAAGTGGAAGAGAGCCCATCAAGTGGTTTATTTGATTATTGTCGTCAGAGAGTGGGGATTATTGCATTTTTATTGTTTTTTTATTGGTATTTTATCTGTATGCTGCCTGGAGTAACTAAGAGTAAGTTGGGCAGCCATATGAATTTTCTTAAAACAAAATAAACAACAAATAAATAATTTAATAAAAATATGCCACATTGGGACCAAGTGTAGAATCAAATAAGTGAAATCAATGAAATTTACTTTAGATGACTAAATTGTATTTGATTTTAATGACTCTAAACAACTTGAGATCCCATCCTCTAATGCAGTGTATTGACTTCAACTCTCAGAATTCCTCAGCCAGCAGGGATTTGATGTCGATACATCTTAAAGCTGTGAAGATTGAGAAATACTGTTCTAATCATACAATCAGAAACCAAAACAAGTGAATGAAAAACTGCTGGTGACCTTCTACCGCTACACCATAGAGAGTATCCTAACTTACTGCACCTCTGAATGGTTTGCCAATTGCACAGTGGCAGATAGGACAGCACTCCAGAGGGTTAATGTCATTGCCCAGAAGATCCTTGGTTGCCCTTTCCCCTCTTTGGAAGAGCTTTATAGCTCCCACTGCCTTAAGAAAGTATCCTTTTTTTTTTTTTTGAACTATTACCATCTGGCATACGATACAGAATAATAAAAACAAGGACAAATAGGCTGAAAAACAGCTTCTTTCCCAGGGCAGTAGCTCTGTTGAATTCTGCTGTATTCACCACACACAGTGTGGTGTGGTGTCAGGGATTTCTGGTTCAATGTGTGAAGGGTGAAGGATGTGTGGTTGTGTTTATTTTCATGGTCATGATGTGCACTGAAGATGGTGTTTGATTTCGTTGTATGAAGTACAATGACAACAAAATAAACTAACAAAGTTATCAATCTGATGATGTTTCCTAGTTTAAAGAATGTTGGCTCTACTTTGGTTTGTGGCTTCTTAATTAATTTGAATCTTTCTAAAAACATTTACTGTTCACATCTGATGTCATATTTAAAATAAAAACAAAATGTGTTTTATCCTAAGCTTCAATTTTAAACAGCATTCCCTGGGTAAAAAAGTCTCTCTCATAGAAGATTTTACTTACCGCTTCTATGGTCACAATTCTATACTCATAGGATACAATTGTAATTAATTGATTAGAAATCAGGATTGTAAATCCCAGTTTAATTTACACACAGCTGAGCACGACAAAAACAATAACACCAATGAATCTTGTTATATGTGTTAATAGAGTTTCACAGTAGGTTTTATATGAATCATTTTGTATCATAAGAATGGACCATATCATCATTCTCATTTTTCAAATTACTGGTACTAGAATCTTTGCTATTTGAAATGTTACAGCTTCAAATAGCAGAGTTTCTGTAATAAAAATTTCAGTGTCAAACTGTTTATTGAGAGCTTCTGCATCTTGTGTGCATTCCTTATTTGCCTAATCACAGTTGACAAATTTACTCTTCTCTTCTCTTCTCTTCTCTTCTCTTCTCTTCTCTTCTCTTCT
>BLBF01000002.1:25240149-25270149 GCA_015471245.1 Laticauda colubrina
TCTTCTCTTCTCTTCTCTTCTCTTCTCTTCTCTTCTCTTCTCTTCTCCCTTCCCTCTCTTCCCCTGCCTTCCCTTCCCTTCCCATCCCATCTCAATATGTTGGTCTAGTGTTTGAGGCATCAGGCTAGAAACTGGAACAGTGTGAATTCTAGTCATGCCTTAGGCATGAAAGCTGGCTGGGCAAGTCACTCTCTTTAAGACCAACTGAAGGACACAGTAGGAGGCGAGTAGTATTTAGTCTATGGTAGCATATGTGATAGGTAGGCAGCAGCTAACAAAAGTTTGTACCTTTTAATAAAATGTGTTGATCTGAATGGGTACTACCAGGCATCTTCTGATATTTGTTACTCTGAAATGAAGGGCTAGGCCAGTATATTCTAGAACACCTTTCAGGGCAACAATCTAGCTGCCTTAATTATTTGAAAAGTGGTGCTTCATTCAAGTTAGCACTCTGTTGAATGCTTTGCACAGCCATCTGATCCAATCACGGCTACTCTGTTTCTAGGAAACATTTGACAGAAGCAAAGCAGTGGACTTTGCAGGCATCCTACAGTCTATGTGAGTGTGTGCTGGAGAACTTCTGAAACAGAGTTGGGATGACCTACAAAAAGGATGAATTGCTGCAAATTACTCCTTCCCATTCTGCTACTGTGGCTATAAAATCCCAGCGTTGGACACAACCCAGTATTTCTTACTAAAGCTGACAAAACAAATTACTTTTTACTGTATATTTTTTTAGCTTGATATATTTGACTACGTCCAGAAAGCAAAACTTGTGAATAAATGCTTTAGAATGGTCATTTACAAAGCTTATTAACCTCCCTGGAAAATAGAGTCAGATTTTTCTTGGCCTACATCCCATTACTAGCAATTTAATACCTTGACATCTGACCTACATGGACATCTGACCTAAAAATCCTACATGGATTTTTAGGCATCCATGTATTCCTGAATGAAATTCATTTACAGAAGACTAATGTAACTTATTAGTGTGGATTCAAAAACCCTAAATTACTTGTTTAACTCACATGGAAAAGCATACCTGCATCTTCCTTTTGATTAAAGCATCAGAAAAATTCTACTTCATTGGTGAGTAAAATTTCTAAAAACTCCATCCCCCAAATATTAAAATGGTCACACTGCAAAAAGATTGGTTGAGTCTTTCTCCCTCTCCTTTTAAATTGTTTTTTCCATTTTACATTAAATAGATTAACATATATTTTTAGGACAAAATAGAATTGAGAAATTGATTTTGTTGATTGTATTGTTTATTTCTCAGCACTCCACTAAAAAACAGCACACTTCATTGCTATATGGAACAGCATGGTGTAATTTTGCATTATGGTAAAAACATGTGCAATATACAATAGGCCACACATATTTAAGGCATTCATACAAATTCATCAGTAGTAATTATAAATGAGCTCCAGGATAGAGTGCAGTGGATAAGTTTGGAAAACATATTTTGAGCTTTTAAAGTCTGCATATTTACATGGGGGGAGATAGGGAAAAGAGCTTTGTCTTTGGAATATAAATGGTGCATCTCTGCTCAACCAACTGTTTCTTGTTTATGACAAAAAAATAAATAATCCATTGATCTGACAGCAGGGCACCTGCCTTACTAACCAACTCAGTATTCTGTGGTCCCTGAACCCTCATTATTCTTCCTCAATTAAAGTTCATAGACTCCTAAAAGTCTGTGCTGAACAGATGCACAACTGTTCTTGACTGCTGAATACAAAAGAATTCCACATTTACAAAACTACTGCTATTTTATAAACTCTAGAAATGCCATCCTTTGTTTATCTAACAATAAACAAAATCCTTAAAATGGGGGGAGCAAACAGTATATCTCTTTTCTATGCTCCTTTAGCACTATTTTGCTGAAAAGAAACTTAAGAAACTCTATCTTGTATAAGTTATTTGAATAAAGTAACATTGGTTTGAATTTACTTGAAAACAGAAATTTTTAAGATTGCCCTCGGTAATATAAAGAAGAAAAGCTAACGTGACATAAAATTGGAAGGAGAAAATCAAATTGTAATCAATGATGTGAAAGATGATTGTGAAAACAGCCTATGCTAAGTCAGGGGTCTTCAAACTTGAGAGCTTTAAGACTTGTGGACTTCAACTCCCAGAATTCCTTCTCCTGTCATGTTAGCTCAGGAATTCTGGAAACTGAAGTCCACAAATTTGCCAAATTTGAAGACCCTTGCCTTAAGGAAAATGAAAACTTAATAATGATCGGTAGATTGTTTTACAATGATTTTTGGATATCAAAAGAAAAAAAAAATGTTGACTGACATTAGATTTCAGATTCTTGTTTGATAATGGGTAATATAAGCCTAAATATTGTAATTGATTAATATATTTGAAGTTAACTGGAAACATCTCTAAAAATGTAACTATGGTAAACCAGAAAGAAAGAAAAAAAATCAGAATTTCATTTACAATTTAACAGAAATGGAAAGCGGAAGCAGTATTCTCTGTCCCACAGACCAGGTTGCCCTGATAGACAGGTCTCACTGGAAAAACACTTAATTTAAAAGAAGGTAATTTGGAAAAACAAACCCAATGTAGAGACAAACATATACGAGTTATATAAAAGTTCAAGAGATAACCATTTTCTATGCATAGCACTAGCAAAATGCATGATATGTGCAAAATTAGCACAAACAACATCTAGTTATTATTTGTGGACTTATTTATATAAAGATTGGCCAAGGCCAAACAGATTCCTGGATAAAAAACTAGACTTTTGTACAGCAGAAGGACACCCACTGAAGTGAACCACTGGAGGAGATAATTTGCCTGAACTAGTCATGCACTAGTTGTCTACTCTTAGTTCTTTTTGCTGAAAGCATGAATAGCAGAATTAGGTCCAGGGATGGGATTCTACCAGTTCGCACCTATTCGCTAGAACTGGTTGTTAACATTCTAAGTTGTTAGAAGAAATTACTGGCCTAATCTTGTAAGGAAGGCAGGAAGGAAACATTCTGGTAGTTGCTTACAGAAACTGCCTCTCCATTAACCCTTATTACATTCTTGGCAGGACAAGACTTTCTGTCTCAGGAACATCTCTGGAATTTTTTCCCCCTCCCTTGCTGGTAGTTTGCTTGTGTGGAGTGACCATTCAAAGTTATAATGGCACTGAAAAAAGTGACTTATGACCCTTTTTCACACTTACAACTGTTGCAATATCCCCACAGTCATGAGAGGCCAGGCGAGGAGATGCATGCCTTGATGTGAGTGATATTGAATTGGCCACACCCAGCCAATAACATGATCACCAAGCCAGTCACATGAGCACCTAAGCCACACCCACCACCTTAGCCACGCCCACAGAACTGGTTGTTAAAAAATTTGAATCCCACCCCTGATTAGGTCTGAATGTATACTTAAGACACCTGTGATTTTTAAGATTTTCTCTCCACCTCCAAGATGTTTCTGTTTAATGTTATAATATATTGGAGCCACAGACTGACTTTAGGTGCTATTTGCTAGAGTCATTTGAAATTTAGCATTTATTATTACTTTTTAATTAATGGTTGGGCAGCATTATTTTCCACTAGATATTTTTCAAGCAGATGCTGCCAGTATGCTAGATATAACTAGATTTGGGGTTGATCCCAGAGCTGACTTCATTTGTATTTTTTAAAACTTCTTTAATATCAGAACTTTTAAAAAGCCATGAAATACTTCTGCAGAGAAAAATGCAGGATACAAATGATCCTAGCATTTCATCCTGCTCTGTGTCTAAGGATATAACCAAGTTATCATCCCTTGTTTGTTAAAAACCATCATTTTCTTCTTTCTGTTCTCTATCACAGTTTCTTCTGTTTATTTTGCAGTAAGTAACAACTCCATCTAATTAAATATTTACCTTTGAAATTATTCATGAACTCATGACTAAGGCATTATAATACTCACTGTTAAAAAAAGCACCTTTGTACAATACCTTTATATGCAGTATAAGTATCTTATGGGAGGCAGAAATCACTTAGAACAATTACCAGCTGTATTCTGGAGCTACAGAGAAGTTAAAGATTTTAAGGTAGCCCAAGATTCACATCTTGTGTTAGATTTTAGAGTGACAGATGGTGCCTGTTTTTACAATGTGGGAACTCATGTTTCCCAATTGTAATTATTTTTGGTAAACTGAGGGTTTATGCTGCCTCAGCTTATTATGCTGCACCAACATTTTTTCCTTGAAATGATGAAATCTACTGAAACATTTATACTGTATATTTGGAACTGAACATAAGAAAAGCCTTGTTGAATTATAAAAGTTTCCCCTGTCCAGTTGTGTCCAACTTTGTGGGGTGTGTTCATCTCAATTTTTTAACTGAAAGAGATACTTGTCAGAAGATACTTCATGTGGTCAGTATGACAATACACCCAGATTATAGAATGCTGTACCTTCTCACCAAAGTGGTAGCAATAGCACTAATCTTGCTTCACAGTGTTTAGTTTAGAAAATAGCTTGACCCTTTCCTCTCTGTAGCAGCCCCTCAAATATTGGAATACTGCTATCATGGCTCCCCAGTCCTTTTCTTCCCTAGACTAGCCATGCCCAGTTCCTGTAACCGTTCTTCATAGCTTTTAGTTTCCAGTCACCTAATCATCCTGGTTGCTCTTCTCTGTACTGTTTTAGAGTCTCAACATCTTTTTTATAGCGTGGTGACCAAAACTGGATGCAGCACTCTAGGTGTGGTCTTACTAAGATGGAAGGATGGAAGGCTCAACCTTAACTGGTCAGATTTGAATTTCTGGCAGTGAGCAGCAGTAGCCATCAAAACTGCATTCTAACCACTGCACCACCACAGTACCTTTCTATGTACTCCCATTTGTATCTTTCGAACTGCTAGGTTGATAGGAGCTGGGGGGGGGGGGCGAGTAACAAAGAGTAACTCATTGCATGGTGCTCGGTCTTGAACCCAGGCTGTTAGCTTTCCAGCTGACAAGCTCAGCATCTTTAACCGCTGAGCCATTGTGACCTATAGTCAAGGCTTATCTACTTTAGGTACCATTGTGGCTAATAAGTCACTTTTGCTTATGTTCTCCAGCAACTGGTATTAAGAGGCAAAACTCTGCTGATGCTGGGTAATATACCCATCAAGTTTAGTAGACATTGATAACTTCAAACTCCATGCATTTGTCTAATCCCCTTTTATAGCTATCAAAGTTAGTGGCCATCACTACATCTTCGGGTAACAAATTGCACCCTAACTATGCACAGTGTGAAGTAATAGATTGGGACAGAAAGAGTTATATAGCAGAATGTGTAAAAATCTTTCAGCATAGACACACGGGAAGATAGATCTAGTTATCTTTGTGAAAAATACTAGTATCTGCAACCTTGTTGGCTGTTCTTTGTCTGTTTTATGGGAATTGAATTTTGGCCAGATCATGAACTGCAAAAGCTTGAGGTAGGGAGGTATTCATAAATATAGTCCAAAAGCTGACATTTCAGTTAATCTTAATTGTTTACACTCATGCAAGGTTATAGATGGATGGATGGACAGATAGAGAGAAAGATAGAGATAGATATGTCTCTTACTTTCTTTCTGTGTAATCTATATAAAACATATTTATGTATAAAATGCATACACACTAACACACACACACACACACACAAACGCATATATATATATATATATATATATATATATATACATATATATATATATATATATATATGTATATATATATATATATATATGTTTTCTTAGGTTTTCGCGGGTACTTACATGTGTGCTGTTTAGCTTCCTTCGGGTATTATCCCACGTCATTGTAGTTCTGTTAAAGTTGTAGCAACGTTTCATATATATATATATTTGTTTTCTTAAGTTTTCACGGGTACTTACATGTATGGTATTCAGCTTTGTTCGGGTATTTTCCCATGTCATCATAGTTGTGCTTTTAAAGTTGTAGCAACGTTTCGGCAGAATCTTATCCGCCATCATCAGGCTTGTGTATTGTGTTTGTCTGTGAGTCAGACTTTCATAGCCGTTTCAGTTTTAAATTTGGGGTTAACCTACTGCTGTGCCAGAATGGTTTTTTCTTCATCCTGATTGGTTGGAAGTCTTGGTCTGCGTTTATTGGTCTTGGAGTTTGCTGTGTTCTGCTTGATTGGTGTTTCTTATATCTTCTGTCTGTTTTGTGGCTTTTTTTGTCTTGATTGGCTGGCAACATTGTGTTCCTGTATTGGAGGCTTTTAGAGCAGCTTGGCTCCAAGTAAATGGACAACTATCATTTATTAGGAAGCTAGGTTTCATCTGGGTGCCTGGTTGGGGTGTGTTTGAGCTGAAGGTATCAGGGGGGGAATCTGTTTCTGCCCAGATGTTTGCCTGGCTTGTGGTGTGGAGATTTTTTTGTTTGAGAGTGCAGGCTTCCAAATAATTGACAGTCTGGTGGTATCATCTCTTATATTCATGCTTTCAGGTCTTTTTCAATCTCTATGGCTTCTCTGATAATTCTGTGGCTCTGGTTTTTGCTAGGGTTTTGGTGCCATTGAAGTTGATTCTATGACCTGCGGCTTTCATGTGTTGGACCAGTGAGCAAGTGTGTCCCAGCTTTTTTACTGCATTTTTGTGTTCATCCAGGCGGGTACTTATTCTTCTATTGGTCTATCCAATGTATGTGGCCGGGCATGATGCACAGGGGACTTCATATATGCCTTGGTTTTCCAGGTCAATTTTATCTTTAGCATAAAATTGGAAGTATCTAGGCGACGTTTCTATGAAGTCTTATTCATCATCTTCAGGCTTGTGTCTTTGGCTTTGTGCTTTTCGGAGTAATGTGAGCTTGCAGCTGCTTCTTCGTTTTAACTGCTAGTGGGGGTGTGACTTGATTGGGTGGGGGCTTGGCTGTGTTCTGATTGGGTGAGGGTGTGTTCTCATTGGTTGGGGGGTTGGTTGTGTTCTGATTGGTTGGGGGGGTTGGCTGTGTTCTGATTGGCTGGAGGTGTGTTCTGTTCAGATGGGGGCTTGATTGTGCTCAGGTTAGTCTTAGTTGCTGGGGGATTTGAGCTGGTGAGTTGTGATCCTTTTGTTTGGCTTCGTGTTTGTGCCACATCTTCATGGTGGGGGTCAGTTTGCTTCATGTATGGGTCAGAGGGGTTTGAAGCGGGTAGTGATGCAGCTGCAGTACAGCTTGTGTCTTTGGTCACTACCCACTTCAACCCCCCCCAACCCATACATCACTAACCACTTCAAACAGATGAGATTCTGCCAAAACGTTGCTATAACTTTAAAAGCACAACTACAGTGATGTGGGAAAATACCCAAACAAAGCTGAACACCATATATGTGTGTGTGTGTGTGTGTGTGTGTGTGTGTGTGTGAATATACATCTAGTATTAACAGGCTGACTCAAGGCAGTGTATGAATACAAGTAAGAAAAGCACAATATAGTTACAATCAGACAATAAAACTATTCCATAAAATAATAATAAAATATTTTTAACAGCCTGGAAAGTTCCCAAAGCCAATATGAATCTAATTAGTGGCGGAGGGATCATGAAGGGTCTCAAAAGTGGGTTCTATCACCTATAGGCATACTTTCTGGGTTTCCATTGATCTAAAAAAAATGGAGAATTCAATGTTCCTAACCACAACAAGAGAATTGAGAAAGACCCTGATGATATCTAGGAATTAAGCTATGTAAAGGCTTTATAAATTAAACACAACTATTTTAACTATATCTGGAAATATATGTTGTATAACTATGGCATCTCCATTCTCCAGTTCATGGATTCTGTATCATTTATAGTTTCTGAGTAAAGATGACCCAATGTAGAGAACATTGCAAAATCTGCCCTGAGAGGGATACACTGGATACAATAAGATTAGTTAGTGTACCATCCACTGCAGTCTATATTAGTTTTTGTTTTTGATGGAATTATCTCAGATGTGGGAGGACTGGCTGGCCTGAATCTAGACAGTCTAGAACCTATCCATATCAGAATTAATTATGAGCAAATACAGGGAGTCCTTGACTTACCACCATTCATTTAGTGACCATTTGAAATTATAACAACATTGAAAAAAGTGACATGACTGTTTTTTACACTTACGACCTAGGGTCACTTGATTAAAGTTAGGATACTTGGCAACTGGCATATATTTATGATTGTTGCACTATTCTGGGGTCATGTGATCACCTTTTGTGATCCTCTGTCAAGTAAAATTAATGGGGAAGCCAAATTCACTTGATAATCATGTTATTAATTTAACAACTGCAGTGATTCACTTAACAAATGGTCAAAAAATGGGCAAAACTCACTCTACAATCTTGCTTAGCAATAGAAATTTTTGGCCTGATTCTGGTTGTAGTCGAGGGCTACCTGTATCTAAGTTCAGCTGAATTTGATTTTTTAATTTTATAAACTTCAAAATGTTTGCATAAAATTTCACACTAAAAAATGTATGCTTTTCTCCTAGTATATTAGCTTCCCCTAATTCCCTAATTTCCTTAATTATAGTTGTAGGGCGTCCTTTAAATATAGCTTTTTAAAAATCATTTTTTCATCACACAGTGCATTATAGTGTGTTCCGTTTGTACATATACGTGTGTGTACATTCCCTCGGTATGGATTTTATGGATTCTTTTATATATTGGGGGTTTTGCTGAAAAATGCACTACACTTAGAAAATCAAGAATAATCATATGCATACAGTTTCTCCTATGAAACCAAGGTAGGCAGATGCAACACAGTTCCACAAATTCAGATAAAGCAAGTGATCCACCCAATGAAACATATCTTACATAGGTTTTGTACATACCAATTTAACAGTACAGACCTCCAACTCTCGGACTGGTCAACACCCATCAGCATAGCATCAAGGCAATGGGCTTGCAGATTTGAGAGACTATTTCTCCCAAAGATCTGGAAATGACTTTCAAACAGATATCTATGTGGTAAAAAGGCTCTATCCTTTTCAGAAAGCATGAAAAAGATAGGTCAAAAATTTAGTTGTTGGCAACTCTTCAGCTTTTTCATACTAGGCCTTGACCTTCTTTCTAAATAATAAAACAACTGAATATTGTATACTGACCTTTTCTTGATAGATTCTGTAGTTATTTCTTTATTCATCTTTCATGCTCAGTTCAATATGTTCAAGAAGCTGATGTTTGCTTTTATCAGGTACCTTTTATCAAACCAATAAAAGCACCCCAAATTATTTCTGGTTGAAGTTACGTGTCAGAAGTAAATGCTCAATCAGTACACAATGACAATGGCCATTTTTACAAATTGGAACTCAAAGTAATAAGATTATATTTTAATGAATAGAATAAAGCAGTTATGAAGGAGACTTCTTTTGCTTACTTTCATCATCAATGGTGTCTGTTAAGATGTTGATACTAGCTGCAAGATGTTGATATTAATGTTAGTGCATTCCACAACCAGCTACTTAATGCACTGAAATGTACAAGTTTGTGAAAATGAATACTATTACTGCCAGACCAATATGATTACCTGAAATTTTGTTTCATATAAATCCTCAGTCCCCACCCCCCAAATATATATTTTTAAACTTTATAACGATTAACAGCATTGGTTATTTCCTAACTCCATCACATTTACTGTCCTCCATAAATGGTCCCTGCTACCTGTTCAGCCATATTATTGATGTCCATTGATAAAAGCACTCTTGAAGTGTCCATTCATAGGTCTGCATTATCATATTTGTTCTGTAATATTTTAGTCTGCATTAGATACCTTCTAGAGCATTGATAAAACAACATAAAATATTTTTCCACATATTTTACAAACATATCACTAATGTGGAGTAGGAAAGAAACATTTAAGGCTAGGTCACACTGGCCGACGGATGCAAAATGTATGCAAAAAGGACACAGCGGACGAGCAAAATTTCAGGTGTGGCTCCATCCATTGTTATCCGCTCTCAAAAGTGCCCCAAATTTGCATAAACAGAACAAGAAACAACGGAAAGGAACGGACAGGGGTAGTACGTAGCAAGGATGGTAAGCGGATGTTCGTAGGAAGCCTAGTGGATGGAAGCGGATGGAAGTGGATGACACATCCGAAGGGCTTCAGGGGGAGAATAGCGAAGTGGACGTGTAGCGGAAGGAGCGGATGCATATCGGATGATGCGGATGCATATCGGATGCATATCGGATGCGTAGCGGATGCATAACGTTCACTGCGCATGCGGGGAGGATGAATTGCATCAGCTCCGCGGATATAAAAGGATGCAGCTCGCAAGCAGTCAGCATTCAGAGGAAAGATGTGCTGCCACAGACATCTTCGAATAACACCATGGTTCGTCAGTCAGGGAAGAAGAGAAAGCCTGTGCCTACTCCTGCCAGTCCTGGCAAGAAGGACAGAACCACCATCCCACCCCCTGGCACTGACTCTGAAGCTGCTGGTGCTTCTGCTGCTGCTGTTGGTGCTACTGGTGTTAGTGCTGCTGGTGCTCCTGATGTTGCTGCTTCTGGTGCTTCTCCTGCTGGTGCTGCTGGTGCTTCTCCTGCTGGTGCTGGTGGTGCGTCTCCTGTTGCTGCTGTTGCTGGTGCTTCTCCTGCTGGTGCTGCTACTGCTTCTCCTGCTGGTGCTGCTGCTGCTGCTGCTGTGAGGGACCAGCCCCAAGGCCCTCAAAGCCCTGCTGCTGAAGGCCCTGAAGCCCCTGCCAGAGGGAGGAAGAGGCAAGGCAAGGAGAAGGGAGAGAGGAAACAGTACTCCATTTCCGAGGACCATGAGGAGGAGGTGCTGGAATGGCTGAGGGAGAACGAGTACCTGTGGAGAAAGGGCCACAGGCTCTATCGTGACACCAAGGGGAAGCAGGCAGCGTGGAGAGACAAGGCAGAGAGCCTGGACTATACTTCAGATGTACTCCTGGGATGGTGGAAGCACATGCACACCTGGTATGGCAAGCTGCACCTGAAGAAATCTGGCCAGGCAGCTGTCAAGCTCACTGACCGGGAGATGTACGTCATGGCCAAGTACAGCTTCCTGGAGGATGAGGTCCACCACCGAGGAGCAGCCCCTCTGTCAACCCTCTCCCTCAGACAGCCCAAAGAGAGCCACTCCTCTTCCATCCAGGAGATAGCTTCCATGTCCAGGCAGGTGTCTTTGGAGGGCCCCACGGCAGAGATCCCCCCCGACAGCTGCATTCCCCATGCCAGAGGACGTGGAGGATTCCCTGTCTCAAATGGAGCAAGAAGAAGCAGCAGCCAGAAACCAACCCACCCCCATCCCCACTCCCAGCTCCACAGGACGCAGGCAGAGGCAGACTGGAGGGCCAGAGCCACACTGTCCTGCTGGAGATCAGGGACACGATCAAGACCAGCATAGATCTTCTCTCTCAGTTGGTCCACAGTGATATGCCATCCTCTAACCGCAAGCCCTTCATCACGTATGTGAGCCAGACCCTCATGGGCCCGCCCGAGGCCTAGTACCAGGTGATGAAGGAGAAAATCACAGCACTGCTGCACCAACCTCCAGGCCCAGCTGAACCTGCTCCGACCCACTCCAGGACTGCTCCTCCACCCCAGGCAATGTCACAGCCCTTCCACAGCTTTCAACAGCCCCTCACCTAGCAAGGCTACGAGTACCAGGACTTCCCACAGCAGAGGCAGCCCTTCCCAGTCCAGGCCCAGGTACATCGCACGCCACAGACGCCTCACCTCGCCCAGCTGCAGACCAGACAGCCCCATAACACTCCTCCTTCCTCCACCCCACAGTCAAGCCCCTCAACAGAAAATCTGTCTTCAGTACTGTGCCTGACATCCCAGGTCCTTGAGGAAGGGCCTCTCAACCTCACGGGACTGAGTCAGCTCTCTGAGAGCTTCCTGAACACACCATCTCCTGTTGTACTCTCGGGGCCAGGCACCCCAATGGCGCCTCAGACCAGCACTCCAGCCACAGCCACCTCCACAGTTCTTGGCCGCTTGACAGCTGAGACCATGGACATGCCTCAGAGTGACTGAGAATAGTGCCAGAGACTGAGTTGTTACCTGTTCACCTTATCTTTGCTTAAAGACACTTTCATTTTGCTTTTTTAATAAAGTCATACAGTTTACTTAAGACAGTTGTTAATAAAGGTCATCTTTGCTTCACACACTTGGTTCATTTATTTACTTAATAAAGTGTTGGTGAAAACTTTGAAAAAAGGGTTAAGCCTTTGCATGCTTGTGGGATAGGTAAGGATAGTTGTGGGATGGGTAAGGATAGTTGTGGGATGGGTAAGGATAGTTGTGGGATTGATAAACCTCCAATGCAAGCATAGTGGAACTGTATGGTCCACCCTCCCAGCTGCCACACATATGGCCCTTTATTATCAATAACAATTTATTCATTGATCAACACATTTCGACATAAACAAAGCTCTTTATTAATGCCCTATTCATTGTAAGGCCACTCAACATACATGGCACAATCTCATCAGTGTTATGAGACAGGCTGAAGGAAGCATCCATTAAGCATCTACCATCCTGTCTTGCCACTCCACTGCTCCAGCTGGGAAGTTGCACCAGTGTTTCAGGAGGTTGCGCTGCTTCTTCCCTTCACGTGAAGCTCTGTTGGGGTCTTGCACATCCACAGTGTCTATCAGGTTCCGTCCTTGCCTCCATTCACCAGGCTCCATGTCTCCATTGCCTTGTTGGCGGTCCACAAGCCTGTTCTGCAAGACTGGGTAGCGGGTGCATAAGTTTGTGCAGGATGCAGCAAGTTTCCACGATGCTCCTCACAGTCTGTGGGCAATGCTGCATGGTGGTGAGAAGTATCTGGAAACTGTTGGCCAGGATGCCAAAGGCGTTCTCCACCACCCGTCTTGCCCTGGACAGCCTGTAGTTGAAGATCCTCTCTTAATGGATGAGGTATGTGGAACTGTAGGGTTTCATGAGGTAGGTTCTGAGGGAGAAGGTGTCATCCCCCACGATGAAGTAGGGCACATCTTGTGTGTCATTGGGTAGGGGGTCTGGATCTGGAAAACCCATGATGAGGTTGCGTTCCAGCCCCTCCTTGAGGTCAATGGCGTTGTATACCTGGCTATCTGAGCGTGACCCGTTGCCTGAAGCATCGATGTACATGAACTTGTAGTCAGCATCAACCATGGCAAAGAGGATGATACTGAAGAAGCGCTTGTGTTTGTGATAAGAGGACCCTGAGTTGGCTGGAGCTTTGCAGGCCACATGCATCCCATCTATGGCTCCAACGGTGTGGGGAAAGTTCCACCTTTGATACCACTGCTCTGCAACTTTCCTCCAGCCTTCTTCAGTGGTGGGGTACTGGAGGAGCTCCTCCACGTATTCTTCAATGATGGCCTGCACCACTTCTCTGACCACTTTGCTGATGCTGTTGTGTGGTACCCTCCACGCATACTGCATGTTTCTGCATGTGGTTCTAGAGGCCAGGTGGCGCAGAGTCAGTGCCACCTTCAGTCCAGGGTGCAGGCTGGGATGGAAGTTGGCGCTCAGCTTGGTCAACCTGGGTCTCAAACGCTCCACAATTTCATCAAACATGGCTGGTGGCATCCTCATGAAGTTCTGGAATGCACGAGTGTCTTCATTCCTCAGCTCCACCATCAGCTTGTCATAGAGTCCAAACTCCACTCCTCTCCCGATCCATCTTCGGACCTAGACAGTTCTTGGATGTCTCCTTCTTCTCTTTGCGTAGAGAAGGTGAAACAGTCTGAAGAGGGCTTGGTTCTCGTGTTGAATGTTGGCAGCCACCATAAGGAGTGTGTGATGATCCATGGTGGAGATCAATGTGGAAAAGCAAGAGCAAGGCTGAAGAGGTCTGTACACCACAGCTGCTGGACTGATAGTGAGATCCAGGTAATTTCCTCCCCCTTTTTATAGGAAATATCAGTATTCCGCTCGGTGTCCTTCCACATACTCTAGGAATACTCCAGACATCCTAAATATCCGAGATACGTCCAATATACAAATGTTTTGTCCATTTTAACGCTTTATATACGAGATCCATCCACTTACATCCTTTCTATTTCCGTGCTACTAACACTGTGTGGACGTTCCGTGTACCTTTCGCTTCCTCCCTCTTTCCGTTTTCAGCTGCAGTGGATGTGAGTTGAGGTGATGGCCAGAGGATGCTGAGAGGATACAGCGGACGTGTAAAGGATGACAACGGACGTAGAACGTTTGTTGCCTGTATGTGTTGCGGATGTAGATTGTATGCGGCGGAAAGTTCATCCGCTCAAAAAGTTTTGTGCAGCTCAAAACTTTTTGAGCGGATGAAATAGCAGTAGACGGATGTTTGACGGATAGAGCGTATGAAACACTTATGCAGTGAGTACACAATGGATGCATCGCGTTTTTCAACAGATGGCAAGCTTTTTTGTCCATTTTACATCCTCTTTGCATCCATTAGTGCAGTGGGACATGGGCTTTAGATATTTAAGGATCAATTTTGTATCACACAGCAGTTAAAACACATATCCAGACTAATTCAAATACGCAAAATCACAGGAGTATTTTGAAACTAAATTAGTTTGGAAACATTTCTAGATTGACACATCTCTTCTCCACAGATAGGACAGCACTTATCGCCTACTGTTAATTTTGTGCAGGTTATAGTGTACAGTATCTGACTTTTTCAATAATAAATTTCCCAAATGCTAACATCAAGGGGGAAAGCAGCACTTAAGGAAAGGTTAAACAAAAATGCTGAAACACCTTTGTAAACTGACATGGATAATGTTTAATGTAAGGTAGAAGAATTTGTTAGAAATCACTTTCTTTCACTAGCATTACCACAGTAATATATTTAACATAGACATTTACATGCTTTGCATTTTAAGTGTTTCTGAAATTCAAGCACCAAGTCTGCCCATTTTAGTTGCACCATCAGATGTAATGAGTTATGGCACTATCGGCATGTTGATAAGCTATAGCCCCAAAGAAGAACAAGGGGAAAGCATAAAAAATATGGCCAGAGGATGGGATAAAATTATCAGCGAGTGTGTTTTCCTGTTTGGTTTTAATCTACATTTAATTAAATTCTTATCTTCTGTGTACTTATGGTCGCATTTGAATGGCGAGACTGCATTCATTATGAATGGTAAAACTTAACTCAGAGAACATTTCATGTGCTTCCTTATAAGGAGGAGAAGAATGCTTTCTTTATTCTTTCAACTTAGGTCGAATTAAAGAAGGGTTAAGTTTTTTTGGAGGGGGGGCTTAAGTGCTACTGCATGATTAACATGAAGGTTAAACAGAATAAAGAAAAAGTAAACTTTAATCAATATATTACTCTATTAGTATTTACAATTTGGAACACAAATGCATGCATGAATGTGTACCACATGTATGTATGCATGCACAAACATCCACACACAAAATTAGATATTTTTTTTTACTTTCTGTAGGAAAAAAAATATCGTAAAAAGAAATTGTCTTTTATTTTGCATTATCTCTCAAGAATATCAGATCACGGATTCAGAAGGATAATATTTTAGTCCTCTCCATTATCACTGTAATTCTTTCAACTTGAATGTAAGAAGCAGGATTAATTTTTTATGTTAGTCGCTATTTCAGTTAACTCCCTATCCTTCGTTCACCTTGTGTCAGCAGCCCATTTTCTGTTTATCTAACACAACTGCAACCTCCCTATAGTTCTAGAGAAATCCAAGTAGCATAAAGTATATGTAGACTCTAGAGCAGGGATGTGAAACTCAATTTCATTGAGGGCTGCATCAGAGTTGTATTTGACCTCGGGTGGGGGACGTGGCCAGGATAGACGTGGCCAGCTTGATGTCACTCGTGTCAGGGGTGATTGTGGTGGCCTAAGTGTTTGCAGCCCTCCTGAGCTCCATTTTCACTGGTAGAGGCACCATGGGCTGTTTCTTCGCTGTTTTCGCGGCAGCCCCAGGGGCCAGATATACACACCCTGTGGGCCAGAATGCGGCCCCTGGCCTTGAGTTTGATACCCCTGCTCTAGAGCTTAGATCATGTGATCTTTTCAACATTCAACAGAGAGTTGTTGGATGAGATTGAACACCTACTCAATCTAATATTTTTTCCTCATCCTAGTAGATGACATTCCTCAATGGAATTGTCACAAATAGAATATAAGGGCAACAACCATCCCGACCTCTGTTAGAAGCTTCCTCGAATATATTAGCATTTACAAATGAAATATAAATCCCGCCAATGAATAAAATTTCTATAAATAATTGTAATATTTATTTTTAATGCTTAACTATTTATTCATTCTACTTATATAGCTGCCCATCTCACTTTTATGGGATTCTAGGTGGCTTACAGAAAAAAAATAAAAATAAAAACACAATATAAAAATAGAAACACATAGCAGTTGGGCATAACCTAACCTGTCATCCACCCAATCAGAAGATAAGCTCTAAGCCACAACCAGGGCCAATTTTTAAAGACCTTATGAAAGGCCAATAGAGGCAAGGTTAATTTAATCTCAGAGAGAATGATGTTCTATAAGGTAAGTCCTGTTGCAGAAAAGGGCTTCTCCTTTTGGGCCTTGGAAGCTAAACCCCTTTAGCCGACAGTACCTGGAACATGCCCTTCCTGCCAGATAGAAACTATTGGGGAAATATTGTCCAATAAGTAACCAGGTCCTAAGCCTTCAAGAGCTTTAAATATGACAACTAGGACCTTGAATCATACCTCTAAGTTCACGAGAAGCACACTGGGAGCCAATGCAGCTCATGGATCAGTGGTATCACATTGCAGGAGATCACCAGGCTGAGACCAAGGGAAGGGTCAAATGTGTGAAAAGTCACAAGTCTCTGTGAATCTGCAAGAGATTTAAATCTTGACCACCTTGAATGCCTCTCCTATATCCCATGCCTTTCCCTTGACTGCTATTTGGTCAGATTCTTGCAGAGAACTTAAACTTGCAATAAATTTTTATACTCATTTCAACTGCCTGAATCTCCTGATTTCCCTGGTATTTGACATACATGTACTGAATAACTGGTTTCAATAACTATCTGACATTGCTGCATTTTGCACCAATATGGAGATCACAAGGGCATGAGTGATTGTGAAATATCCCTCCCCCCACCAATTCAGGAATAGGCACAGTTGATGCAGAGCTTGAAACACAAAATGATGGAATTTTCTGGGAACTATCAAGTCCAAAATCTAAGACCCCATGAGTCCTGCTTGGGTTGAGTTTGCTGCGTTCAACGCAGTTTTCACTCCGGTCCGCACCCCTGGTGGGAGCACGAACCACTCTCATTGGTTGATGCTGTTTGACAGCCAGCTATAAAAGGAGCTGTCAAACGGCATCAGCTGTTGCTGCCAGCTGACTGCCTATTAACTCAGCAGCCACGGCAATCCTTTATTCTCACAATAAAGTTTCTTGACTGTTAGCTCTGTGTTCGCCTCAGTAATTACCGCCACTCTACAACACTGGCGACGAGGGCGGGATACGAATAAGAGCCAGCCGGACAAGAGCAGCTGAGCTCAGTCACTTTCAAAAAGAGCCGAAGCCACTATGAGCTGACTGTCACTGCTGCAGGCACTATTTCACGAGTGCGAAATTCAACCTCCCTGCTGAGGAGACAGACATTGCCAATACAAGATGACTTCAAACCATGCGTTCCCGCCTTTCAGGCCATCGGCTGAGACCTGGGAGGCCTATAGGAACCATTTGACTGCTTCCTGGACGCTATAGACCTCACTGAAGCTTCAGCCCATAGGAAAAAGTCCTATTTCTTCAGTTTTTGCAGAGCTGCAGTATTTGATACTGCCATGGCATTGGTAGCTTCGTGTCCTGTCAGGGAAATTCCTTGGGGGGAGTTACAAGAGATCCTGTCCAATCATTATTTCCCCAAACCATCTCAAATTGCAAGAAGGCATGCCTTCAGGTGACGAATTCAGGCTGAAGGAGAGACTATCAGTGAATATATGGCTGCCCTGAGGTCAGCTGCCTTACATTGTGGGTTTAGAGACTATCTAGAGGATATGCTTTTAGACCAAATAGTCTGTGGAGTTACAGACTTAAGGCTGCAAAGGCGGCTGTTTGTCAAAAGGGACCTAACCCAGCAGTAGCCATCGAAGAATCCCTGGCTGCTGAGCTATCTGCATTGTCTGCAGCAGAAATCCAGGGAAGCCCCATCAGACAGAGTAGTTCAGCAGTCCATTTTGACAAGGTTTCTCCAGAGGAGAGCTCTGAGGAATCGAACGATGTAAATCACCTCAGACAACAGAAACCCCTTCTAGAGGAAACGAGGCCAAAACCCAACTCCCCCCCCCCAGCAGCTGCCCATCTGCCTGAGCTGTGGAGGAAACCACCTCAAGGCATCCTGCAAATTCAGGAATGCCATCTGCTTGAATTGCCAAAGGAAGGGTCACTTAGCCAGGGTCTGCCAAGCTGGGAAAACTTTTCCGCAGAGGCCTCAGACATCCCCCATCTTTCAAAGACAAGTTGAAGACTGCAATACCTGTTACCACTCCAATCAGACAAACAAAGGCTCTAACAAAATCAGTATTTTTGTTTCCCTAGAAGGTAAACCCTGCAAGATGGAAGTTGACATAGGCTCTGCTCTATCCATCATTTCCTGAGAGACCCTAAAGAGGCGACTACCAAGACTATCAAAGAAGAAGCTCCTCGACTGCCACCTGACTCTGCGTGATTACCAAGGCAGAACCATCCCAGTCCTCGGAAAAGGCAAGTTTTTTATTCAATTCAAAAACTTTAAAGGTCACTTGCCTCTAGTTGTAGTGGATGGTGCCCTCCCTAGCCTGTTAGGATTAGATTAGTTCCCTGCTCTTGGTCTCAACGTAACAGGCATCCATTATATTTTAAATACTGAAGTGGATACCTTATTCAAAGACTATGCTGATGTATTCAGAGAAGGTTTGGGGTGTTACTCAGGCACCCCAATATCATTCAATATAAATCCTCAGGCAATACCAATCTACCTGAAACCTCGTAGAGTGCCCTTTGCAATTCGCCCCAAGTTGGATAAGGAACTAGACAAACTAATCAAACAAGGGGTATTGGAGCCTGTGGACTTTGCGAAATGGGAGACCCCCATAGTTACCCCACTTAAAAAAGATGGTAGCGTGAGAATCTGCGCTGATTACAAGACCTCCCGGAATAGATACCTACAAATCAGCGCCTATCCAGTCCCCATCATACAACACCTTTTGCATTCTTCTGAATCTGGGACTATTTTTGCAAAACTAGACATGTCACAGGCATACCAACAGTTCCCTGTAGATGACCAAGCAGCAGAACTTCAGACTATAGTAACACACAGGGGCACTTTTAGGTGCAGGCACCTCCAGTTTGGTGTGAGCATAGCCCCTGGGATTTTCCAATCTTTAATGGAGAGGCTACTCCAAGGACTCCCAGGCATAGTCCCCTATTTCATTGATATTTTAATTTCAGCCATAGACAAACCTCAATTGTTACAAAGGGTCAGAGCAGTTCTTGATCGCTTCAGACAACATGGTCTAAAGCTCAAAAAGGACAAGTGCACCATCGCCACTAAATAAGTAGATTTTTTGGGGATATAGAATTGACGCCTCTGGAATACACCCAATTGAGTCCAAAGTCAGGGCCATCCACGAGGCACCCACACCTTCCAACAAGACTGAGCTCCAAGCTTTCTTAGGGCTTCTCAACTTTTATGCTGTATTCCTCCCTCACAAAGCTTCCATTGCAGAGCCTCTGCACAGACTTTTGGACAAACAATCCCCTTGGCATTAGGGACCTAAAGAAGCCCATGCTTTCCATGCTGTCAAATCTTTGCTCACAACCAAAGCGGTACTAATACAGTTCAATCAACAGCTACCCTTAGCTGTTCAATCAACAGCTACCTGCAGACGCTTCTCCTTTTGGCATAGGGGCTATTTTGAGTCATAGACTTCCAAATGGTTCTGAGACACCCATTGCCTTTTTCTCCAGAACCTTTTCTTCAGCTGAGTGCAACTACAGCCAGATTGACAAGGAGGCTTTGGCTGCAGTTGCTTCTGTCAACAAATTTCATGAGTTCCTCGATGGGCACCATTTTGAATTAATCACCAATCACAAGCCTCTGTTAGGCCTTTTGTCTGGTGAAAAACAAACCCCACAGATTTTGTCCCCAAGGATGACTAGATGGATTTTATTCCTGGCTGCTTATTCATACATGCTGATTCATCAACCCGGAAAAAACCTTTGCCACGCTGACACTCTCAGCCGCTGCCCTCTGCCTGTTCCTGTTGAAGATCCAGCACCAATCCTGTTGTGTTCAAGATCAACGATCTCAATCTTCCCGTTACTGCTTTTGACATTGCTACTCACTCTTCAAGGGACAAGGTAATTGCCCAAGTTCTGGACTGGGTGGGAAGGAGGTGGCCAGCAATCCTTTATGCCCCTGAATTCCTGCCCTTCAAGGCTCGCCAGCAGGAACTATCATCTCTGCAGGGCTGTTTACTGTGGGGAACAAGGGTAGTCATACCTTCCAAACTGCAGGGCTCAATTCTGAAGGTCCTGCATGAAGGCCATCCTGGCATTGTTAGGATGAAGGCTCTGGCTCGCAGTTACGTGTGGTGGCCTGGCATGGATGCCCAGATCTCCAGCTGGGTGAGCGCTTGCCAGCCCTGCCAGGCTACCAGGCCAGCTCCACGCATTTCAACTCCTGGCAGGTGGAAGGATGCTGGAGCCCCTTGGTCCCAGCTGCATATTGATCTAGCCGGTCCTGTACATGGGCGTACATTCCTGGTAATGGTAGATTCCTTCTCAAAGTGGATAGACTTGGCCCTGCTGCCCTCAACAACCACTCAAGCAGTTACAAAGGCCCTAACTAGGGTATTCATTACCCATGGCATCCCTAACACCACTGTGTCCGACAATGGGCCCCAATTCACCTCCTTCGAATTTGAAATTTATGTAGCCAACCTGGGAATCAGGCATGCCCTTACAGCTCCCTTTCACCCTGCTAGTAATGGGATGGCTGAAAGGGCAGTCAGGTCTGTTAAGGAGGCCCTGGAGATGTTTGGCCAAGCTGACTGGCACTCTAAACTTTCTAGGTACCTGCTAGCTCAATATACAACCCCCTGTGTCACTACCAACAAGTCCCCGGCCGAGTTCCTTATGGGCAGACGCCTAAGAACCACCCTAGATAGGTTATATCCTCATTATGCCCCAGTCACCCCCTTAGGGTCTGATAACCAGACCAGGAAATTTGCCATGCATGACCAAGTTTATGCCCGCAATTACACAGGCCACCCTTTATGGGTACCAGGGCAAGTCGTGGCAGTAACTGGCACTAGGTCCTATACGGTTTTACTGGAGGACGGTCGTACCTGGCACCGGCACATCGACCAGCTAAGGAGGTGCTGGAGAGTGGCTATCGACGACCTCTGTTGCCTGCCAACTGACACAGACCCACCGACGTTCGCCAAAGCTATTCCGGGGCACTGCGAGCGAGGGGACTTACCTGGACCATCACCTGACCCTCTACCAGAATCACCCGTCGACAAGGTTCCAGTCATGCCAAGCTCCGATGCAGCCCAGGAAGCTGCTTCTCTGCTGCAGCTCCACCAGGACTGAGACGATCCAGCCGCCTTCACAGGCATCCGGCCTACTTGAAGGACTATGCATGCTCCTAGCCAGGGGAAAGGAGTGCTGCGTTCAACGCAGTTTTCACTCCGGTCTACACCCCTGGTGGGAGCGCGAACCACTCTCATTGGTTGATGCCGTTTGACAACCAACTATAAAAGAAGCTGTCAAACGGCATCAGCTGTTGCCACCAGCTGACTGCCTGTTAGCTCGGCAGCCGTGGCAACCCTTTATTCTCATAATAAAGTTTCTTGACTGTTAGCTCCATGTTCGCCTCAGTAATTACCACCACTGTACAACAGAGTTGAAGCCTGTTTATCCCATTCAGGCCCTGTTGGCCCCTCAGTACTGAGACAGAACCTCTGTGGCACACCCAGGCAGCCTGTGATGAAGATATAAAATTGGGTCTCATTAACCTACTGATAATTTAGCCCAAAGTCAGATGACCTCATTCAGTGGTTTCATGTAAATGTGAAACAGGAGGGAAAAAAATACCAATGTATTGTTTTTGTCTTTGACTGTTTTTAATTTAGCTGTGTTTTAATTTCATAGGTCAAATGTGTAACCTATGACCCAAAGAGATGGTAAGTTCCATTCCAATGTATTGTTTTGGGCTCAAGTAGAAACTAGACTGCTTGTCTGGTATACTTTAATTTGGATACTTTCATTGTTTAATATTTTGTACTCAATGGCCCAAATGGCCTCTTCCAATTCTGTAGTTCAATGATTCTAAGAAAAAAAAAAGCAATAATAAAATTCTCAATTTTCCTATGACTCGCAAAGGCATTTATTTTTCTGGATGAACATTTCCAATGATTTCCTGGAATGGTACTTGATTCAGTAGTAATATAATGTGTGATCTTAAGACAATGGATACCAGTTCAACCACTTCGTATTTTTTGACTTATGACTGGAATTGGGACCAAAATTTCTATTGCTATGCAAGGTGGTTATTAAGTGGGTTGTGCCCAATTTTACAAACTTTTTTTTGCCATGGTTGTTAAGGGAATCATGTTGTTAAACAAATCCAGCTTCCCCCATTGGTTTTCTGGGAAGATTGCATATGGCAATCACAAAGCACCTTGGACTGCTGTAATCCATCGTATACATGTGATAGCTGCCAACCAACCAAATTTTGCTTATGCAATCATGGGGGTGCTTCAACAGTCATAAGGGCAAGGATAGGTCTTTCAATGTCATTGCATCTTTGAATGGTCACTAAACGAATGATTGAAAGTCAAGTATTACAAATAATAGATATCTTTTTACTGTCTGCTTTTCCAGTTGTAACTATGATTTTTCTTCTCAAAACAATTTTCAGCTTCTACATAAAACATGAATAATAAACACAAACAAGCAAACAAGAAGGGTACTAAACCCATGTAGCATCCCGCTCTATTTACTTTATGTACTACTCATCAGTCCCTTTGTGTATTTATTGTAGATCAGCCCTGCCCTCCAAATATATAAATTTATAGTTTCCTTGGCAAATTGCAGCAGAGCCCTATCAAAGTACCCAATCAGCTCAAAACCTCAATGACCCTACAGGATCAGCAGTGCTAAAGAGATGAGACAATTTATTTGTGGCTCAGCTATGTTGCACTTCAAACCACAGCAAAACTACTTATTTCTCTTTTTGGGGGGCAGAGATGGGAAGGAGTGAACAATTGACTGTAATGATGTAAAATGATGCAGATTCTTCTGTTCAAACTCTGAATACTCACTCCTTACATAGTGCCATCAATCCAGTTGTCCTAAACTGAAAGTTAAAGGTATAAAATTATAATTCATCGTGACTTGAAAAACTAGAGATAGACACACACTGCTTATATATAGACAATTTTGAATGTAGAAGGTTCAGGTTGACCAGTAAAAGACACTGATGTGAAAAATTAGATAATACTACCCTGAAGGGACCAATATATTGATCTCATATAAAAGTATTTTCTATATTCACGTACATTAATTTTCCATTGTGCAACCTGTGAGCCAGCTTCAGCTCATACAGTTTTATATTAGCACTTGATCCCTGCAGGAAATTGATTTGAGGTTAAATTATAAGCATTATTTGTGAGAATTTCGCTTGCATAATAACAGGTTTTGAGTAAATAGAGACAGCGTAATGCAAGAGAGATGCTTTATTTATCCCCAGCATTCATTAGTGAGGGCAAGGACCATAACTCATAAGAAGTGAAACAATGAATTATGATGCACCTATCCTCTCAAGGCAACAACAAATGTAAATAAAATGGCAGCACAGTACATGTCACAAATTTGAAAGAAGCATATTGTTTTATTAAAAGCCTTTGACTTCTATGATAAAAATGTCAAGGGCTGCTTATGAAGCCTATAATATCAACAGTCGTTTCATTTAATTATTTCTCACAACTATCATTCTGTGCCAAGATTTCTCATTACTGAAAATATGTATGTGAAATGTGGACAGTAACAGCAAGATTAATTTGATTCTTTTAGCTATATATGTCTCAATGTTCCAGAATTATATCAGAAACAAAAAGTATCCTTCTTCTTATCTTGTGTTTCCTTCCATATAATCTATTTTGTCTGTATCATCTCAAAGATATTTTTAAAGAAATCTAATTGGATTTTGAGCTTTGGGTTAAAATATTAAAACTGCAAGAAGTTAAATGATTGGTCTGAATAAGCTTATAGGCATCCCATATCTTTGCTGCATTAGTAAACAATGAAATTACAGTAGATTATTGTCCTGTGTGGCTGAGTAAAATTTTGGAAAGTGAGTACTACATCCAGAAATGTTTTTGTTACCCTTTCAAAGTCACTTCTAATTAAAAATGGAAGTACAAACATTACTTCTTTTTGTACTCTTCAATGAGAATAATGGATGTTGACGTCAGATCATCAAGTGCCAAGTTCACGGTAAAAATAGGGGACATAAATCAGTAGCATTAATGTATCTGCATTAGTTTTAAGTTATACAGAAACACAAAATATATTAAAAGATGCTTCCAACAAAGTTGGAAGTGACTAAAGCCCCTGTCACACTGCACCAACGGATGCAAAGAGGATGTAAAACGGACAAAAAAGCTTGCTATCCATTGGTTAACGCGATGTACTCACTGCCTCCGTTTTGCTTCCTCTCTATCCGTCCAGCATCCGTCTATTGACGTTTCATCCGCTCAGAAAGTTTTGGGCTGCCCAAATCTTTTGCGCGGAAAATGTATCCAATTCGTCTGTTCTGCATCCGCTACGCATCCACAACGCATCCGTTACGTACCCGCTATATCTGCTAGGCATCCGCTGCGCATCCGCGCAGCTCGCATCTGCTCGGACGCAGGGAGGAAGCGGAACGGAGGCAGAACGGATGCAGAACGGATGCCAAGCGGATGCAGCATGGAAACAAAGTGTTTAAAATGGAAAAAACGTTCGCAGAAGGGACCTATCTCGGATATTAAGGATGTCTACAGGATGCCTAGAGGATATCTAGAGGATGCAAAGGGACACCTATACTGCCTATAAAAAGGGGGAGAAACTCGTCTGCATCTCACTTTCAGCCCAGCAGCCCAGCTGTGCAGACGTCTGCAGCCTTCATCTGACCCTTGCTCTTCCACAGCATCCAGTCATGTCAACCGTGGATTGTAACACAATCCTTTTGGCAGCCACCATCCTTCTGCAACAGTGTGAAGCTATCTACAGGCTCTGTGAACTCTACTACGGGAAGAAAAGGAGGCGGCCAATAAGCATCTCGGTATGAAGACGGATCAGGAGAAGAGCAGAGTATGGGCTGTACAACAAGCTGATGGTGGAGCTCAGGAACGAAGACACTCGGGCATTCCAGAACTTCATGAGGATGCCTCCAGCCATGTTTGACGAAGTTGTGCAGCGCCTGACACCCAGGTTGACCAAGGCAAACACCAACTTCCAGCCCAGCCTGGAACCTGGGCTCAAGGTGGCACTCACTCTGCACCACCTGGCCTCAGGGACCACGTACAGGAGGGTGCCACCCAACACCATCAGCATTGTGGTCAGAGAACTGGTGCAGGCCATCATCGAAGAATACCTGCAGGAGCTCCTCCAGTGCCCCTCCACTGATGAAGGGTGGAAGAAAGTTGCAGAGCAGTGGTACCAGAAGTGGAACTTCCCACACACCATTGGAGCCATCGATGGGAAGCACATGGCCTGCAAAGCTCCAGTCAAGTTGGGCTCCACTTATTTCAACTACAAGGGCTTCTTCAGCATCGTCCTCTTTGCCATGGTCGATGCTGACTACAAGTTCATGTACATCGATGCTTCAGGCAGCAGCTCATGTTCAGATGCCCAGGTATACAACGCCAGTGACCTCAAGGAGGGGCTGGGAGGTAACCTCATCATGGGCTTTCCAGATCCAGACCCCCTGCCCAACGACACGCAAGATGTGCCCGATTTCATTGTGGGGGATGACGCCTTCTCCCTCAGAACCTACCTCATGAAGCCCTACACCTCCAAATGCCTCACCCGTGAAGAGAGGATCTTCAACTACAGGCTGTCCAGGGCAAGGCAGGTGGTGGAGAACACTTTTGGCATCCTGGCCAATAGGTTCCAGGTACTTCTCACCACCATGCAGCATGACCCAGAGACTGTGAGGAGCATCGTGAAAGCTTGCTGCATCCTGCACAATCTCATGCGCAACCGCGACCCACTCTTGCAGAACAGGCTCGTGGACCTCCAACAAGGCAATGGGGACATGGATCCTGGGGAATGGAGGCAAGGGCGAAACCTGATAGACACTCAGGATGTGCAAGGCCCCAACAGAGCCTCACATGAAGGGAAGAAGCAGCGCAACCTCCTGAGACACTGGTGCAACTCCCCAGCTGGAGCAGTGGAGTGGCAAGACAGGATGATAGATGATTAATGAGTGATTCCTTCAGCCTGTCTCATCACACTGATGAGATTGGGCCATGTATGTTGGGTGGGCCTACAATGAACAGGGCGTTTAATAAAGAGTTGTGTTTATGTTGACATGTGTGGATGATTATTACATTATTATTGATAATAAAGGGCCATATGTGTGGCAGCTGGGAGGGTGGACCATACAATCCCACTATGCTTGCACTGGAGGCTTATCTATCCCACTGCTATCCTTACCCATCCCACAGCTATCACCCATCCCACAGGTATCCCTGCCCATCCCACTGCTATCTTAACCCATCCCACAAGCATGCAAAGGCTTAAACCATTTCTAAAAGTTTCCACCAAGATTTTATTAAAAAAAAGAAATGAAGCAAGTGTGTGAATCAAAGATAAACTTTATTGAACAACAAGCTGTAAAACAAAAATGACCCAAGTCAAGTGTCCAAATAAACTCTAAAGGTAGCCAGCTACCCAGTCTCTGGCACTCTTATTGGTCACTCGGAGGTGTGCCCAGTCTCAGGGGTGAAGGGTCCAGGTGCTGTGGAGGTGGGTGGTGCTGGAGTGTTGGTCTGAAGCACCACTGGGGTGCCTGGCCCTGAGAGTACAACAGGTGACAGTGTGTTGAGAAAGCTCTCAGACAGCTGCCTCAGACCCGCGATGCTGAGAGGTCCTTCCTCCATGCCATGGGGTGTCAGCCCCAGTACTGATGACAGATGTACTGAGGCCGGGCTTGGCTGTGGGGTGGAGGAAGGAGTAGTGTAGTGGGGCTGTCTGGTCTGCAGCTGGGTGTGGACTGGTGTGGGTGGCATCGGTGGTGTGGGTGGCATCGCTGTCGTCAGTGGCATCATTGTCATGGCTGGCATCGGTGGCATCAGTGGAGCCGGTGGCAACGGTGTCGCCCGATGTCTCTGTGCCTGGGCTGGGAAGGGCTGCTGCCTGTGCTGCTGGACCTCCTGCTAGCCGTAGCCCTGGTAGGTGAGGGGTTGTGGGAAGCCTTGCTATGGGAGGGACATCACCTGGGGTGGAGGAGCAGACCTGGACTGGGTGGGAGCAGGTTCCTCTGGGTCTGGAGGGTTGTGAAGCAGCTCCGTGATCCGTTCCTTCACCACCTCCATGTTCACTCTTCCTCCATGTTCCTGAGGGTCTGGTTGACATAGGTGAGGAAGGGCTTGCGGTTGGAGGATGAGGAGTCGGTGCTGACCAGCTGAGAGAGGAGATCTATACTGGTGCGGATGGTGTCCCTGATCTCCAGCAGGACAGTGTGGCTCCGCCCCTCCTGCTGTTTGGCTCTCTGCTTTTCTGTGGAGGCGGAGCTGGGGGGGCGTAGGTGAGGGGTGTAGCTGATGCAGCTATGACTGTGGTGGACTCGATGTCTCCTCTCTCCCACCGCACCAGGGAGTCCTCCACACGCTCCACCACACTTTCAACACCTGCCCAGGGGTTCTCCGCCGTGGCATGCTCCACAGAAACCTGCCTGGAGACAGGGACTGACTCTCGGCCGGAAGAGGACTGGGTCTCAGCAGGCTGCCGGAGAGAGAGGGTAGACAGAGGGGCTCCTGGTGCTCCTCGGTGGCGGATCTCATCCTCCAGGAAGCTGCACCTGGCCATGACGTAGGTCTCTCTGTCCGTCAGCTTTACTGTGGCCTGGCCAGATTTCTTCAGGTGCAGCTTCCCGTACCAGGTGTGTATATGTTTCCACCAGCCGAGGAGCACCTCCGAAGTGTAACCCATACTCTCCACCCTCTCTCTCCAAGCAGCCTGCTTCCGCTTCGTGTCCCTGTACAGCTGGTGTCCCTTCTGCCACAGATAGTCATTCTCTCTCAGCCACTCCAGCATCTCATCCTCGTGTTCCTCCTCAATGAAGTATTGCCTCCTCTCCCGTCCCCGCATACGCCTCTTCATCCCTTTGCCAGGACCACATGGGCCCTCATCAGAGGGGCTCCCAGGTGGTAGGGGCTGCTCCTCCACACCACCAGCAGCAGCAGCAGCAGGATCATCATCATCAGCAGCAGCAGCAGCAGCAGGATCATCATCATCATCATCAGCAGCAGCAGCAGCAGGATCAGCAGGACCAGGATCAGCAGCAGCAGAGTAATCACCAGGAGCCCCAGCAGCACCAGCACCAGCAGCACCAGGAGCACGAACAGGACCAGGAGCATGAGCAGGACGAACAGGATGAGCAAGACCAGGAGCATGAGCAGTACGAGCAGTACGAGCAAGTCCAGGAGCACAAACAGTACGAGCAAGTCCAGGAGCATGAGCAGGACGAGCAGGACTAGCAGCAGCTTCAGCAGAGTATGCAGCAGCAGAAGCACCACCGCCAGGAGCAGCTTCAGCAGAGTACACAGCAGAAGCACCACTGCCAGGAGCAGCTTCAGCAGAAGCTCCAGCACCAGAAGAGCGAGCCCGAGCAGCAGAAGCCCCAGCAGAAGCAGAGTCAGGGACAGGTGGCGGGAAGGTGGCCCTGTCCCTCTTGCCAGGGATAGCGGCAGGTTGCTGAGACTTTCGCTTCTTCCCCATGGTTGTGGGGTTGCTGGCTGGCAGGGAGGCTGGCAGGCACCAAGGCTGGCACCAAGGCTGGCAGGAAGCCTGGCACCAAGGCTGGCACGAAGCCTGGCAGGAAGGCTGGCACGAAGCCTGGCAGGAAGGCAGGCAGGCAGGCTGCAAGGCTGGCAAGCAGGCAGGCAGCAAGGCTGGCAGGCAGACTGGCTGGCAGGGAGGCTGGAAGGCAGGCTGGCAGCAAGGCTGGCAGGCAGGCAGACAACAAGACTGGCAGGAAGGCTGGCAGCAAGGCTTGCAGGCAGGCATGCAGGCAGGTCAGGCAAGGACTCGATGTACCCTGCAGCAGGTCTTTCCTTCGAATGCTGGCCACATGCGAGCTGCTTCCCTTTATATCCGGGGGGCTTGCACAATGCATCCCCCCCGCATGCGCAATTAACGCTCGGCATCCGCTAGGCTTCCGCTGTGCATCCGCTAGGCTTCCGCTCTGCATCCGCTTCATCCGCTGTGCATCCGCTTCATCTGTTCCGCGTCCGCTTTGCTGATGTGCCATCTGCTCCCATCCGCTTCCATCTGCTAGGCTTCCGTTCCGCATCCGCTTTCCATCCGCCCTGCGTCCTCCCCACGTCCGTGTTATCTGCTCCGGTTATGCAAATTTTTGCCCCTTTTGAGAGCGGATAACAACGGATGGAACATTTTGCTCGTCTGTTGTGTCCGTTTTGCATCCGTTGGGCAGTGTGACAGGGCCTTAAATATGGTAACTAAGTATAGAAGCTCTTCCTTCAGCATTTCTGTGTAAGAATTAAGTTCAATTAGAAAAACAAAATAAAATAAGAGGTAGAAGAAAAAGTTTAAGACGCAAGAGAAGGACTGGGGCAGTCTTCCAACCCCTTCCAAGGGGTTCTGATAGAGACCATGGAGTCAACCTATTCTCCAAAGCATCTGAGCACAGAACAAGAAGTCATAGATAGAAGCTTATCAAAGAGAGATTCAATCTAGAACTAAGAAGGAATGGAGGAATTGCCTCCAGAAATTGTGGGTGCTCCATCACTGGAAGTTTTTAAGAAGAGACTGGATAGCCATTTGTCTGGAATGGTATAAAGTCTCCTGACTGA
>BLBF01000002.1:25275149-25305534 GCA_015471245.1 Laticauda colubrina
CAGGTGATCATAGAAAGATACAATTCTACCACAGCAGATGTTCTTTATGCTAATAATAACATAACATGTCACTTTTTAGAATATCTTATTAAATAGTGCACTAAGATCAATGTAAAAACACTTTGGATGCTCTGATTTTTCTCCATACAGGTAACTAGTAGTCAGAAATAGCATAGAAGTTACTGCTAATCCATATATAGACATGAATTTTTCCCCAAAACTCTAATAATTCTGAATATATTTACAACTGAATACCTATTTATAGGGGTACTAGATCTTTCAGACTAAAGGAGGAACCCTTTATTTGGTATAGCTAAGATACAATAGAAGTGGATTGATATATGTAAAAAAACAAAAACCTTTTAAAAATGAAAGGTTTGTCAGTGTTTCCATTGAAAATTTTAAAATCTTTGGGCCTCTCAGAAAGGCAATTATATTATGAATTTTATAATAAACATACTTGTTTAAATTTTGCACATTAAAAAGAATAAAATATACATATAATTTAAAAGACATTAATTTGTTTTTAAAAAGGTTGTGTAGTAACAAAAATAATATAAGAAGCTTATTTGAAGATGAATGGTTCCTTTTTCCTGTTGACAGAAATTAAAGGGAAAGGACAAGGAAAATGCCTGCCTAACAGCAGTTCATAACTTCATGGCTTTATTCCATTTTCAGGTCATCAAGTGTTTGCCCCATGGAAAAACAGAGAATTGTGGATCTAAAACCTAAATAAGTTCAGCAATCCACATATAAGTGAACAGCAACAATCATTTTTTTCACTTTATTTTACTCTCTCAGTGTTCATATCTACAAAAGCCTCTAACCAGTAGTCAAGATAAGTGTTAAACTGAGAAGTATTGATCTAGGAATAGCAGTTCAAGCTTTGACGGTGAGTCCTTAACCCTCCAGACATAATGTCATAGCCTCTTATCCTTTCCTCTTAACATTACCTGCCTATCTCCTCAGAGCTGTCACCTATGGTAATACAGTTCCAAAAGCTTTCTAATCATTACTCATTCAGGCAGCATTTATTCTGTAGCCAGCAAGAAAAGTTTAGGTATTGCTCAGAGTTCTGAAGGAAAGGAGGGATTTCTTTATAATTCGTCTTTCATTTATGTAATAGCACTGCAAAATGTGAAGGGAGCTTTAAAATAACGTACAAAAGAGACTGAAAAGTCAGGTATGGCAACATGAACACACAGCAGTAGTTTTTCTGAGGATGCACAAGTATTCATTGGGGGGGGGGGCAGCAATCCACTCAAAAAGTTCTGGAATCTAGGCTCCTTACATATAACACATCTAGACATGGATGCAGGTCTAGAAACAAGATGAGAAAAATATCAGGACACCAACCGCGAAACATCATTGGATAGCAAATAGAAGGCCTTTATAGAGATTTAAAAGAAAAAAGAAAAAGAAAACCAAGAGCCACAAATCAGATACCATTTGCTTTTACTCTCATTAAACACAATTTCTATTTAATGCCAACCCCTCCCCTGATGATTAAAAACAAGATTTCTATTGCATTTAAAACATTCTCTCTCCCTGCACGCAGTTGTATGTCCTTTGGAGGGAGTGCAACTCCAGTAATTGAATTGAACTTCTGCTGGATTTGATACCAAGGGATTGTAATGAAGAGGAGATGGGGGCACTGATCAAGCCAAAAAGAGCATGCAAAGAAAGACAACTGAGGCAGGCAGTCACTAATTTCCCGGGGGTTAAGAAACTGGAGACACCGATATGCAGGGTCTCAAGTCAGATGAGAATAAAACACCTGATTTAGATAAAACACCTGATTTAGTATAACTGAAAAAGCATCTCAATATATCTTTTTTGATTGATTGTTCCTGTTTCACTTCCTGGTTTGTTTAGCATTAGGTACAAGCAAGGATCATAGAATGATGCTTTGTGCAACAAATCCTAATCATAAACTGAAGTTGTGGGATTCCCTTAGTTCATAACAATAAGCTGAGTTCTGAGCAAACTGGCTTTTGGTTTTATTTTTAAAAGAAGCTTCTAATAATTCCTGAGATCTTGTGGAAAACAGATCAGAAGAGATTGCCTACAGAAATTGCTTGCTCTTCCCCACCTCCTTCCTTGTTGACTGGAGAGATTGGAGAGGAAAGGATTTTAAGAACCCAAGCAGTCACACAATAGGAGATACCCTGTGTTATTTACACAGTGAATTCATGGCTACTAGTACCAATACATTGTTTTTGAAGTGTACTCCTCATTGTGTGCCTGCTTACTCTCTTACAATCCTTCCCCTCCAATCTCTCTGTTGTGCAGTGGAGGAAAAAACAACAACAGGTCAGGCACAAGGTCACAAATACTGACTCTAATGAAGATCATTGACTAAGGGACATAGCGTGGGTTGTAAATGTGGCCATTGGCAATAAACATATTTTTTCAGCACTGTTGTAACTTTGAATGGTCACTGAAAGAGGCTATTGGTAACTAAGGATTAGTTGTAGCTGGCATTTCAAATTTTATAGTTTTGCCTATTCATCCCAGCACAATTACACACCTATAATTAATTACTGTAATTTCCATTTTCCTTTTGATACAAAAGACCATACTAAACCTACTGTACTGTAGTACAGAGCACTTCTCTCAATTCCAGACAACCAATCAACTCCTCTTTCCAAGCCCTGTTTCTCTCTGATCATTTGTTTTTGTTCAACAACTTTCATTTTTAGCTTAATTTTTTTACGTTCAATTGCTAGCTTCCAGAGCCAATTACCGGCATGTGTTTGAACTATGTATCTGGACTATGTATCCACTTCCATGGAGGTCCCTACCAGTATCCTTCCTTCCTTCCTTCTTCCCTCCCTCCCTCTCTCTCTCCTCCCTTAAAATGAGCTCTTTGTGATGCTGAATTTTGGGTATGGGGGATTAGGGTATATATACAATTGACATGTATTTGATGAGTATAGTTATTATTATTTATTATTTGTCATCATTTTTCAATCTGAATTGCATTTTTAAAATCTACTTTTACATTCAATAAGTGATTTACAAGGGCAGGCTGGCCACACATGCAATTAGTCACATTAAGACTATATTATTTCTCATGGAATAATTAAATTTAACCATATGTATTTAATAAAGAAAAGATATCAGATAGGCAAATTCATGCACTGATTTCACCAATATCACCAGAAATACCCATAGTAGGTCACCATCTGCTGACTAAAAATTTATCTATTGCACTCACCACTAAGATTAGTCCTAATTAATTTTACTTCATTAATAATTTATCAAATGTCTTGTGTATGTTTTGGTTTTCTAAAATTTGGATTTGGAACATTATTCCAAAGAAGAGGTGCAAACAATAATAATGACATCTATATATAAATATACATACATTATTTTCCAATTCTTTCCATAGTACTTGAAAAAAAGCTTTTTAAAAAATCTATCATGTCTTTCTGTCTGTCTGCCTGTCTATCATCTATTTATCTAAATGCTTTTAAAGATACAACATTTCAATAACAGTTTTGCATATGCTTACATCTCTAAAATGACTTACCTATACAGTAGGTTAGTTTGGATGTTTATTAATAAACATTGTTAATTCTTATACTTCCATGATACTCTGAACTTTCTGCTATAAATCTGAAGACCTTTTGAGCAAGAGTAGTTTTTTGTCACTATAGGTGATAGATTTGCTTCTGAAAACAGACCTAGCACTATAAAAGTGAATAGGGCAAGTTTCCATAAGTGGAAGTTTAATCAAATGAAATCTGTCTTGTGAAAACAGCTGACGGAAAATGAGGAGATCTGAACTATTTTGAAATGTTCAATTGTGGTAATAATAGTTTAATTGTATCTCAGTGGAAATATATATTTCAGCATCACATGTCAGGAAGAAGGATTACTGGATCCATGTTCATCTTTGGGCCTTCTGATTTGCTTGTGTAATAGACTACAACTAAAAACAAACCCAAAGCACAAAACAATGCTCCCCAAAAGATAAAAACTAAAAAAAATCACTTCTATTGTTGCTATTCTGAATTTTGTTAAGTTTGTGGGAAAAGCCAAAATTTGTTGGAGAGACTGTCTGAAAAAAGAATGTTTAATAAATATTAACTACAGTTCAGCTACAATTACCTATAATTTGAAGTAATTCCTTTAATAATTCTGTGAAACAGAAAGGCTTTCTCTAGTTGTGGCATCAGTCATATTCTTAGGACATAAAATAAGTATTATTTATATCCTGAAACTTCAATGGAATTATCTTTGTCAATTATCAAAATGTATTATATTTATAAATAAATATCATACATAAAAGAATATGGGTATAGGAATGCAGACACCCACTGTAAAATCAAATAAAATAATAGTGAACTATAGCAAAAGGTAGCTTTATTTGTAGCAGCTTGTGACATTCAAATGAAAAATGCAAAATGTTAAAAAGTTATTGTTAAGCCTGGGTTCCCCAACCAGGGTTAGGGAGACAAGCTAAACAGAATGTGCAGCGTTAGTCAGATAGGCACACAGATAAATGAGTGAGCTAAGCTTGTATGTTTATTAACATACAGTAAAAATAACAAATACGCTTGTGCTATCAAGAATATAGTTTATTACATTATAAGTTCATGGCATAGTCAAATAACAGTCCAATAGTCATGTATCATTTAGTCAGTCCATTCAGGGATATTCAGTTAGCAAAGTCCATGTAGAATATCCGATGTCAGTTCACTTACAAATCAGTCCTTTGTTGTCTCTCCCGTTCGAGCAATGCAGTCTTGATTCCAAGCAGTAATCAGGGATCATCAAAGTCAGAGTGAGCAAGCTGTAGTCTTGCTACTTTTAAATTGTTTTCATAACCACTCCCTTAATTACTGTTCCACAGTTAAAGCTGCAGACACTTTAACATACACAACTATGATTCATAGTTATTATTTCACCTAAACCAGTTAGGGTAAACAATGTTATCCCTAACATTCTCCCCTTTTAGGTTAAATAATAACTATGAATCATTTACATCTTTAAATTATATTTTTCACAACTCTGTTTAAACTTAATTGCTCCTTGAGCTTTTGTAAATTGGTCTGCAATGTTTTCTTCTGTCATGCAGTATTCCAATTTAATTAGTCCATTCTTCACTGATTCTCTTACATTTAAATATCTTAAATCAGTATGTTTTGATATAGTTTTTACAGCAATACTAGCAGCTAACTTTATAGCTGCTTGGTTATCCTCGTACACAATAATGGAATCTTTTACAGTTATACCCATGTCTAATAATAACTGTTTGTAGAAAATCAAGTCAGTGCATAATAATGACAGACATGAAAATTCAGCTTCCATCGTGGACAAGCTAATATGCTGTTGTCTGATTGACCTCCACCCTATTAGTGTCTTACCAAATAATATAGCCATCCCAGATGTTGATTTTCTAGTGTTTATATCAGTTGCAAAACTTGCATCTGCATAGGCACTAAGACTCAAATCACCCTTTGGTTCTATATACAATGCATGGTTCATTGTTCCTTTAAGATATCTTAATATTCTTTTTAAGGATTGCCAAAGACATTGTTTTGGATCTGAATTAAAACGTGCCAGCTGATTTACACTATAAGCTATATCTGGCCTTGACCAATTGCTTATATATGATAAGCTACCAATCAAAGATTGATATATGGACTTATCAAATTTGGGACTTTGATCATTAGTTTGGCAAACTTCCTGACTCATTGGAGTCTTTGCCAGTTTACAAAGTTCCATTTTAAACGTTTTAATTAATTGGCAAATTTTATCTTCTTGAGATATCTTAAAACCATTATTTGTTTTATTAATTGTCAATCCTAGATACCTTTTAATTTCACCTAAATGCTTTAATTTTATCTTTTTGGCTAATAATGATATAATCTCATTAGCTTCATTATTAGTTTTAGTTATCAAAGCAATATCATCAGTAAATAATAACAATAATGACAACGTTCCATTATTTTCTCTTTTAAACATACACGGATCTGCTAAACCAGATTTAAAACCTATATTGTTTAACTCTTTCACAATATATTGGTTCCACTCAAACCCAGATTGTTTCAACCCGTAAAGACTCTTTTTGAGTTTCCAACAATCATTACTATTTACTTTATTGTCTTTTATACCAATTGGTTTTCTTAAATATATAGTGTGCTGCAATGGTGCATGTAGATAAGCAGTTTCTACATCTAAATGGTTAATGACATAGTTTTTCTTAGCTGCCCACACTAATGCTGTTCTTAAAGATGTAGCTTTAAGGCTTGGTGCAAAAACTTCATCGTAATCAGATGCAGTTTGATTAAATCCTTGAGCTACTAACCTAGCTTTATGGGTAACAGTCCCATCATTTCCAGTTTTTACTTTAAATATCCATTTGCACCCAATGGATTTTTCTCCTGGAGGTAATTTGGCATCTTCATACACTTTCATTACCTTTAATGAATTTAGTTCTTTTTCCATTGCCTTTTGCCAATTCTCCTGATCCTTAGCAGGATACATCCTAAGTTCATCTACACTAGTTGGAACTTTAGTTACTTGGCAAACTATACTTGCTTGATACCTATCAGGTGGTCTAGTTACACGTGTAGTACGTCTAGGTATTATAGGACTTACAGGTGGACTTTCCTTTGTTAATTGTTCTTGATTATGTAACTCTTCCTGATCAACTATTTCCTCTTGTTCTGGTCCTATTTGCTCTTCGTGGACTTCTTCTTTAATTGGACTCTTCTTATAGCTAATCTCATCTTTCTGCCTTTTGTAGGGTTCAATAATTACTTCATTATTTAAATCTTGCTCTAATCTATTCCATCCTACATGTTCTAGGTATTTTGCACTAGCACTGGTGTAAACTCTAGATGTACCTGGTTCCCAGAATCTATAAGATCTATGATTAGATGTATATCCTACAAAAAATAATCTTTTAGCTCTATGCTGTCCTTTGTGTCTAAGTTGTGTAGGGATATGCACCCATGCTGGTGCTCCAAATGTGTGCATGTAACTTAAATCAGGTTTTTTACCATGCCACAGTGTGAATGGTAATTCACCTGTTGTTGAATTAACAACATTATTTAATATATGATTACCACACATTATTGCTTCTCCCCATAAATTGTCAGGTAATCCTGAATCAGACATCATAGTTCGTGCCATTGATTGTAATGTTTGGCCTCTTCTCTCTATAAAGGCATTATGTTGTGGCCTATATGGTGCAGACATTTTATGTTGAATACCTAACATTCTTAGTCTGTACTGAAATTTATTATTTGTAAATTCTGTACCATTATCTGTTATGAGAGTTACTAATTTCTTTTTAGTTTTTCTTTCTGCAAATTTAATCCAATTAAAGAGATTTTGATATGTTTCAGTTTTGCTCTTCATTAAATAGCAAAACCCATATCTAGAATAGTGGTCCATTATACTTAGTATGTTACGAGCTCCTCCTACACTTGGTTTTTTTCGGACCTATTAAATCAGCAAATACTACTTCTAAAGGCTCTTTAGTAGTAAATCCATCAACTCTATTAGCCGGTATAACCCTGCTCTTACTTTGATTACAGGCATTACATTGCAAATACTTATTACAAGATTTCAAACTTATTCCCTTAGATAATTCAACAGTTTTCTTAAGCATTTTAAAATTTAAATGCCCTAGCCTTCGATGTAACAAGTGAATACATTCGTCATGAGGTTTCTTATTTTCATAAATTGTGTTAGCCACCTTTAAACCATCATCATTTAACACATATAATCCACCTCTTAAAGATGCAGTAATTCTCTTATCTTCTTTTTTAATTATGCAGTTATCTCCCTTAAATGTAACTACATATCCTAGTTTAACCAAAATTCTAACTGAAATTAAATTAAACTTAAGTTGTGGTACATATAACATTTTTACATTCTCTTTTATAAAAGAACAATATGCTAAACCTTGACCTTTAGCTTTCAGTTTCCAGCCATTGGCTAACGATATCTGCTGTGTACTCTGGGACATTTTAATAAAATTTTTGTTATCATTTGTTATACAATGGGATGCTCCACTGTCAACCACTCATAAATTATTTTTTACAGCTCCGTTAGTATACATGGCTAACTCTAAATTTTTATTTATTTTTTGATGATTTTTAGTATTCTGGCCAACGTTCTGGCGCTTTGCCTTTTTACAAAACCTTGCCAAATGTCCTCTTCCTCCACAATTAAAGCACTTTTTAATTGCGTATGCAGTAGGAGATTCATTATCTTCTTTTTGAGGTTGCTCCCTCCTTAATTCATCTCTTTCATGCCTTCTTCTGGCCTCTTCGATCAATCTGCCAGTTATATCAGTTAAAGTTAAACTTTCCTTTGGCAAAATTTCAAGTGAAGTTACGTAGTTATCGTAACTTTCATCAAGGGAAGATAGAATTATGTAGACTTGGTGTAGTTCAGAGAAAATAAGTTCTTTCTTGTGTAGTTCTTTAAAAATGCTTTGCATAGTTTTTAAATGACTCAGCATATCACCATTTGTTTTGGAGATGCGTCCTGAAAAGCTTCCGTGTTAGATTTATGTGAGCTCCAACATTATCTCGAACATAAATCCTCTTCAGCTTCTGCCAACACCCAACAGCCGTTTTCTCTCCGTGGATATAAATAAGCTGTTGATCATTTAAGGTTAATCCAATTATGCAAATGGCTTGTTGATTTTTATGCATATATTCTTCTATCTTTAGTCTGTCTTCCTCATCCTCTGGATCCCATTCTTCTACGTTTGGTGGATTTTTAATTATGTTCCACAGACCTTCTCTTCGTAGAAGTAGACTACATTTTGTAGACCATGATACATAGTTTGTTCCATCCAGCTTGGACATAAGGGACAAACTTTGTAAATTGACTTGTGCCATGTTTTCTTATATGGATATAAAAATATAATTAATAAAACACAGCTGTCTGTTTACTGTAATGTATAACAACACAAACTCTCACTTTTTACATAAATCTGTTTTATCCTATTTAAACTGACTTTGCAGCCTCTGGGCCCATAACCAGTGTTAAGCCTGGGTTCCCCAACCAGGGTTAGGGAGACAAGCTAAACAGAATGTGCAGCGTTAGTCAGATAGGCACACAGATAAATGAGTGAGCTAAGCTTGTATGTTTATTAACATACAGTAAAAACAACAAATACGCTTGTGCTATCAAGAATATAATTTATTACATTATAAGTTCATGGCATAGTCAAATAACAGTCCAATAGTCATGTATCATTTAGTCAGTCCATTCAGGGATATTCAGTTAGCAAAGTCCATGTAGAATATCCGATGTCAGTTCACTTACAAATCAGTCCTTTGTTGTCTCTCCCGTTCGAGCAATGCAGTCTCGATTCCAAGCAGTAATCAGGGATCATCAAAGCCAGAGTGAGCAAGCTGTAGTCTTGCTACTTTTAAATTGTTTTCATAACCACTCCCTTAATTACTATTCCACAGTTAAAGCTGCAGACACTTTAACATACACAACTATGATTCATAGTTATTATTTCACCTAAACCAGTTAGGGTAAACAATGTTATCCCTAACAGTTATATTTATGTAGTTACTTACTAAGCACATCTAAATTATATTAAAGTAACCAAAATATCTTTACAATTCCCAAGGCATGTCACAACTTTTGAGTACCCCCAATGCTTGGAAATTGAAATTTGAAAAATTTGACACACCCTACGTGTCACAATATGTCTAAAACCATTAAACAACATCTGCTTATCCCGAGCACCTTCAGAAGAACTTGATAGATTGATAAAAATGCCAAATGAAGTCTAAACATCAGGCTGACTGCAGCACAAACCATAACAAATCAACATAACTAACTAACAATCCAATTGGTGCTAAAAGTGAATATGACAGGTAAGTCCATCAGAAACACTTGTTCTTCAATCAAAAGCAACACCAAACGTTTATATTTTAAAATACCCAACAACTTAAAAAAAGTAAAATTAAGATTTAGCAATAATCAAACTATAATAAAAACAATACTATTGCCTAACAAAATTGGTTAAGATTAAAAAAAATTGTTGGGGACACATCAATAAATATTTTGTTCCTTAATGAGAAGAACAAGTTGGGACACTCCATTGCAGATAGAATGTATGACTAGGATATAGTCATTTTTGATTGCAGATAGAATGTATGACACTTTCAGCGATGTCATACTTACTTCAGCAGTGGTCATGGCCTGCCCTTCTCCATTTTCCTTAAGAACAGCAAAACATCATTTTAGGCAAGGTCTTCAGAGGAAGCATGGATTTGTCCTTTCTTCAGCATCTGCACAGATGCTTTAATGACGAGATGATATTTGGGAAGAAAATCTGATACTGAGACTAATTTGAAGCCTGTTGCATTCTGAAAAAGATTGTTCAATAAATAGCCAAACTCCTAGAGACCAATAGAGAGGAATATATTTCTTCTTAATTTGGGCCCTGAGAAAGTCATTGTTGCTGGGAGGAAATAAACACACACACACACACACACACACACACACACACACACACACACACACACGAAAGAGTTGATCCTCTGCTGCAAAAGAAACAAACTCTTTGCTGTAAAATAATTGTATATCGATAGCACAATGCACTTTTTTTATACAATCAGCTCTAAAGAGAATCATGGAATGAACACTTTGCTGAAACCCAAAATCCAAATCTACAGCCAGTTCATTATAACAAGGGCCCCCAGTCTGTGGGTGGCAACTGGGCTGTGGAAACAGCCAGCAAGTGTGCACATATCCTCACTTGCATGAGCAGTGGGTAAGTGTGTACGTGCATACTCTATTTGTGTTAGAATGTACGCTGCTTGTGCAAATGGTGCTGTGTGTGCTCTGGTTGGCCTCTTGCACACACACCATACCCCCTTGGTCTGCAAAGCCAGAAACGGATCTGATCCCAGGATGCTGCAACCCTTGTAAATTCATGCAGACACCAAGCAACAAAATTGTAATCATGTGTCTGTGGAGATGCTACATTGGTTGTAAACAGACCTGCCAACCCCTGAAAAAGGAAAATCTGGAGACCCCTGAAAGAAAATCTGGAGATTCTATAAAAAATAGTGAGATTCTATTTTTTTCCTGATCAAGATTAAACAAACCCCTTTTCCATTGAGGAAAGTCATTAACAGTTTATTTAAATGTTTTATTTGTGTTCCCTGTTGTAAGAAGATGCAGCTTTCTTTGATGATTCTAATAGGTCATCACTAGGACGAAACTTATAGCAAGGTGTCATTTCTTCTGGATAAGCCAACTTCATGGCCAAAATATTAGACAAGGTGCCATCAAGGTGCCATTCTTTTTCTTTTAACATCAGACATGGGTATATTTTAATGAATTTTACTACGGAACTTTACTAAATGCAGAGAAACTGGACACAAAGTTGCATGTGATGATCGCAAACACTAAAGCGGTCACGTGAATAACTAACCAATCAGAGCGTGTTATATCCGGTGGCAGAAAAAGCAAAATGGAGGCGCCCAGAGTAAAAAGAAATGTGCTGTATGTATATATACTGTATGGTAATATCGATATTGTGTGATCTGAGAAGTGGTGTCATGTTGTTTGTGTGAGAATCAGATTTATGCACGTATAAGCTGACCCCCAAATTTGAAAAAAAAAAAAAGCGCGTTTTAAATTCGGCATGAGATTGAGGAGCCTTGTCGTGAGATCGTGAGAAATGACAAAAATCGTGAGACTCACAGAACCGTGAGAGTTGGCAGGGCTGTTGTAAATGTAAACATCTGGTTGCAAGTTACATTTATCAGTACTATTACAACTTTGAATCATCACTAAATGAATGGTTGTAAGTCGAGGACAATCTGTAATTGATCTCGCTCCCATTTATGTCAACATTGACATCAGATTAGATATGTTGGCAGTCTCCAGAGACCTTTTTCCTGGTATTTCCCAGGCTCCAAATTTTGTGACACAATCCTACACCATGGCATTTTTTTTCTGTGAATGGGCAGTATCCATAAAAGGCCTTCAAAACTTTAAATATATGCACTGATCAACACAGATAGAAACTCTTGAGCAATATTATATTATGTAACAATAACAAAAAAAGTGAGCTGAATAAAAAGTTTCCGAAAATCGACAGCATGATGGGACATAACATTTTTTTTCTCTGAAACATCATTCTTTTGCCTCAAAAACAAAATGCTGAAAAAAGGTTCTGTCAGAACACCCACAATGAATGAGGCATCTTATTTCAAGCCAGAATAAGTTTTTTTTCTGTTTTATTTTTGGATTTTGGTACAAATTTTAATTAATGTTCTTATTTTTCAGCAAAGTTTAACAAACTCTCTATTGTAACAAAATATTTTCCAGAAAGTAAAGGATAGAAATGACTACATTATACCCCTGTCCAAGTTTTGGAGAATTGTTACCTCAGAAGCAGCATTTTTTTGTAAATATGTCGTAATTCATTATTTATTGCAGGTGAATTGTTTTATGTTATCTGTGGTAAAAAAAAAATAGAACTTATCTAATATTACAGATATTAAAGACTTAATAAAACAAAACTACATCATTCGCAGGGAACATATAAATGTGTCATTGCAACTCTTACAGGTTTCCATAATTAAAAGCTAGACCAGCAATTGCCATATTTTATTTTGGGAAAATAAATCATATCCATAAATGTAACTATTGACAATAATGTTTTCCATGTTGAAAAAAAAGTAGGAATCCACTTGTTGATTCTTAGGCAAATGCCAGTAGTCACCCAATAGCCATACAATTTAATTAATTCTGCTCCCCCACAGGCAATCAATATTCATAACAACAGTCAAAATTCATCATTAATATTAATAAAAAAACTTCCAGCATTGAATTTAGAAGGAGTTTGCATCATATCTGCATATTTTTCTTGAGTTATTTAATACTTTGTAGTTTGTACATTTATTTGCCTATATAATTAGCTGTACAAAATGTATACATTGCCTCCTTCAAGTGACTAAAGGTAATTTACAAGCATATGACAAATAGGCCTAAACAACTAGACACAGGGACAGTTTTTTCCTTTCAGGCCATCATCCTGCTGCACACCTAATTCTCACAGTGCTGTCTAATGTCTATGTGTAGCATGGCTAAGCAGTATTATTTACCTAAGTTGTATGGCTGAAGCATTATTTATCCTTCTTATCTTTCTCAGGGTGGGGCATGGTGGCTCAGTAGTTAAGGCACCTGGTTTGTCAGTTCATATTTGAGACCTGTGGCATGAGAAAGGGTGAGCTCTAGTCCTCACTTCAGCTCTTGCACACCGAGAAGTTCAAAAGCATGCAAATGCAAGTAGATTAATAGATACCGCCTCAGTAGGAAGGTAACAGTGCTCTGTGTTGTCATGTTGACCACAAGGCTGCAGAAATGTCTTTGGACAGTGCTGGTACAATGGCCTTGAAATGGAGATGAATACCATCCCTAAAATCAGAAACAACTAGTGGAATAAAATCTGCAGGGACTCTTCTTACTCCTTACTCCTCCCCCCCACTGGTATTATTATTGTTATGATAACAATCGTTCTACTGCTTTGCATGTACATTGAGAGCTTCTGCACTGGAGACAAATTCCTTCTTTGTCTAATCACACTTGGCCAAATAAAATATTCCATTCCATTCCATAAAAGCTAAAAATATAGTAAATCCTTTCCCAACATGTAGATATTGATATTACATGTAGATATTGAATAACATGGAGGGGAAGAGCTGAGCCTGTTAGTATCCCACACTGGTGCAACACTTTTTTTACCAGGGTCCTGACAACAGTTCCGTACAGTCCATATTTCAGTTCCATATATAGACCCAAATCCAGAAGAGTTCAGAAAGCCCACTTTCTCTAGGCTCCTCAGAACCTGAATTCCTACCATGTCTCCCAAAAGAAATGCTGGAGATTGATTGGCAAGTATTCAAAATGTTCTGAATCTAGATATGGTCTTTTCATGAGTTGATGCATGAAGAATGATTAACCACATCCCAAATCCAACCATAAACAAACACCCTGTCGTGTCACTCAAATAGGCCAGATGGTACATCAATCCAACCTAATCATGCAGCAGCAAAACTTTATTTATAACTTTGGTCTCCACATGCTAAAAAACAAATAATCTCAGATTGTCTTGCAAAACATTGTCCAAATCAACTTGCTGGACTCTGTCCAAGCAGTATCTATCTCTAAATGAATATGAATGACTTTATCTGCAAAGAAACTTGTCAGCATATCACAGAAGCCTAAATAGAATCTTTACTCCATCCTTTCTTAAAAGATAGTGGCTAAATTTGAATAGAGCTGCTGGAGCCAAGTCTGCGGATATACTGAGAGCAGAGAAGTAACTTGGCATAGGTGGCAAAAAGAACTGTGATATTAACAGCAAAACTCACATTGTATGTTTTCCCTATCTAATATAAATACTCTATTCTACATATTGACACTATGCATTTAAATAGATGTCAGGAGACAATTTGGATTCTTCTTCCAAGCTGTGGAAGAATATCATATCTGACTAATGGAAAATAAGGCAGAATTTAGCCTCCAAACTATCATCTCCAAAATCACCAGCTATAAAATTCAGCTGTGAATGCAGGCTGTTATTTCAGTATTTGCAACTAATACAGATTAAGTCCTAGGGTCAAGTCAATAAAATACTTTCCCTGTTCAGCGTTCAAATTATACTGCTGAAGAAATATCAACAGAGGTAACATTTTAAAATCAGAAAATTGGAGAAGAGGGGAAAAAAACAGCAAAATGAGAAGAGTAAATACAAAAGTGCCCTTAGCACATAATCAGAGAACAAAGTATAAAACAAAGACATAACACTGAAAAAAAGTATATGGAAGACATTTTTCCAACATAGGTATATGGAAAACTATTGCATTTCCCAGGGAGGGTGTATTTCTTCTAAAGGAAGTCTATGGAGAAATCTTTCCTTAGAGTCACATAAAAAAATAGAAATTCTTCCATTGTCAGAATCAACTTGAAAGGAGTGACAATCTATCTTTTATCAAGGTAAGGTTGTTTTGGGGCTCATTGGTGGTATACATTGTTCCATGCATTTCATAAACCAGTCCAAGTCAACTGTGCAATTATCTCCAGACACTTGAGCATGACAGATTGTCTGCCAATAATATTGTCTTTCCCTCCAACCTCTGTTTATCCTCATCTTCTTTTTTTCTATACATATCGTTCTATCTACCCATTTTTATCTTTCCATTCATCAGTCTCCCTACTTGAGTTTGTCTTTAAACCTATTTCCCTTTGTCTCTCAGTTGTTTCATCTATTTGTTCTTTCTTTTTCATTTCTTTACTGGTAACTTTTTTGCATTCTGGGTGTCTCAGACAGAAAAAAGGAAAGTACAGAGTACTGTCAAATGTTTGATGAGCCTAACCTCTGAAAACAGCCAACTTGTGGCTGAGCATATTTCCTACCTCAATTTTAAAGCCCACAGTATCCCTGATATATTCTCAATCAGGCACCATTGAGAAATTTCAGATATGGTTTGTTTCTTGGTTTCAATGCATCACATGGCATATAGGTAACAGCGTAGTTTTTGACCCAGAAATGTAACATTAATTAGATTGCTGTGGGCAATTTGCTAACACTTGTAAACAGTTCATAAAGCATTATGGAACAGTATGTAAGTCTAAGTGGTATTAAAAAATATAAGATAAGTTATCCTTTATAGTCACTTTTCTGGGTACACAATGGCACACATTAAAAATAAATGCAAGGTTGATACTATATGTACAAACTATTACAGAAGCTACTGATTCTGCTTTGGATACCATGAAGCCTCTTCCCAGAAGGAAACAAAAGCATCCCTGACAATACTGTGGATCCTGGTTCTTGTATGCCATGTCCTGGATAGAAGGAAGTCAACTTCCAATAACCTTTTCCATTGTAAATGGCTGTGGTGATGCAGTGGTTAGAATGTAATACTATAGGCTAACTTTGCCCACAGTCTGGAGTTCAAGCCTGATTGGACTCTAAGTAAATTAAGTCTTCCATTTTTCTGAGTTTGGTAAAATGAGGACCCAGATTATTGGACGGGGGAATATACTGACATTGTAAACTGTTCAGAGAGTGCTATAAAGAACAATGGAATGTATATAAGTCTAAATACTATTGCTATTGCTATGTGACCCGTAAATCTTAATATTTATCAATCACAACTTTTCAAGAAATACTTCTGCTTCTTTCTTCCTTGAAGCTACTTTTGTTTTTAGCTTATATCAAACATTTAAAATGTGGGACTGGATCACTATGAAAATGTCTTAGAAATTAGGCTCCAAAACCTGAGAAAATGTAGAAATTACCAATTTGGAAATCTAGCTAAGTACTGGTTCTTAAACTAAAGAAAAAGTAACTTTAAAGCCCATGCCACTGGTTGCCATGCAACCTGTTATAGTATTATACCGTAAATAAGCCGTGCTTGAATTTTCCATGCCTTCTCGCTCAGTCAATGTTGTGATACTCTAATGCTTCTCAACTAACTTCCATTAAGTATGTTTTTTTCCCTGTGGGGTAGAATTCCAAGGTTAAAATGATTAAATAACTTTTATGGTTGAACAAATATAAGCCTTTATTATACACAGTAGGCAAAACCATACATTTTAATTACTTTGCTATCAAAGATCTGTGTATTTACATTTCAATTTTTCACTTATAATTCTGAATTTATTTGACCTTCAAATAGCTCCATCCTAACCCAATATTTTTGTCTTATCACAGTATTTTTCCATAAACAAGAATTCCTAAGGGCATTCTCATATTTCTATTAATATAAAACTATTTACACTTATTGTTTTGTTTTCTTAAACATATGCTTTCATCTTATTTAAACATGTTTACTTGGTACAATATTTGATTAGTATAATATGTGTTGGAATTATATTTCTACTTTTGTAGTTACACAGAAAGTGAAATGAACTAATCAATATCTGACTATTTTTAGTCTTGTATTTAAAATTCCTTTTTTCCTTCAGTGGATTTAACGCTGCTGTAGACTTCCTTGAAAACATTCTTTAAAAAAAATAAGGTGCAATTTGAAGGTATGATAAAAAAAAAACTTTTTCTATAATATTTTCCCAGTAATAACAGACAATAGATATTTATTATTCTATATTTATTAGTTTCATCTTGCATTTTAAGCAATTTTTTTACTTCCTAAATTATTATTTATGGAAAAATATCACAAGCCATACATGACTTAATAAGTATCTTAAACATTCATTTATTATAAAAAAATGTAATACAATTTAAAATCTTCCCATTAACCTTTAACATGAACACAAAAGGAGATTTATTAGAATAGGATAGAAACATCATTTTGTTAATTTACGCTATAAATATTTCAGAATGAAAATATACTACCTTGTCATTATTAAAAAAGATAATATGACAATTTTGCTTTCATATTACTGGCAGAAAAATTGAACCAGTGGATAATTCTTAAAATGAAAGTAAAAACTATATCCTTGCATATGAGATTAATTGTGTAAAATAAATAATTTTTTTACTACTGCTGGTCTATGAAAATTAGGTAGTGAGTTACATTATTGCTACATTAGTGAATGCTTTCATCATTACTTCTATTTTTCTATATGTCTGGTATAATGATATGTCAATGTACATGTACTTCGCTATCAATGTACAAAGCATGCTACAGCAAATCACATATAGATACTGAAAAAAAACTAAGAGAATCATAAAAATAATCTATAATTGTATTCAGTATAGGAATATATGTTTAATATTTTAAGACATAAAATGTGGGTGTCCTCTTGGCTAGAGCTATAAAATTCTGTGCTAAGAATGACATAAAATTAAAAGGTACAATTATATTTCTGTTTCTTTTTTTAAAATTGCATGGATACTCATGTGTGGCTGCTTATTTTGAGGTCTTTGCATCTGTACAATAGAGCACTTCTGAAAGGCTGTTTAAAAAAAAATTCTGATGTTCCAAACAGCTCCTGACATCAGTTTCAACATTAAGTACTTTGAGACTGTATATGTGTACATACTCTCACAAATATCAGCAAACATGTTATTCGGAATACTTTTATGATAAAAAACCCTACATTTTAAACAAAAATCTTCAGCCATTTTAAAGGAAGATTGGAACAAGAGCAGATGGCATGTTGAATGACACATTGTCTTATGTTTTTGGAGACAGATGGGGGGGCACCATCCAAGATGCTCAAACAATTTCATGTACAAAACATGATAATCACAGCTCACTTCAAGGAAGAGCACAGTGGTATGAACACTGAACACTGATTTGAGAAATTTATAATTAGCAATGTTTAAAATGCAAAGGTTTAGTTACTCCTGCAAGGCATTTAGGTAATGCTATCAAAGGTGGAGACCAGAACTTATACATCATTTTGTAAGCTCAGGATTTGTCTGAAGGCCAAATTTCAATTTCTTCAGCATACACATTTTAAACTTTCTGGTGAACTTTACCATTTTAAAAAGAACCCCATATAACATAAAGATAAATAGAAAATAGAAAATCTTTTTAAAGAAAAAGTGTAAAGGATCTTTCATTGGAAATTAACACAGATCTTTCTCCAGCTGTAGCTAAATTGCTGTAGTTTTTGATGAGTTTTGCTCCTCACAGCAATTGAAAGCATATGTAATTTAACAGCATGCTTCAATCCTTTAATAAGGTGTCTTTAAAATATCTTACATGGATTACCTATCTGTAAATCTGCTTTCCATGCAGAATGTGACAGCATTATGGAAATTTTGAGTTCAGTAAAGATGGCTCCTACCAAGGAAAACCACATCTGCACACTGTAAGATTCTACCAAAACTGGAAGTAATTTTTAGTAATTTATAATACTGTGGAATGCATAATTAAGATTAAAATCTATTTTGCCTTATATCTCAATGTATCTCTTTTAGTAAATTAAAAGAAAAAAAACTTATTGCAAAACAGAATTGAGATCTATTATCCTCAAAAGAGACATCATGCAATATGGTCATTAATAATCAGATTTAGGCAAAAAAAGGAATTGTATACTATTTATAAATGGAAAAATGTTTTACAAGGGAAAAAAAGAACCCCTACTGCTGTATGCTGCAGTAAATTGATATTTTATACACTATTCTCCAAATGCAAAGGCTAAATGAAAATTGACATCTGTAAAATTATCAAAGGCAAATTTCTCTCTATAGCAATTGTAGCAGGATGCCATGTTACAATGAAGGAACTAGGATTTCCTTCAGTGTAAAGTAGCTGGTAGGATACGGGAGCCACAAATTCCAAGTTTACACTTTACTATGGTAAAGTCAATACTTATGGTGCAGTTTTTATTCTCACCCAGTTAATGTGACTGGACAGCTCCACATACGATACTAATAATAATAGAAGAAAGCAAAAGTAGTAATGGTTGCTATGGCATTTAATGCAAGCTCAGGAACAGCTCAGGAACTATTTTATTTTCTGACATAGAATCTCTACTAAAACAGGAGATGGCTTTTCAATGGATATCTTCATACAAAAAAGAAAAAGAATACCAAACAATATATTTCACAATTATGTCATCAGTGTACAGTTGTTCAAAGTATCTTGAGAAAGACATTCACATAGTGAGAGTGGGAGAGGTTGGGAAAACAAAAAAGAGAAACAACTTTATGACATCATCTGAAATCCTGGAATTGTAATAATTTTGAGTAGATTTGGTTTGCTACCTGGTTTGTTACATTTTAAATGGCTTCCTTTTCCTGGTTATATATAAGAAATAAGAACACATGAACCTTGCTATTCTTAAGAGTGCATGTTACATAAAATATGTTAAATAGAATATGTGTTTCATTCTTTCAGATCATGTTCAAAACAGAGGCATGCCCTTCCCAAGCCTATTAGAACCTACTCTGACTATCTTTATTGAACACTGACAGTAGCTTGTTATCCAAAATGTGAGTTCTCTTCTAACATGAATTACATATTGTGTGTAAATATATGAAGATGTGAGACTGTAAGCATTTTCAGGATGATCTGTAATATAACTTCAATGTCTTCTTCATAAAATAAAGTAACCCTTCCTTTACCTCTTCATGCTTGCTTCTTCCCAGTGGTAGTATTTGGCCCGGTTCGGACAAGCAGGTAGCAGCGATGAGCAGCGGAGACCGAACTGATTCTCTCCACTGCTCTGCTGTTGGGGCCACCTACCTGCCCGGGTTCCCATACTCACTTTCATCCTCTGAATTTGAAGCGCAGCTGCTTTGCGCAACAGAGATAGTGCTGCACGGCAGCTGCTGAAGCGACTGGAATCGTGCAGGCTTGCAGGAGGCGAGTTAGAATGCCTCTGCGTCTGTGCAAAGTGCGCGTTTGGCATGCACGTGCATGCAAAATATATGCACATGCACAAAGCGTGCCCACCAAGCCTTACCCCCCGAACCAGTGGCAAAAATATTTGAATCCCACCATTGCTCCTTCCCTAGTACTGTTATTAATATTTTGCCATTTAAGGATAATTCCTATTTAAAAATGTCTAGTGTTATTTTCTTGAGGTCAAAGTAGGATAGCAAATACATTTTCAAATAAGAAAAGTACACAATACAAGCACAAACCCCAATAAAGCACATTTAGAAAATAAATAAGCAGTTAGTTGTTCAAGGAAACATAGGGAAAGAGATCAGCATACTTAAGGCAAATGAATGTCTTTTGCATAGAGACAGTTACATTTCCCCCATGTGTGCATAAATTATATGCGTGTTTATTTGCAAGGGTAGGAAGAGGGAAGCCATGTAAAAAGTCATAAATTAAGAACAAAGGTTGGGGCCAGGGGGGAATTCAAATTTTTTAACAATTGGTTCTGTGGGCGTGGCTAAGTTGGTGGGCACGGCTTGGTGGTCATGTTATTGGCTGGGCATGGCCAACTCAATATCACTCACATCAAGGCATGCATCTCCTCACCTGACCTCTCATGACTGTGGGGATGCTGTAACAGTCGTAAGTGTGAAAAATGGTCATAAGTCACTTTTTTCAGTGCCACTGTAACTTTGAATGGTCACTCCACATAAACAAAGTACCAGCAAAGGAGGGGGGGAGAAAAACTCCAGAGGTGTTCCTGAGACAGGAAGTCTAGTCCTGCCAAGAATGTAATAAGGGTTAACGGAGAGGCAGTTTCTGTAAGCAACACCAGAATGTTTCCTTCCTGCCTTCCTTACAGGATTAGGCCAATAATTTCTTCTAACAACCGGTTCTCTGAACTGCTTAGAATGTTAACAACCAGTTCCATCGAATAGGTAAGAATTGGAAGAATCTCATCCCTGATTGGGGCATTGTTGTAATTTTTCTATGTGATATCTTTTATCTTGGATCATCAAGATAAAGAATTGTGGCAGAAAACATAATTTTCAATATTTCCATTGAACAGACAGAGACCTGCAGTGGAAGAACAAGCAGGTTTATTTGCTTTGCTGAACACTAATGATTTAGCAACATTATTGGTCAGTCACTGGTATACATATATACATGTTATACTATGCATGTGGATAAAATATTATACAATCCAAGCCAAACTTTATACTGACTTTCTTTCTTTTTAATCAGTCCATCAGTAAATAGCATAAAGATAGTCCTCAACTTACAACAGTTCACTTAGTGGGTGTTTGAAGTTACAACAGAACTGAAAAAAGTGACTTATGACCATTTTTCACACTTATGACTATTACAACATCCCCATGGGCACGTGATTTACATTAGGTTACTTGACAACTGACTTGCATTTACGATGGCAGTGTCCCAAGCTGATGCTATCACCTTTTGCAACCTTCTGACAAGCAAAGTCAATGGAGAAACCAGTTACACTTAACAACCGTGTTACTTATTTAATAACTGCAGTGATTCACTTAACAAATGTGGCAAGAAAAGTTGTAAAATGGGGGCAAAACTCATTAAGTTTCTCACTTTGCAACATAAATTTTTGGTTCAATTGTAGTTGTAAACTGAGCACTACCTGTATTTCTCAAAAATACTAAAGAAATATAATAAAACCAAAAGTAGTTGACATTGAGATGTTCTTTTTTTGTAATTGTGTGTTTTTGCTTGATTCCATCTATCGCCTTAATATACATTTTAGCTACTAAATGGAGAGTGATAATGTATTCATTCTGTGATTTCAAAACTACTTTTGCTAAACGTACCACATGGCACAGGGACAGAATGCTGCCTCTTAGAAAACACAAATTTAATTTGTAAAATACAGGGTTATGATTTACCAATAATAAATTGTTGATCTACATGCCGGTAAATTTGAATAACTATGTATGTCTATCTGTTTTGTATGCTTACATAAATAGACAGTCTGTGATGACCCAGGGTGCTATACAAAAGCAACAAAGTCACAAAAACATTTCATTAGTCCCTTTAATTCCTTTAACTTGGCTTCAAAGGTCCAATTATCATTGGAGAAAAAACTCACCCACAAACAGTTGTGAAAAGGAACAAATTCCATTCAAACTCAAAATACATATAAATTATCAATAGAAAAAACAACACAAACCACACTGAAGCAATTAATGAGACAAAGCAGGATAAGGGCTTGAAGATATCCATAGATATCGAGATACACACACTGGGAAGGACGCCAGAACTTAAATAAGAACTGAAAGACTAGAATTATTTCATGCTTTGCTTCCAGCACTGGGCCATGCACAGTTTGTCCCTTTAAACAGTCTTCACAGCTGCAGCCCATGAAGGGGATCAAGGCCCTTTCCTCCCTGTAGGCCTTGCCATTCATGTTTCTCCCTTATCTGCTCCTCCCTGCATGTCATAGGATGAAGAGAGGATGGGCCTGAGTCTTCCTCTGAATGGCTAGCTGGCCTGTGCCTTTCATCAGTTTCCTTCACAGCCTCCGGAGCCACACTCCCACTCCCTGTTGGTTGTTCCTCCTCTCCCTCGGAGTCACATTCTAACAGGGGCATGACACAGTCTGATATATAAACAGGCAGATATACTGAAAACTGGTATGCTGAAATGAAATTGAAGCTGCAGAATAGGCTTTTTTTTCACACCATAAAGCTCTCACACAAGTAAAAAGTTCCTTGGTATGAAGGCCATAGGAATTCTTCTCTGCTTACATTTTATGGGTTTCCTTATTTATTTTTCATTATCAAGACAGCAGGCTTAGCATATTGCAGAATTCTGTATTAATGGGATTATATTCACAATTCTCAGAAGATTGTAATGAATAACAATGCAATCCTACTCATATGCATAAAAGTGAGACCCACAAAGTTCTACAGTTCCAGCTGTAAAACACCTGAAGAACTAAAAATTAATTCAAAAGAATTCCACAGTTGCTCAGGTTTGGGAATACTGGTCAGAGTCTACTGTTTATCTATTAGCAACATTTTTCTAGCAGGAAGTTCATGTTTTGCTAAATAGGGAATACCTTGGGGTGGATTTATTAGCTTTTCTTTTCAGCTCATAATGGCTTCCAACCCTATATAGTTTACCATAAGGAGTAAACAAGTAAAAAGAAAATAGAAAAGCACAACTAGTAGCACCATACTTGCATTTCTTATTTTGCTGCAATTTAAGCCTATATTCCGCTATAAAACATGCAGTTCTGTGTATTCATCATCTGCACAGTGTGTGTGTGTGTGTGTACTTTGCCAAGAGCCAAAAAACAACAACAGGAATTTAAGGAAGCATTTCCTAATGACAAAGTAATAGTGATATACAGGTAGTATTCAATTGAGCCCAAAATTTATGTTGCTGAGTGAGATGTTTGTTAAGTGAGTTTTGTCCCATTTTACGACTTTTCTTGACACCATTGTTAAGTGAATCACTGCAATTATTAACTGAATAATACAGTTGTTAAGTGACTCTGGTTTCCCACACTGACTTTGCTTGTCAGAAGTTTGCAAAATGACCCAGTGATCACATGACCCAGGGACACTGCAACTGTCACAATTATGAGTCAGTTGCCAAGCACCTGACCGTGGGGATGTTACAACAGTCATAAGTGTGAAAAATGGTCATAAGTCCATTTTTCAGTGCTGTTTGTATCTTCAAATGGTCGCTAAGTTAACTGTTGTAAATCTAGGACTACCTATAAAGAGTCTGTAGAGATTCTCAGTCATCCAGGTCATGCTTGTCCCAAAGGTGCTTTTTCAGGAGGCAACTGGACTTTCTTGGTTTTTCTTTTGAAAAACTTTCACTTCTCATCCATTGCAGCATCCCCATAGTCACATGATCAAAATTCAGGCATTTGACAAATGGCATGTATCTGTGACAGTTCCACCATCCAGGAGTCATGTGATCATTATTTGTAACTTTCCCAGCTAGATTCTGACAAGCAAAGTCAGTGGGGGAAACTAGATTTACTCAACGACTGCATCCTTCACTTAAAAACTGCAATGATAACAACTGTGGTAAACAAAGGTGGTAAAATGAGGCAAAGTGTAATTAAAAACTGCCCTGCAATAGAAATTTTGGGTTCAGTCGTGGTCATCATTTGGGTTCTAATTGTACAGCTAGGAACATCTTAAACCTGACCTCTGTGGTAAGAATGAAGACAATCTTATGTGTGCACAGTAATGAAATGGGATGACCAAGATATCTGTGGAGATTCTCAGTTATCCAGCTCATGGTTGTCCCAAAGCTGCTTTTTTCGAGAGGCAACTGGACTTTCTGATTTTTTCTTCTGAAGAGGTTTCACTTCCCATCCAAGAAGCTTCTTCAGCTCTGATTGGATGGTGGGGAATGGAAGAATTTATATTCGTTGCAGACAGCTGGTCATTTGCATCCTTTTGCATCCTCTCAAATGATGCAGATGACCAGCTATCTGCAAGGAATACAAATTGTTCCATCCGGAAAAACACGAGGTAGACCGGGTTCCAACACAGCAATGTCTTTATTAAACTATATACAGCAAACGGAACAGTTTGGCTCAAGCCGCGGCAGCCTTTATATACGGCTTGCCTGCCGGCTTGTAGCCAATGACATTTACTTGATTTTGACGCCTTTCGGCGGTTCTCCTGGATTGGTTCTTAGTGAACCAATCCCATGCAGGCGTCTCTGGCCAATCATATTTGAGACATTTGGAGTAAACCATTTTATACAGAACACCCCTCCCCCCTTAGTTTAGTCCTACGTGGGCGATAGGTAGGTGGGACTTCTTCTGACTCTACTGGATTTGCGCGGTTCATTTTCACTGAAGATTTCAACCAGTTCGGTTGCTGTCTCTCCGGCTCTTCTCCATGGAACCGCCTGGAAGGGTGAGTCAGCCATTTTGCTTCCGCTTGAGTTGCTCAGACCGGTGGTTTGCCGCTCCCTCCTGGCTTTCCCGGGCAGGTCGAGCTGGCTTGGCTGGCCCTTTCCAGGACGGGTTTCTCTTCGTCTGGATTTTTTCTGCAAGTCTCATCTAACTGTAAGTTTTCTTTTTGCTCTTTTTGATTGGTTAGATGTTCTGGATTTATTTTAAAAAGTTCTTTATTATTATTTTCTTGTATTTCCCCCCCTTCTTTGGTTTTGTTTACATCGATTTTTATTATTTGGGGTTGTGTATTTGAATTTTGTTCAATATTTCGGGAACGAAGCTGGTCTATGTGCCGCTTCCATTCCCTGCCATCGTCTACGGTTAGGTGGTAGGACCGGGGGCCTGTTATTTGTGTGATTGTGGCTGGAAGCCATAGAGGGTCCCCGGTGAAATTTTTTATGTACACTAGGTCTCCGATTTCAAACGTGCGGAAACGGCTGGAGGAATCGGGGGGTCTTTCCAAAGTGTAATTTGGATGTAACCTATCTAATTGTGACCTAAGTTTTCTCCCCATTAACAATTCTGCTGGGCTTTTGTTAGTTACCGTGCTGGGGGTGATATGTTGGAGGGTGAGTAGACGGTTAATTTTATCCTGGATGTCCCCGAGGTCCATTTTTTCTAAACCCTCTTTAGTAAACCTGACCATTCTCTTGGCCCTACCATTTGCTGCTGGGTGAGCCGGCGCGGTTAGTGCATAGGGAGGCTAGATACTGCTCAAATTGTATAGCGGTTAGTTGAGGCCTGTTGTCGGACACTAGGACGTCTGGCAATCCATAGGTTGCTAATAGTTTGTTGAGTTGTTTATAACCACATCGGTTGTCATAGATGACATTACTACAACTTCCAACCAATTTGAGTATGCATCTAGGACAATCAAAAAGGTATGCCCCCTAGTAGGATCCGCGAAGTCAATATGGATCCGAGACCAGGGGCCTCGTGGGGTCTCCCAGTCCCTTATGGGTGCTTGTGGTGCGGAAGGTCTGGTTTTCTGGCATTTAGTGCAAGTAACAACCCAGTATTCAATGTCCTTATCTAAACCAGGCCACCAGACAAAGCTTCCAGCTAGACTTTTCATTTTTACAATACCAAGGTGGCCCTCATGAAGCATGCCCAACACTCTAGTTTGTAATCTAGCAGGAATTACCACCCAATCACCCCACAATAAACAGCCTTTTTGAATTGAAAGTTCAGTCTGTCTGGTCCGGAAAGGTTTAAAGTTTTCAGTTTTTTGGTTTTCCGGCCAACCTTTACCTACCCAGTTTAAAATGCGGGCAATCACTGGGTCCTTGGCGGTGGCTCTGGCAACATTGTTTGTAGATATTGGCAGTTCGGGGCATGTTTCTATTTGCAGGGTGGTCCTTGTTGGCACCGGGTCTTCCTCCGTCGTTGGTAGTGGTGTTCGACTTAATGCGTCTGCATGGGAGATTTCTTTCCCGGGTCGATGTGTCAATGTGTAAGAGTATGCTGTTAGGAATTCTGACCATCTAGTCATCCGCGGGGACAAAATGTTCGGTGTAGGTTTGTTTCCCGCCAGAATTCCTAGTAACAGTTTATGGTCAGTTACAATGGAAAATGTTCTTCCATAGAGGTACTCGTGAAAATGTTTCACTCCGGCAACAATTGCCAGGGCTTCTCTGTCTAGTTGACTATAGTGACGTTCTGCTTTAGAAAGAATCTTTGAGTAATAAGTGACGGGTGCCTCTCTCCCATATGGCGATTGGTGGCTCAGGATGGCACCGATTCCAAACAGTGAGGCGTTGCAGGTGACCATCAATGGAAGTGTGTTACTAAACTGGATAAGAACGGTGTCTGAGGTTAATAAATTTTTAATTCTCTGGAATGCCTTTTGTTCTCTATGACCCCAAGTCCAATTAGTTTTCTTATCCAGAAAACGGTGTAATGGTTCTGCTATCGTTGCTTTGTGGGGGAGGAATACGTTATAGAAATTTATTAAACCCAAAAATGCCTGCAATTCCGTTTTGTTTTTTGGTTGTGGTGCGTCTTTAATAGCCTTGACCTTTTTTTCTGTCGGGTGTATACCCTCTCCATCAATTAAGTAGCCCAGAAATTCAACACGATCAGTCATTAAGCAGCATTTTTCTTTTTTAACTTTCAGGCTGGATTCTCCAAATATTGTTAGCACTTCTCTTAGTCTTTTTTCTAGTTGGTTCATATCTTTAGCCGAAATTAGGACGTCGTCAAAATATTGTACGACGCCTTTTATTCCATTTAATAGGAGTTCCATGAGGCTTTGGAAAATGCCTGGGGCAACACTTACTCCAAATTGAAGTCTGTTACACTTGAAAGCCCCTTTCAAGCTCCTTTGTGAGATACTATTGTCTGTGCCTCGGCCGTTAAGGGGTCTACTGGAAGCTTTTGGTATGCTTGTGCTAAATCTAGTTTGGCAAAAAATTTTCCTCCCCCGAGTGAGTGTAACAAATGTTGTACGACTGGCACAGGGTATGCACTTTGTTGTAGCGCATGGTTCAGGGTATCCTTGTAGTCTCCACAGATGCGGACTGACCTGTCAGGTTTAACCGGTGTTACTATTGGCGTCTCCCACCTAGCATGGTCAATAGGTTCCAAGACCCCTTGGTCAGTTAATTTATTCAATTGTTTCTCTATTTTTGCTTTTAACGCAAAGGGAACTCGTCTGGCCTTTAATCTTCTAGGGGCCACCTGGGGGTCTAAACTAAAGGAAATTGGCGTCCCCCGGTACCTGCCTAGGGTGCCACCGAAAACGTCCTGGAATTCGTGAATCAGGCTTTCTTCCCAGTTGGTTGAGGCTACTCAGCTCACTCTGGTCATTCCGATGCCCAATGGTGCAAACCATTCGATGCCCAGGAGACTTGGTCGGTCTCGGTTGACTATTGTTAGAGGCAGGACTTCGACGTGCTGCTTGTAGGCGACTCAGAAATGTCCTAGACCTATCACAGGGATTCGATTCCCTTGGTAGTCCTTTGGAATTAATTTTTATTTCTGGAGTTCTTTTAATTTGATATTTAATTTGATATTCACAACACTATTGACAGGAAAGATCCTGACTCGACCTCCATCTCACAGGGGCTACCTTCATTTTTTATGATGATTTTGACTTTTTTCCCGCTTTCCGTCTGAGTGCTTCCGATAGTGACAGTTTGATGGGTCTTTTCTTGGTTACTGGCTCATTTTTTGCGCTCCCACTTTCTCTCGGCTTGGTTCAATTCAGCTTGTGGTGGAGAGTTACTGCGTCTGTTAGGGCTGTTATTTTTGCAATTCCTACAGACTTTCTTGATGTGTCCCCTTTTCTTGCAAGCTCAGCAGATGGCATCAAGGAATCTGCAATCGGCTCGAGGGTGGTTTCCTCCACAGCCAGCGCATTCCCGCCAGTTTCTTTTTTCACACCTTTTTTTGTTGGTGTACAGGCGGTGGACCTCATCGTCATCATCTTCAGATTCTGATGTTTTGTCAAAATCTTCGTGATGTGTGGTGGCGGGAACTTGCTTCTTTCCTCTGGCTAGGATCGTTTCGTCGTTATTAGCATTCATTTGTTTCATAGTGGCCTCTGACTTTTTCGCGGCTTCTGCGGCTGTGGCTTCTGTGATTGTTTCAGCCACTGTTATATTGGGTTTATTTAGCAATTTACTTTGTAAATTAGAGTCTTTTAGGCCTAGTACCACTTGATCTCGCATGGCTTCCTCTAAGGAAGGAACTCGCATGCTTCCCCCAGTTGTCGGAGGGCTACCACAAAATCAGCGATGGTCTCGCCTTCTTTTTGGTCCCTTTGGTAGTACTCATGCCGTTTGATGAGATTTGACACTACTGGTGCGTAGTGAGCCTTTAGCATCTGCTGGAGTTCAGGCCAGGTCATTTGTTTTACATCTCTGGGCTTCGCCAAAGCTTTGGCCATCTTGAATATGGTTGGTCCACAATTTGTTAGGAAGACAGCCCTCTTACATTGGTCTGAGATCTCCTCCATCTCTTTGCTTTCTAAATACATTTGAAAACGGTCTACGTAAGATTCCCAATCCTCTTCATTGGGATTGAAGGGTGCGGGTGGTACATTATTTCCGGCCATCGCTTTTAGCCTGGATTTTCAATTTGCCGCATGCACGGTCTCATGTTTTAAGTCGATCCCATCCTCATCGCCAGTGTTCTGTCCGGAAAAACGTGAGGTAGACCAGGTTCCAACACAGCGATGTCTTTATTAAACTATATACAGCAAATGGAACAGTTTGGCTCAAACCGCAGCAGCCTTTATATATGGCTTGCCTGCCAGCTTATAGCCAATGACATTTACTTGATTTTGCTGCCTTTCGGCGGTTCTCCTGGAATTGTTCTTAGTGAACCAATCCCATGCAGGCCTTTCTTGCCAATCACATTTGAGACATTTAGAGTAAACCATTTTATACAGAACACAAATCCTTCCATTCCCCACCCTCCAGTCAGAGTTGAAGAAGCTTCTTGGATGAGAAATGAAATGTCGTCAAAAGAAAAAAACAAGAAAGGCCAGGTGCCTCCTGAAAAAGCATCTTTGGGACTACCTATAAAGAGCTAGCCTTTCCTTCCTTCTCTCCTCCCATTTTAAACCAGTGATGCAGAACATATGACACACATGTCAAAGGTGAGTCTTCTTGGTATTTTGGGTGATACCTCAGCACTCACCAACACCCCATCACTATTCTCAAAAGCACATCCCATTCTTGCACAATCGTTGGAGGCTACAAAGGCAACGCAAGAATGGGCTGCTTGCAGGGCCTCTGGAACCCTCAAAAATGGTATGAAAATGGGATGTGCTTTCACTCCATTCTGGAGGCTTCAGAGGCTACACAAGAGCCTTCTGAGAAGCTGCTTCAGAAATGAACGTCTTGAGCAACCTGAAGTTGCCAAGAGAAGGATAACACTGCCTGAGTAAGCAGCATGTGGGAGATCCTGGGGATCACATACATGATTGGATTACATCCAGTGGTGGGATTCAAATAATTTAACAACCAGTTCGCCCAGGATCAGATTAGCTGTCATGGGTGGCGTGGCCCATCCTTAGCCTCCAACTCCACAGCACATGTGGGATGAGCCTCCTGTGACGACCAATCTGACCCTGGGCAAACTGGTTGTTAAATTA
>BLBF01000002.1:25313948-25329633 GCA_015471245.1 Laticauda colubrina
ATAATAATAATAATAATAATAATAATAATAATAATAATAATAATAATGTGGATTTATATCATGCTTTTTTCTCTAAGTGTTCAAGGTGGCATGCATAAAGATCAAATTCCCCAGTTCTTGCCCAAGTTCTTCTCAATCCTATTAACTTTCTGTGTAAAAAATTGTTATCCTTGTTTCTTCCCCATTTTGTAATTTTCCCCACAACTTTGTATTGACATTCATTATAAAATAGCCAGTGTACTTTTCTACAACACCACCATAAACCATCGTCACTTTTCTCCCCTCCTCCCCACCAAATTTTTGAGAAATCTCCAAGGACCAGAATTGTAGATAATTTGGAAGCTACAGAGCAGATACTTGTATTTTTTCCAAAATCACTTCAAACTGATTTTCATGAGGTGATTTTTTTTCTCAAGAGAGAAAAGCCATTAAAATGATTGTCATTAGATTACTTATAATCATAGCAAATATTTTCCTCTTTAACCTGTCATACCCTCATTGAAAGTAAAATGCTTTTTTCATCACAATTCTACTGGTTGCAGTTCTGACATAATTTAATATTAGAAATTATGCTCAACACAATAATATTTCACATGTCTGCAATATTGTCTTATTTCAGACAAAGGTCAAATAATGAACAAAGGAAAATTATAACCTTCCTTTTTATAGTTGAAGATAAGCCGAGTAGTCACTTAAGTTATAGAAACATAAAAATAAGGAATGTTCTCTGAATTGATCACCATAGTTCTGTTTATCAGTAGGTAATGAGAAATATGTTAGATTGTGTCCTGTGGTCTTCATCAGTACAGAAATAATGGATGAACTGATTAGATCTCTTGTCTCCTGTGTGTTCCCCAAATCTATTCTGGGTTTGTGGGATTTTTCAGAGCTGATTTGACAGGTATAGGGGAACAGTAAGGAAAGAGACGCTTCCATTATACAAGCAAAAAATTACTCATCCATTTTGCTAAATGTCATTATTTTATTCAGGGTAGATTTGCTTTATCAGATACATTTGCTTCCAAGGAATATTTTTTGGAAGTTTTGCAAGACTTTTTTTGAAATGAGTCACAATGCCAATTGACTGCTTTTTTCAAGACATTTTACCATATGTGCATCTTGGGCAAAATTCAATTTTCTCTTACAATTATAGTCTATTTATGAACTGTAATAGTGAAATCTAATCCCTGTCCTGGAATATTTAGGGAAATAAAACAGCCAATACTCTCTTGAATCCACTATACTGGATGTTTAAATCATCAGGTCTTGTAGGAAAAAAAAGTTATGCTTTTCTTTGTATGAGAATAACTTTTTTGTTGAGCATTGTACACTAGATACATTAATTAAACTTTCAGTACTTAATTTATTCCCTGTATGACATGGCAAATGATGAAAATTCTCAAAATTGAAATGATCAACATTCCAAAGGTAGTACTGGCTTTTTTTTCATTTTGAAAATCATCCCATTGCCAGATACCAAGAAACCTAAAACCTGCTTGCAGGTTCACTTTTTGAATATAAATTTCATGTTATTGTTGCTCAGGAAAAAAAGGTACCCTTACAGTAAATCAGAAAGAGAAAGCCAGTTTGGTATGGTAGTTAATGGCATTGGGCTGGAAACCAGGAGACTGTGAGTTCTAGTACTGTCTTAGGCACAAACCAGCTGGGCAAAGTTGGGTCAGTCGCTCACTCTCAGTATTAAGCCCATGTCACACTGCACCAACGGATGCAAAGAGGATGTAAAACGGACAAAAAAGCTTGCCATCCGTTGGTTAACACGATGTACTCACTGCCTCCGTTTTGCTTCCTCTCTATCCGTCCAGCATCCATTTATTGATGTTTCATCCGCTCAGAAAATTTTGGGCTGCCTAAAACTTTTGCACGGAAAATGTATCCAATGCATCCATTCTGCATCCGCTAGGCATACGGGGGACATCCGTTCTGCATCCATTACGCATCCGCTATATCCGCTAGACATCCGCTGTGCATCTGCACAACTAAAATCCATTCCAGCGGTAAACGGACGCAGGGAGGAAGCAGAACGGATGCGCAGCGTTAGTAGCATGGATGGAGAAAGGATGAAAGTGGATGCAGCTCATCCGCTCTGCATCCGCTCTGCATCCTCTACGCATCAGCTCTGCATCCTCTACGCATCCGCTCTGCATCCTCTACACATCCTCTACGCATCCTCTATACATCCGCTCTGCATCCTCTATACATCCGCTCTGCGTCCTCCCCACGTCCGTTCCTTTCCGTGTTATCTGCTCTGCTTATGCAAATTTTTGCCCCTTTTGAGAGCGGATAACAACGGATGGAATATTTTGCTCGTCCGTTGTGTCCTTTTTGCATCCGTTGGGCAGTGTGACATGGGCTTTAGGAAGAACGCAAACCACTTCTGAAAATCTTGCCAAGAAAACAATGCAGATATGTCTAGGTGGTTGAAGGAGTCAGTAATGACTCAAAGGCACTGATAAATAAATAAATCAGAAAGAACTTGGGAGAAAACATTCCCTGATATTTTGCCTGCTTTACAAAGTACATGATAAAACTGTAAATGTATGCAAAGGGAGAAGAGCCATCATGCTGGTTTAATCTCAAAGGTTATTTATTCACCTGTGAGCTTTTGTTCATTTTGGATTGGGGAACAACACCTGGTATCTCTTTTCTCCTTAAGTAAATTTATCTGTGGGCATACAAAGCAAGGACTTGCTGCCTATGGAGTACGTTCAATGAGCAAGAAACATCAGAAACTGGCAGTGCTAAAGAGCATGTTCTAATTCTGTGCTCAAGAACCAAAAGCAGGATTTCATAATCTTTTGTTGCCTGTGCTTCCTACCACCTCTCTGCAAATGTAACAAAAAGCAGTTTAAGAAATATGTGCAGAGATTCTTCCTTTGTTTTTTTTTGTACAATTGCAGGTAGTTTGGATGAACGGATCCCGTTCAGGATATGTACAGCAATGAGGCATCTTGGTGCAGTTTTTTTATGTGAATAACCAAAGAAGCTCTTTTTAAGTGAACAACACAAGCAATAAAATGCCCAGCAAAATGGCCCTGCACAAATACAGTCGAAGCTACTGAACATAAGGATGTCACAAAGTCATCCTCAGCAAAGGGAAAGAAAGAGTTTTCTGATTGAGGCAACCATGTAAACTGATGTCCGTCCCTCGCTTACAACACTGCTTTCATAGTTGCAGAAACTGCATTGGAGTTCTAAGAGTCATGGTGGCGCAGTGATTAGAATGCAGTATTGAAGGCTAATTCTGCCGACTGTCAGCAATTCAGCAGTTCAAGTCTCACTGGCTCAAGTATTGCAGACTAACTCTGCCCACTACCAGGAGTTCGATCCTAACTGACTCGAGGTTTATTAATCCTTCCATCCTTCTGAGGCCAGTAAAATGAGGACCCAGATTGTTGGGGGCAATATGTTGACTCTGTAAATCACTTAGAGGGGGCTGTAAAGCACTGTGAAGCAGTATGTAAATGCTATTGCTAAGGTACTTGCAAGATGTTTCTAAAAAAAAAAAAAACAATGGGGAGAAAATTTTGGCAGGCATATTATTTTTCAAATATTGTAGCACAGGTAGAAATCCATACCAAAATGTGTACCCAAATCTGGATATATCTGCATTCAAATGTTCATACTTTATATTCTGACATAAGTACACATCCAAGGGGATGTAAAAACCTCCTTGTAAGCCTGATTTGAGAAAGGCCTTTCTTGGATCAGATTATATTAGCAACTACTATTGCCATATCCCTGATCTCCTCTTTTTAGAGGAAGTTCATGAGAAGGTAAAAATGGCATTAGTTACTCTGGAACCTTTGTTTTGTATCTGGATGGGGGAAAATCCACAACACTGGAACCTTTGTTCAGTCCTGGCCAAGCACTCCTTAAAAATGATCATGGAATCTATGGCCTTTTTTCTATGAACTTAGAAATCAATCTCTAAGAATAAAATAATAAGGGTATATCTGAACACATATTTGAAAACAGCATCATGTTCAGTATTAAGTCATCAGAATGCAGAATTCAGAATATAGGTGATTAGAATATAGACCAGAATGGCCTGATTCTTGCTGCTTTATAAAGAAATAACAAGTAAAATAGGCGATTACATCTCTCTTCATGTTCATATTCTATTTTTAAGAGTTTGGATGCTGTCTCTCCACCCCAACCTCATTATAATTACAGGACTAATTTTGGTGGGGAAAATATAATGCGACTTTGAAAGAGTGAAGTGCTTTATCATCGAATGTATTGTGAGCATTTAAAATGAGGAAGAGAGAATCCTTGTTTAAATCTGTTTGAAACTGTTTCTGTGAATGACAAAATAGGAAGGTTTTGCAAATGGTTGCATAAACAGGAAAGCTATATAAATGATCCAGTGATATATCATTCCTACCGCTTGTCTATCCCTCTGGCTGCTTTTTAAGACCCACTAGAAGGAATAAACTCTCCATAGTTAAAGTTTAATACACTGAGGCTTATAGAAAAAGTATTACTTTCTTCCTGACGGTGTCCAAGTCTATTTTTATGGCAAGCCTCAGGGAACAAAGATATATCAAAAAAATAACTCCTGCATTACAGCAGTATTGTTACCACTCCTGCAACTTTATCTACCTTCCTCGATACACAGAATTATTTTATTCCATTTTTGCAACTGTATACACAGGCACACACACACACACACACACACACAAATACCAGCACAAATGTCATTAGCCATCTCTTCCTTAATCCCCTCTCACAACCACTTGAGTGTTTGTCCAGAAATCGTAACTCTGGAATCAGCCACTGCATTACCAGTCGCTCTTCCTCTTCATTTCATCCACCAAGCCTCCCGGCCTCCTCAATCACATGTGTTGTTTCTCATTTAAATGAACAGTTGGATTCTTTTATTTCTTACAAGTGCTGGATTCGCCTTATCGCCCTCATTCCTTTGGGGGTTGCCAATTGGTTTTATCCACGGATGTATCATTTCTCATGCTTCCTTTTTTTTCTTACAAAGAGAAAGAACTACTTCGTCAACAAGCCTCTCCGGAGTGGAAGATTAAAAACCTAGACATCACCTACCTTGCAGCTCTACTCCCAACTGGGTTGTGTAAAACTCAATTAAACTTGTCCCTATTGAATTCTGCATTACAGTACATTAAACAGAAAATTCTTCAAGCGTGATGACAAAGCTTGAAACCTTGCCTCAAAGCTGTTCCTTGCAGCTTTCTTTAACATTTCTGACTTTATGGTGCAAGCCTCCCGTTGACACAACTCTAGTCCAGCTAAGAAAAATCACACAGCCTCACAGGGATTAAAAGAAGAAGAAAATGGAGAGGGAGGGAGAGGGGAAGAATCTGTTGAAAGCTAGGCTTGGTATTTCTCTTCTCTTAGTACATCTATTTAAATTATTTTGCCAGCAGACTAGAACCTGAGATGCGCTATAGAAAAGTGTAATCTAACAATTTCAATTGCAAGAATATGCTCATTTTGTTCAGAGGCTTTCATGCATGTTCCTTTTTTTTTTCAGAGGAGTAGAGTGGTTCACAATATCTCCTATTAGTACATTATATATGTTGCCTGAGGATTTCATCAGCTGAGGAACTGAAAAAGGCACCAACCTTTCTCTGCCCCAGGCTTCATCATGAGCAATTTGAATAACAACAGCTTATATGAAAAATTGGATTTTGAACCCCTAAGTTTTAACAAAAAAAAGTGAATGGTAGGCAAGTTAGTATTAGATCGACATCTAGATTCTGAGCACCAGTGGTTAAATACACACGGTAGGGCCATTTTCTGCTCCTCTATTTGAAAAATAAAAGTAACAAGAGAAGCCAGATTTAGCCATACAACATTATTAACTTCAGGCAAATTCCCAAAATTGTATGCTTCCAAAAAATAAAACTGGGAAGTGTGCAAAAACTATTGACACATTTCTCCTACATCCTACTGCTGTTCCTATTTTACTGATGATTTCTGTGTGAAGAAAAGTGAGCACAAAGAAGACAATATACATAAATTAGGGTCTGGATGGAAGCAGATAATTCTGTAATAAAATTGTTGATAAGAAGTGAGACAGCAGTAAGTAAATATGGTAAAAGATATTCTATGTATCCTCCTTAAATTAATTTTGTATTCACTGTATTAAGAAGAACTGATCAATGCCAAACAAAGAAATGGTTTGGAGATTTTTCCACAGAGAAGCCAACTGGTTCTTTACATATTATAGAGTTGGCCAACATTTTTTAAAATAATTATCAAGATGAATGAACATTAAAATACATTTACTAAAATTACCATGAAAAATAACAGTTGGACCTATGATGCATTATAATGAAGCAGACAAAAATAAAGTAAGCAACAATGTGTAACTTATTTTCAATTGTGCATATTACACTTTGTTAAGAAAAGCAGGCTCAGTAGTTCTCCCTGATTTCTTCTGATTTCTTAGCCTACCATCCTCTTCTTATCAGCAGAGCCACTCTTTCAGAGGAAGATGGGACATATAATCTGAAGGATGAGAAAACCAACATGGGAAAGAAGGCTTTTTTTTTTCCTTAAAAAGATGGTGATAAGTTATTGATGTTGATTATACTTGCTTGGGAGGAAGAAGGAAGTTTCTTCTTTTATTCTGCACTTTTTAATTTTTTTCCCTTTTTTATATTGTTTACTCTATTTAGAGTGTATTAGTTTTATTTGCATAACAACATCTTTAATAAAATTATTACCAAAGACAGGGAAGTGACTTTGTTTTTCAAGTCATTTCAAGCATACATGGAGGTTGCCTTAACAGGGATTACCTGTCCAATCCCTACTCCATTACCTTGCTGTTGTTTGTTGTTAGTTGCAAAGTCATGTCTGACCCATCGTGACCCCATGGACGACGTTCCTCTAGGCCTTCCTGTTCTCTACCATCTTCTGGAGTCCATTTAAGCTCACGCCGACTGCTTCAGTGACTCTATCCAGCCACCTCATTCTCTATTGTCTCATTCTTTTATTGCCCTCAATCTTTCCCAGCATTTGGCTCTTTTCCAGTGAGTCCTTCCTTCTCATTAGGTGGCCAAAGTATTTGAGTTTAATCTTCAGGATCTGGCCTCCTAAGAGCAATCAGGGTTGATCTCCTCTAGGACTGACTGGTTTTATTGCTTTGCAGTCCAAGGGACTCATAGTCTTCTTCAGCACCATAGTTCAAAAGCCTCAATTCTTTGGCGCTCAGTCTTTCTTATGGTCCAAATTTCACAGCCATACATTGCAACTGGGAAAACCATAGTCTTGACGATATGCACTTTTGCTGGCAGGGTGATATCTCTATTTTTTAGTATGCTGTCTAGACTTGCCATAGCTTTCCTTCGCAGGAGCAAGCATCTTTTAATTTCTTGGCTGCAGTCCCCATCTGCAGTGATCTTGGAGCACAGGAAAATAAAATCTGTCACTATCTCCATTTCTTTCCCATCATTTCTCAGCCTGCCTCCCCTTTCCAAGTCTGGTAAACAAAATGGCTGCTAAAGAGAGTCAGAATTCATGGCTATCTTTTCAGCTATTTTTCTTCTGGGAGGACAAAAAAAAAACCTACTTAAAGAGTTCTCAGAATAGAGGTAATCCAGGCTTGCTATACATTATTGACTAGTCAAGTTCTCTTGGCTTTAATATCATTTTGATCTCCCAAAGATTGATGAACCAACTACTACAGACATGGTGGCTAGAATGCAGTATTGCAGACTAACTCTGCCCACTACCAGGAGTTCGATCCTAACCAGTTCAAGGTTGATTCAGCCTTCCATCTTTCCGAGATTGATAAAACGAGGACCCAGATTGTTGGAGGCAATATGCTGACTCTGTAAACTGCTTAGAGAGGGCTGTAAAGCACTATGAAGTGCTACTGCTATCACTACTAAAAGTATGTAAAAACCTACCTTTCTATGCAGTACAGAAGGTAAACTGGGCATCAGCAGCACTTACTGTATTTCAATATCAGTGTTTCCAATTGGACAAATCAGAGATAAAGCCATTCTTACAGATGCCACACCACCACTGAAAGAGTTGACAGCAGAGTTTTCTTTTGCTTTGCAGACACCTGCTGTTGGTGCTAGACATGTAATATGAGAGCTTCTTGAATGCTTCTAATAAGGATGCACAAATGGTTTATGGAAAAAGAACCTCTAATGTTTTGTTATGAGAGATATTGCTGTCCGTATACCAAAACTACTTTTGTTGCTTTTCTGTTTTAAGTTGTAAGCTGACCAGTCAGGCAGCCTAAACATCAAATAAAGAATTGATAAAAATATTTCTGCTGCCTGCATGCATGATAAGTAGCTCCAGTTTAGAACCACTGTGGGCTGATAGATAAGAGAGAAATTGATCTGCATTTCTTTCTTTTCTAGAATACAAGCTATCTTTATATTTCATGTATAATCAGAAGAGAAGGGATGGTAGCTCAACACAGTAATAATCTATAAAATATTGTGTTAGCTTGCTCCTTGATTTCTCATTATCTCATCATATGCATAAGACAAATGGAAAGAAAGAGGGAGGGGAGTTGCCTAGATATGTATCTTCGAGTCAGTATTGACTCCAGGTAAATGCCTGGGCAGGTGTTTGCAATTTTATTGGTAAGATTTCAGAAATGGTTTTGCTTATGTCTCCCTCATAGGACGGACAGAAAGTGACTGGCCTAAATTTACTCATCTGGCTTTGGGCCTGTAGGGAAGGAATAGGCAATTAATTTTCCCATGGGGCCAGGCACCATGAGGAATTGGGACTGTTGTGGAGGGCTCCTCCCCGACACTGCCCCTTCCCTACTACTCCATCACCCACCTCCACCTGCCACCACTGCTGCAGGCCAGACAGATGAAGAGCTGGATGTGGTCATAGGCCAAAAAATGTTCAGGTCTACTATAGGGGGACTAGAACTTATTATCTCCTGGTTTCTAGCCTGGTGCCTTAAGCTATACTGAACTGGCTCTCAATTGTGGAGTATTCCATCTGTTTTTACCTTTTTTTATGGACTTGTAATTTTTTTTTCTAGGAGAAAATTCAATATGGATACCACATCTTTAAACAAATGGTCTTTCAAAACCATTATATTAAAATGTTTTTAATTTTTAATCTTTCCACTATTACCAATGTATAGATTTATTAGAATTTAATATTGGACTCTAATATTTTAAAAGTGAATAATTGAATAAACCTTACTTATTTTGAAACAGTAATTTTAATTATATTCATGTCAACCTTAACAACTCTTGGAACTCTTAGAAGAATGATGTTTCCAGGAGAAGAAAATGTTGTTACCTATAAAACAGAGTTTTCTTCTGGACCCACTGCAGCAAAACCCTATTACCTTTTCCGGTCACATATAAACTGCCTGTGAACATCACACAGTTCCACAGTACTTGTTAATTTTTTAAAAAGATCCTGTTTACTTCCTCACCTCTCATACATTTCTGTTCCAACATTTCTGAATGTTTGTTTCGTGTAACAAATCAGTCCCATTATGTTCATCACTGTTGCAGAGTTGAAGGTTAGGGCATATCAGTCAATTGTTCCTGTGAATGATCCCTGTGCATATGTGTTGTGTCTTGCTTTAAACAGAGACAAATCTTTGTTCTGATCTTCATTCAAGTGTTTAGTTTCCTATCTGCAATCCATTCAATAATGTCTGCACAGAGAAGTACTGTGGCATTGCCATTTAGGAAGATTATGCTATAAACCATTATATTATCAGAGTTCATTCTTGAATGATTTAAAACAGGGAAACTAAAATTCCCATAAAATCCTTTTACACAAGAAACAAGTAAACTTCTTCCATATTTTAACTGTATAAACCATGCATCTTTATTACCAACCGTTAGCTTTTCACACAGTTCCTCCTGAACTGCTCTAGAGCATTCAACTGTATAATTTTCCATTTTTTTCTGTAATTGTCTGCATTTTGTTTTTGTCACAATTAGATGGAATATGCTATGGAATTATGGTGGTGGTGATTGTGGCAATGATGATGATAGAAGACCCAGCTGAAATCAAGATTTGAAGAACACTTAATAGAACCAACTATGACAATGCTATTAATATTTAAAAATTACCCATTGCAAATAAATGCATTATAAACTACATAATAAAAAGTTTTAAGCATTGGAATGGATATGTATCTAAATGATATGAAACATATAGAAAAATGATAACTAGATGATGCAGAAGCTATTACTTCTATTAAGTAATAGCTGTACTTTAGTACAACGTATAGTTGTACTAAAGAATATTATGCACTGAAGACAATGCAGTATTGGTTGATAAGTGTTAGAAATTTATAACTGAATATTGTGATTTGAGGCATGTACTTTGATATTAGAAAACCTACAGATTGTCACATCAGTATTTAATATATTTTTATGATCCAAGATTCTATTTAGTATTGACCTTCATTGCAGAAGTGAGCAAAATATGAGTGACAGTCCAATCCAGGACCACGTTAAGCTAAGGTAATTGAACTTGAACAAGTTTATTGCATTGATTTCAGTGCAATTCAATCAGCTTAATACTAATACTTCTGCTTAACTGAGAAATAAACTGAGATTATAAAACTATAATCAACAATATATTTATTCCATATAGACCTATTACCTTTGGTCTGAACTAAAGGGTGAGTTAAATATGAACAAAACTTTCTTAGCTGTGCAAAGTATACAAAGTGTATAATATTACACAACAACATTATATGTTCAGTAGGGCTTATTCCCAAGTGAATAAGTATTGAACTGCAGACAAAGAGATCACAATCTTATTCCTGTCCCCTTCTTTTTACTTAGGCAAAAATAAATGGGGTATTAGGATTTTACCTTTAGTTATGTTTTAATAAATCTATACACGACTGAATGGAACATTGATTGATAGTTAATTCTTTGTTACACAACAGGTTGTAAGCCCCAGCCATTCCATTTAATACTTACTGATCAGAACTAAATGGGAAGTGTCTTTTTTACATATTTGCAGTCAGTATTAACTATTTTATGTCATAATTATTCTGTACATAACTGACTTTATCATGTTCCCTGGAGGGAAACTGCAGCTTATACAATTTAGTATAAAATACAAAAACCAAAGTTTGACTCCTTATTTTATGAAAAACCACCATATCCCAACTCTACATGATTTGGTCATAGAAAATTAACTGGCATTCTAGAATGACAATACAGCCTATAAGTTCTACATACGTATTACCAGCTATTCTGTTTCGATAGCACACTGAACACAATGTCTCCTCTTACTAATCTGTTAATTTCTAGAATCTTTTTGGCTCTTTAAAACATTAAATATCAAAGCACTTTCTCCATATAAATCATCTTTTTTTTCCTTAGAGATCTCTAATCAAGTATTTGAATATTTTGTTCCATGTACTTCTTTGTTTCCAACATCCATCTGCTTTCATTGTCAGGGATAAATAATATTCTAACATATAAGATGCTGAAGTGCATATTAGGTAAAGGGTAACCGATGGATTATCCTGAAGGGGAAAGAGACAGGTTGTTACAAAAGCCAGGTTGTTGTTTTTTCTATGGGATAAAGGAATCAAGATATATATCCAATAAAGAATGCTGTGGACCTGGGGCATAGCACAAAGGCAACAAACACAGCCAGATAATAAGTAGGATTACCTTTATTAGCTCCAACTTTTCCCCCAATGTCCTGGTTACCTTCTGGCTGGACAAAAACTCTCCCAGGAACAGCCTTTGGGCTGCAGAGAATCAAGTCCAAAACGTGGTCAACAAAAATTGTAAATATAAGTCCAATCAAGGCAAAATGAGGTAATTAGTGCGACAGGGCAGGAAGAATTCCAGAATGAAGGCATGGCAATAACTCAACATGGTTGGGAGGACGCCAGGAACACAGATAACCAAGGTCAACACAAGATAAACTCATATTTGCTCCCAGCAGCTGCTTCCCTCAGCATGCATCTTTTTTAAACTCTCTTCCCAACTGTGGTTATTGAAAGGAATCAGGGCCCTTTCCTCCCCCATAAGCCACACAACCCACATTGCTCCTTTCTCCGTTCCTCCCTGCATGCCCTAGGATGAAAATGGGGTGGACCTGGGTCTTCCTATGAACTCCCTGTCCTTTGTTCTACCTTTTCCCTGCTCTGCCCAGCCAGACTTTGCCCTTCTCCAGTTTCTTCCATAGCCAAGGAGCCACACTCCCACTCCCTGTCAACTGTTCATCTTCCTCCTTGAATTCAGTCTTTGACAGGGGCATGACAAATGCTATTTATGTTAGAAGTTGCTACGATCAGTAGAAAGGGCAAGCTTGATGTCCCTTTAGAGTAGGGCTGTCAAACTCCCAGCCCACAGGCCAGATGCGTCATGTGTTGGCCACGGTCACACCTGATTTAGTGAAGGGAGAAAAAGTTCCGATACATCATGTGACGCTGCTGTGACTATGTGAATTTGACACACCTACTTTAGAGGAACAGAACAAGATTATTTTAAAATTTACACACTTTGTATGTATTCTATGTATCAAGATACATAGTCTGTGCTCTTATGAGCCTTGGGGCTCTTTTAAATCCCTTTAGTGAGTTGTGCGTGCCAATAAAAGATATTTTGTTGCATCTACTTAGCTCCTTATAGGAGCAGCCATTTTCTCGACAGAATCTTTCATCTTCTTGGTAATTAGCAATGACTTATACATATAATGATCAAGTAATTAATTATTAAAACCAAGAGCAGGCAATGTAGTAGATATGCACTGTGGAATTAGATTTAAAACTTAGCTTTCTATCATCAGAGAAGAGTAAGTCCTCAATCTTTTTCATTATTATTCTTTTACAAAATATATTGGCTAACATTCATGTCGTCTTATGTCATAAACTAAAAGTGGGAGCATTTGACAGGAATCACTATAAAATAAGTTATGGGTAAATTCTTCCTTGTTTCTTTTGATGCAGACTCTTTTGCCCTCAATTCCAATGGGGCTGTTTGAAAAGAACATCCCAGGTTTGATATAAGGCACCTAGGTCATGGTTTCACCTTGACAATAGCTCTTTCATTTCAAGCAGTAACATTTGCCAGGATCCCTAAGGTGTTTTCCTTTTTGTCAAATCCTAGCTTTTCTAAAAGGGAAAAAAAAAAAAAAACAGCTATGAGAAAAGGGGGGTGGGGAGAGAAGATAAATCTTAATTCACAAGCCGCAGGACTATCACTATGTTTTCAGCACAAAACTTCAAATTCAATCCAAAAAGTGGATGTGTATTAGAAGACTGCAGATTTAAACCTTGTCCACCATGATCAAACTGGATTTATGGAGCATCATAACTCTCCAGACACCATCCAGCAGCTTATTAATTTAATAGACTCCTGTCCATTCCATGATGTTCCTGCCCTGACAGTCTCTCAAGATAAGGCGAAAGCCTTTTGACAGGACTGAGTGCATATATATTTTCTTCTGTTTTCTTGGGTATGGTGTTGTCGACAACTTGAAATCTGTGGCTCAGCAAATTTGTGATTTTCTTTTCTTATTAAGCTTGCTCCAAAAACAACAGCAGCAACTTTTCTGTGAAGTTGGCTTCCTCAGTCAACAAATGAATGTTACTGACTCAAAACATATTAACCGTATTTTACCAATTTAAAAGAGAAATCAGTTTCTAATAAGTAAATGGTCTATTCCAGGGTTTCCTTATCAAAGTAACACCAAAGTTTACCTAAAATGAAATGAAAGGTTGAGTTTAATGGAAAAGTTCCTATGTCTGTGAAACATTCAAGGAATCCTTCAAGTTTAAGGAAGGTATCTCCAGTATAAACAGTAGTTTTCTATTATAAAATAAAGTTTAATTGAAACAGAACTATAGTTTGGTCAAATGTCAAAAAATATGATTATGTTTTTCAAGATTGAGGGTTCCTAAGTAAGAGTTCCATAGTTTCTCCTTTACTCTGACAGGAACAACAAAAACCTTTCATAATGGATTGTTTCATGAACTACAAACAGGTGTTTATTTTGGCCTCTCCAGTGGGTATGGTTCCAAAGGAACAAGCTAAGGCCCTATTTAAAGTTCTTCCCGTCACTAATAATTGCAAATAAGAGGGTGTGGCTTTCTTTTGCTGTCATTGACAGAATGATTGGACCAATATCCAAAATATTTCCTAAATGTGCAAACTTGAATATTAGATACAAAGGCTTGCATATTAAATCTTGGAAAGATATTACATTAAAGAGCACATTGTATGTTAATTTGTGATTAGAATTTTACAATTCAGCACCATCTTAACTTACCTTACTGAGATATAATTTACATACTGGGTATATGCTTTTTCACTGATTATTATCTAACATTTAGTTCCATTTACATACATCCTTCTAAGTCAGCGATGGCATTTATGTCCATGTTTCTTTTAAATACCAACCATACTGGTAAAGAAATTTCTCTTATGTTCTTCAACTCTCTAATATTTACCTAGCACTAAAGTCTGCTGAGAAATGAAGCTTGTTTCTTTTATTTTTGGACTGTTGAAAACTGTTAAAACTGCTGCAGTTATAAAATTCCTAAAAAAAAATCATTTCAACCTTGAAATAAATTGATTCAGAGGATAGGGCAAATAGCTAATTTTTTGCTATATCCATCCCAATGATTGCTGCAAGTTTTAGTTCAGCTAACTTCCAATGCAGCAGTTGCGATCTGTAACAAGATGTAATATAATGTACAATTTAATCATTTTTACTTTATCAAAAAACAGTCCTCGCAGGCATTATAAAAAGGTTCAATGGTATAAAAAGGGAGGGCGACAAGGAAGGCAGAACAAATACATTTGGGCATTTCTGGAAAACAGTCTACAGAGATTAAAAACTAAAGTGGATTGTTGTTTCCAAAATGAATATTATATATTATAAAATGTATGATTTCTTTTTAAAAAATTGAGAAAAATTATATTCTTTTTAAAAAATTGAGAAAAATTGGTATAAACCTTGCTTAGGACCATCACCTTTCCTCCCCAAAAAAGGATAGTTGTGCCCAAGTGCAAGCCATAACAACTGTTAGAAGATTTCTGGCCCTTTGGTAGTAGCATGCTATCAGATTTACAATAACAGCAGTCCATTCCATGGGAAAATGAAAATGTGTTGATGGTGAAGACAATCTGGAGGGAAACTCTGCACCAATGAATGCAAGAGGCTTAGTTAAATTAGTCAGACCTGTCTATTACAGAAAGGGGTTTTCTCATAGTTCTTATGATGCCATCTTACTGATGTCAGTATCTACATAACACACTATACTCTAAACTTGAGTTAAGAAAATACATTCCAGTTTCTCATTACCTGTTGTGCCCAAATGAATTAATCATATTATACATTGAAACAATGACCTGGTTTACATGCTAAGACAATGTATGGGTTTTGCTAAATGCTAAACTGCAAACTGCCCAGCTTCATCTAGTTTGGGTTATTTGTGTTAATCCAATCACAGAGTAACAAGAGTATAACATTCTTAATCTGGAATTTGATAGGATTCCATCTGAGTTAGTCACTGTATGACTGAAGAAATATCAAGATGCAAAATGAATAAGTATATAGCAAATATATCGCAAGAACATATGAAATAATAAAAGCATATGAAGCACATATGTGCATATCCTCACGAAACACAGTCTCTGACTGTCTCTCTGTCTCTGTCTCTGTCTCTGTCTCTGTCTCTGTCTCTGTCTCTGTCTCT
>BLBF01000002.1:25329643-25341461 GCA_015471245.1 Laticauda colubrina
TCTCTGTCTCTGTCTCTGTCTCTGTCTCTGTCTCTGTCTCTGTCTCTCTATGTATGTATGTATGTATGTATGTATGTATGTATGTATGTATATGTTTTCTGAGGTTTTCGCAGGTATTTGTATGTGGATCTTTGGTTATTCGGGTTTCCTCCCACATAAAATTGAAAGTATTTTGGCAATGTTTCGACTTCCAATTTTACGTGGGAGAAAACCCAAATAACCAAAGATCCACATACAAATACCCATGAAAACCTCAGAAAACATACACACACACACACACACACACACACACACAGAGATACACACACACACACACACACGCACACACACACATATATATATATACATATATATATTAGTGCTGAATATTGGGAAAGAGAGTTCATGTAAACATATTTAGCAATGGGAATTATAAAATCATAAGGAGATTAAGTAAGCTAGTTGTGAAATTCTAATATTGCTTTTTAAATGACTTCAGGACATAGGAGGTGCGAAGGTTATTATCTGTTATCAGGAATACAGTGGAATTGTATAACTGGATAATAACTAAACAACTGACACAATGTAAAATTACATTATCAGTGTGTTAAAACAAAATTGCACCCTAAAGGAGTCTACATGCCAGCTCAGAGCTGCAGTGTAATTATGCTTAACTCTGATAATTAAAATACAACGGAGATCAACAGAATCATTTTCATTAAGAAAATTATTAATGATGGTGGTATAATGGTAATTGATTGCAGAGCACTACAGGATAATGCCAGGCAGTATAAACCAACATGTTTTAATAATATGTCTAAGACTGTTTTGATATGGTGCATACGGTTGAGAATGTTTGAAATTAAGATAGAAGCAATGAGACACATGAAAAATGGGAACTCATGAAGTGAATTTTCTAAGAATATTTCATTTTTTAAAATTATATATATAATATATATATATATACACACACATACACACACACATAAATCCCAAAGTATTTGAAGATTATATTGCCTTATGGATCAGTGTTCTGTGTGCTGCAATAAAAATAGCCATTTGCAGCATCAATTATACAGCTGAAGTAAACGGTACAAATATTTCTCAAGCTTTCTGTCATTTCATTTCATGTTCCATATTGATCGTTTTTACATTTGTGATCATGATTTACTGATATTATTTTGTTTTTTATCTAACCACACCAAGTTCTTTTAGCCTTTATTATTGAAATGACGTGGAAAACAGAATTAGTTGCCTTTTCCACTGCTATTCAATACATGCTTAATGAAATGTGAGGGGATAATTCTCTATAAATAATAATTGATAATTGACTCAGCAGTGACAATTTATGTGTAGTCTCATATGCTGTAGAATGGCCAGATCCTCTTCATTTGAAAACTGATGTCTCTGCCTATTTGAACTTCTAAAACAAAACAATGATTTTGCTGGATATGTGTACATTTTCAAGATGTCTTTTTCCTGATTTTCTTTTTTATTTACATCTTGTTTGTTAATTAAATTGCAAAGTGTACTTTGGCTAGACACTACTTAGTTTTATTCCATAACCACAACATATAAACAGTAACTTGAGAATATTGCTTTTTACAACCCTGTAATCCTTTAGTTTAGGATAGATTCAGAGCAACTAGATGGAGATGAGCATTTACTGGCCAGATGCCCTTCCTGATACAGATTTCGCAGCAAATATTTTTTCTTTGTGCCCTAGGAGAGGAACATCTGCTGTTACCTAGGATTGAATTCTCAGCCACTAAGCTACCGAGCCACTCAACTTGAGAACATATCATAATAATAATACTAGAGCAGTAGTGAACTGAAAGGTGAATTAAATTCATGTTAAAGAGAGTTTCTACAGTAAAAATGAAAAATACCCAAACGATTGTACTTACAGGAGAAACAATTTATAAGAAAGTGCAGGAAAAATAAATACAGGACTTAGTAATTTGCAGTAAAAATAAAACAATTCATTACATTTGAGATATCTACATTAAAAGTCATATTTGGTGATATCTGTTGGCATCATCCTTTGATAGAATATCTATTTGTCTGTCCGTCCATCCATCCATCCATCCATCCATCCATCCATCCATCCATCCATCCTCTTCCTTACATCTTAATAGTCATCAAATCAACATATGATCCAAGGTGGGCAGTGAACAGCAAATATAGATATGGAGCTGCCCTTCCAGAATACCTAGAAGCTCCAGCTGGTATAAAATGCAGCAGTGCAGGCAGTTATGTGTGCTTCTAGAACACGTTACACTTCTGCTCCACAAGCTGCATCGGTTGCTAGTTTCCTTCCAAAAGAGTGCTTTTGACCTTTAAAGCCCTTCAAGGTAAGGGCCTGGTTTATTTGAAGGACCATTTCTTTCCCATTACATCTGTTCATCTCATCAGATCTGCCAAGAGGCATACTCTGTTTTGCGCCTCTCAAGGAACTAAACTTTGTGGGTCCAAATAGATCGGAACTACTCTGCTGTGGCACCTGCCTTATGGAATATTCTCAACCCTGAAGTGAGGTCATTCTTGTCCCTCCATATTTTCCAGAAGTCCTTCAAGATCTGGCTTTATCATCAGGCCTTTGGGTTTCAGGGGCTCAGTGAGATTTTGAGGTTTTTCCATTGCTGAACAAATCTTGTGGATGAGTTTTTATTGTTTTTATTGTTTTTAAACTTTTTTTTTCTGTAGACCACTCAGAAGCAGTTCTTATCAGTTGAGTAATCATATACATTTGACAAATATTTATTATTTATTGTTTTAAATAAATAAATTTAAAACAATAGAAACATTGACAAAATCAGAAATACATTACACACTGATGATCTATTTTTGTTCAGACATATCAGTAAATATTTTTTCCTATTGGAAAAGAGTTTCCAAAGTTGCTTAAACTAAACTAGAAAATCTGGGCTAAATATTTTTGTTAATATGCTAATCAAAAAAACTTGAATGGTTCTAGGAAAGATGTTGTGAAATACAACCATCGGGAACTAGTACTTTTCATAAAAATATATTTTGGTATTTTCAAACAACTAAGCATACATTGCATTTTAAGAATACAGGAAGACTTGCTGAAAGGCTTGTAACAAAATAAAGTTTCAGTTCTTCAGTGAAGAACAATAAAATTCAAGAAAGAATATGCTGTTACCTACAGTCTATTTTCAACAGGACAAAAATCGTCAAAATGCTTACTGAAAGCGGATACATATTATGCAAACCAGGTTATTCATTACATGTTTTTAGTTGTTTTATTTTCTCAGCAACTTGAAGGGGTTTCCACATCAGCATGAAGATAGTAGTGGTTGCTTTCCCTAAACAGATGGAAGCCTTCCATTCAGAGATCTAAATCTAATCTAATTTTGAGATGAATCAAATTATACAAATTTCATTTTGAGGATTGCATGAGTATCATTATATGGATTAGACAATATATGATAAGCATTTCAAAGTATAAGAACAGTCTTATGAGATCAGACCAAGTTCCACAAAGTGTAGCATTTCATGTTCCACAAGAAAAAAAACCCATTCTTCCTGGAAACAAATAAATGTGGCTTAAAGTCATCATCCTTATAATACCTTTGTCATATTGCACCTATATTTTACTATTTTAAATTTGCTGGGAACAGTAGGTTACCCAGTAGGAACCACAAAACTATCAAATGTTACTGCTGTCACCATATCCAGTTGCACTGAATTTTGCCATGTTTAACTATGAAATTTGATTTTTCACTGTCTTCCAAATTTATTGAATCCTGCACAAAAGTGATGATCCGTTCACTTTCATGAACAGTTCAGTCTTACTATATGCATAATACATGAGTTAGTGAAATGTCCTCATTAATATTATTTCAGGCTATATGTTAACTAAATAAGAAGCAATGTACATATAATAATGCTGAAATTAAAATGAGTGGTACAATCTAAGAATGATTTTATCATGTTATCTGCCTTAGAGATAAGAGCATATTCAGAAATTGGCAGCCTTATCACTGCTAAATTAGATTTTAAAAAGTGACAGTATAAAAAAATCAAACAGGACAAAGTAGGTATTGGTGAAAAAGTCTAGAAATCTGGTAATGAAATTTTGTGAACAAATTCATGGCTTAAATTTCATTTTAGACTGTTGTAGCAAAAATTTTACATAAATTGTCATTAATAACTTATTTAGAAATATAAAGATGCATATTAAAATATAATATATGCTAATATTGTACTATTTTATTTTTAGTCAATATGGTTTTCTGCTGTTAAAGTGATGTATCATAGCAGACTTGAAGAAATATATATATTCTTCCGTTTTGTATTTGGGTTTGTTCCCTTAATTAAATATTTCCAGGTTATAAATTCTTGTGCATGTCTATTTTATATAATTATATATCATAAAAAATACATAAGATCCTGTTGTACAATTACTCATGTAAATTCTATTTTCAATATTTCAGTTTTCAAAAGCTCATTGTAGTCTAAAAGCAATCCTTTTAAAAATGTACAATTTGCAATGATTATAATAAGATATAATTGTTCCTAGTAAGTTTTAATAGTTCTTGATGTTTTGATTGTCTTTGAATATTAATATAGGAATACAGGTCCTTATTTGCCTGTACATTGTACACTGAAATGGTCACAAGGTTGTTACAACAAACGAATCTTTCATCTTTGCAGAGATTTTGATTAGGAAGTTTAAAAAAAACAACTTAAAAAACATCATAGAGGTCTTCATTTTCAGTAGTAACACTGAAACTGAGAATTTATAGCACCTGAAATGTGAGCCTAATTGAAAATATTAAGTTAGAGAAGAAAGAAAAAAATGAATTAGAATCATAAATAGAAAAGTTTACACACAAAACTGGAGAATATCTGGTCCAATTCCTTTTGTCATGCATAAACTTATTACTCATTCAAATACCATAGATCCGTATTGTATAGTTCATATTCATATTAAATATGCATTGTTTTTTCTCAAACATGACCATAACAAATCTGATAAGGGTGGAAATAAAATTCAATTTAGTGAAGATTAATTCCCAGTTTTATCCCATTGTTCCCTTGTTTTCCAATGGTTTGCTTTTGTTCCAAATGGTCTTTTCCCCAATAACATGTTAACTCAGAATTCCTGTTACTTATTCATTCCCCCTAAATCTCAATGTCTAGAATCTCAGCATTCTGAAATCCCTTTGAGGTTACAATGCAATTGTAAAATTATATCTAACATTTGGTGTATCTGCTTAAAACCCAATTCTTCTTCTGATCACTCATTTTAGAAATTTACCCAGTTATACTTTTAAGCATTCTAAAACGTAATTAGAATTTTTATCCCCATCTTCTAGGGCTAATCCACAAGAACTGTTTTGCTTAGTAATCTTTACCCATGATAACTCATATAATCATTCAAATACCAAAGCTGGAATCTGATTCCTAATCAATCCAATCTTTCAGTTTTCAGGACCTTTGAAATCACAGTTCTTGCAATCATCTTCTTCAAAACAACATGATTATTTCCAATGTATTTTATTTACTTGTCACAAGTGGTGTTTTTTTTTTTTTTTGCTATTAGTTTAAAACTGCAACTGGGTGAACCTCTTTTAAAAACTCATAAAGGAATGTTCATAATAGATTCATGGCTTAATACAATGCAGAAAATTTATCTTAGGTTAGAAAAAAAGAAGAATGAAAAAGCTGCTGCATTTAAACCAGCCACACTTGAAATCAAAGATCTGGGAAAAATCAGGATAACTGCTCGTGTTGCAAGTGAAGTAGCAAGCTTTTTATATAAAAAATGCATCAGGTAGAAGAAAGATCTGTGCCTTTAAAATATTCTGTTTGAACACTGAATGATATGTACCTCTGTTTCATGCTCATGAACAAAACTCCCTTCTCCCTTTCTTGAGGTGGTGATAAAGAAACATGAGTTACTCATCTTTGCTGCCTGTATTTGCTCTCTATTATCAACAGGCATGTTTCTCCAGCATTGGGATAATCCCCTGATCAAGAAAGAGGAAGAAAAAATAGCTTGAATTTACCTTTGCTGTACACAATGCAGTTGTTTTTGTTGTCTTCTACTCCTTGCCAAGTCATATCCAGCAACCACCTTGGGCCCGCAGTCAACACCATAGGGAGGGGAGCCTTTGGCTTCTGGGGTTGAAAAAAGGCAACAAACATAGCCCAGTAAGCTTCTGTTGATTAAGAATTTAAACAAAACCAATAGCAATAATTTTATTTGCCAACTAATTTGATCTCCAAATCGAGAAACCTTATTCCTTGACTGATGGAGAGGAAGAAGAGCAGGAGGAGGAGAGGGTTAGAGCTTTGATAAAAAATGAATGGCAGAATTATTACCGAGGATTTTTCTGAATGATAGCACTGGATCAGATCTCCAAGATTAGACACATCTCTAGTGGCTTAGAATTATAAAGGGACGTAGGTGACTTTCACAGCAGAAAGCCAAGTGTTCAGAAATGAACTTTAGACACATTGTACTTAGTTATCAACATGATCTCTATTTCCTGAAACAGACAGGAAAGAATTTAAAGAATCAGTATCCATTTCAAAGCCTGAATAACATTTATGTTTGGTGGGAAATTATTCTGAATGGGTAATGTATTTTTTCCCTTTTTTATTTCTTTGATGGCTGTTGATGTGCTTGTTTTATTGTTGCTGAAATAATAATGATTATAAACTCCAAAAGGAAAAGGAAAATTAGTAGCCAAAATGAATTTGGGTGACCAAATAAGAGAAAAATACATGATACATGCCCTGATTCACAAAAGTCTGAGACAGAAACACACGTCAGTTTAAAAAGCATTTGTAAAAAATATTTTCCATGGTGCAAGTTAGCACAGAAACATTCAAATTACTTTTGCTCAAGTTCACTGCTAAATCTAAATGCAGAGAATGAACTGATCAAGAATTTAAAAAGGCTTATCCCCAGTTTTTTTGATAATGATTGGTAGTAAAATGCTTTTTAGACAGTTATCATTAATCATTCCTTGTTCTGCATATCAAACATCTTGAAACTATAACTCAAAGTGCAAAGTACAATGAAAAGACTCTCCAGGAAATAATCTAACAGGCTCTTTTATTTTTTATTTTAATACAGATAGGGTACCATTCCAAAAGCTCCAGATTTGTCTTAAAAACACTGTTGCAGTTTCTATCCCTGATCTAGAAGTCAGAAGCAGAAAGTTAAAGCTGTGAGGCCACCGTACCAGCAAACAAGGATGAGGAGTGAGATACTAATCATATTTCTGCCCTAATGCTAAACTTTTAGGTAGTGGACCTCTGCCGCTATCAGATCAGGGTATGTGTAACAACACAAAGATCTACTCAGTTTTCTCTACTTGGAACTTTTATTATTACAATTAGTCCTCAAGTTGCAACCACAGCTGGAATCAGAATTGCCATTGCTAAGCAAGGTAGTTTTTAAGTGAATCATGCTCAATACTGCAAGCCATAGCTCATAAACAAATCACTGAAGTTTTAAGTAAATCTGGCTCCTGCCATTGATTTTGCTTGTTAGTACCTGGCTTGAAAGGTTACAAATGGCGATGACATGACCCCAGGACGTGACATCTGTTGCAGTGGTGGGATTCAAAAAAATTTACTACCGGTTCTGTGGGCATGGCTTGACGGGCGTGGCAGGGGAAGGATAATGTAAAATCTCCATTCCTACCCCACTCCAGGAGAAGGATACTGCAAAATCTGCATTTCCTTCCCACTCCTGGGGGAAGGTTACTGCAAAATCCCATTCCCTCCCCACCTCACTAACCTCCTTTCCAGCTCTGTTTTCCTGTGCAGGCAACAAAAGAAGAGCCAGCCGATCAGCTGGGACTCAGGAGGCAGAGAATAGAAGGGGCAGGGGCCAGCCAGAGATGATATTTGCCGGTTCTCCAAACTACTGAAAATGTCCACTATTGGTTCTCCAGAACTGGTCAGAACCTGCTGAATACCACCTCTGATATATTTTAAATACACATCCATTGCCAAACTACTGAATTTCTGTTAGATGACCATAAGGAGGATACAACAGTCACAATTTTGGAGACCTTTTTCAGTGCCACTGTAACTTCAAACGGTCACTAAATGAATGTTTGTAAATCAAGGACCTCCTTTATTTCAATTTGTGCTTTCAGTGAGACTAACAAAAAACATACAAAAGCAAATGTAAAACAATTAAAAAATAACTGAACTACAAAAGCAGCAGCTAAATTAAAAAAAATAGTAGGAAATGACCAGGCTAAGCCCGAGGAAGGAATAAAATGTGTCTCTGTGCGCCTGCAAGAGAGCAAAGTCCAACCCACCTTGAATGCCACTCTTTTCTCCCGCACATTTCCCTTGACCGCCAATTGGTCAGATTCTTGTAGAGAGCTTACACTTACAATAAGTCTTTATACTCCTTTGAACTTCCGGAATCTCCTGATTTCCCCGGCGCTTGATAAAAATCAACCCTACCCAAAGACCAGATTGAAAATGGAGATCTTGACTTCTTTTCTACAGATAGTCCTCGACTTACAACAGTTCATTTAGTGACCATTTGAAGTTACGGCACTGAAAAAAGTGATTTATGAGAGAGTCTTTACACTTTCAACAATTGTAGCATCCCCATGGTTACATGTTCGAAATTTGGATGCTCAGCAACTGGTTCATATTTATGACGGTTGCAGTGTCCTGGGGTCATGTGATCACCTTTGGTAACCTTCTGACAAGCAAAGTCAATGGGGAAGCCAGATTCACTTAACAACCATGTAAACAGCTTTTCAACTGCAGTGATTCACTTAACAAATATGGAAAGGAAAGTCATAAAATAAGGCAAAATTCACTAAACAAATGTCTCACTTAATGGCAGAAATTTTGGGCTCAACTATGTTCATAAGTCAAGGACTACTTGTTTTGGCAGCTAAAGGCAAGGTGAAGGACTTGGAAAATAGGCATCCAGGGGGAAAGGAGGGCTCAAAAATCAGGAATGGTGGCTGTGATCTCTTGCTCTTTATAGAGTGTTGATTGCTCAGGACTTTGACTGTAAATAGTCATTGATGCCATCTCAACTTTTGACCTCCTTCTAACGATGTTCCAGCTTGGAAGTGATATAAAAGAAGGCTCTCCATTCTGAGCTTAAGAAATGAGATTCTAAACCTCTCTTCTACATTCATTCAAAAGAAAAGTAAGTTTTTAGCTTCTAATCTTTTATCTTAAAAGTGGGAGGATCATCCTAAATTCACTGAGAACATAGTCAGAGAAGCCGCCAATTATTTTGAATAGAGTGGGTCATCTTAAATTCAGAGTCCTCTCCTTCCTGGTAAATATAGTATTTCTATCTTTTATAATGTCCAATATAAGATTCTCTCCCTGGGCATTAAATAAAAGTAGTATTATCATATTTTCAGCATTACAGGAATTTAACATTCACTTGTAGCAATGGAAAGAGAGTGTTTTACCATTATGAGTCTGTTGATAAAAAGCTCATGTTACCAGAGGTTTATAAATCAGACTTCCATGATTAATAATTTTTTTAGTAACAGAATTCTTATATATAAGTCTTGATATATTCATTTAAAAGGAAGGAACAAATCCATACATGTGCAGATATGTTATCACATTGAAAATGAATGAGTTTCATTTTACTTTTGTAAACTAATTTAACACATTTGCACTTCCTAAATCAATACACTAATTAGAACACAGTTAGTTTTGGGCAATTGGGCTCATAATTTTGCAGTAAAATAATCTAGGACTTTGCAGTTCCTTAAAAAAAGCATGCGGGAATGGAAATGAAACATCAGTTTCTGAAATGTTAAAGAGGTGGCTGCAACCATGTAATCTAAACCCTGACCTTTTTTTAATGCCTTATGCATGCAATTCATGTAAAATCACGATGGGACTTCTCCTGTATAGTCATGCTTTTTTTTAACCTTGCACTGGATTTCCCTCAAGCTGCATCTTTTTCAAAGCTCCAACAGCTTATAAATCACTTTTGGCTTCCTTTTGTCCTTCTCTTTCACAAGATTTGCAAAGTACTACTACTACTACTACCACTACTACTACTACTACTACTACTACAAAAATGTGTTTGAAGTATTGTTATCTCGCAAAGCATGAATGATTAAAAGTATAGTCAGAAAAAGATTTTTTTATTTTTATTTTTTTTAGTAATATTAGAATATGGATTGACAATATGAGTGGTTATGCAATATAATTGTAATTGATACTATAAAATGAATGCACAAAACTGATGAACCAACCGATACACCGGAAGTATATATGAGAGTAGATGTTTTTAATGTTTTGTATGTTTGTCTGTTTGTAGAAAATTAATAAAAACTTTATTAAAAAAAAAAAAAATGTGGATCTAAGAAAAAAGCACACACAAAGACGCACATAGAAAACAACCATAGAGAATAATATTATAATAGGTAGACATACCAGTAATGTTTTTAAATTTTATTTTAATGTAATCCTCTGCATCACAGTGGAGTCAGGACAACCAAATAGAACTGAGCGTTTATTGGTCAGATGCCCTTCCTGATTCCTACATGGATCTCACAGCAGATATTTTCCCTTTGTGTTCAGAGAGAGAAATATCTGCAGCTACTTAGGATCAAACTCATAGCCTCTTGATTGTGAGGCAAAAGCTCCATTTCTAGGCCACCACGCCAGTCATAATTAGATATAGTTATATTTTATAAAAAATGTAAAATGTAAAAAAGAAATATAGTTTTAAAATCATCCATGGCTTTTTTTGGCATATTTAAAAGAATATTGTGGTTTGTTTAAGGAAGGACTCCTTTAAATTTTATTTTCTAATATAGTGTGTATGAAGAAGGCAGAATTCAAGAATTTTGTTCAAGAGGCAAAAATCAGTCCTTGGAGGTTAAATTTCAACCTATCAGATAACTTTCAAAGATGGGTTGGATTGACTGGATAAAGGAAGAAAAATAATTAAAGATTTTAGGATTTAAATTTTCTTTTAAAATATTCCCCATGCTGGTTCTGACTTTGAAACTGAAAGCTTTCAGCTTTCAGCCAGTAAGACTTGCCCTTTTCCCCCATTCATCAATCCTCTTGTTTTTTCCTCCTAACTCCAACTGAGCACCTACCTTTAGAAAACCCACTAACATACTACTTCTTCTGGTTTCCACTGCATGGAACAAACTCCGTATTATTTGGGCTGTGGGGAAATAAAAGTTTGAGCACTAATGTAATATCCTGGGGATATAGGTATTCTTTCATCTTATTGTGGTAAAGGTTAGCTGGTCATTTCTAGCACTCATTGTGACATTTGCTGCTGGAATTATCTTTATGTTAGGATCTGTTCTTTTCAAAGGAGATCAAAACTATAGACAACCTAACCTGGACAACTTATTCTCCTGTTCAGCAACATGATTAAGAAAATAAAGTTTTATTCTATTTTTACTCAAATATACACATAATATCAGCAGGTTTATTTGTGGCCTCCATGTTAAATGCACACGTATTCAAGTTAGCAATAAATCTCAGCAATCAACTTTACTGGCATGATGGAGAAAAAATGCAGTTTAAAAGAACTTTTAAAAAACTGGATATTCCCTCAAATTAAGGGCTTTCGTAAGCCCTTTAGGTTGAGGATGATGTATGAGAATGCTGTTTTTTATTTGTTTCCTTGGAGTAACTTTTTTTCTATGAATTACTGCTTTCTTACTTTTTAATCTTGTGAAGCTGCTTAGAGTCATTTAGGAGTTGATTAGCTTAAAAATTGGATGGATAGATGGATGAGGGAGGGAGGGAGGGAGGGAGGGAGGAAGGAAGGAAGGAAGGAAGGAAGGAAGGAAGGAAGGAAGGAAGGAAGGAA
>BLBF01000002.1:25341471-25390234 GCA_015471245.1 Laticauda colubrina
GAAGGAAGGAAGGAAGGAAGGAAGGAAGGAAGGAAGGAAGGAAGGAATATACATTGCTAGAAAACCATCTCTTAATCTATCTGCATCTATATTTCTCTATTAATTCAAGTTTTTAAAAAAATCAATTATCTTTCTTAAATCCTCTCTTTACAACTTTCTAATCCTCCCTTTACAACTTTACAACTTTGTATTTTTCAGTGTAACCTTTCCTGTAATAACTCTGAATGCAAAATCCTCAAAATAAAAAGGGCATACTTTTACAAATAAATTACAAAAGAGTTAACAACCTCTAATTCAAATTTTCTTTGACATATAGTTTTATTTAACCTTAATAAAATCAGAACAGATTTTTAAAAAAAAAACAAACCCAGAAACTCATATCAAACACTTACAACAGAACATAAATGTGACACATATCTTCTAAATTTTAATCTAAGGTAACAAACCTCTGATCTTTAGTGCCTTATGTAACTAAACCAGAAAATATTTCAGTATTTTTCAATTATTCAATTTCAGGATTACACCAATGGAAACAAGGCAGACAAGACCAAAAGTTGATCTCTTTGGGAGCAATTATAATCTGCTAATGAGGATAAGAGAGGTTAAGCAGATACCTGCTTTTTACCAGCCTTTCGAGTAATTCAGCAAACAACCCTCAAGGGCTGTTTATGAAGACTCAGAAGGTTAATAGAGCTAAAAATAGTTAGTAAGAAGCTTGACCATTCTTTTGCTTTTTAGCTTAAAAGGAACTGTTCATAATTCAGTCATCTCAGATAAATTGTACATCTTGTTATTGCCCAAATCTGCCACTACCTTCTTCCATATTTTTTTGATTGTTTCTTTTCTTATGGACTTTGTCTTTTCTGGGTCTCCTATTCAAATAGGAATCAAGACTACCCATACTTAGCCGCGGCCAGTTAAGCGTAGCCACATTGTCCCAAAACGCATTTCCTGACATTAGGGAAATGGTAGCAGTTTATTCTTCACAGAATCAACTAAAATTCCTTAACAAGGGCAGAGTTCCTCATTTTCCCTTTTCAAAATGGCACCCTCAGAAGAAGTCAGTCTTACCAGAGTATATACAATTGGTATGAATATTTCAGGCAATATTAAAAAGAAATACATAAATTGGAGCCAGAATAAAACCTAAATGTGGTCTAACTTAGAAGTAATTAAAATAGTAAGCTTACAAGTAATTAAAATTAATTAAATACAATGAATATTATCTATTTCAATGCATTTATAACCTTACCTATTACCTGACCTACTGAAAATTATAATCTAATAATTTCTGAAGGCAATTGAAGAGGTCTCAACATCCAGCTCTGGTGTAGACAGAAAACAAAAGACTCGTTCTTAAAAATCAAATTTGTTATATCGTAATATGCAATGCATTTCAACTACTAGCATTACTTTTTATTCTATTACCTTCGTTAACAAATCTTATTTCAGAGCATCATTTTTAGAAGTGTACTCATTAGCAAATTGTTTAGCCGAGCTTTCAGGATACGACACATAAAAAACTATTGTCCTTATGCACCAAGCAATCTCAGTGAAACTATTCATAATATTCAGGAATCAAACTAAGATTTGATTATTCCTTTCCCTTCTGTCTGTTAGTTTTTAGTACCCTCCCTTTCTTATGATTCAGAGAAGAACACTTTGTTTTCCTCCTTCTATATCTGTTTTACCATGAAAGATAATTCTATATTTGGCTATGGCCTGAAAAAGAAAACATAGTTTAAAAACTGCTGATTTGTATTTTCTAAAATCTTCTTCATTATTTATTCATTAGTATTTACAAAAAGAAAAGAAAAGCACACAAAAATGGATATGCTTGAATAAATTGCTGCCAAACTTGGGGTGGGGGTGGGGAGGAACAGGGAGAAGTAATGAATGGAAAATAGAAATGAATATTCACAGATGGAATCCCATATGACAGCTGGGCTTCCCTGCAACTAGAGAAACCCAACTGTTTACCCCAGGAGATGATCACTAGAAAAACAACACACCGTTCCCACACTTGACAGACTTCCACAAGCTTTTAACAAAGGCAATTTGAAGAAAGGGAGGGAGAAAAGAAATGTATATTCAAACTCTTTAATTGCCAATACAATCTGCAATGGTTTTTTTCATGTATTAAGGATTCTAAACTACTGCAAATAATCAAAACTTTCAGCTGTCCCTATAATATAAATCAAAACAGGATGATATGGATGTAACTTTGTTATGTGGTACATATAAATGAAAAAATGCACAAGAGATATACTTGTAACTTTTGTTCTTGTTGTAAAGCAATTCATCTTTGTAGCAGAATTCAACTTAATTGTAATAATAGAGAAAGTTTTATCTCTTCTGCCTATTGTTACCCTGTTTCCCTGAAAATGACCCAACCGGAAAATAAGCTCTAGCATGATTTTTCAGGATGCTTGTAATATAAGTCGTACTCCAAAAATAATCCCCAGTTAAGATCATCAGCCAGACTGACACATTCATTACTGTTTGCCCCCAAATAAGACCTAACTCGAAAATAAGTCTCATGCATCTTTTGGGGCAAAAAATAATATAAGACTGGTCTTATTTTTGGGATATCAATTGCTATTTTTTTCCCTATGCAAAAATTATATAAGACTTTCTTCATATGAATATTTGGACAAATTCAGATCTAGTAAAATGAAGAGTCAAAATTTGTTAGTAAAAAATCAGGGATGTGTTATCTTTTCCAAATGAAAAGATCATTTCACTTTTTTTAGAAGGTGAAGGTACTACTAGGCAAGCAGCAAGGACTCACATTCAAATACTTCACATAACAGCACTCTCTACCTAGATGAAGAACCACTTATAAGTATTCTCTGAGTATGATTCCCAAGCAAGTTGTGAATCCAACTATATCACCCAATCAATCACCGATATGATAAGATCTGCTTTTGACACATCCATGTTAATCATTACATTAAGATCTTCTACCAATTCATCTTTACTTTCATTTATTCCTCGCCAATCCATCTTTAAAATTGCTTTGTTTAGTCCATCTTCAAAATAAGTTGTTCATATCACAATCCATGTTTAAAATAAATGCTCCCCACATCTATATCTGTTTCATTTTTATTGATCTGGCTGCAAAATAATCACTGAGTTCTCTGGCAGCAGAAGCCCCAAATCTGTTGATAGATGCTTGAATATTCAGGAAGAGATCAGGAACAAGGTCATTAGAAATCAGGAAGAAAGGAAAGTGATTTTAGTTGCAACTGGATTAGCAGCAGAGGTTCAAATCAACAAAGGCAGGTCAATAGGGGTATGAAAAAAATGTTTTAAGCTAACACTCAGTTGTTTGGGACTCTGACTTAAACAACTGGAATATCTCCAGACAGCAGAACTTACAGATGTACTAACTATTGGAATCAACTCACAGTAGATTTCAGGAATGTTGCAAGTTACTGAAGGACAATTATTTTTCTATAAATTCTGGTGCATCAGATTGCACTTTATGCATCTGAATAGTGTGCATTGTTACAGACGACATCAGAAAGTCACATTATGTTGCAGCCAGCTCATTTCTGAATAGTCCTCTATGCCAAAATTTGCTTACAAATGGAAAACTGACAAAGTTTATAATTCAACTACTAAAATCTTCATTTCTACTTTTCTCCATATATACAGTACATCAATGAAATAAAGCAGGCATAAACAGCCATTGAATACATCAATGATTAGAAATAATTATAACTCAAACAAATTATCTATATTTTGCAAATCATTTCTTACATTGAAAAGACTTGGAACTGAAACACAGCTTGAAATGACATTCCAGTTGGCTATTTCATTTCTACCACATTGTGTTGCATGTGTGGACCAAGCCTGAAGTATTTCTTATAATACCTGACTGTATAATTTAGATGACTGAACTGCTCCTAAATGAAGAACTTTACGACTATCTATATGGTTAATATGATAGCTTTGCTTGGTTCATATTTGTTTTGTCCACATGAATTCCTATGAACAAAACAGCATGAATAGAAAATAAATCAGGTGTAAGACCACTGTAGATGCCTATTGAGTTTAGAAATAATTATTTTTTCTAGATCGAATATAGTTACTATCAGCTATTTGTCATGTAATTCGCAACAGATTTTGAGACCTTTCTTCTCCCCTCCAAAATAACATGGAATCTAGTCAGTCTTAATATCTCACACACAAAATAATATCTGAATTCATAAACTGATTATTTTCAAGAAAGAATAAATAAGAGTTGTTGGAGTAGGAGAAAGTATACTTGTGATTGAATTGAATTAAAAAAAAACTTTGTGGTTTTATTCATTTTACTTAGATCAGCATTACAGCTTAATATGAAAGGTCCCTTTAGATAACTTCAAACAAGGTGATGTGTCCACTGTCACTTTGGCATCACTTTTTCAAAAAGAAAACTAGCCAGAAAGATAATTTCAATCACAGAAAATATATATTCAATGGAATGACACATTTTGTAAGAGAATATACTGAGTAAGCATAGTGTTTTAACAGAGAAAAGACTTTAAACTACTGAGATTGTAATTACTATGATCACGTAGAAAAAAAAATCAAATGTACTCTGACACACAAATCTATCCGCTGTTGTAATTTAACTATTCTTTCAACAGACTTTAGTAATTATTATCCTCTGAAGCAAAATCAATGATTTATAACTGAAATAAATGTAAACTCATCCCTGCTTTGTTCCACATCAGTCTTCCACCTGTTTCTAATATTAATTCACCTATGCAATGAGACTCATTTCTTCACATGCATAGTCCTGTAGACACTCCCTTCTTCAGAATCCACCAGAAAGCTGAAAACAATACATCTTAAAAGAAAGAAGAAATGGTGTCCTGGACTCTGGGGTAGACAGCAAAGGCAGAGGTGTCAAAACTGAGGTGTTGTACAACCCACAGAAAAGAGAGTTGAGGTTTTCATCAAGCAGTCTCAACTCCCATCTTTGACTTTTGGATGCTACTCACTACAGATGCCTTGTTTTCATGTTCCTTCATCTTCCTTTATAATCTATTCTCCACCCTACCCAGTCAGAGTCTAAGAAAGGGATCCCCAGGGATTCCCAACCTTTTGAGTACCAGGGACCGGTTCTATGGAGAAAGGTTTTTCTGCGGCCTCAGGGTGGTGGTTTTGTGTACTGCCTGCATCCCACAGGTAGGGCTTGGCTTCTTTTCATGGACCAGTTTCTGACATGCTGCGGACCAGGGTTTGGGAACCCCTGATTTAAGAAGTTTCTTTCTTGTGTGAACATGACTTTGGGTTCTTGAAGAGTCAGAGATATGCCCCAAGCAAGTGAACACATAAAAGCCTATTTTATTCAAGACGATTAACAAAATTGGAGCAATGTTCTCCAAGGTAGATCTTACCCACATAAAGATCTTCGAGGCAGAATAATATAATCCAGATCCCACTAGATTGTGGGAACAAAAATAGCCCCACCCTATTAGTAGCATTCAGACTAAATGAAATCTATTTGAATTCAGGCTTTAAAGTTTCCACTCAAAATTCAGCTTTGGAGCTGCATTCTGTCAAAAGAAAGGGTATTCAAAAAGCATAACAAAAATCAGTCATGTCAGAGTTTTCATGGAATTTTTCTTGCTTCAGTAGCATTATAGAAATGTATCTTATTCTGTTTTTACTCAGAAAGCTTTATCGAGCAATCAAGGCAGATATATAATAAGCTAAGCTATTCTGTAAATCTAAACATTTCCCCCAAATAGAAAAGATACAGCTTGAGCTCACTGATTGTTACCATGGCAACTATCTAAAATGAAAATCTGCTTAACCCTTTCTCTCTTGTAACCACCCATGTACCAATGTTAGCTAACGTTCATGCACTTATCTTCACCTTTTCCCCTCTCTCTAGAAATTCATAATTTGGTTGCTTCTCAATAGTTATGCTTCAGTTATCCAATCTCAGCCTCAGAGAACTGTGATGGGTGGAGAGTTTCAAAATGGGGTGCTTATTGGTGCTTTACTGGAACTGTAAGGTAGAAGTAAATTTTTAAAATGCCAAAACAAACCTTAGTTTACTGCTTGAAAGACGACAGCTGCTACTAAGCCCTGACCGAGGAATAACTTTAAACACAGTCATACTTGCACTTCATTCTTCAAAAGGGCAGAATGTTTCCTTCAAATACTGGACATTAATGTTCCTTCTTTATTCTGCATTTCAACTGAACTTGCTTTTTATTGTTTTGGTTATCATGTTGTTTATGGAATTTTTTTTTGATATTTCAACTGGTCCGAATGGTATATAAAACAAGCAAAAACAGCATCCGCTATCTATCAATCGCTGTATTTCACAATGATTTGGCCTGCTGGCTGGGAAATTCTGGGAGTAATGTCCACAAAACTTAGAAGTTCCTGAGGCTGAGAAACAATAATCTGTTGCCCAAATTGAACAATCCCAAACCTTCCCAAATCTTGAAGTTTTTACATCCCTACAAAAACTGATTGCTGAGTAGTACTTATGTATGAGGAGAAGACCCACTACTGAGAAGATCAATGAGAAGATCCTCTGCAGATGGAACTCCTTGGGAATGAGATTCTTAGCAGGCTTTTCCCCCTTAATTGTTTTACACTTGTCTGTCAAGTACATCTATTACACAGACCTTGTCTAACAAAAAAGTATTCCATACCATTGTAAATATTTAGTTAGAAATATCACGAAGATCAGTATATCCGATTTCAAATGATCAATTTCCTTCCTCACTTTTAGTAAGGTAGAACATTAAACCTAGTGCCATTTATAAACATCAACAATTGTACTCTTACTCAGTTTGAGAAATTATTTTTCTTCTTCTGCAATTTTTGTCTTTATTTTCCATTCTGTTATATCAAAACAAAAAACGAAAAAAACTAACTCCTTTTTTATTCTATTCAATCATGTCCAATTCTTGAAGACTGTCTGTAAAAGTCCCTGCAGTTTTCTTGGCAAGGTTTTTCAAGTTTTTTAACCACCTTCCTAGGCAATATCCTGAGGCTGGCATAAAACGAAAACCCAATCCTGGAGCATCTTAGGAGGATTAAAATTCCTTATATCTACAGCTATTATTATCCCACACAAATTTATGTTACAAATTGATTGCTTAAGCACTCTCACCACTGGGAAACTACAACCTTGCTCTCTATATTATGGGCATTCACCTATCACAGCACCACCGTTTTAATCCCTCAATCTTTTCCTACCTTGTCTTCTGCTTGGTGTGCAGAAACAAGGAACAGAAATAACTCATCTGCTTTTAGCTGCTGCAGGTCTTACTTGCACCCATCCTAGTCCACATCTTTGCTTTAAATCATGCACCTTACTTGGTCATGAATTTAGATATTGTGATAACCCAGATAAGACTTGAAAGCCACACATGAAGGTCACACAGCCAGCTGAGAGTTCAAACTCCCCTTAATGCTCCAAATTTCCCCCAAATGCTCCCATGTTCTTGATAAGTCCCAGAGCAAAGTTTGCACGCTTTATCTGGAACTATATTGACTGGACTAAAGTTCAGTTCAGGATCATAATTATGATACACTGAAGAATAGACTAGAAGTTGAGCTTCTAGGCTATTGTTGGGTTTCATGTTTTAGTGTTTATAGTCTAGGTTTCCGGATGTTTTGCCAGCAAGCGTGCTTTATCTTTATAGGCAAGGTGGTCTGTGTAGAAATTCATTGATAATTAGGTTCATTTTAATATTAGTGGCATTTGTATTCTACATGGTATGTGGATGTATTTATAATGGAGGAAATATATTTTCCCATATGGTAAAAGAAATCTTAGTTCTTGACAGTGGATATTTCACTGACTCTACATCTCCAATATTATGTACACACATACATTCCAAACACTACACTGAGGACTGTTTTCAAGAAGCAAACATGTTATTTTTCATATTAGTATATTTCATGTTTAATAATATTATGATCACTCAATCAGACAGCCTTAGAGGATCCCCAAATACCATGGTTACTTATCAGTTTTGGCAGATTTCCCAGGAGTAACTTCAAAATAGTCTTATTGCTGGCCAACACATTAAGCACGTACACAATTCTCTACTGCTAAATATTTTCAGACCTAGTGAATCAAAAAGAAAATTGAGACACAAAATTTTCATTCTGTTTTTCAAACAAGACACCCAAATCCTTCAATAAACTCACCCTGCTATTTTGGAGTTTCCGATTCTCTCAGAAGTACTATAGTGGAGTGGAGTGAGAAAATATGCACAGAGGGATGCAAATGTGCACAGATGTGTACTTATGCATGGATCTTAGAATGGTAATTTGTGCTGATGCTCACTTACTTCCAACGTCTACAGTGATTTACATGTACATATGTGGCAAATGCTCTATAGAGACTGCTGGATACAATCTCTGACTTCTTAGCTAGCAAAGCTATTTAGCCCCACCTCTTAGAATGGCAGTGGGGAAATATTTTTTTTTTTTTTTAGTATTTTGATGTATGTTGTCCCAGTGCTTGCCCACAGGAATATCCATACAATTTCCCTGATTCTGTCTGACGAGACTACTAATTATTATCCAATATAAGGGTCTGTGTGCCTCTTCCTGAATTTCAATGTTCCTCTATAGCTGAGAGGTCAAATTGATTTAAATTTCTATAATATCCTCCTAAATTTGCTGTGGGTAAGCAAATTAGGACATGTTGATGGTCAGTGGGGAGGCAGATAAAATGTCATGCTCAGTGCTGCCAATCCCATAGTTCCAGCTGGTTTGATTGGTAGCCTGTGGGACCACCTCTCTTCATGTGCGTCCTAGACCTTACTCTTTCTTTCACAAGCCCTTGTTTCTGCAAGCCCCTCCCCTTAATTTTTTTAAAGAGGTTGAGTGACTAGTTAGTTTATCTAGAACAGGGCTGTCAAACTCACAGCCCAAGGGCCAGCTGTGTCATTTGGACTGCCAAATTGCAGGCAGTCAATAAGTCAGCAGAAGGGGCCTGCAGTACAGCACTCTAACTGAATGAACTACCAAGGCTTCAAAAAGTCCTGAAATATGACGACACTGTGACAACACAAATTTGACACCCTTGATCCAGAAAGGATAGAGCTTTGAAATTGACCAGCTTGTGACTGGCTTATGTATATAATTGAAAGACCAAGCTCTATACCTGCCTGAAAGAAATAGCCTTCTTGGTGGTTACTGCGCTCCCAGGGAATCACTGGCTCACTTCCTCTCTTCACATTTTATATTTAGGGTAGTTTACAGCAGCACCACATCAATCCTCACAGCTGAACCTCTTTCTTGAACTCCAGTTCTCTACTGAGCACATGGATCTCTCCTACACAAAACTGACAACTGCCAGATAGCAGCTGAGGTACACAAACACACCTACACAAGCCTTTCTTTATGCCATCTACTGGTTGAGAGATAATAATAGAGGACCTTCTGACCTGGAGAGTAGAATGACATGAAATTGACTATTCCATTCTTGATTTAATGCATGTAGTTGAAAATGCAATTGAAAGAAATAGAAAAGCTACACTTAGCTCTTCTGCTTCTGTAGGTTCAAGCAACTCTTTGCAGCAGTTGCTGCTTTTAGGAAAGTTCTGGTTCCTTGCTTCCTCTTCTCATATTACCTTACAGCTTGCACACTTTTCCTTATTCCTACACCTGGTCTCAAACTCCAGCTCTTTAGCATCACTCTTCTATTAGCTTTATTTTATTATTTATTTATTTGTTTGTTTGTCAAGCAATTATAGCAGGTATAAGTATAAACATACTTATGAATACATGGATACATGTAAGAAAAATAAAAAGAAACAATAGGACAGGGATCATAGGCATGTTGGTGCGCTTATGTATGCCCCTTACAGACCTCTTAAGAAAGGGGTGAGGTCAATAGTATACAGTCTAAGGTTAAAGTTTTTGGGGTTTGGGGAAGAAACCACAGTCAGGTAGAGTATTCAAGACATTGACCACTCTGTGGCTGAAGTCGTATTTCTTGCAATCAAGTTTGGTACGATTAACCTTGAGTTGGCATCTATTATGTGTTCTTGTATTGTTATGGTTGAAGCTGAAGTAGTTGCCTCTTAGAGGTGCAATTCCACATGACTGCTAGAAGACAGTCAAGATAGACAAAATGTCTTTACACTTTGTTGCTTCCTAGTTAATCTTAGGTTTCCAGAATTAAAAATAAAAAATTAAATCAGCATTCATGGAGTAACTATACATAAGGGAAGCTTTTCATATGCTGGGTAATGTTTGGGAGAGCCTGGAATTTCATCTGAGGAAACTACAAATAATGGCCTTTAGAATGTTTTATAAAACAGCAGTACAGCAAGGACCCATTCCAAGTGCTTGACAAGGAGAAGCTGTGGGGGAAGATTTAGGGAGCCATGATTTCCTGCCAGCAACATGATGGGAGGAATGCATAGCAAAGCATTGTACAAGTAGTTCTTGACTTACTTATTTGTTAGTTTAAAGTTACAATGGCCATGTAACAAGTGATTTATGATCTGTCCTCAAAGTTATAATCACCATCCTTCAGATGAACACAATTTGGGCCCTTGGCAATTGACTCACATTTACAACTGGTTGCAGCATCTTGGAGTCAAGTGATGACCTACATTTTGTCATTTAGATTGTATTTCTTAAAGCAGGGGTGTCAAACTGGCAGCCCATGGGCTGGTTGCATCAGGTCATGCCCACCCTGGCTCCGCAAAGGCAAAGAACATCATGATATATGACACAATAGACTTTGACACCTGTGCCTTAAAGTAATCTATTAGTCCCTTTAGCATAGGGGTGTCCACCTCACGGTCCACAGGCCAGATGCATCACGGGCTAGCTTCATCCCCACTTGGTTTAGCAAAGAGGGAAAAAGTCCTGATGTGTCACGTGACACCGCCATGACAATGTGAGTTTGACACCCCTGCTTTAGCATTATCCCTGGATATAGTGCTTTGAACTGGTATTCCAGAATACCTTCTTTCAATAACTTCTACTGGTTTATGATGGGAATTATTACCAGTGTCTCTTGTTCTGGTCAAAAGCTTGGAAATAAATTTCCAGTGCCCTAAACTTAGAGGAGAAAATAATCCCTGAGACAAATTGTTATTTATTCTTACTTTTATTTGCTCTCTTGTCTTCTTGCTCTCAGAAGACATTCCTGTCAATTCTTTTACATATAAAGTTCTTCACATTACTTTTGAGAAAGTAGAATCATGAGCATAATTAATGCCTTGTATGAATAAAACATGATATATAAGACTGTCTTCAATAGATCTTAACACAAGAAGTAGATATTCCTGAATTTTTCATAGCATGCCTCCAAAAAAGGCATAAAATTTGAAAGCTTTCTTTTTATATGCATTGTTTATTCCTGGATAGACTCTTTCAATTGGGCAGAAACTCACATAGCACTTTCTTCCATAGGATGCTAGTTATCATGATTATTTATTACCACTTGCAGTCTCATCCCTGGTTTAGCTTTAGGGATGTGCATCTTTCAAGTTCTCGGGACCTTATGTGATCACAGCACCTCTTTACCTTTCAATAAGGCATTCTGAGTTTTTTCAAGCTGCTTAGCAGTATGAACAGAACACTGTTTTAAAATTCCTTTGACTAAAAACAAACAAATCTTCATACAACTGCCAAATTCTTATCCGAATGTAGTCATGGGGCACAATATTATAAAAATGTAGGAAGATAATAAGTTACATAAAAAAGGAATAAAAAGAATAAAAAATTACATGTATGTAAATTTAAGTATTGGAGTTTTCTCTTTCATATGAATACAGGATTATTTAGTTCTCTTAAATTTAATCAAGCAATCTCTGCCCTACTTTTCTGCATGTGAAAAAAGGATATCTCAAGCCAGAACTTATGAATAAACACACAGGAGCAATCTTGGAGCTTGTGAATGAGATAAACAGGGGCAACACACTGGTTTAACATTGCCATTCTGTAATGTACAGATGTCCACATTCCCTATAACAGGGGCATGAAACTCAATTTTACTGAAGGATGCTTCAGGGTTATGTTTGATCTTGGGGGCTGAGGTGGGCATGGCCAGAGTAGGTGTGGCCAGTTCAACATCACTCGTGTTGGGAGCGCCTGTGGTGACCTGAGTGCTCTGTCAGCGAAAATGGGCCCCTGAGCTCTATTTTCGGCTGTGACAGCCTTCTGCAACCTTCTGACAACAAAAAAAGAGCTCGGGAGGGCCAGTCCTTCGCTGTTTCCACTGCAGCCCTGCAGGCCACAACTAAGATCCAGCCTGTGGGCCTTCGGTTTAACATCCCTGCCCTATAATAATTAATGGTTGTAACTTGTTGCAAGAAAGGATAAAATGCTGCCTTTGAGAATGCTATTTCTGTGCAAATATTGAGTAAAGACAGTCTGCAATGGAGTGTGTCAGTTGTGGATGGAGAGCCCTTTTTCACCAAATATGCATTATATGAATGAGAATAAAGTTTTTGTTAGAGAGTAAAAGACAGAAAGGGAGGACAACTATTAATTTCTAAACACTTCTTAGGTTTACCAATAACCTGCAGTTGTGGGCCTCATAGCAGCAGACCTATTTCCAGGTGGAGCCTGGAAATAAACCTTGGAAGCCCTTCTTGCTTTAAGGTATCTTAAATACAAAAAAAATAATCCCAGTCTCAACCAGCAAATAATTGGCTTGGAGGACTGCTCACATTTTATAGCAATGGATGTACAAATTTATATTTAAGGACCATCTGATTTCAAACTGCACGCTAAAAAATCAACAGGAATGTACAATCCTAAATACTTAAGCAAAAACTCAGTAAAAGATACAGCGGGCAAACATTGTAGTCAGCTCAGCAGTGATTACCAACTCATGCTCCAAATTCACTATAAAATGAAAATCAATATTTCCACAAGTTCCTGCAACATAAAAGATAACCTTCATTGATTTTTCTAGACTTAGGCCGCTTTGATAAAATCTAATATAAATTTTCAACCACAAGGATTTGGATCAGAGCAGAGGTGATAAGTCCTACGCATCTCTTAAGAGGTGGAGAATTTTTTTTTTAAAGTGCACGTTCATACTATTTATAATTTGCCCTGTGCTAGTGAAAGCTTTTCCACCAGTGCTATCAGAAATCTCTTCTAATTTTTATTACTGTGAGGCTAAAGCCTGTTCCAGATAATTTGGAAATTTCAGGGGAATTGTGATAGGGCTGATGGTGCAGCCCAGGCTGACTTGAGAAAAGAGCTAACCCGTAATAGCCTCCATGGCTGTGCTGATTAAATGTTGCCGTAGATGAAAGGGCTGCCATTGCTGCAATAAATTAACCAATCACACAAATCCCAAGTCAGTGCTAATCCTTCCTTGATACTCTGATCCTCTGATCAGCTCAAGGAGGTAAAGAAACTGGCTTGTGACGCTTGGAGTTCTAACCCCTGGATTTCATGTACACAACGAACTAACGATATCCTGCTGACCAGTTCAATGAGATGAACTCTCTCAGAACCCTTTGGGAACTCTGCGGCCTCCTCTTTAAAAAAAAAAAAAAGAATTGACACGTACAGGGCAGTATTTTTCTGAGAAACCACAGGAAAACTGTGAAACATCTGTGAATTAGCATAAGCAGCAGCAAATACCCAAATACTGCAGATATTTACATCTTAGCAAAGTAGGTGCTGAACCAAGAAAGAAACTGAGATATTAAAGGGCAGCTAATTTGCTCCTATGGAATTCTTCAACATTCATTCTGAAAGATACACTTTTTCCTTTGCCTTAAGTATTGGAAAATATATCTATAAAGACGGAATGTGCATATTGGCACACATGTATGCTATACTGAATGCGATTATAATTGAAGATAGACAACTTATTTGATCAATCAACAGAAAGTCTGACCACTGTTTTCTCCCTTTGAATGATGGGTTTCCAATACACACAGCATATTTTATAATAAATTCAGAAACTTTTTTTTTGTGTTTTTGATGTTAGAAAAGAAGGGCTCTTGAGTTTTCTTCTGTAAGTGCTTCATTTAAACAATGTTTGATGTTTTTCATGATGCCTCTTTGTCAGTTCTGCAAACTTAAAACCTATTTATTTTCTTCTTTTGTTTCCCAATGTATCCCCACATTTAATTTTATAATATTTCCAGAATCAAACAAACCAGCTGCTTTTCTTTCGAAATTTCAGAGTGTAATTCCTAGGTAATATAGGTAATATCATATAATATATTGAAATGTGGTGCATAGTATCTAAATGAACATCCATCATGTTTCACATCTGTGTTGCCATGCTGGAATCTTGCCATATAATGTTTGGCAATGTAGCATGCTAGAGGAGCAAGCAAAACTTTACACTTTGGAAAAAGAAAACATAAAGTTGTTGTTGATGAAATCAGCCAACAACCTAGTTTTGTAAACTCAATCCTAACACCAAACCTGCTCAATATTGCACTGGATTCTAAAAGATTTACTTAAACATCATTATAATCAGACTGTCAGCCAGCCACTACATATGTAACAAAGAAACAATATTGCATTATATGTGTTTAAAGAAAAGTTTTTGGCTATGAATGTTGTATGTTTGTATCACTGTTGGCTATCAGGTATCTGCTTCTTTCTTTCTGCTGGCAAGTTTTAATCACTATGAACTTTAGGACTTTTTTTTTGGCCTCTATCAAAATGCATGCATATACAAACATATGAATTTATTTATATTATTCGTATACATAAAAATATGCTCGTTTCGGCAGCACATATACTAAAATTGGAATGATACATAAAATATTCCTCCAAAGAGAATTAGAATCTAAACACAAACTGCAGTCAATGACAAATATTTATAAGATAAATAACCTTTGTACATTCAGGAGTTATTGTTAATGTAACTGGTACCACCAATAATTTGTACCTTGATAATGTTGTTATAGTCACTGCTGCTAGTTCCGATTATTTATATTATTTCTTACTTATTACTGCTGGTTTCCAGCTTACTTACTATTAATTGTTATTGTCCCAAATGTGCTTTTGAAAGGCAACTGGACTTTCTTTGGTTGTGTTTTTTCCTTAGACTTTCTTTTTTTCTTTGAGCTAAAGAAGTTTCTTAAATGAGAAGTGAAACATCTTCAAGGAAAAATAAAGAAATGCTAGTTGTCTTTTGGAAAAGCACCTTTGGAACAGCCATGATCTGTGTGACTGAGAATCTCCACAGACATTCCTATTGTTTTTCAATTTCTCCATCCTTAGATGCTGGTCCTGAAGACTCACTATTCCCTTTTTGTTCGGGGAGCTGGAAAAGAGTATCTTATTATTACAAAATGGATTTACAAAAAACATGAGAAAAACTTTGCAGGAATCAATTAGTAAGAATATAAACAAACCAGTATTTATTCTGCAAGACAATGTTTCAGACTTATACAATGATCTCAGGAAAAATCTCAAGAAAGTTTTACTGAGGATTGTAATGCCCAACCATGATCAGTATGATTTGGTTCAAAGTACTACTCATAAACAGGAATTGGATCCATTATTTTGGAAGTAGGTTAGAAAAAATTATTCACATTTTGAATTAATAATAAACCAAATGCCATCTTAACACTAAACTGTTGGTAATTAATAAAGTTGGTTTCAACAAATTATAAGCAAGAGATATCTGGTTTATTTAGGTTTGGAATACATTGGAATGGGATGGGATGAGGTGGGATGGAATATTTCTTGTGAAGGCTTGTTGCGTAGAAAAACAGCATATAATTAATAAATATAAATAATATTAAATTAATGAATTTATTAATGATGTAACTCAGGCAATAATTCCAAACTTATTTTGGCCACATCCACATAAGAGGAAAAAGGAAGGAGAAAATAAAATTATTCTAAATATCACTATAGTTTATCCCAATAATCCTCCTGTTCATCACACTCAACACTGTGAATGTAGAGTTACTTAGAAATTAGATTAATATCTTTATAGAAAACTAAAAAATTAGCAAATCTGTAATACATTATGCAGTATCACTTTAAGATCTGTGCAAAACATTCATCAAGGAACTTTGCTCATGAATTAAATAGATTTCTGGATCAGCTTCTTAAAGTCATAAGGCACTTGCAGCCAATCAGTAAAGTTTCTTAAAGGCTATATCAAGTTGTTCAGAAGCTGATCTTAAGAAGACTTTGGAAGAGCCTTGAAGCAACAGTGTATAGCCTTCTTGTATCTTTTGTTTTGGCTGATTTGTGGCTTTGAGCAGCAGATCCAATAGAATGAATTATTTGCACAGTCTTACCATACTTGTTCTTTCTTTTCTGGATACAAGACAAATAGCATATTTTTACAGAGGACACATTCTTGCTGAGAAAAGTCTTTTAAGTTCAAGAAACACTAGTGCATCTTTTTTCCTTAAAGAAGAAATAATTTGTGGAATGTTATATGATGAATGTAATGCTATTACTGCTTTCCAAGTTTACTCTTATATGCTTCTTATCATTATTACTGTAGTCCAACTGGCTTTGTTGTCTTGATGTTACTGGCATAACTAGACAAGCAATAGTCAAAATGAGACATCTTCCCTGTATGATGTCAGGCTTTGGACTATTATGAGATGGCCAGAAAATCAGACTAGAGTACAACAATAAGGGCCGCAATATAACTGTCTGGTTTGGTTCTGCATGACAGACACAGACTTCAGAGGATAATTAGGACTACAGAAAAAAAAATTACTATCAACCTGCCTTCAATTGAGGACCTGTATACTGCATGAGTCAAAAAGAGGGCTGTGAAAATATTTACAGACCCTCATATCTCAGATATAAACTGTTTCAACTCCTTCCCTCTAAACTACACTATAAAGCACTGCACACCAGAACAACTCGACACAAGAACATTTTTTCCCGAATGCCATCACTCTGCTAAAACAAATAATTCCATCAACATTGTCCAACTATTTACAAAGTCTGCACTACTATTACTATTAATCTTCTCATCACTCCTTATCACCCATCTCCTCCCACTTGTGACTGTATGACTGTGACTTTGTCGCTTATATCCTTTACGATTTATTTTGACTGTTTCCTAGTATGATTTGATTGCTTATTGTACCCTATGACTATTATTAAGTGTTGTACCTTATGATTCTTGACTCTTGACGAATGTATCTTTTCTTTTATGTACACTGAGATCATTTGCACCAAGACATATTCCTTGTGTGACCAATCACACTTGGCCAATAGATGAATTCTAATTCTAATATAACCATAGTATCAAAGACATTGCATGTCTGAGAAATTTATCACTTAAAGCATGGTGAAAGAATAGGTTGGGAAGTGTAGGAATGGAAACAACTCAGTTATACATTTTATGGCAATCTGAACTACCAAATTGCAACTTACATCTGAAAGTCTGGACATACTGGTTTACATCCAGCATGTTCTCTTTTTTGTTTTTGTGCATCTGCCATTCATAGCCTTAAAATCAAATATTGTCCAGCTTTGTGAGTATTTTGCTTTGTTGTTTTTTGGGAGCAGTGGATATTTTCATAAGAATGATCATTTAAATCTTTCTGTTTGTGTCCTTCCAAATTCTCTGCTTCTTTCTTTCCCTCGACAATCAATACGATTGACAATGTCTTATTTTCTGATTCTAGCAATCAGCTTTAATCTCCGGTTGTCTGTATATCACATGACTCAGGATGCATTTCTATAACAAAATTTCAAAAGCCTGTGATCCTTGATTCTATACTATTGCTAGGATATGTTCTTGAAAATAAAAATTTGGTGGAAAAATATTACGGTGGTAAAAACCAGCTTTTCTGATCCTAGAAAAAATAATTATATATGTATGTATGTATGTGTATATATGTATGTATATATTTGGCAGTTTACGTTACACCTTTTTATCAAAGATACCAAGAATAGTAAATAGTAACTATAGATATAGTAAATAGTAACCATATAGTAACTATGTAGTAAATAGTAGCTATTTATCCTTTCCTTCCATTTGTCCTCCTTTCAAATTCTCGGCACCCTCTTTGTGTGTTCAGATATGCAAGATTGTAACAAAAAAAAAAAAAAAACCCCAGAGCAGAACTAAACTTCTGAAATGTGACTTGCAAGAATGCTACATGAGTTGCAGATATTTTGGTGTCCCTTCAACATAAGATTATCAAAATCAGTGGTGGGATTCAAAAAATTTTATTACTGGTTCTGTGGGCATGGTTTAGGGGACATGGCAGGGGAAGGATGTTTTAAAATCTCTAGCCATAGGTGGTATTTACCGGTTCTCCAAACAACTCCGCTACCTGTTCTCCAGAACTGGTCAGAACCTGCTGAACCACCTCTGATCAAAATGTTGTTAGCCCTAGAAGACATGATAAACCAGTCATTTATTGTATATTTTTATTACTGAGTTTTCTGACACAATTTAACCTCCTCGCTTTTATTAAAAAAAAGAACCATCTCTATTACATAATTAACTCATGAATCATCATGGTAATTTTAGCCATTGTCTATCCCCTGAAGGATGAAGGCCTTCGTTTGTAAGACTTGTCAAGTTAGCATTCTTTTAACTTCAGCACCACTGCATTATTGTGAAGGTCAATCTGATCATGATGTTATCCTTCCTCAGAAAGTGGGTTAATGAAGTAATCACATAACAGACCCAGAGATGCACACAAGAAACATGGTCCATATGAAACTTTTAGAGTGAAATTAGCAGGACAGATGGATGCTTAAATATTTGAGAAATACTAACCTGCAAGAATAATGCATGATTTCTTATCGCAAATATTAAGTAAACAAATCATTATTAATATATTTATTTAGAATGCAATTGAATATGTATGAAATAAAGGGATTATTTATACTTGAATAAAAATTTTGCATTGTATAATTGAAGCCGTCTATCCTTGCAAGATAGCATGTTGACATTTTATGTGAAAATGGGAGGTCAACCTGTTTTCCAAAGCATCTGAAGATGGGACAAGAAGCAGTGGATAGAAACTAATCAAGTAGAGAAGCAACCTCAGACTAAGGAGAAATTTCCTGACAGGTAGAACAATTACTCAGTGGAACAACTTCCCACCAGAAATTGTGGGTGTTCCATCACTGGTGTTTTTTACGAAGAGTTTGGACTGTCATTTATTTGAAATGGTATAGGGCAGAGGTGTCAAATTCACGTCGTCACAGTGGTGTCATGTGACATATCGGGACTTTCCCCCCCTTTGCTAAACTGCGTTTGGGCAGGGCCAGCATGAGACGTATCTAGCCTACAGACTACAAGTTTGACACCCCTGGCATAGGGTCTCCTGCTTGAGCAGTGGTTTGGATTAGAAGACCTTCAAAGTCCTTTTCAACTCTGTAATTCTGTTAAGCATTGCATGATGAAAACACTGGATAGGAATACTTTCAAATGGCAGCTACAACTTCTATAAAGAGTCTGAAATAAGCTCACAAACAGATTTTGCTTAATGCATCACATTCATTGTTTGGAATTTCCTTGGGCATAATTATAGCAACAGCAATAGTACTTAGACTTATATACCACTTTAAAGTGCTTTACAGCCCTCTCTAAGCCCTCTCTAAGAGTCAGCATATTGCCCCCAACAATTCGTGTCCTCATTTTACCCACCTCGGAAGGATGAAAGGCTGAGTCAATCTTGAGCCTGGTGGAATTTGAACTGCCAAATTGTAGGCAACTGGCTGCAGAAGTAGCTTGCAGTACTGCACTTTAACCACTACGCCACAAAGGTTATATAAGCCATACCTGTCATTTACAACTGCTTAATGAAGATTTACAAATTCAAAACAAAACATGTTGTGCAGTTCCATGTAGAGGATTAAAAGTGGTCAACTTACCCACAAAGATTCACAAAGATATTTTCATGTCTCAGAAAGTAGTATTAAGAAAGAAAGAAAAAGCCTAAATGCCTTTGAGAAGACATGGTAAAACAGATTTGGGACATTAGTTTCAAGTATGTTACAAATCTTTATTAATAAATACATTAAATCCCATTTTATTCCATAACGTCTTGTTAACATTTTATGAAAATGCCAGATAAAGTAATATTTTTCTTTCTAGAATTATATTCCTATTTCATTATATGTTCTATACTCTGTCCCATAGGTCAATTGCATGATTTAAGCTTTCTGCCTCATTAAAATTTGAGTAGTTAAAACATGGAGACAAAAGTTGGATAATTCCCTTTTTCAAAGTTATAATTAATGATTCTACCTGATTACCACGTTTCTACAATCCATCTAAAAAAAATATTTCATGGAGATGGTCAAGGGGTCTAAATATCCAAAAAATAAAGACTCTTTATCTTTTTGTGCTTCAGTGGCTAAAAAATGCAGGACCGTCCCTACCTTCCAGTTGAGTATTTCTAGCTAGAAGCTGCTATCAGAAACCTAAATAACAAAAATATGCAAACTTGCACACTAATTCCCTTTGGAGATAGATCTTGGCTGCAGCCCTGTCATAAATCAGAGAATTTCGATATGAAATGAGGCAAGCAGCTCTAATCATTTCTGCATTTCAAATTGGATCACTGGCTCAATCACGGGGCTTTTTAAACTGCTTGCCTAAGAGCAAATGTGAGGCGGGAGATAATTCTGAAGAAATCTCTTCTTTTGTGGCCATAGAACTCTTTTAACTGTTTCAAGACTGAAGGCCACATTCCAGTGATAATAATATATATCTGCTGGAAGAGATATGGATCCTTAAAGACATTTTCTTTCTCTTTCAACTCATAGAATTCCATCAATATCTGCACACATTATATTATATGTGTGTGTCTGTGTGTATATATGTGTGTGTATGTGCATGCAAAATTGTATACATATGTATATTTATGTGCATCAAAGAGGGACAGAAAAGAAGGGAAAAACATCATGACATATAACCATCACATAATTTCCCCTATAATTTTCTCCTTCTTTCTGCTTTATTTGGTATTGCTTTCAAATGTTCTCTTCCTGGACAGTTCACTTTTGTGTGGGTTTTGTATGGTAGGGAAATGTATTTAAAGGTGAGATTATAATGTGAACAAAATATTCCTGCAAGGTTTACTTGGGCTGTTCTCTAACAATCGAGTGAAATTATTTTTCATATGAATTTTGCTGCAGAAAAACAAAACAAAAAACATCTGGAATCAAACCCACAGGAAAAAGAAAACCCCAAAATTGAAAATGTTCTTTATCAAACGCACAGCACGGTTCAAGTTCTTGCTTAAAAGCACTGATTTTCTATTTTCATATCTTATCTGAACCCCTAGATATGATTTATCTGGGGAAAAATTAGCCTGGATGTCAATTACACTGTAAACAACATCTATCTTGATCCTCATTTTTTTTAGCAGTGAACATCTTTTATTTCTACAGCCCCACTGCAATTTCAGTGTCTTCACTACAGTGCTTCGAAATTGAATTTAACTCTATTATCAGCAGCCTTTTGTAATCTCATGTAAGCCTAATAGTGATCAGATAGAATTTTAAAGCTAAGCTTCCTGCATTTTAAGGACTAATTTAATGTTTATCAAATTTTTGCTTTAGAGAGTTAAAAAAAAAATCCTTATCAGTTCTTTTTCGTCTCCTATTTTCACCACCCTAATGTCTACCGAATATTGTACTTCCTTCTGGGAACTTGCATTTTTCTCTGGTTTAGATAATTTATTTTTTTCATTACTTTCATTTACTTGTTTGGTTCATGTTTAGTGTACAACAGATGTGTGTTTGAGAGGCAGAAATGTAGATATATAATTTTAATTTTTACTTATTACTAATTACAAGAACATGATAAATTAGAACATCATGTATTTAAGAAAACCTTTTTCTAATGTACATCATAAGCAGCTTTATTATATATACATTTTGAAAAAAAATAATCTACCATTCACTTTTTTTCAGGAAAAAATTATCTCATTACCAACTGTATGTGTGTATGTACACACACACACACACATTCACACATATATATGCTGTTCAGCTTCCTTCGGGTATTATCCCACATCATTGTAGTTGTGCTTTTAATGTTGTAGCAACGTTTCAGCAGAATCTCATCTGCCAACATCAGGCTTCTGTATTGAGTTCGTCTCTGAGTCAGGCTATCACAGCCATTTACTTTTAAATTTGAGGCTAGCCTACTGTTGAGCCAGAATGGTTTTTTCTTCATCCTGATTGGTTGGGAGTCTTGGTCTGTGTTTATTGGTCTTGGAGTTTGCTGTGTTCTGCTTGATTGGTATTTCTAATATCTTCTGTCTGTTTTGTAGTTTTTTTTGTCTTGATTGGCTGACAACATTGTGTTTCCTGTATTGGAGGCTTTTCGTGCAGCTTGGCTCTGAGTAAATGGACAGCTATCATTTATTGGGAAGCTAGGTTTCATCTGGGTGCCTGGTTGGGGTGTGTTTGAGCTGGAGGTATCAGGGGGGATCGGTTGTGCCCAGGTGTTTGCCTGGCTAGTGGTGTAGAGATTTTTTTGTTTGTGAGTGCAGGCTTCCAAATAGTTGACAGTCTGGTGGAATCATCTTTTCTATTTATGCTTTCAAGTCTTTTTTCAATCTCTATGGCTTCTCTGATAATTCTGTGGCTGGGGTTTTCTATAGTGGCTAGGGTTTTGGTGCCATTGAAGTTGATGCTATGACTTGTGGCTTGCATGTGTTGGACTAGTGAGGAGGTGTGTTCCAGCATTTTTACTGCATTTTTGTGTTCATCCAGGCGGGTACTTATTCTTCTATTGGTCTGTCCAATGTATGTGGCCAGGCATGATGCACAGGGGACTTGGTATATGCCTTGGTTTTCCAGGTCAATTTTATCTTTGGGGTTTCTAAGGATGGCTGCAATTTTTTTGTCTGTTTTGAAGGCAGTCTTGATGTGATGCCTATGTAGTATCTTACTGATTTTGTCTGTAGTACTCTTATGTAGGTCAGGACAGCTGTTCCATAGGTCTGTTCATCTTCTAAGTCTCTATTATGTTTTCATGTGTTTTTGTGGATCAAGCTGGTGATTTTGCTTTTGTGGAAGCCATTGGCCATCAGTACTTTAGTCAGGGTGCATAGTTCAGTCTTTATGTATGTCTTGTCTGCCAGGCGTTTGGTTCTGGCGATTAGTGTTTTGGCCACAGAGTTTATCTGTGCTGGGTGGTGGTGGGATTGGGCATTGAGGTAGCGGCTGGTGTGTGTTTTCTTCTGGTATATGGTGTGTCCTAGTGTGCCATCTGTTTTTTTGTAGATTAGTACATCTAGGAATGGTAGTTGTTTGTTTGTTTTCATTTCCATGGTGAACTTGATTTTGGGGTGTGCGCTGTTTAGGTGTGTTAGGAAATTGTTCAGGTTTTCTTTCCCATGGGGCCAAATCACAAATGTGTCATCGATGTATCTTAACCATAGTTTGGGTTTGTGGGTGGCATTAGCCAGGGTTCTGGATTTGAATTCTTCCATGAACAGGTTTGCAAGGACGGGTGACAGTGGTGATCCCATAGGGGCTCCTTCAATTTGCTTGTATCTTTGTCCTTTGTATATGAAATATGTGTTGGTTAAGCAGTGTTCTGTTCTAAACACCATGAGGTGTTTAGCTGGTTGGTATTTATTTTTGATGATTTCAAGAGTTTCTTTTATCGGGACTTGAGTGAATAGTGAAACCACATCGAAACTTACAAGCAGATCTTCTTGTTCCACGTGTAGATCTTTGATCATTTCCAAGAAGTGGTATGGGTTTTGTACATGTGAAGCTGCAGTTTCAGCATGGGACTGTAGCTGTTTTGCTAAGTGTTTAGCTAGGTTTTGTAGTGGTGTTCCTTTGGAGCTGACTATGAGTTTGAGAGGTATGCTTCTTTGTGTATTTTTGGGAGGCCGTAGAGTTTGGGCATCTGGAAGATTTTTCTCTTGGGATGATAGTCTGTTGGATCTCTTTGCTCATATGGCTGGTTATAATTTTCTTCTTGGTTAATTTTTCCAGATATGTGGTGGGGTCCGTGTTTATGGGTTTGTATGTGGAGTCTTGGAGTAGGTCTGTCAATTTTGTTTCATAGTCTTTTCTGTCCATTACTACTGTGGCATCCCCTTTGTCTGCTGGGAGTATGATTATGCTGTTATCCCTTTTTAGGGCTTGTAGCGCTTTGAGTTCTTCTTTATGCAAGTTGCTTTTGGGTGGTTTGCTTGTGCATAGGATGTTAGTAACTTGGTGTCTTATTCTGTCAGCTTCATCTGTATTTAATTTAGTTAGGCTGGATTCTACTACACATATGATGGATTCTGTGGGGATGTTTTTGGGTGCTATAGAATAATTGAATCCTTTGGTTAGGGCATCTGTTTCTGTTTTGGTGAGTTCTCTGTTGGAAATGTTATATACTAATTATTTCAGGTGTTGTTGTGAGTTGTTGGGGGCTTTTTTGTCATGTTCTAATTTCTTTAGTTTCTTCAAGAGTTTGTCATTTTTGTAAGTGGTGTTTCCGCTCTCCAAGTTGTCAGTTGTTTATTTTGTCCCAAAGTAGAGGATGGATTTTGCTGCTCAATTCCAGGTGTAGTGCTAGCAAATCTTTGTTTAACTGATCCAATTGGAATCTCTTTTTGTGGAGCTCATTCCTGAGTAGAGCCATTTCAGTTCTTTTCAGGATACGTTTAGTTGCTACTGTGCTGTGATGAAATGTTAATTTGAAGCAGGTTGGTGTTGCACTGTTGTCTCTGCAGCTGCATAGGAATTTGAAGTCACATAGTATTCCTGCTCTTTTAACTTCCAGCTTTCATACGTTTTGGTCTGGCTGTTTATTTCCTCCCCATAGAGGTCTGATATTTGTTTTCTTAAGTTTTCGCGGGTACTTACATGTATGGTATTCAGCTTTGTTCAGGTATTTTCCCGCACCATCAAAGTTGTGTTTTTAAAGTTGTAGCAACGTTTCAACAGAATCTCATCTGCCATCATCAGGCTTCTGCATTGTGTTCGTCTGTGAGTCAGACTTTTACAGTTGTTTTAGTTTTAAATTTGGGGCTAGCCTACTGTTGTGCCTGGATGGATTTTTCTTCATTCTGATTGGTTGGGAGTCTTGTTCTGTGTTTATTGGTCTTGGAGTTTGCTGTGTTCTGCTTGATTGCTGTTTCTAATATCTTCTCTCTGTTTTGTAGCTTTTTTTGTCTTGATTGGCTGGCAACATTTTGTTTTCTGTATTGGAGACTTTTAGTGCAGCTTGGCTCCGAGTAAACAGAGGGCTATCATTTATTAGGAAGCTAGGATTCTTCTGGGTGCCTGGTTGGGGTGTGTTTGAGCTGGAGGTATCAGGGGGGATCTGTTTGTGGCCAGGTATTTGTGTGGCTAGTGGTGTGGAGATTTTTTTGTTTGTGAGTGCAGGCTTCCAAATAATTGACATTGGATTAAGCCATGTTTCAGTAAAACAAAGAACAGCTGGTTTTTATGAAAATCAGAATTCCATCTATTTAAGAGATGAATTTCATCCATCTTGTTAGCCAGTGAGTGTAAATTAGTTAGAAAGATTGAAGAGAGAAGAGTTTTTTTCCCCCTTATTCCTTCGTCTGTTTAAAATTCCTGCTCTTTTATCTTGTCTCCTCTTGCGGCGTGGTCACTTCATTGCTTTCTTTATTGTAATCCATAGCACCGGAGAATTGGTTTGAATCTATTCTGCATTTGCAAAGACGGGGTTGGGGAATCAGAAAGCTGCTCCTTAAGGAAACATTGTCTAATTCTTAGCAGATGGTCTCATAAGTATGAAATCCGTAGTGAATTGCAGATAATAATAAGAAATAAAGAAACCATTAGAGAGCATTTAACCGAGGCAGCCGTCGTCGGCACCATTTTGGCTAGTTTAGCCAAGATGTATGTATCTATATCTGTGTGTGTGTGTGTGTGTTTGTGTATGTGTGAACAAGGGATTACATTTATATGAAGAATGAACATGAGCCATTAATATTATTTACAAAAACAGATCTATTTTCAGACATGTATTACCTCAGGAAAACAAGCTGATTTTTATCTTGTTCTGTCACAAAGGCTATAGGTCAAGGGTGTCAAACTAGATTTCATTGAGGGTCACATCAGGGTTGTGTTTGACCTTGGATTGGGGAATGGCCAGCCGGACATCATTCATGTGGAGGCACCTATGGGAGCCCAAGCACTCTGGGCAAGCGGGCACTTGAGCTCTGTTTTCGGCTTTGATGGCCTCCTAAAACCCTCTGCCAGTGAAAACGAAGCTCGGGAAAGTCATCCTTGGCCCTCCTGAGCTCTGTTTTCCTGGCAGAGGCACCACAGACCAGTCCTTCACTGTTTCTAGGGTGGCCCCACAAGCCAGATCTAAGAACCCCGCAGGTCACATCCGGCCTGCAGGCCTTGAATTTCACATCCCTGCTACAGGTTATTTTTACCAATTTCAAAACCAGAAACATTTACCATATTCTCTAACTGAGATATGGAACCACAAGTTTGTGACCAGAATGGGATATAAGGTATTCAAATGTGGTCAAACTTTCATTAATTCAATTGAAAGTGTCCACCAGTGAAATTTAGCATTCTGTTATTCCCCTAGATAGAAGGAAAAACCAATGAAATGAAACCAATGAAACCAATGAAAAGTGAGTAGCAGAATTACTTTTTGCCTTGGCACCTTCTTGGCACCTTCAATTGGTTTAATGAAAATTTGACCCACATTAGTTTACCTTTGACAAATTAGGCTACATTAGTCTACCTTTGACAAATTCAATGAAAAAGAGTGTTATCATTAGAGGAAATTATATTGCCATACAGCTTGAGTTTGGCAAGAACTGACAAAGCAGATTCTATGCATTTAGCCTACTTATAACTATTAGAAAAAGGTTGTGTAAAATGCTATTCTAACAGAACATTCTTCATGTTTTCAGAAAAAAGTGTCAATCAGTTGAAGTTCTGACACATACTGTCGATTTCAGGACATCACCACTGAATAACAGCTGTAACTGAAAAAAAAATGTGTCCATAATAGTAGACATGATGTGACAATATTAAAGAACGGGGCAAGTGAAATTAGTATTATGCTGATTGTCCAAGAGAAGATTACAAAGTTGGAAAGGACATTATAGGTTCATAAGGAATTGTGCTGACCAATAACTAGCAACATATTTACAATTCTACTTGGCAGCTACATAAAGTATTTGCTGTTTCCCACTTGCCAGTCTTTTTATTGACAACTGAACAGAGTAATTTTCTCACTGTATTTTTTATTTTGGTTTGTGTTTAATAAAGAGAACAAGAGAATACCTCCAAAGATGTATTCTTCTTGAAATAAATAAGGAAATACTTGATTTGGCTCTTCCTCATTTTTTTTTTTTTTTTTGACATTTCTATCAATGCAAAAAGAAATATCTGAAAGTTAGCGTGCAGTTATATCTGAAAATTTACTGTGCAAGATTCAGAGGAGGGTATTGCTGTGGCCCCTTATGCTCATCTAGCTATTATGGTTTAATACTTATGATAATGACATATTATCTTTCTAATCCTTTCCATTTTTACTTTGCTGGAAAAGGCACAAAACTTCAATATCTCCACATGCAAAAGTAGGAGATCTTTTAATGTATAACATCAGCTGACACTTCTCCCTGAACTACAGAGAACAGAGCAAAGTAATTAAGTAGATTTATTTAACTGCTTCCTAGTTCAATTTGAAGAACAGAGATGTCATTTTAGAGATGCCACCTACGTTTTCCAAAACTTTTAAGATGTAATAGTGTTAAGCATGACAGGAGCACTGCTGCAATGGGTACCAATTTAACATATACATATATAAGTACAATTATAACTTTGGGGGGAAAATATAATTGTATCTATATGCTGCCCAGAAAATTCTATGTAATAATCCTTAGGGTAGACATTTCTACAACATAATACCAGAGTAAATCTGCATTGAATTCACAAAGCTTTTGCTGCAATTTCTGAGCTGTGGGTGTGACCTATTCCCACGATTCTGAAGTTACCTCTCCTCCTCCTTCTCATTTAAATGTTTGAATTAGTGGCAGAAATACATGTGCAGAATGATTACAACATTCTGCTAAGATATCTGGTTAAAAACAGATATTCCTAATCATCACCAAGAGTGGCATAGAAGCCGACAGATTTACACTTAGAATAGTCTGTCTGCTTTAAGAGTAAACATTAATTATATTTATCAATAATTCTCAATCAGAAAAAGAGATTATTTACAAAAATATTTTGTTTAAAACCTACCTATGAATAATCAAAATTAAAGCCCACTATGAGTTTAAGTCATAGTAAAAAGGCTGCAACATTTATGTTGCAATCCTAAGTATGTATATTCAAAATGAAGTCTCATTAAATTGAAGTCTCATTGTTAGGTATTCACAAGATGGCAACTAACATCAGTTAATTATAAATAGAAAATGTTCATGCCTGGAGGTCTTAAAGTGAAAAAATAAGATTCTTTTAGCATATCACATGCTAAAAGATAAATAAGCCATCTTTAGCTTAAACATCAATTTACATAGGAAAAATGGCTTACTTTAAAAAGAATATAGAACCTCAGCAACTAAAAATAGAAACACAAAAGAAAAGGATCAAAATCTGCAACAACAAAATCACAGTAGAAACGTAAAATGGGGAAGACGGGGAATTTCATACCAGAAGTCACTTGTTCCTAGCTTGAGAACTTATTCTTGCCATTCCATAAAATATTTAAACTTTATACTACCCATCCATTTCCTTTCTCTTCTTTCTTTGTGAGGACCAGATGTTTCTTTGCCTCTCTACTTCTGCTTGTATGTGCCTGGAGAACATTGTGTCTCCTCTTCCATTTCTATTTTTTCACATGTTGGGTGCAACAACATTTTGCTCCATTCTGGCCTCTCCACCATCCTTCCTCCAAATTTAGAATATCAGAAAGTGAAGAGGTAGGTGTGTGTGTGTGTGTGTGTGTGTGTGTATGTGTGTGTGTGTGTGTGTGTGTGTTCTATTTTTTCTTCAAACTGATGGGAGCTTTCTCCTTTCAGGCCTCAGGTTAACTTCTTTTTTCTGACTACAGACAGTACGAAATTGTCCCATCACTTGTCTTTTAACAGAAACTTTCCTCATTTAAGAATTCAAAGTGGGGGACAGACTCCTTATTCAATGTTTGGGGTTTTTGTTGTTGTTAACCAGTTGTTTTGCTGATAGTTTTCCCAACAATTAGGGTATTGCTATAAGGTGGCATTCATTATGTTCCTTTATTTGACGAGAGGTGACGGACAGAGGACAGGTGGATTTTGTATGCAACAGCTGAAATTTCAAAAAAATGTGCTGCAAATTGTGAGCCTTTGTTAATGACCAAGCAAACTGTAGTTCCACAAAACTCGCTGAATAAATAGACGAACTGTTTCACCAGCTAAGGGAAGCCAAGCAGAGAAATAAATGGGCCATCTAAGAAGAGAGATCTACTATCATCTGAATGGCATTCAGATTTCTTATGGTGTTCCGTCCGGAATGAAGCATGTAAGACTGGGTTCCAAAAATAAACTCTTTTATTAAACTCGCTAAAGGCCCTGTCACACTGCCCAACGGATGCAAAACGGACACAACGGACGAGAAAAATGTTCCATCCGTTGTTATCTGCTCTCAGAAGGGCAAAAATTTGCATAACCGGAGCGGATAACACGGACGCGGGGAGGACGCAGGGCGGATGGAAAGCGGATGCGGAATGGAAGCCCAGCGGATGGAAGCAGATGGGAGCTGATGGCACATCTGCTAGGCTTCCGGGGGACCTCAGCAAAGCGGATGCAGAACAGATACAGCGGATGCAGAGCGGATGCACAGTGGATGAAGCAGATGCACAGCGGATGCACAGCGGAAGCCTAGCAGATGCCGAGCGTTAATTGCGCATGCGGGGAGGATGCATTGCGTCAGCCCCGCGGATATAACAGAAGCAACTCGGAAGCAGGTCGCCATTCAGAGGAAAGACCTGCTTCCAGACACATCGACTGCCTTGCCTGTCCTGCCTGCATGTCTGCCTTCCAGCCTTGCTGCCAGCCTTGCTGTCTGCCTGCCTGCCAGCCTCCCTGCCAGCCTTGCTGTCTGCTTGCCTTCCAGCCTTGCTGACAGCCAGCCTGCCTGCCAGCCTTGGTTCATGTCTGCCTGCCTGCCAGCCTTGGTGCCTGCCTCCCTGCCAGCCTTCCTGCCAGCCTTGGTGCCTGCCTGCCTGCCAGCCTTCCTGCCAGCCTTGGTTCCTGCCAGCCTCCCTGCCAGCCAGCAACCCCACAACCATGCTGAAGCACAGCAAGCCTCAGCCATCTGCTGCCAGCCCTGGCAAGAGGGACAGGGCTACCATCCCGCCCCCCTGGCCCTCACTCTGGTTCTACTGGGGCTTCTGCAGCACGGGCTCGCTCTTCTGGGGCTGGGGCTTCTGCTGCTTCTGCTTCTGGAGGAGCTGATGACAAGCACTCCAGCACCAGCCACCTCCACAGCACCTGGACCCTTCACCCCTGGGACTGAGCAACCAAGAGAAATGCCAGAGACTCATTTTTGTCTCATAGCTTGTTGTTAATAAAGTCTATTTTTGATTCACACACTTGCTTCATTTCTTTTTTTTAATAAAGTCTTGCTGGAAACATTTAGAAATGGTTTAAGCCTTTGCATGCTTGTGGGATGAGTTAAGATAGCAGTGGGATGGGTTGAGATAGCTGTGGAATGGGCAGGGATACCTTTGAGATGGGTAATAGCTGTGGGATAGATAAACCTCCAGTGCAAGCATAGTGAGACTGTATGGTCCACCCTCCCAGGTGCCACACCTATAGCCCTTTATTATCAATAATAATGTAATCATTGATCCACACATTTCAACATAAACACAACTCTTTATTAAATGCCCTGTTCATTGTCAGGCCACTCAACATACATGGCACAATCTCATCAGTGTGATGAGACAGGCTCAAGGAAGCATCCATTAAGCATCTACCATCCTGTCTTGCCACTCCACTGCTCCAGTTGGGGAGTTGCACCAGTGTTTCAGGAGGTTGCGCTGTTTCTTCCCTTCACGTGAGGCTCTGTTGGGGCCTTGCACATCCTCAGTGTCTATCAGGTTTCGCCCTTGCCTCCATTCCCCAGGCTCCATGTCCCCGTTGCCTTGTTGGAGGTCCATGAGCCTGTTCTGCAACACTGGGTAGCGGGTGCGCATGAGATTGTGCAGGATGCAGCAAGCTTCCATGATCCTCCTCACAGTCTCTGGGCGATGCTGCATGGTGGTGAGAAGTACCTGGAACCTATTGGCCAGGATGCCAATGGCGTTCTCCACCACCCGCCTTGCCCTGGACAGCCTGTAGTTGAAGATCCTCTCTTCACGGGTGAGGTATTTGGAGGTGTAGGGCTTCATGAGGTAGGTTGTGAGGGAGAAGGCGTCATCCCCCATGATAAAGTAGGGCACATCTTGCGTGTCGTTGGGCAGGGGGTCTGGATCTGGGAAGCCCACGATGAGGTTGCGTTCTAGCCTACCCTTGAGGTCACTTGCATTGTATACCTGGGCATCTGAAGCTGACCCGTTGCCTGAAGCATCGATGTACATGAACTTGTAGTCAGCATCGACCATGGCGAAGAGGATGATGCTGAAGAAGCCCTTGGAGTTGAAATAAGTGGACCCTGAGTTGGCTGGTGCTTTGCAGGCCACGTACTTGCCATCGATGGCTCCAACGGTGTGGGGGAAGTTCCACCTCTGATACCACTGCTCTGCAACTTTCTTCCAGCCTTCTTCAGTGGAGGGGCACTAGAGCAGCTCCTCCTTGTATTCTTCGATGATGGCCTGCACCACTTCTCTGACCACAATGCTGATGGTGTTGGATGGCACCCTCCAGCCGTACTGCATGCTCCTGTACGTGGTCCCTGAGGCCAGGTGGCGCAGAGTGAGTGCCACCTTGAGCCCAGGTTCCAGGCTGGGATGTAAGTTGGTGTTTGCCTTGGTCAACCTGGGTGTCAGCTGCTGCACAACTTCGTCAAACATAGCTGGAGGCATCCTCATGAAGTTTTGGAATGCACGAGTGTCTTCGTTCCTGAGCTCCACCATCAGCTTGTTGTACAGTCTGTCCTCTGCTCTTCTGGCGAACCATCTTCATACCCAGACGCTTCTTGGCCGCCCCTTTTTCTTCCCGTAGTAGAGTTCACAGAGCCTGTAGATGGCTTCACACTGTTGCAGAAGGATGGTGGCTGCCAAAAGGACTGTGTTACGATCCACGGTGGACATGACTGGATGCTGTGGAAGAGGAAGAGGCAGATGAAGGCTGCAGAGGTCTGCAGCAGGGCTGCTGGTCTGAAAGTGAGATCCAGATGTGTTGCTCCCCCTTTTTATAGGCAGTATAGGTGTCCCTTTGCATCCTCTAGGCATCCTCTAGACATCCTCTAGACATCCTTAATATCCGAGATAGGTCCCCTCTGCGAAGGTTTTTTCCTTTTTGAATGCTTTGTTTCCGTGCTGCATCCACTCGGGATCCTTTCTGCATCCGTTGCGCGTCCGTTCCGCTTCCTCCCTGCATCCGAGCGGATGTGAGTTGCGCGGATGCGGAATGGATGCCTTGCGGATATAGCGGGTGCGTAACGGATGCAGAACAGATGCCTAGCAGATGCGTAGCGGATGCAGAACGGACGAATTGGATACATTTTCCACGCAAAAGTTTTGAGCAGCTCAAAACTTTCTGAGCGGATGAAATGTCAATAAATGGATGCTGGATGGATAGAGAGGAAGCAAAACGGAGGCAGTGAGTACATCGCGTTAACCAATGGATGGCAAGCTTTTATGTCCGTTTTACATTCTCTTTGCATCCGTTGGTGCAGTGTGACAGGGGCTTAAGCAATAGAAATGGAACTACAGCCCAAGCCACGGCAGCCCTTTTTATAGCGGCTTGTGGCCAATGACACCACTTTAACTGTTCCCGCCATTTGGTGGGATAACTGGATTGGTTCTCTAACAGCCAATCCGTGAATGGCCTTTTCAGCCAATCAGAATATGGAACTTGGAGCCTACCAAGTTCTATACAGAACACCCCTCACCCCTTGGTTTAGTCCAACGTGCGTCATGTAGTCACGCAGGTAGGTGGGGCTTTTTCGAGTCCTGGTTGTCCTGCGCAGCTCAGTCTCGGCGTTGTCTTCAAGCAGTTTGGATGGGATCGCTGTCACTCTGGTCCTTCTCAATGGAACCTCCTGGAAGGGTGAGTCAGCCTTGCCGTTCCCGCCTGAGTCTCTTGGGCCGGTTGAGATGGCTCCGCCGCTCCCTCCTGGTTTGACCGGGTTGGTTGACCTGGCCTGGCTGTTTCCTTCCAGGAAGGCCTTGCTTCGTTCTCCTGCTCCTGGACTTCTCATTTGGGGTTCATCTAATCGTGAGTGCTCGTTTTGATTTGTTAGATAGTTTTTTTGTAGTGTTTGTTGTCTTGTTATGGGAGGTTCGTCTCTCCCTTTTTTATTATTTTGTATTTCCCCCCCCCCCGTTGTTTTTAGATCGATATATTTTTTTTTTTTTGGTTCTGTGGTGTTTTTTCGTTCGAGGTTGCGAGAATGAAGCTGGTCTATGTGCCGCTTCCATTCTCTACCATCGTCTAGGAGTAGTCAGTAAGACCGGGGGCCTGTAATTTGGGTGATTGTGGCTGGAAGCCACAATGGTTCCCCAGTGTGGTTTTTCGTATAGACTAGGTCACCAATTTCAAATGTTCGTTATTTGCTGGAGGAGTTGGAGGGTTTGTCCCAGGTGTAAGTGGGGTGCAGTCTGTCTAGGCAGAAACGTAATTTCCTACCCATTAGGAGTTCTGCTGGGCTTTTGTTGATTGTGCTGCTAGGGGTAATATGCTGTAGGGTTAGTAGTCGGTTTAGTTTGTCTTGCACGTCCCCCTTATCCATTCTATCTAGGCCCTCCTTAGTGTACCGAACCATACATTCAACCCTGCCGTTTGCAGCTGGATGGGCTGGCGCTGTTAAAGCATGTCGGATATCCTGGGCAGCCAGATACTGTTTGAATGCTAACGCTGTAAACTGGGGCCCATTATCTGACACCAGTACATCAGGCAGTCCATGTGTAGTGAAAAGTTTGTCTATCTGTTTCATTACTGCCTTGGTGGTTGTGGAAGCCATAAGGATGACTTCTAACCAGTTCGAGTAGGCATCCACAACTATTAGGAAGGTGTTTCCTTTTGTCGGCTCAGAAAGTCAATATGTAGTCTAGACCATGGACCCTGGGGAGTTTCCCATTCTCTGACTGGTGCCTGTGGGGGGGGGTAGGCCTCAATTTTTGACATTCATGGCATGTTGCCACCCATCGTTCCATGTCTTTGTCCACCACACATAGCTCCTGGCCAGGTCTTTCATTTTGACTATGCCCGGTTTTCCCTCGTGCAACATGCACAGAGCATCTTCTGGAGACTGTTTGGTATAACCACCCTGTCACCCCATAAAATGCAACCTTCTCTATAGACAGTTCAGTCTGTCAGGTGGGAAATGGCTTAAAAGTTTGTTTTGTTCTCCTCCGGCCAGCCCTTACCTACCTAATTCAATATGCGTGCTGTCAAAGGGTCTTTAGCGGTGGCTCTCGCGACATCCACTGCAGTTAGCGGCAGGTCTGGGCAGGTCTCTAGGAGTGTGGAGATGGTTGGGGCTGGGTCCTGTTCTGTGATGGGCAGCGGGGAACGGCTCAGGGTGTTGGCATGTGTGATGGCTTTTCCAGGGCGATGAATCAGCGTGTAGGAGTAGGCAGTGAGGAATTCAGACCACCTCGTCATTCTAGGTGACAGAATGTTTGGGGTTGGCTTGTTGCCTGCTAGGATTCCTAAAAGAGGCTTGTGATCAGTGATGATAGAAAAAGTTCTACCGTAAAGGTACTCATGGAATCTTTTGACTCCAGTGATGATTGTAAGGGCTTCTTTGTCAAGTTGGCTGTAATTGTATTCTGACTTGGAAAGCATCTTTGAATTAAAAGTGACCTGTGCCTCCCTTCCATCTGGTAGCTTGTAGCTCAGGATGGCGCCGATCCCAAAAGGTGATGCATCACAGGTGACCGTCAAGGGCAGGGTATTGCTATACTGGATTAAAACGGTGTTAGACGTTAATAGATCTCTGATACTCTGAAATGCTGCTTGTTCCCAGTGGCCTCATATCCAAGTATTTTTTTTTTATCTAGCAGCTGATGTAGGGGTTCTGCTATGGTTGCCTTATGGGGCAGGACCATATTGTAAAAATTTATGAGACCTAGGAATGCTTGAAAGTCAGTTTTGTTCCTAGGCCTAGGAGCGTCTATGATTGCCTTTATTTTTTTTCGGTGGGGTGTATGCCTTGTTCATTGATTAAATAGCCTCAAAACTCGACCTGGTTGGTGGGTAGATCACATTTCTCTCGTTTTATCTTGAGGCCTGCGTCTCTAAATCTTGTTAAAACTGCTCTTAATCTGTTCTCTAGTTGGTTGGTGTTTTTTGCTGAGACCAGAACGTCATCAAATTAAGGGACAACTCCCTTGATTCCATTTAACAGGCGTTCCATGCGGCTTTGGAACATGCCTGGGGCAACGCTAACGCTGAACTGGAGACCATTACACTTGAATGCCCCTCTATGTGTCACAATAGTCTGTGCCTCTCGGTAATGGGGTCAACAGGTAGTTGTTGATACGCCTACGCGAGATCAAGCTTCGCAAAAATTCTTCCTCCCCCTAGTGAGTGCAGTAAATGTTGCACTACCAGTACTGGGTATGTGCTTTGTTGGAGCACATGGTTCAGGGTTGCCTTTTAGTCTCCGCAGATGTGCACTGACCCATCTGGTTTCACAGGAATAACGATGGGTATTTTCCACCTAGCATGGTCGATTGGCTCTAAAACCCCTTGAGCTATTAATTTGTTCAGTTGTTCATCACTTTTTGGTTTTAAAGCAAACGGGATGAGTCTGGCCTTTAAACGGATGGGGACTATTTTCAGGTCTAGACCAAATGAAATTGGGGTCCCCTTGTACTTGACTAGGGTCCCGTCGAAAACTTCTTGGAATTCTTGTAGCAGGCTCTCCTCCCAGTTGGCTGCGGCAATGCAGTTGATCCCGGTCATCCTGATTCCCAGGGGCGTGAACCATTTGATCCCTAGCAAAGTAGGGTGATCACAGCCGACGATGGTCAGAGGTAAGATTTCGGTGTGGTTCTTGAATTCGACGAGAAAATGTCCTAGGCCTACTACCGGGATTCGATTTCCCTGGTAGGCTTTTAAAATCAGTCTTTGTTTCTGTAATTCTTTTTGTTTAATGTCCAGTATCAGGCGCCGGATGGTATTCCAGGATACCATAGATAGGAAAGACCCTGAGTCGACTTCCATCTCACAGGGCTTCCCTTCAATGCTCACCTCTATCCAGATCTTCTTCCCATTTTCTGCCTTGGCAATTCCGATGGTGACTGTCTGATGCATTTCCTCTCTGTCACTGGTTCTTTTGCTTCAGTTCCATCTGCTTCCGGCTTGTCTTTCTTCATGTCTGGGGGGAGTGCTGCCGTGTCTTTTTGGACTATAGGTCTTTTTGTTGCGGCAGACCCTTTCGATGTGCCCCCATTTGTTATAAGCCCTACAGATTGCATCAAGGAACCGGCATTCAGCTTGCGGGTGGTTGCCCCCGCATCCCGCACATTTAAATTCCTGCCGGCTTCTCCTCTTTTCGCACCATTTCTTGTCTGATTGAAGTCTATGGACATCTTCATTTTCGTCCTCGGTATTGCTCTGGGATTCGAGATTTTCATAGTGGGCTGTCGCTGTGGGCTGTTTCTTTCCTCCCTCTGCCTTCTTCTCTCTGGCTGGTTTGGCAGATCTGGAATCGCATTCATTTGGTGCATGGTGGCTGCTGACTTCTTTGCTGCTTAGGTGGCGGTTGCCTCTGCAATGGCTTCGGCTACGGTTATGTTTGGTCTATTCAGGAGCTTGCTCTGAAGGGTAGTGTCCTTCAAACTGAGGACCATGCAGTTCCTCATGGCCTCGTCCATGTCTGGAACTTGCAGGCTCCTCCAATGTATCTCAGGGCTGCTACAAAATCTCTAACAGTTTCATCTTCCTTCTGGTCCCTCTTGTAGAACTCGTGTCTTTTTATCAAATTAGAGACCACAGGTGCGTAGTGTGCTCGGAGCATTCTGTTCAGCTCAGGCCAAGTCATCTGTTTGACATCTTTGGGTTTAGCCAGTGCCTTCGCCATTTTAAAGACGGCTGGTCCACACTGTGTAAGGAAGACAGCCCTCTTTGGTCAGAGATTTCCTGCAGTTCGTTGCTTTCCAAAAACATAAGAAAGCGATCAATATACGACTCCCAATCCTCCTCATCAGGATTGAATGGTGTGGGCGGAACGTTGTTACCGGCCATCTCTCTCTCTTGGTTCAGATCGCTGCGTGCTTCGGTCTTACTCTTTCACGACGATCCCACCTTTGTCGCCAGTGTTCCATCTAGAAAGAAGCACGTGAGACTGGGTTCCAACAATGAACTCTTTTATTAAACTTGCTAAGCAATTGTAACAAACAACAGCCCAAGCCACGGCAGCCCTTTTTATAGCGGCTTGCCCGCGGCTTGTGGCCAATAACACCACTTTAACTGTTCCCACCATTTGGCGGGCTAACCGGATTGGTTCTCTTACAGCCAATCTGCGAATGGTCTTTTTGGCCAATGAGAATAGGGAACTTGGAGCCTACCAAGTTCCATACAGAACATATGGTAGGTCAGTTAAGTGTCCAAAGAAATTTAATCCCATGAATTTTGTAGGATGCAAAGGTCAAGAGGTTTGCTGGTTGAAGGTGTGGCATAGATCAGATGTGGCAAAAGTAGGTTTTAAAATGTGCTCCAGTGCTGGGTCCCAAAAGTCATGGAAATGAGATGGATCTTCTGAATAATCCAAAATGCCTAATTAGCCAGCTATCATAACAGAAGTGTAAAATTTCTTCCCTTAAGGGAAGAGCGATATATGCAATTCAATTTCTCCAGTTCCAAGAAAGCTACCCTTAAATTCTGGAATAAATACTAAAAGCATAGAGGAGACAGTGCTTAGTAGCCACTGGTATGAAGTAGCATCCAGCCAATTAACTTAAAATCTTAAAAATCTGGAAAAGCTAAGCAGAATTAGACTTGCATAACACTTGAATGGAAGAACATTAGAAAATTCCACATTTGTCAGATGAATGTGATCAGAGAGAGGGATTCTGAATTTCTATTCCTCTAATCCAGTGATTCTCAACCTTTGGCACTTTCACATATGTGGACTTCAATTCCCAGAATTACCTAGACAGCCAGGCTTCAAGTTCACACATCTTTAAGTTGCCAAGGTCGAGAAACATAGCTCTGATCAAACTTACACAGATTTGATCAATTACTACTTAATTTGAAACTTCCCTATACTTTCTTTCTGAAGAAAATAAAAATAACTCAATGGCTTGTTTTCTATCCCTGCATGGTTACTGGGTCAAATATTCATTGCAAATTGGATTGTGTATACTGGAGAGTTAAAATTTCTCAGAGAGCAATGATCTAATGAAAATTAACTGTAATGTTACACTCAGAATACAGTTAATTTGTTGGGAGTGGCACATGTATGAATTTTGCAAATAATAGTCTAGAGCTATTACTGGCCTCCACAATTGTTTAATCAATTCCCAACTTCAGTTTTACTCCTTTCTGATGTTAAAGGATAATTGAGCCTAAAAATAGATAGTATTAAAGTATTTTAAAAATAATTCTTACTTCTGCTCTTTTTTCATCATTGGAGCTCATATTGTTATAAATAACAATCCTAAGCATCCTCTTATCCAAGCATTGATTGAGTCCAAATCTGCTTATTAGCTCACATAGCTTCAAACATAGAGAAAAGTAAAGTCTTACACTTAGGCAAGAAAACTCAAAAGAACATGTACAGATTAGGTGAAACCAGGTTTAATAGCAGTAACTGTGAGGGGGATCTTGGTCCTAGTGTGCAATCAATTAAATATGGGCCAGCAGTATGAGGCAGCAGTCCAAAAAGCCAATGCAATCCTAAATTGCATTAGCAGAGGAATTGAATCAAGATCATATGAGGTACTAATTCCACTCTACAAAGCCTTCATAAAACCATACCTGAAATACTGAATCCAGTTTTGGTCACTACACTATAAAAAGATGTTGAGTTTCTAGAAAGAGTACAGAGAAGAGCAACAAAGATGATTAGGGACCTAGAGGCTAAAACATATGAAGAATGGTTGCAAGAACTGAGCATAGCTAGTTTAGAGAAGAGGAAGACCAGGGAAGACATGATAGCAGTGTTCCAATATTTGAGGGGCTGTCACAAATAGGAGTGGGTCAATGGATGAAAACTTATCAAGGAAAGATTCAACCTAGAAATAAGGAGGAATAAGGACAGTGAGAAAAATCAACCAAAAGAAAAACTTGACTTCAGAAGTTGTGGGAGCTTCACCACTGGAGGCTTTCAAAAAGAGACTGGACTGCCATCTGTCAGAAATGGTATAGGGTGGGGGGAGGTTGGACTAGATGACCTACAAGGTCTCTTACAACTCTGTTGTTCTGTATCACTTCTGTAAATCAGGACTAAGAACAGGATGACTTTCTAAACACCTAAAAAGAATAGCTGGTATATAACTGATCCACATTTTACTTCTGATCCTGGTATTATTATAATAACACTAAAAAGAATGCCTAATGTTTTCTCCTTTGTATCAAGAACATTTGTTGTTTCAGCAATTAAACTTTTAAGTTAGGAAACAAAGGCAATTGTTTAATGTTACAAATCCAATAAACTATAAGACTTGTGGCCAGCTTGTCCAAAAGCCACCAGATGACCATCCTCTGATCTAGGTGTTTGCTCAAGGACTATCTTAAATGGCATCCTGCTTCCAAGCGCACTTCTACGTTAATCTGTGACAACAGGATATTCACATGTCAACAAGACAAATGCCTAATGGGGAATCCTGCTACCAAGAAATAAAGTGCACCATTCAAACTGCCAATAAAAAAGAAATTTAGGAAAGATTGAAAGTTTGATTTCTGGCATCTTCATTTCCATTGAGAGTGAAACCAAACTAACAGTAAGTTTCAGAATTTCTTACACTTCCTTTCCCTGAGTCTGAAATGCACTTCATTTTTTCCTTTATATATATTTTTAAATAGAACAATTATACAGAAACACATACACACTTAGTATTGAGATCAAATCTGTAATCTCCCATAAATGTGACTGAATAAGAGAGAAAAAGATAATAGAGGAGCTAAATATTTTTCTTACTCATCTTCTACTACTTTATGTCAATGCAATTGAAATATGCCGATATAAACACAAATCATGTCACATGGGAAACCAATGTAGTTCTGTCACATGGCTAAGAATTTCTGTTGTGTGTAAATAAGCAAATTCCCACATTAGGCATTACTTAATGCTTTTTTTTCCCAATTCAGCCTTTTCTGTTCTTTTCTTCTCTGCACATTGAATCAGATTTGTAAGATTATTTTATTAAGGTAAGCAATGTTTTTCAAAGTTACTCTAACTTCTCATGTTTAAAAATAAATTATCATTTTTTACAGTACAAATTATTTAAAGTGGACAGAAATATGTTAAGATTAGCCATCTAAGCTCTCAATTTATTCAAGAGAAATAAAAACAAGAAATGGAAACTTGTTCAAATCTAGCTTTCTTATATGTCATATCCTACTATGTTAAATTCATAAAGCAAGAATTTATAAAGAAAAGATTGTAATATTCCTCCTACTGTTACTCTTGATTGGGGACATGAATGAAAGGATACAATTTGTGTAAAGATTACTTATTCATTCATTCATTCATTCACTCATTCATTCATTTTAAATGTTTCTATATCACTTCAAAGATAGTACTATCTATCAAAAGTTATAAAAATTATGAAGCATCAATAACAATGTTTGTGTGGTTGCTAGAAATCAAAAATACTCGACACAACCCCAGCCACCTAGGCTCACCTCCATTCAGGTATGCCTTTCTTATGTTTGCCTCCGTTCCTAACACACATTTAAAAACTCATTTTTAAAGCTTCCTGAACGCTATGGGTGCAATTCTTTTATTTGGTCTCAAAATAATTCATGGGAGGGAAGCTCCCACAGAAGATTGTCTCCATACCTTCTCTTGTTACACCTCACACAAGGGAGGGATTACCCACTGGCACATCTTGGGTGGGAAAATTATCTTAAGAACGGTGTTCTCAGAAATAGCCAGAAACATCAAAGTAAGTGGAAAATAGTGGAAAGGGACATAATAAAAGAAAAGATAAGGTCGACAACACCTGAGTTCTGAATAAAGGTAATCTGGATAAAAAAATGTGTAACAAATACAGAAAATTACTTTCATGTGATTTGGTCATACATAAAAAATGAATGAGTTGAATTGAGAAATAAATCCACAATGGGTCAAGAGGATTGGAAGGACAAAAAAAGTGACCTTTGGACAGATATCTCAAAAAAAGAAAAAAAGGTGAAAATGTTGAAAAAGTAAAACTAATGCACGAAGTAGCAGATGGATGCGTAAAACTAGGGATAGCTTGAAATGAATGGTGTTGCTATAAACAAGAATTAATTGTACTGCTTCCTTGTTTATTTGTCTTATTGTTCTTTAGCTCTCTGCATAACATTGCTTATTTTGAAAGAGAATAATGTGATATATATGTACAGTACCAATATGTTTGTATGACTATTTTTATATTAGGCCAAGGTTATTCAATATGCATATTTGCTTCAATACTATAGTGATCAAATAAACAGAAGGATAAAATACTGTCCCTTCTGTTTATTTATTCTGATTGTAGATTCATACATTATTTTGTGTAAATGTTGATCTTATCTTTTTTAAGGTTTGGATGATTGTAGGGTTTTGTTTTGTAGTTCCCTTGCTAAAGAAATTGCCTGTAGCACACTGGGTTCTATATGCCACAGCAGAGGTTCTCATCCTTGGTCACTTTAAGATATGTGGATTTCAGCTCCCAGAATACCCTAGTCAGCATATGCCGGCCTGGAAATTCTGGGAGCTGAAGTCCCTATGCCTTAAAGTTGACAAGATTGAGAAATGCTGTGCCACAGCATTTCCTACTGGTTCTTGAGAGACAAGTTTTCCTCCTTTTTCGACATCATTAGAAATGCCTAGTGATTTCCCTGTAGCCACCCCAAAGATTACTTAGGTCCATGATGGCTAACCTATGCCATATGTGCCAGAAGTGGCACGCTGAGCCATCTCTCTGGGCATGCCAGAGAGCCATCTCTCTGGGCATGCCGTCGTCCGTTGCTCTTCTGGGTGGCCTTTGCGCACACGGGAGCACTGGAAACTGGAAGAGCAGCTCCCCGGCGTGCATGTGCATGCTGGAAAGCTGAGTTTCCTAGCTAGCGCGTATGTGCGCCAGGAACCAGAAGACCAAGTCTTCCAGTTTCCGGTGCTTCCACCCCCACACGTGCTCCCATTTCAGCACTCGGTGCCGAAAAGGTTTGCTAGCACTGACTTAAGTACTGCTATTTGCTGAATTGGACATAGCCTTATTATAGCCTATGCCTAATGCTTCAAAAGTTCCATAATAAAACTGAGGAAAATTACAGACTGGTTGGGCCAATTTCTGGAATTTAGCTAATACTCAAAGCCATCAGAATTGATTATGTATGATTTACAGTTATTTTGGTAGCAAAGTAATTACTGATTTTAATGATCACCTATTGTATCTTTTTGGATTTAAAAAATAATAATACTTTTTTATTTCCAGATCTCCAACATAGGCTGCTTTTAAAGTTGTGAATTTGTTTCTCTTACATTTTCTTATTTGGAAATTGCAACCAATTCACAACAATTACAATCTGCCAACCTATTCACTAATGTTTACAATCTTTAGCTCTTGTTCGATACTTTGCTCGATACAGTGGTAAAATCTCACATCCAAAGAGTTTTGTTCACAGCAACTAAATTTACACAGAGAAGTTCTCTCAATTTTTATTAACTAGCAACTCAGTTACATAAATTCTGTAGAACGCATTTGAAACAGCTGAAATAAGTCCCTCAAATTCACAGGCAGAAAAAAATATTGGTAGATAAAAAAGGATCAAGAGATCAGCCTTTCAGTAGAATTTGTTTTTATTCATTAATTAAGACTTTTTTGTCTATGAATAAAACTTCAGTTGAATAATCTACTGATTAAATCAATTAGCACCTGTATCAGTAATAATTATGCAGATTCTAGGCAGTCATTAGCTTATCTAATTTCCTTTAATGAGAATATTATTACCATTTATGTACAGCATCAACAGGAGGAATAATTTTATAGAAAGCCAGAAAAAAATTTTTTTTTTACATATTTGTTATTAACTGTTGGATTTAAAAATTATACACTGTTCTTTCCTGCAATTACAGTTACTTAATGATCTATTGTGCATGGAAGATATAATTATTCGAATACACATAGGCATTGGAGAAAACTCTAAGACATGCCTCAGTGCTAACAATAATTTCAGACAGTATGTCACAATGTTGTGTAAATTTTAAAAAAATGAAAATCCATACATTTTCAATGCATTTTAATTTGTAAAAATTCATATAACTTGGTTCCCATTCATTTTGAAGTGCATTTGTGTATTCATTTTCCCACTGACTTCAGTACAAGATTCAGCCAGAGCTCTGCTGCATTTAAATATTATGACATTTGAAGACAAATCTCTAAGGAGACTAATTTACCAAATTTAGATACATAGGAGACACTCCTTGTTTTATAGTCAGTATGAAAATGTGGATTTTGAAAACATTCAATTTCTCTCTATGTGATTCTTTTAATTATTCAATTTCTGAACCTACTCTCATCATATTCCACTAATTTCATCGGTCTAGGACAAAGGCCCATGATTTCTAGGTAATGTTTTGAATACTTCTGATGTGAAACCTGGCCTTTCACAAACACTTCGGGGAAAAATTGCTTTTGAACTGCTACTAGAAAAATACAATGCTGCATGTTTTACCCTAGGAGGATCTGAGGAATAAAATACCTCCTCTCTAAAATCATAGCAGTCTTCTTTTGTTGCAAAGGAAGAACATAGTCAAAGTTTAACTGCCTTCTCAACGAAATAGAGCTTTCCATTCTGTTAATCTTATTTCTCTTTATCTCTTCTTCTTCCTTCCAGTGACCTTTCTCTGAACTGTATGTAAAGCCTACTGAAGCCTATTTCAGTTGAAAGCAATGATTTAAATGCAATGCAATTATAAATGAAATTGAATTAATTTTAATTTTGTTTTCATCAATTTTGACTTCTTTCATTTAGAGCAGCTCACAAAAATTGGAAAGGGAAACAATCCTTAAAATATACTTGAGACAATATACTCTCCCTGTATATATATCAATGTATCTCTATGTCTGTCTGTCTGTCTGTCTGTCTGTCTGTCTGTCTGTCTATCTATCTATCTATCTATCTATCTATCTATCTATCTATCTATCCATAAAAATTGCAGTGTGCCGCTGAGCAGGGAAGCTTTTTTTGTGTTCCACCTTGGGCAGGGTTGATTGTGAAGAAACACAAGAAAGGTCCTTCTTTGGCAGAGGCACTGAAAGCAACACATGGAAACTAGACTGACATACATTTAATTTCAGCACAAGGTAGAGATGTGTTATTCTCCTAAAATCTAGATCTCAATGAAAGTCTACATTGTGATTTTGTAAAGGCTGTTTTTGTGTTACTGTTTCTACTGATTATATCACAACCAAGTTCTGTTGACATCGATAGATAATATACATTTATATATTGAAATATAATATACAAATAAACCATGCTATCCTCTCTGGCTTCACATCACAATTAGCCAAGTTTAATAACCTAACCTTCAAATACATTGGTCTGTTCAAATTAATTTCTATTTAAACTGACCCTGGTAAGATTCTAAGGAACTCAAAGTGCCTACCAACCATCACACCAGATTGATTAGCAAAACCAATATTCATATTTGTGGGAGGATCCATTAAAACTGTTATGCTTGTGTGATTTCTCTTTCAGTATCAATTGCTCTGAAAAGTCTTCTCTGACAAGATGAAGTTGTACAATCTCATTCAACAAAATGATCTTGCTGTTGACCCTTTTGCTATTAAACAAAAACAGGCACATTTTCAAATATTGATTCCAACTAATGTCTGATCCTAACAGGCATGATCGTATCAATGCTCCAGTATAATAGAAGGAGTGTCAGAGCTAAACAGAATAGCTCTAGATAAGATCACAATCTTCTTCACAATGATGTGATGGCATCAAGGACTTGGTATAGCGTTCGGGGTAATTATCATTAATAGATATTGGCAAACAAGAAAAAACAGCTGCTACCAAGACAGAAACAAATTTCACTAGGACAGAATAAAACAAGTTTTATCAAAGTTATGGCAATAAGACAAAAGATATATAAGACAGGGAAGAGTCAGCATGTTCATTCCTCACATTTCAAATGATCACTATTCAGTCAGAAGAAAGAAAACTTGAAGGAAAACTTCAGTGGTAAGAATCAAAAACCCTGTTCCTTTCATGTGGGGAATTTGCCACAGCCAACTTGTTGTGGACAATTTAACAATTCTATTTAATTATTTAAAATAAATAAATAAAATTATTTTAATTTTTGCCATTCACATTTCATTCGGTCCCCTGTTTTTGCATCCTTTTATTAATGATACTATTCCACCATTTCTTTGATTTTAGTGTAACTTTTGTGCCGCAATAAGTTGTCCTGTAGTGAGTTGTCCATCGTGAGTTATCCCACAGTGAGTTGGCCATGTGACCAGGCCATGGTGAACTGGCCATGATGAGTTGGCCACAGCGAATGATCATGTGTATGTTGATGTCAGACATATGTACATGACTTTGATCATGATTTGCACTACAGGTTATCATCTTCAAGTCCTACATTGCACAGGGCCTCTCCCTGAGACTATGTGCCCATTCCTTTAGGTTAGGTAGATAGATGGGTGTGCATTTCGAAATTTAAGCTGCTCATTCATATCTGCTTTCTGTACCATTTTTAATCTTAATGGGCTATGATCAAGCTAAACAATTAATAATCCAAAGAACAAGGGATGTAGAGTTTCATATTGAAGTCAACAAGGTGTCCCAACATGATAGAAGAAGAATAAAGGTTGCATGGGAACCAGCAGGTTATCTAACCTTCTCTAAGTTGAGAATAGCATTTTTAAAGCCAGATACAATGTCTTCCATTAGCAGCACTTTAAGGCAGGAATAATAAAATCCCCATAGCAGAATGCATTTGTCCCTGCGGAAATAAGGAAGTTGAAACCACCTTAAGACCCTGTCACACTGCAAAAACGGATGCAAAGAGGAAGCAAAATGGAAAAAAAATCTTGCCATCCGTTCTAAAACGCGATGTACTCACTGCCTCCGTTTTGCTTCCTCTCAATCCGTCCAGCATCTGTTTATTGACGTTTCATCCGCTCCAAAAGTTTTAGGCTGCCTAAAACTTTTGCGCGGAAAATGTATCCAGTTCATTCGTTCTGTATCCGCTACGCATCCGCTATGCATCCGTTACGCATCCGCTATATCCGCGAGGCATCCGCTGCGCATCCGCACAACTCCATCCACTCCAGCAGTAAATGGATGCAGGGAGGAAGTGGAACGGACTCAGAACGGATGCAGAATGGATGCCTAGCGGATGCAGAATGAAAACAAAGCATTTAAAATGGAAAAAACGTTTGTAGAGGGGAACTATCTCGGATATTAAGGATGCATAGAGGATGCCTAGAGGATGCCTAGAGGATGCAAAAGGACACCTATACTGCCTATAAAAAGGTGGAGCAACTCGTCTGCATCGCACTTTCAGACCAGCAGCCCAGCGGTGCAGACCTCTGCAACCTTCATCTGACTCTTCCTCTTCCACAGCATCCAGTCATCTCCACCATGGATTGCGACAAAATCCTTTTGGCAGCCAACATCCTTCTGCATCACTGCGAAACCATCAACAGTCTCTGTGAACTCTACTACGGCAAGAAAAGGAGGCACCCAAAAAAAGTCTGGGTCCAAAGATGGTTAGCCAGAAGAGCACAGTACCAACTTTACGACAAGCTGATGGTGGAGCTCAGGAGCAAAGACATTCGTACGTTCCAGAACTTCATGAATATGCCTCCAGTCATGCTTGATTAACTTCTGCAGTGCCTGACACCCAGGTTGAGCAAGACAAAAACCAACTTCCCATCCAGCCTGGAACCTGGGCTCAGGGTGGCACTCACTCTGTGCCATCTGGCCTCAGGGACCCCCTACAGGAGCATGCAGTATAGCTGGAGGGTGCCACCCAGCACCATCAGCTTTGTTGTCAGAGAAGTGGTGTGGGCCATCATCGAAGAATACAAGGAGGAGCTCCTCCAGTGCCCCACCACTGAAGAAGGATGGAAGAAAGTTGCAGAGCAGTGGTATCAGAAGTGGAACTTCCCCCACACCGTTGGAGCCATCGATGGCAAGCACGTGGCCTGCAAGGTTCCAGCCAACTCGGGGTCCACTTATTTCAATTACAAGGGCTTCTTCAGCATCATCCTCTTCGCCATGGTCGATGCTGACTACAAGTTCATGTACATCGATGTTTCAGGCAACGGCTCATCTTCCGATGCCCAGGTATACAACGACAGTCATCTCAAGGAGGGGCTGGAAAGCAACCTCATGGTGGGCTTCCCAGATCCAGAACCCCTGCCCAACGACACGCAAGATGTGCCCTACTTCATCGTGGGGGATGACGCCTTCTCCCTCTCAACCTACCTCATGGAGCCCTACACCTCCAAATACCTCACCCGTGAAGAGAGGATCTTCAACTACAGGCTGTCCAGGGCAAGGCGGGTGGTGGAGAATGCCTTTGGCATCCTGGCCGACAGGTTCCAGGTACTTCTCAACACCATGCAGCATCGCCCACAGAGCGTGAGGAGGATCGTGGAAGTTTGCTGCATCCTGCACAATCTCATGCGCACCCGCTACCCAGTCTTGCAGAACAGGTTCATGAACCTCCAGCAAGGCAATGGGGACATGGAGCCTGGAGAATGGAGGCAAGGGCGAAACCTGATCAACACTGAGGATGTGCAAGGGCCCAACACAGCCTCACGTGAGGCGAAGAAGCAGCGCAACCTTCTGAAAGACTGGTGCAACTCCCCAGCTGGAGTGGTGGAGTGGCAAGACAGGATGGTAGATGCTTAATGGATGCTTCCTTCAGCCTGTCTCATCACATGGATGAGATTGGGCCATGTATATTTGGTTGGCCTACAATGAACAGGGCATTTAATAAAGAGTTGTGTTTATGTTGACATGTGTGGATCAATGCTTACATTGTAATTGATAAGGGCCATAGGTGTGGCACCTGGGAGGGTGGACCATACAGTCCCACTATGCTTGCACTGGAGATTTATCTATCCCAAAGCTATCTTAACCCATCCCAAAGGTATCCCTGCCCATCCCACAGCTATCTTAACCCATCCCACAGGTATCCCTTCCCATCCCACAGCTATCTTAACCCAAAGGTATCCCTGCCCATCCCATAGCTGTCTTAACCCATCCCACAGGTATCCCTTCCCATCCCACAGCTATCTTAACCCATCCCAAAGGTATCCCTGCCCATCCCACAGCTATCTTAAACCAGGTGATTTCCTCCCCCTTTTTATAGGAAATATCGGTTTTCCGCTAGGTGTCCTTCCACATACTCTATGCATCCTCCAGACATCCTAAATATCTGAGATACGTCCCATATATGAACGTTTTGTCCGTTTTAATGCTTTATATCCAAGGTGCATCTGCTTTCATCCTTTCTATGTCTATGCTACTAACGCTGTGTGGACGTTCCGCGTACCTTTTTGTTGTAACTATGTATCATTTATGTGTTTGCAATTGTATATCAATGC
>BLBF01000002.1:25405234-25442537 GCA_015471245.1 Laticauda colubrina
GTCTGGGAAGTGAGCTGGAGGTGTTAAATTCTTCTGTTGTGTAAATGAGTGGGGGGAGCATACAATAGAGTTAGGTTTCTATTTCTCGCTTAGCTTTCTTTTCTCTGCGCAACTGCAACCCGTTATCAAAGTATGCCAAGGTCAACGGACAGAGGCCTCATCATCACCTGAAGATGCCCACATGATCATATTCACAACTTCTAATTGGAAGTGTCATCTGAACTATTGGGGGTGGGAACACTTCCACCACTTTGTATATGTGAATTGCGCGCCTAATTTCTCAGATTCAGAATTCTTTGGTTGCTACCACTTCACTTTCAGGAAAAGATATCTTTTCTCTAAATTAAAGAGTCTAAATATTTCTTTCCTGGATTTTGAATGGAGCTCCGCCTGACATTTCCAGATACAATTCAAACTCCTGGTTATGACTTAAAAAGTTTTTGGCATCTGAAATCTAGTTTAAAACCAAAAACAGCTGTATACCTAAAAACAGGCAGCAATCTTGTGTAATATAAAGACATGGCTTTTTCCCAATGCTGAAGATAGTTTTATTTTAATGAATTCTTGAATTGATGCTTATCGTTTTGGAATGATTTTTAAAAGTTCTAGTTGCATATACTGTAGTTTTATCAGCTTGAATGAATTAGGATTTATTCCCGATTAATTGTGAGCTGATCCTTGCAAAAATGCTAAAACAGATGCTGTCATATACCTTCCTAATATATTTTATTTATTTATTATTTATTTATTTATTAGATTTGTATTGCCACCTATTCGCCATGGCGACTCAATTATTTGGGTATTGAACAAAAATAGATAGAGAAACCTGTTTTACCTACCAGGTTGGCTTTGACTAATATAGCATATATGTACTACCATTTTGTGATGTTGCTTTCCTGATAAGAGGTTGTCTTTGATTTTGTTGTACATATTTGAATAATGTGATTTTGAGTAATAAAACTGAAATTCTGAATAGTAATTAAAATCTTGAATGTACTTTTTGTCGCTCATTCATAAATAGCAGTGAATATTGCTTGGAAATCTTTTTAATTTGTTTATTACATTTATTTTATGATTTTAAAAAATGCCAAAATAAACTACCCTTCTTGATTAAAGACCTAAAATAAATTATGTCCTTTCAAAATAGATGATCTGTTACTTCTGTCCCATACTTGACAATACATGATGCTAGATCTTCCAGATAAATAAATAAATAAACACAAAGAAAAGGCTGAAAGAGAAACCTGGACATATTCCAGTTGCTCTCGGAACTGCAGATATAGATAGGCTCCCAGCCAAGTCCTAAATACCTTGAATATCCTACAATATCTGGCTGTCCATTCTTAGATTGCTAAAATCAGTAGAAGACTGCGTTACTTCCTGTCAGTTGCCAATAACAGGAGCATTTGTTGAGTTTGAAAGTACAGAAGAGTTTATTTTAGAATAGAATAGAATTCTTTATTGGCCAAGTGTGATTGGACACATTATACATAAGAATCTAATCAATTAACTTCAAAGCTGAAGCGGTATAGATAAGGGCCAACTGAATTAGGGGGTGGGAGGGCTGGACTTGGATCTATTTTGCAATGCAGTGACTCTAAACTGATGACATGTTTAATCCCACCTTCTATCTTACCTGCTCTTCTCGTACACTTTCCTATAAGTGTGTGTGTGTGTGTGTGTGTGTGTGTGTGTGTGTGTATGGAATTAAACGATTCTTTGTCCAGAAGAAAATACATCTGAGGTGAGATGTAACAGAGTTGCCAGAAAATTATTATAAATAGCATGGAGAAAGTTTTTAAAAAGTTCTCATATTACTCCACAACATAGAATCAAACATAAAAAGAAAACAAGTTTCTTTAAAATTAATAAAGCATACAATAAAAATTCAAAAACAACAACTGAGAAGCAGAAATTGAACAATAGTTGACAGAGTTATAATGTACCTATATTTAAACATATTGAAACTGACAAGTTATTTGACAATAGGTGTGGTAAAGATATTTTAAAAAGAAACACCAGGAATTTGCAGCAAGTTTCAATTAGTCTTTAGCATCTCTTCTTGTGCAGAAGACGAAAACCAAAAGCCCTGTGAAAACAAATGACCAGGTGCAGCGATACTTGAATTCTAATCCTGCCAACTGACTAACCTTTGGCCACACAGTCTCTTTCAGCCCTAAGAAGAAGGCAATGGCAAACTATATCTGAAAATGTTACCTAGAAAACTGCATGGACTTGTCCACGATTCAGAGACAACAAAAATAAAAAGAAATTTTACCATTTTAATTGAAAATCTGTAGTTTTATATAATGTATCCACAATATATTTAGCAATATTTACATTACTAAAGTACATTATATAAAACAACAACTATGATAATTGGCATTTCTTTCAGGCACTCCTATTTATCTTTGGTTCTTGAAACCTACTGGTGATCAATGCAGCCACTTCAAAATTAATGTTATTCTAGTTAGGTGGAATTGTTCTACCAGTCATTTCACTCTTGCATTTTCTACCAGCTGCAGCTTCCGGGTCATGCTTAAAGGCAGCCCATGTACAACACATTACAGTAATCCCTCCAAGTAGCTACCATCACCAGAGTATCTTGGGGAAGTAGGTATACCAGCCAAAACTGGGTGAAAGTCCCTCTAGCATAGGGATCTCCAACAGTGGTGAGATTCAAATATTTTTAGTATCGGTTCTATGGGCGTGGCTTGATGGGCATGACAGGGAAAGGATATTGTAAAATCTCCAGTCAGAGGAAGTATTTGCTGGTTTTCCAAACTATTCAAAATTTCTGCTACTAGTTCTCCAGAAATAGTAATAACCTCTGGTCTCCAACCACCAAACCGCAGCCCTCTACTGGGCCCAGAGTGGTTCAAAACTGAGCCACAGAAGTGGGGGATAAGGGCATGTGCACATGCTCATCCCCACTTGCATGAGCAGCCATTGAGTATATGTGTGCCTGCTCCATTCACACCAGCAGTGTGCACATGTGCCCACTGCTCATGCAAGTGGATCTGCGTGTGCATGCGCTTGCTGGCTGCTCTCACAGAACCTCTGCTCTCCCTCTCCGCCAATCTCCAAAGCCAGAAAGGTTGGGAAACACTGCTCTAGCAGCTTCCTCTGTTTCGTTACACAAGAGAACCCCATGGCACCAGCCAACTTATTAGCAAACATGCAAAGGATTGTGTGTAAGCAGATTATTCCTATTATCTTAACACTGAATACTAGTTAAAATAAATAGTTCCAATAACTGCTTATTGTTCTACTAAAAATATCAACATAACTTTCTGCTGATCTTCATTTATTGATCTTCTGAAATACAGATACTTCTCCACTTAGAACCTCAATTGGACTAGAATTTCCATTGCTAAACATAGTGGTTGTTAAGCAAGTTGTACCAAGGTTGCCAAACAGAGGCTGTCATACTTTGGTCATGCCATGAGAGTTGACTCACTTGGAAAGTCACTCATGCTGGGAATGATCAGTGGAAAAAGGAGAAAGGTCCACCCTAGAACTGGTTGAACATTATAAAACAGGAGTGTCAAACTTGATTTCATTGAGGGCTGCATCAGGACATCAAGGAGGGCATGGCCAGGGTGAGCATGGCCAGCTCAACATCACTCAAGTCTGGGTTGCCTATAGTGGCCAGAGCACTTTGCCAGTGAAAACGGGCTCCCAACTCCATTTTCAACTGCAACGGCTTCCTGCAACCACCTGCTAGTGAAAGATGGTTTTGCTGGCAGAAACACCATGGGCCGGTCCTTTGCTGTTTCCAGGATGGCCCTGCAAGCCAAATTTAAGTTTCCCATGGGCCAGATCTGTCTCCCAGGTCTTGAGTTTGACACTCCTGCTATAAAGGATGACACTGGGATGACTGGTGACAGATATGAAGGGGGTGTGTGAGATAGAGGGGCATGGAGAGTGTTGATCCACAGAGTGGCCAAGGATTGGATATCACTGAATGGCTGATGATGATGGTGCCTTGATTTTATTACTTTTTTTGCCTATTGTTAAGCCAATCATTTTGGCTGCTAAGTGAATCACATGCTCATTAAGTGAATTCAACTTCCCTCATTGACACTGCTTGTTGGAAGTAACTGGGAAGGTCATAAATGACGAGCCCATGACCCCAGGATGCTGCAACCATTAAAATAAATTCTGGTTGTCATGTGCCTGAATTTTGATCATGTGACCTTGCAGATATTGTGATAGTCAGTAATGTGAATACCAGTCATAATTCACTTTTTTCAGTGTTGCACATTTTAACAGGTGCTAAACAAATGGTTGTAAACAGAGGACTATCTGCTTATAATTAATTCTGTGTCAACTCTGAAGCAAGCCTGGCTGAGGCCTTCTTTATGACTTCAGGGTTGCAAGAAGAGAGGGAGGATAGAAAATAGTTAGCTGGAGTTTTGCAGTCAAAACAAGAAGTTTTCCTGTGGGAACCAAGGACATTTCAACAAGTGACAAGGAAGAAGAGTGAGTAACTGAGCAACCCGCCAGCACCGTTCTTAGACAATGTGACTGATGCCTGGAGAGGAGGGGAAAAGGGTACTTTCACTTTTAAATTAAGTGAAAACTGAAAGAATTTTCAGAGTCATTTCACCGGCTGTGCTAATATGATGTATCCAATAAATTGTTCCATGAGGAATCTACCTGCATCAGAGTTCTGCTTTCAGTGGGCGCATTACTTAGAACGCTGGTATCTTGAATACTGAAATATGTTTTGATTTCAAGAGGCTGAAAGTATCACTCCATCAAGTATATGTGGAACACTGAACACTATAGTAGCTGTTAATGTAGCCAGGTAAGGCTGCAGTATCTGCATATTTCGTATCTTGTCCAAATATAATGCATTCGCTGATTTTATCTCCACTGAACTTGTTCCATTATCAAGTTCAAATGGCATAAAAGATAGAGATGTACATATTCTTTTTAATCAGGTAATCTCACTGCCTTTGTGTTGTCAGGATACTTAAGCATCTCAAAAGGCTCATCTTAGGGATAATTACACTTAGGGAATAATTTTTTAGAAATGCACAAGGCAAGCTAACAAAATGAGGTCCAACGCTGAGCAACAAACACGATAAATCAACCCCATTTGGCATCTAGCAGCATCTTTGTATGATATTGACCACTGTAGCTAGTTAGGCCTTAATGCCACATCAATTGGGTAGAATGCAAACCCATATTAATTGCTTTTCCTCAATGCAGTAATCCCTGTTTTACTTAACTGTGGTTTCTTTGAGTAAATCACAATTAGTGGGGCTCCCATAACAAGCTAAGCCAAAAATAAAGAATCATGGTTGTTTTCGGACACCCTGAAGGAGCTCAAATCACATGTCAACCTAAAGCAAAATACCCTTTGGCTTAGTACAATTATGAATCCAGTTTTCCTTGATATTTCTCAAGAGGATCGTGCATATAATGAGCTTGCAGATGCATCACATAATATTTGTGATTATTTATCTGAATAGTCACGAGTTCCTGTCAACACAACAAATGAAATTTTAAAAATACAGAAGCTAATGGAAAATCAACAGCAAATGGGAAAAAAAGCCTGGCAAATAATAAAATACATCAAGTCTTCCTGCTATATCTTTAATTGTTTCTAAATGCCTCATTACAAAATTCAGAAATTTAGAGCCATGAACATAGTTGATAGGGAAGGAGAATAAATCTATTCATTTTTCCTAACCTAAGTTTCTTTTATTGTGAACTCTTTGAGGTAGGCCAAGAGATGAAATGGACTAGATACTGGAACTTCATTGAGGTAAGCTATAAAATAGGTTTTTATAAAAAAAATAGTTTTTAATAAAGAAAAATCACTTTTTAAATCAGTTTGGTGTAGCAGTTCATCTGGCTAATAACTGGGGAACTATGAGTTCTAGTCCTACCTTAGGAATAAAGACAGCTGGGTAACCTAATCTAGTTACTTTCTAGGCAGGAGATAATGGCAAACCAATTCTGAAAAGCTTTGCCAAGAAAACTGCAGGGTCTTGTCCAGGCAGTCACCGAGAATCAGACGTGATTGAACCGGGGGTGGGGGGGTGGGAATAGAATCTTAAAAGTTGGCAATGTTTCCCCTTCCCTTCTTCTTACACCAAAAGAGTCAAGGTGGTCAGCATTAGCAATAGCACTTAGACTTATATACCACTTCACAGTGCTTTACACCCCTCTCTAAGTGGTTTACAGAGTCAGCATATTGTCCCCAACAATCTGGGTCCTCATTTTACCCACCTCAGAAGGATGGAAGGCTAAGTCAACCTTGAACCAGTGAGGCTCGAACTACTGACAGTGAGCTGAATTAGCCTGTAATACTGCATTCTAACCATGGCTTGATTAACTTTCTTTCTCACACTGTCTTGTTTCCCCAAGCTGAGATTGTGTTTTGCTGACCATCTCTATTTATTGGATGGAGAAAACAGTAGGTTTTATGCCAATGGTTTTTTTAAAATTATTAATCATGTTCATTTGTACTGAGTATTGTGAAGTATTGAAAGACTTTTAATTATGAGTCCAAATTTAATCTATCAATATGTGTGCCTCCCATGCTACTCCCTTTCTTTCTAACTCTCCTTCCCATAGTCATAGATATTTCTACATGCATGCTCTTGGCTGGTGCAAAACCTCTGGTAAGGATCTCGGTATTCCTCACACTGGAATAAAAGGGTCCCAAATATCAATGAAATGTCAATGATAGGAGGAACTTTCCTCCTTTTGCTTTGTTTGAGTTTACATGTAGTACTTTCTATAAAACCCAATCAACAACTAAAAAGCCACATACAACCAGGCACCATATAAATACCTCACAGAGAATAGCCCAAAGCACATACTCTGCAAGAGAGAAGTTCCCCAGAGGATGGGCTCCAGCACAAATCTGAAAATTCGGAAGACTAAACCTCTGACCTGATGACTGGTTGAGATTGGATCCTTACATATAGCCCTCAACTTACACCACAATTGGGACTGGAATTTTTATCACTAAGCAAGGCAGTTGGTAAGTGAGTTCTGCCAGACTCTACAATTTTTGCTATGCTTGATAAGCAAATCATTGTGGTTGTTAAGTAAATCACTCAGTTGTTAAATGAATCCGACTTCTCCTATTGATTTTGGTAGATGGAAGTTGGCTGGGAAAGCTGCAAATGGATCACCACTGTAAATTCATGCTAGTTGCCAAGTGCTCAAATGTTGATCATGTGACCATAGAGATATTATGACAGTTGTGAACACAAGTACTGGTGGTAAGTCACCTTTTTTAGTGCTGTTGCAACTTCAAACGTTCATTAAACAAATGGATATAAGTTGAGAACTACCTATATTTCATTATTTGAGTCACTATTGTGGATACAATGGTTCTCTTCTACACATCCTTCCATCATTCTTAAGCCATCATGGTTATCCTCACTCCCAACTGAAAAACAAGAATAAAAACACGGGAGTAGGTCCAATTATTAAGATCTGCTGATAATCTACTTTTACAATCCCGATATATAGACTATGTCAAGGGGTCTACAGTGTTTCTCAATTATTCAGATCATGGTTGTCCCAATGGTACCTTTACAAAAGGCAACTGGCCTTTCTTAGTTTTTTCCCTTGAAAACATTTCACTTCTCACACAAGAAACTTCTTCATTCTGGCTGAATAGTGGGAAATGGAAGGATTTATACCAAAAAGGTTCCATACCTATTTACGCACTAATTTACATGACCCTGAGATAAAGATAAACTCCCAATTGGCTTTTACAACACTCAAATGCCAACAACCAGATGACCTCTAGGAATATAAATCTTTCCATTACCCACCATTCACCCAGAACTGAAGAAGTTTCTTGGGTAAAAACTGAAATGTTTTCAAGGGAAAATACCAAGATAATCCATCTGCCTTTTGGAAAAGCATCTTTGGAATATAAGAAAGAATGTTCTAAATATTACTTCTAGATGCCCATATTACTTCTAGATGCCCACTTCTAGCATGCATCATAAGACAAGCTTGGCTGTTCCCCAAAGTGAGAAGGGAGTCACCCATGGTTAGTAATTGATTAAAAATGCAATCAATTTTGGACTGCATCATCTAAAACAAGGCATTTAATTTAACTGAAAATAGTGAGGAAACACCAGTCTTTTCCCCACTATCAATTTACATTGTGTTCTAGAAACTTCTACCCTTCATTACTTGAATAAGGCTCAAAATATTTAAAAGTCTAAATCATGAGAACAAAATGGCCATAAAGTTCCAAATCCATATAAATATCTCAGGGTTAGGATTATCTTGCCCTGTTATTGTCAGTTACTTTTGTCTTCTCTGGTGGATAAATCCACTAGTCAGAAGAATCACATAAATAACTGTCTTTTGGATATTTCCAGCTCTTCTTTCCATATTTTGGGCTGTTTACATTATAACTTGCAAAAATGTAGTGACACAAAATCAATTTAAATTCAACACTACAATTTAATTGGTTTGGACAACACTGTGAAAAACATTTATGTTTACTTATTCATGTATTTATTTTAATTGTTTAATATGTAGATCAATCAGCTTAATTGGTGGGAACCAATTTTAATTGGAAGCTATAATTTTAATTATCAGGGTTGAAAATTAAGAGTAGCTTGTTTCATTTTTCAACAGGCAATGCATCATAATCTATTCCAGGAAAAACAAGTTCTGTAGAAGCTGAAAGACTGGCAAATGAAATATGACATACACTTTTTTAGATTATAGCTCACTTTATCATGTATAAACACATATAGCCCATATTGGGGATGGGGTCAAGCAGACAGTGTGAATCTGCCACTCTGGCTCATACAGTTTATATCTTAACATATCTATTTGTTTTTCACATGCATTCCCTGACATTGCCAGTTTTATATGCATTTTATTCAAGGTGGGATTCAAAATTTTTAACAACCGGTTCTGTAGATGCAGCTTAGTTGGTGGGCATGGCTTGGTGGTCATGTTATTGGCTGGGCGTGGTCAACTCAACATCACTCAGATCGAGGCACGCATCTCCTCACCTGGTTTCCATGACTGTGGGGATGCTGTATCAGTCGTAAGTGTGAGAAATGGTCATAAGACACTTTTTTCAGTACCACTGTAACTTTGAATGGTCACTCCACACAAGCAAAGTACTAGCAAAGGAGGGGGGAAAAAAACTCCAGAGATGTTCCTGAGACAGGAAGTCTAGTCCTGCCAAGAATGTAATAAGGGTTAACAGAGAAATAGTTTCTGTAAGCAACACCAGAATGTTTCCTTCCTGCTTTCTTTACAGGATTAGGCCAGTAATTTTTTCTAACAACCAGTTCTCCGAACTGCTTAGAATGTTAACAACCAGTTCTAGCGAATAAGTGCAAACTGGTAGAATCCCACCCCTGATTTTATTGTGCCAGGAAATAAGAAAGAAAATATTCTGGCATTGTTTAGGAAAGGAATTATATTTTTTTTTCCTTTCGTTCTGTTCAGTTGACATAGATCTTAAGATTTGGAAAAACTGTCAATTTGTTATTTTGTTTATTTATTTATTCATATTTAAAGGAAGATTTTAAATCTTTTTGAGTTTACTGATAAGAAGTGAATCACTCTATCGTTATCAAAATCATAGTCACATTTATACAAATCTACAAAACCACATTATTTCGTTCCTGCTTAGATTCCATGAAATTTTACACTTTCATTCTCCCTCTTGCCCTTGAATAGAGAATCTTCAGAGGATATATTTATGCTATTTTTGCAAGTGAGGCCCAGTTGACATACAAATGCTATTTTGTGAGTTGGTGTAGACACGATAACACGAATTGTCAGTACAGATCTCGTCTAACACTCAACAAGTGCTAAATACTAGCATGAATCAAAGTACGCTAGGAATGTTAAGAAGGCACAACTTTGCTGAGATGCTTAGCAATTTGTAAAGGTCAACATGAAAATCCTGCACACTGCTTTCATTATTAGATCTGTAAGAGGAAAAAGGAAAAACTTTATCAACCTTACTGAGATTTATCGATGGATAGGGTGTTATTTGATAGGTATGCATAAAATACAGTATGTATCTCCACATATTGCTCTTTGATGGATTAAAGACATGAGAGCAGACAACACTGTCACAGGAGGAGGTAGATTTTTTTTGTGATGCCTGACCCATCCCACAAACATTTCAGCATTTAATGTGTCCTTTTCTTTGTGAGTCATAATCAAGGTCCATGTACCTGTCAGGAGCTAGAATCTAGAATGAATTTATCCCCTGAGGTAGGTGCTACCACTAGATCAAAAAGCAAATACTTGGTGTCCTTAAAATGCTATCCAGCTGCTCTTACACTTTGAATCTGAGGCTGAAACCCCAGGAAAAATGATGCTTATAAATAATAAATAATAAAAAAATGTTTCCCAAAAGAAATGTCTTCAGAAGAAGAATAAGTGATTACTTCTCAGTCAATGTACATGTAGCTTAGTTGGTGGTAAGATTAAAAAAAAAATTACTACTGGTTCTGTGGGCGTGGCTTGGTGGGCATGGTAGGGGAAGGATACTGTAAAATCTTGATTTCCTCCCTACTCCTAAGGAAAGGTTACTGCAAAATCCCATTCCCTCGACATCCCACTGATTTGCTTTCCAGTTCTGTTCTGTGCAGGGCAACAAAAGAAGACCCAGCTGATCAGCTAGGACTTGGGACGCAAAGAATAGATAGGGGTGGAATCAGTCAGAGGTGGTATTTGCTGTTTCTCCGAACTACTCAAAATTTCTGCTTCCGGTTCTCCAGAACTGGTCAGAATCTGCTGAATACCACCTCTGTTTTAAACTCATGATTAGCACCACTGCAGCATCTCATAGTGTTCTAATCTTGATAGGAGTGTTCCAAACTTTGGGGGGCTGTCACAAAGAAGAGGGGATCAACCTATTTTCCAAAACATCTGAAGACAGGACAAGAAGCAATGGATAGAAACTAATCAAGGCGAGAACTAACCTAGAATTAAAGATAAATTTCCTGAAAGTTAGAACAATTAATCAGTGGAAAAACTTGCCTCAAGAAGTTGTTGATGTCCCAACTGGAGGGTTTTAAGAAGAGATTGAACAACCAATCTTGGTGTAGGGTCTCCTGCTTGAGCAGGGAGTTAGACTAGAAGACCTCCAAGGTTCCTTCCAATTCTGTTATCTATGTCAAGCCCAAGCCTTCTCTCACCCTTGCTTAGGAGAAGCCAAGGGTTATCAATCTGCCATTTTAGATCTACCAACACAACATTTGTTAGTTGCACCTAAAGATCAGGCTTATCTATCTATTTATTTACAAACACACATACACAGAGAGAATGGGGGGCTATGTACATGAAACAGAAGAAAATGTGTTTTATTTCAAATTGGAATAAACATGCATTTGTTATGGTAACCCTTGTGTGTTTGTTGATCTTATAACATTACATCTTATTAAATGGAAGTCACAGAGATAAATAAAAAAGATTATGTATGTCCCTGTGGCTAATTGGATTAAATACTAGGACCGAGATTACACAAAGGAACAGCAGTCACCTCAAGAACAAAAGGCTGCTGAACAACCCTGAAACAATGAAGGTTTGAAGTAATTTGCCATTAAGGAAAATTATGCAAATCCGTGTGATATACAGCATTTTGGGTATAATGTAAGGTTTTTTTTAAAAGGGAATTGTGTTTTAATGTTATTGCTATAATAGGCCACCTACAACCTAAACGTAGGACTGAATAGGCAGCAAATGACAAAATGATTGTGTTATTCAGATAATGCAAGGTCTTTTTAAAAATGAGAAATTTCTTCTTGAAAACATTTGCATCAGTTTGGAGAGACTTGCCTTTTGAGAGGGGTAACTTGTTTCATTGAACAAGTAGTGTTCAATGAAAAAATGCTACAGGAATGTAAAATGCTACAGGAATTTAAAAATGTTACAGAAATATTTAAAGTATAAATATTCAATGCACTAATGAACAAACATATTGCTTGATGCAATAGGAGACCTGATTGCTGCTAAACTGATTTAGTTTCATGATAATGATTGATAATAAATATTACCTCAGAGGATATTAATATTATCCTTTTAATGGAGGGATCAAGTTGTTAAAAATTTGTTTGAAATCAGATACTGAACATATATAAAAATTCATGTTATTCAGGAACTAGTGCTGTAAAACAATTTGTTTTATAGGTATGCAAGACTGATTTCAAATATCACTGTCTTCTAAAATTAGCTGTCCTACAATGAAACAAAGAGTTAATCATTTTTGTAAAAATTGGCTCACCTTTGAGTACATCAAGTAAAAAATAGTTTAGTTGTCTTTGTTTATCAAGTACAAAATACTTCAGTTTAAGAAATATTCAAGGTTTAGAAGGCACTGAGCCGAATCCAACAAGTTGCAGTTCAATCATGAGAAAAGTAAGATCCTGCACCGAGGCAGGAAAAACCAGATGCACAGGTACAGGATAGACAGCTGGCTAAATAGATAGTATCTATGAGAGCAATCTAGATGTCCTGGTGGACCACCACTTGAGCTAGCTGTAGCACAGTGCCAAAAAAACCAATGTGGTCCTGAGCTGAATCAACACAGAGATAATACCAAGGGAAGTGAAAGTACCATTGGTGAGACCACATTTGGAATATTGCATCCAGTTCTAGCTACCACAATACAAAAAAAGATGCTCAGGCCCAAGGAAGAGGAAGAACAATAAAGATGATAAAGGGTTTGGGGGCTACATCTCATGAAATATGTTTAGCTTAATGAAGAGAAGATTAAGGTGAGCCTTGAGAGCAGTCTTCCAATACTTGAAGGGCTGCTATGAGGAACAGGATTTCATAATACCTAAAGGTAGGACAAGAAACGATGGATGGAACCTTCTCAGAGGGAAATCCAATCTGGAATGAGAAAGAATTTCATTGAGAGAGAAAGAATTTCATTAAGACAGAAAACTATTAATCAGTGCAACAGCTTGCCTCCTAGAATTGTGGGTATTCCTTTGCTGGAGGTTTTCAAGAAAATATTGGACAACCATTTGTCTAAGATGATATGAGGACTCCTGCCTAGGGCAAGGGTTTGTTTACAAGACCTCCAAAATCCCTTCCAATTCTATAATTCTATTTATAGCAAGTTGCATTGAATACAATGAGATTTATTCCACAATATATGCCATGTATTCTTGATTTTTCAGTTGTCAATTTACATGAGGTTACCTATATATATGCAACTTTTTCAAGAAGCTAAACTGTCAAGTCAGTATTCAAATTCTCAGTATTCAAAACTCAGTAACTGTGAGAGGGATCTTGAAGTCCTAGTGGACAATCATTTAAATATGAGTCAACAGTGTGCTGCAGCTGCCCCAAAAAGCCAATATAGTTCTGGGCTGCATAAACAGAGGGATTGAATCAAAATCACGTAAAGTATTAGGACCACTTTATAATGCTTTGGTAAGGCCACACTTGGAATACTGCATCCAGTTTTGGTTGCCACGATGCTGAGACTCTAGAAAGAGTACAGAGAAGAGCAACAAAAATGATCGGGGACTAGGGGCTAAAACATATAAAGAACGGCTGCTAGGATTGGGTATGTCTAATTTGATGAAAAGAAGGACTAGGGGTGACATGATAGCAGTGTTCCAATATCTCAGGGACTGCCACAAAGAAGAGGGAATCAAGCTATTCTCCAAAGCACCTGAGGTAGGACAAGAAGCAATAAGTGAAAACTAATCAAAAACAGAAGCATCCTAGAACTAAGAAGAATTTCCTGACTGTTAGAACAATTAATCAGTGAAACAACTTGCCTCCAGAAATTATAAATGTTCCAACACTTGAACTTTTTAAGAAGAAATTGGATAACTATTTGTCTGAAATGATATAGGATTTCCTAAGTAGGGGGTTGGACTAGAAGAGGTCCCTTCCAACTCTGTTATTCTATTCTGTTCTAAATTTGTACTCCCATATCATTGAAATATGACTGGTAAGACAATACTGGTACACCAATTTTTATAACAAATAGCACCGTAGACCAAAGCTGAGAAAAGAGAAACATGCACTACAGAGGTAGGATAAAGGAAGACAAATTTGTTTCACCTTATACCCTTTCTTACAGCAATAGAGATGTATGGATCCCATCCAAAAATTTTCATAGGTCCAATACATGCATATTAAATTATTCAAAACAACACATAATAAGAACCTTACATACACTTAAAAACAATGAAGAAAAAACACCCATTCACCCTCAAAAAATACCTTCTAATTTTTCAAGCATAAAAATTAGACATCTTTCTGTTCCTTGGTACCTGATGGATTTCAGCCTTGAGTTTACTCAGACTCAGTAAATTAGTTGCATTTTGAACTTTGGAAATGTGAACGTTTCCCAGCACTTTATCACTAAAGTATTTCATTAGGATAACAGCTTTAAATTCTATTTAAAAGGTTCTGTTGTATCCCACCAGTTCCCCAGACCCAAACAGCACATATTTACTCCTATAGATTTTCATCCCAGGCATCCTCTTCTCCTTATCGGGCTAATACAGACCTGATTCATCCTCTCTTCTTTCTGACAGGGGCAACAACAATGAGGGGAGAGGGCATGATACAATGACTCATTGTTTCGTTTCAGAGAACCCTGCCACAGGGCATAGATTAACACCAAAAAATAGATGGCTGCGGCCCAAGAAAACTATTTTTCAGAATGCCTCCACTTGATTAATGAAGTCATGGCATCGACCACAGTTGACTTTCATCATGTGTTCTATATTCTTTGTTCCTTCTCCCCTTAGAACTATCAGCTTCACTCAGAAAAGTTTCATTTTTCCTTTTATTTTTTTAAATACCTGAATAAAGGAGCACTGAGAATTATGCTGTTAATATATTTGGATGCCCATAGGCTAGAAATGGAAGGCTGTTGTTTTGGTACAACAGAGTCCTGTACTGTCTTCATGACTTGCCATACTATAAATTTTTATATCCCACTACTTCAGATCAATAAAGGAATCACTTACATCTATGGCAAGTTAAGCCTTAAGTACATAAATGCATACAGATAAGTAAAGAAATGAGAAAGGATATTTCCTTTTGCTGAACTTTCATTTCTACTTGATAATATTTTTCTTAGTTCACTTCCATGCAGCTCTGGACACATGATTATGAGTTTATTGCATATGTGATAACAGAATTATGGGAGAGAAGTAGGAGCTTTAGAAAAGAAGGGTAAGGAGGGCAATTGTCAGGTCTATCTATGGAATGGATCAAAAAAAGTCAAGATGATATCCACAACGATATGACTGAATTCAACATTTCAACTTTGGGAACATCTTTCTACATCCACTCATCCACCTGGAAGGTGCCCAAAGAATTGTGGAAGATTTCACACATGAAGTGACTCATCCCAGATATAATTCATCTGTGAAATGTTCAGGTTAATCCAGTTAATAAATAATTAATAAATTAATTATTAATTTTTATTTTTGATTTTCCGTTACTAGTATTAAGCCAATATAATTCTTTTATTTGTTTGTATATTCAATCAGCATATCACTTGAAAAGTCACAGCACTGGCTTAGCTTGGCCTAGTTGGAAACTGTATAATTGAAGCAACTCTCTTCCACCAGCAAGGAATAGTCACTGACAATTAAATTTCTTGGTAGGCAGCACTGCCAACCAAAGTTCTTATGTTTTAAATATATTTGTTTGTTAGGATTTTAATGTTTTTAATGCTATAAGAGGCCCACAGTCATTTTGTTACTGGTGGCAAATAGATTTAATAAATAAATAAACAATCTTGTAAATTTGAGGTATCAAAATTATTAAGCAAAGGGGGGAAAGACACACTGAAACCCCGTCTCCACCCTATGAAGTAATAATGCTGTCAGGCTTCCAAGCAGGGGTCCGATTCAATTTTTTAAACAACCGGTTTTCTGGGCGTGGCTTAGTTGGTCATGTTATTGGCTTGGCATGGTCAATTCAACATCACTCACATCGAGGCACCCATCTCCTCCCCTTGCCTCTCATGACTGTGGGGATGCTACAACAGTCATAAGTGTGAAAAATGGTCATAATTCACTTTTTTCAGTGCCATTGTAACTTTGAATGGTCACTCCACACAAGCAAAGTACTAGCAAAGGAGGAAAAAAAACCTCCAGAGATGTTCCTGAGACAGGAAGTCTAGTCCTGCCAAGAATGTAATAAGGGTTAATGGAGAGGCAGTTTCTGTAAGCAACACCACAATGTTTCCTTCTTGCCTTCTTTACAGGATTAGGCCAGTAATTTCTTCTAACAACCAGTTCCCTGAACTGCTTAGAATGTTAACAACCGGTTGTAGGGAATAGGTGTGAACTGGTAGAATCCCACCTCTGCTTCCAAGTAATAAACGTATAATAAATGGAACTCCAAGGCAGATAGATTCCTCAAAGAACTGGTTTATTAGATATATTATATTGGCACACACTGGTAAAATATTCTCTTTAAATATTCCTGTGGTTTTTCACCTAATTAACAGTAAACATTTTTTCCCTTTTCCAAACAATCAGTCACATGGTCCAATCGTCATGTCATCCAATTGCCTGGTAACTTCATTCCTTCTCTCTCTGATCACCTGTGGGCATGTCCTTGGTTTCCAGGAGAAAGTATTTTGTTTTCACTACAAATCCCTATCTATTCTCCCTCAGCTCCAATATGGCAACACTGAAGCCCAGAAAATGGTTTCGCTCAGGCCAGCTTCAGAGTTGACAAATGCATTGTAACTTGGAAACATAAATAATAGCAATAGCATTTGGACTTGGACTTACATACCACTTCATAGTAATCACATTATTAGACTTCCCCTTTTGAAATTTGCTGTTTCCACAATGCAGCAGTAAAAACCAGCACCTTATCCATCTTAAATGGAGTTACTCAATCACCAGAATAAGTGATCCTAATTAGTCCACTACCCTGACAACAAAATAAACACTGATCCTTCCACATTATTCCAGTGTACCTCATCCTTTACTTCTAAGCTATAAAAAAAATCTAGTATAGGAAGTCTGAAAATACAATTTTGCAATCAGCTGCGGTTTCTGTTACTTCTGATGGCTTCAATTCAAGATAACATGAACTTCAATTCACAAAAACTCAGGTCACGGTAAATGAGTTCTTTGTTGTGTTTGCTGCAGTATTTCTCTAGAGTAGCCTTTCTCAATGTGTTTCCAGGAGTTCATCGAGACCATGGCACTTGTGATAGAGAAATTTTATGCTTTTCAAAGACCAAAATAAAAATGAACTGAAAATAAGTGTCAGACTTTTATTATTCATTTTAGGTGCTTAATTTTTAAGAATCCCTGAAGATAACCATCATTTTTTATATCACAGGGCATCAACATAAACCTTTCAAATTGATGGACACCAAAATCTTCTAAAAGAGAACTGATTTCATCCTGTGCTGCAATCTGTACAGTTCAAAAATGAAGCAATGGCCTTTAATATTGCCCTTGAAAGCCCTACTGTATTCAAAGATAAAATTCATAAAACACCAAGGACAGTTTACAATACTTTCTTCTTCTCCTGCCTTCCATTTTTATTGTACCTGCACAAAAATTCTGCAAGGTTGATAAATCTATGGAACAGTGATTCTTGGCCTAAGATCAATAATAATGTTAGAAATTCAGTTGTCCTCATGCCTCATTCTGCACTGCTACCACAAAATCACTCCAATCCACATGCCGTTTTAACCCCTAAAAGCAATGACCACATGACGTTCAACAATTGTCATGCACATCCCAATTCTTCCACAGTTAGCTAAAAATGTTCATAAAGCCTATTTAGAAAAAAAAAATGGCTAAAAATAAAGCAGCATGAAGCGCCAAGAGACAAAGGCTTTCTATTATGCAGAATCAGAGTAATAATTTTGTGGAGGAAGAAAGAATTGTAGAGGTTTTTATGACAAGCGATCAAAGCAATGATGTCAATTCTTTGACACTTTGGTTTCAGCACTGTTATTATGTAAGTGTAGCTCATGCCGAGTTTATGAATCAGCCATATTTGGCATGCTTCCTTTAGTTCATCTGCTAAAGCTTCTATTTCATGACTTCATGTTAGCAAGTTCTGCTTAGGTTAATAGAGTCAGGTCCTTTGGCTAACTCCCTTCATAATTCTTCATCCAACCTAGCTGATTTTGACCAAATATCTTTCATTGTTGTTTCAGCAATAAATGACACTTCTATCCATTTATTCAACATAATCAACCTCTCAGTATTTTGAGATGTACGTTGTTAATATAATTCAAGATAGAAATATGAACCATTCAAAGAGTGTTTGACATCTGGCACACTTACTCAATTAATTACTGCACTGAATTAATTAATCTGTTGGCTCCCCAGAGCCAACCACCACTCATTTAAACTCAGGCATGTAATACTTCTTAGAATATAAATTTATGGAGGTACACAGTGTTTAAATTTTATTAAAGACTGAATAAAGGAAAAAGTTAAATGATTTCCGTACAATGAAATTGCTAAATTGCAATCACCTTGTTCAGTATCAAATAATTCAATGAAAGATAGCAAATTTTGAGATACACCAAACTCCTATGACTCATGTTTACTATTCCCTTTTTATTATCCTCAAATCCTTTAATTCAAGGTAAAGTCAGGGCGACTAAATAGAGATGAGTATTTACTGGCTGGATGCCCTTCCTGATACCATGCAAAGTTCACAGCAGATTTTTTTTTCTTTGCGCCCTAGCAGAAACCTCTGCCACTACCTAGGATTGAACTCTCAACTTTCTGAGTGGGAGGTAAGTGTCTTTACCACCATACCACAATGCTGCTCATTAAATGCTTACTACTAGGGTTGAAAAAATTGTGCATTTTTTGATATAATTATGGTATTTCTTTCACCAAAAAGGATATTATGACTATCATATGTAGCCACTTGATGAACTGTTAAACAGCTGTCAATCTTACAGTACAATTCTAAAGCTAATGTTCTTCATTCTGTTTAACACATACAATATATTTCTAAACATTTATATTTTGGAAATATGGTCCAACAGACAAAAGCTGTGATTTTAAATATTTAGACAAACACTTCCCTAAATAAAACCTTGAAAGTAACACCTATTTTTAACCACTTTGCACACTTCCTAATAGCATAACTGTGCCTTGAAAGGGGCAGGAAGCATGTAATAGTTAAACTACTGTTAGATTTTCTTGCCATTGCTCTATATGGAAAAATGCTTCTTATATATAACCAATATGGAGACATTTTTCAGAGGAGGAGAAGTCTTGAGTTGCTAAAAAATCTGTGAAAATTGCTGCTATTGTCATTGCCTCAATTCTATTATCCTCTAGGCAAGGCACAACATTGCAGTGAGTGGCATGCTACATTTTATATGAAGTCAAATTATTGCTAATAATCAAATGTGTACACTAAAGAACATTTTATCAACAAATTTTAATGACAGGAGAAGGAGGAAGTACTAATACCACTCTATAAAGCCTTAGTAAGACCACACCTAGAGTACTGCACCCAGTTTTGGTCACCACATTATAAAAAAGATGTTGAGACTTTAGAAAAAGTACAGAGAAGAGCAACCAAGATGATTAGGGGACTGGAGGCTAAAACATGCAATGAAATGTCACAGGAACTGGGCTTGGCTAGTCTAGTAAAGAGAAGGACCAGGGGAGACATGATAGCAGTCTTCCAATATTTGAGGGGCTGCCACAGAGAGGAAGAGGTCAAGCTATTTTTTAAAGTGCCTGTAGGCGAGACAAGGAATAATGGATGGAAACTGAACAAGGAGTGATTTAACCTGGAAATAAGAAGAAATTTCCTGACAGGGAGAAAAATCAACCAATGGAACAGCTTGCCCTCTGAAGTTGTGGGAGCACCATCACTTGAGACTTTCAAGAAGAGATTGGACCACCATTTGTCAGAAATGGTGTAGGCTCTCCCACTTGGGCGGGGAATTGGATTAGATGACCTACAAGGTCCCTTCCAATTCTGATTATCTGTTATCTGTTATCAATGACAGAAGCTGCTCAGCTGGACTCTTCACTCCCTCCCATCTCCCACACAAAGCCATTGCAACAGATCTATGTAATGTAAAAATAGCCAATTAATAAAAGCCGGGTGATACATACAATATTCTTAATATCATTTGTAGTTTTCATGAGATTTCAAAATAACCCAGAACTTTAAATCAAGCCTGTAAATATAAGATTCATAATTCTGAAGGATAGTTACAACTTCTGACTTGAGTATATTTGCCTAATAACAGATTGTGCATTAGTAATGTAGCACACTCTTTGTTTGCAATAAATACATTTCACAATTAAATGTATTTTTATTATTATTGTATATTCTGTATTTCATAACAGTGATTCAAAGTCTCAAAAATGGTAACCTGAATTTATATATGGTTGTTAACAAATATCATATATTAAAAAGAAATTGTTTTAATAAAAATAACCATATGATCCACAACTTTGCCAAAAGTTTCTAGCAGCAGAATCCATTGAAATGTAGCAATAGGAATCTAGGAGTAAAAGTAGATGAAATTCCAGCAGAAACTATGGAAACTAAGCATCTTATGCCTAAGCATCTAATAACATACTTGGGACCACAAAGACTCTCAAGCTATGAACTGCCATTTGATGGTAAGTACAGGCTCATCTAGAACAGGCTAATGTTCTAATTTAAGTTTACCTACAGTCATTACTCTATCTTGTCCCTACAGATTCCAAACAATGATTCAAAATGTCTGCAGAAAAGAAAGCTGAATATCACAAGCTAAAGGATTGCAGGGTTTTCTCAATGTACAGGCATTTGTTTAACATCTGTTTGAAATTATTACAGTGCTAAAAATGTGAATTACAACCAGTCCTCCCAATTAGGACCATAAGAGCATCCCCAGGGTCATGTGATCAAAATTAAGAGCACCTGGCAACTGGCATGTATTTACGAAGATTGCAGAGTCCTGAAATCACATGATCACCATCTATCTAAGGGCTTCTGACAAGCAACGTCAATGGAGGAAACTAGGTTTGCTTAATGGCCATGTGATTCGCTTAGCAACTATCGCAAAAAGGTATTAAAATTGGATTTGACTCACTAAAAATCTCTCCATTTAGCAACGGAAGTTCTGATCTTAATTGCATTGGTATATTGAGAACTACCTATACTTATTTGCTTAACTAATAATTGCTTTCCTATTCTAGCAAATATCCAAGGAAGTTAACAAAATTAAAAAAACAAAAGCGATGTATAAGGTATTAAAAACACAGACTGAAGTTCACAATTATATTTGCTATTATCCACTAACAATTAAAAGCAGACCAAAAGCACATTGCCTTCAGTATTTTTCTCAAAACTTAAGAGAAAGGGGGCTAAATGCCATTAGTTATTTATGCTAATAAATGAAAGAGATTAAAGAACAACAAACAAAGTTTCAACATTGGAGCATTGCTTCTTAACATACCAGTGTGTTGTTATTCAAGTCCATTTTTCCAGCAAAAGGCCCCCATGTTGTTCCCACTGGAAGCTGTCGCCGACTCTGGATCTTGCGCTCTCCATCCCTCTGGAGCATCTCCAATTCCCCTGAGAAACAAAGAAAATAAAGAGAATTTGCCACACTAGCCCACAACAATTTCTCCATTGTTACCTTTCCTAATCAACTGAAATCTAGACATTATTTGTTTCATTAGAATTACATATACAAGGTCATTTCCATGGGGACTAGGCCAAAACAAGAGGGCAGTCATTGCATAATGCATGGGTCCCAATCCCCATCCCATCTTCCTGTGGACCAATGTCACAAACAAGTACAGAAACCTTTGACATTGACTCACATATGAATGGGGTAGGGATTTGGATTATAACTATTTGAATGATTTTGAGTTGTTCAGAAATTGCAGTATGACACAATCCTGTTTTCTCACTTCTCATCTTTCAACACCCTATTGATATTTTCATTGTCTGTCAATTCTGCACAGCAGAACTTTTCTTTCCTTTTAGTTTGAGACATATTTTCTATATTACTCTCAATTAGTTAATCGGATAGAAGCCAGGAATCTCCGCCCTAGATGTAGGATAGCAAATCTGTCCATTTTGTTTTTTGTACAGCCATCCTGAGGGTAAGTTTCATTTCTGCATAATCTAAATATCCAACAAAAAGAAAGATAGCCTTTGAACCAGTGGTGCTATTCTACCGGTTTGGCCTGGTTCTGACATACCGGTAGTGCTGAAGATCAGCGGAGATCGAACCGGTTCTCTCTGAGAAGCTGCTGTTGGACCCACCTGCCCGCCTGGGCTCCAATACTGACCTTTATTCCCTGTTTTTGAAGTACAGCTGCTTTGTGCAGCAGATTGCCACGTATCAGCTGCTGAAGCGATAGGGAGAGTGCAGGATTGCAGGTGGTAAGTCGGAAAGCCTCTGTGCCTGCACAAAGTGCGCATTTGGCACACCCGTGTGCACAAAGTGTGTCAGCATGTGCAAAGTGCACCAATCAAGCCACGCCCACCAAATCAGTGGTAAACTATTTTGAAATGCACCATTGCTTTGTATGTGTTCTTGTGTAAGGTTCTCCTTATGTATATATTTTTGTGAGCACTTTTGCAATTGGCATATGCATTTCTGTATGAAATTGTATTTAATGTATTATTATGGTTTACATGTTTTACTTGCAAAGAAACTTATAACAATATCCTGAAATTTGGCTCTTAAGATACAAACAGGCTTTCTATAAAAATTCAGACTGAATAACTATCTTCTATTCCTACCATGAGATCACTGAAATTGTGTTCTTTCTTCTCCCCTAACACCAGTGTCCTTGCAAAATAGCAAAAAGGACCGTACTTTTTCATTGCCGGCTGACGGGTAATTTTTGAAAAGTATTCCTTTTTCTGTTCAATCTATGGAGAAATATGTGTATATTAACACATACAGTATGTTTTTGCTTTTGTTTTAGATAAACATGGAAACAGCAGTTTTGCCTGCTTTTAACCATTAAAAAGGAAGCATGTCTATGGACATGTCAAATTTAACTGATAGCAGAGGAATCATGAGAATCTTTGAAAACCCTTTTAAAAATAATTCAATCTCCCTTTCTGCCACTGACATTTTTCATCTGAAAAGGGTTCAGACTCAGTCAAACAGTGACTTCTTATCTATACCTGTGGATTTACAAGCAGGCCTGGCTTTTAATGGATTAAGAATGACAAAGTTAGGGCAGATTATTCAATGATAAGCAAACATCCACCAAAATCCCTAGTTGCATAGGACAATGCTATTCTTTTCAAACAGTAAAACTTCTAAATAGAAGAACTTAAAAGAATGCTTGCTTATACAAAATGCAAAATTGCAAAAAGCAGCCAGCAAGAGATTTTCTTTTCCTCATTCAATGTTATTAGCAAATGGATCCTCATAGCTTCTTATTTCGTTGTTTTAGATGGAATAATGTATTGACGTATTTAAAATACAAACAATGAATTTATATTGTTATTTAATGTAAGTTCTGATGAATTTCCATCAATGTTTGCAGTTAAGAAATGATGAATGTATTGGAAAGCCATATATGAACATATTTTTTTATTTAGTGGAATTCAAATAATTGCTTCAATTGTTATTTGATATTATAATGTCTCTGAAATTAATCAGACACATAAGGGAATCCTTTTGGATCATAACAGTAGGAACAAAACTGGATATGTGTACACTTAATACATCTAAGAACTATAGTTACAATGTACGAAAATGCAATCAGTCAGGAAAGCCCATGTCCATAGCACAACTATAAACATATAATAGCATTATATCATTTGTTTTGTAAACTGGTAATGACAGGTTGTAGCTCAATAAATTGATTCTGAAACAGTAAGTATATATCAGAATGTTTAGCGGAATGCCAGTTTTCCCCAGTAAAAATTGAACATCTTTATCTCATGTTAATGGTCAACATCCCCTCTCACAAATGAAACAATCCAGGAAGTTGTTCCAAAGGTGCTTTTTTAGGAGGCAGCTGGATTCCTTGCTTTTTCTTTTGAAGATGTTTCACTTCTCATCCAAGAAGCTTCTTCAGGTCTGACAGGGTAGTTGGAAGGGTCTGGAAGGATTTATGTTCCTTGCAAGACAGCTGGGCAATCTGCAGTTCAATGAAGACAAAGGAGATCTTCTGCACAAGGACTCAACACCAGTATTCCTCAACCTCATCAACTTTAAGATCTATGGATTTCAATTCTCAGAAGTTGGCTAGGGATTAGCTGGGGAATTCTGCTGGCAGAGGAATTCTGGGAATTAAAGTCCACGCGTCTTAAAGTTGCTGAGGTTAAAAAACACTGATCTATACTATTTAAGAATCATGTCCAAAGCTGAACCCAACCAGTACCAGACCTGCCTGAATGTGACTCCTGAACATGAGGAGACATCAGTGGAGGGAAAAAGCTCTGGATAATGTTAGATATTCTGAGTGCAGAGCTAGTTCGCCCCCTGTATTTTTGGATAGCACATGAGTGTGAACCAAATGGACTAGTAATCTCAGGCAATCAAACAACTAGTCCGTATTAACACTAGTATCTTGTACCATCTCCATATGCTAAATAAATAAATCTACAATAACTGTATTTTGCTGCTGTGCTTATTTTATTTCTAAATCAAATATATCCCAAACACAAGAAAGTTATTTTTATGATTATAAAACATTTCAAAGTTTAGGGATGGCTGATATTCCCCCTTCCTGAACTGATATAGCTTACTGTTGCTTAAAGTCTATAGAGATTCTCAGTCATCCAGGTCATGGTTGCCCAAAGGTGCTTTTTTCTGAAAGGCAACTGGACTTTCTTGTTTTCTTTGAAGATGTTTCACTTCTCATCCAAGAGGTTTCTTCAGCTCTGACTGAAGCTTCTTCCCCATTATCCTGTCAGAGCTGAAGAAGCTTCTTAGATGAGAAGTGATACATCCCCAAAGAAAAAACAAGAAAGTTCAGTTGCCTCCTAAAACTCAGGAGAAATTTTCCTGACAATAAGAACAATTAATCAGTGAGTGACCTCCAGAAGTTGTGAATGCTGAAATACTGGAGGTTTTTAAGAAGAGATTGGACAACCATTTGTCTGCAATTGTATTATAAGATTTTCTGCCTAAGCAGGGGGTTGGACTAGAAGACCTCCAAGGTCCCTTTCAAGTCTGTTATTCTGTTATTGAAAGTTACTTAAAACATATTCTGGTGTACTGTTCCTTCCTCCTTAACAGAGAAAGATGATTTGACAGATTTACAACATCCCCTTTACAGAAATCAGGGTGGGTTTTTTTTTTTTTTTATCTAACTATACCAAACAGTACTATTCTGCCAGAACTGATACAAGATATTTTTATTTTTGCAGATGCTTGCAACTCTTCACCTGCACAGAGTAATTTAGACAGATAAATTAGAATACAATTCTCTATTTCTACTTTTTCTTCTACAGGAAATCAGCCGGCTTCAAAGGTGTTTTTCTGCCATTTGGTGTTTTCTTGCTTGTAGTAAATTTCTCATAGATGGAGCAATGCTAACAATGTTTTTTATTTTCCATGTTGTGTAATAGGGTTTCATGCAGACATTTCCTAAGACATGACAAAATATGCAGTGGGAAAGGGAAGGATCTACTGTCAGAAAACACAGCTAATTAATGAAACTAAACAAGAAAAGCTCTATTATGAAGAAGAAGATATCTGCAGTTTGCTATTTTTTATGGTGGCCTAACTTTCTAATTCTACTTCCAATTTTATAGCTTTATATATTTATATTTCTTTGTTCTTTTCTATACTTATTTTATAGTTTATTATTTCTGAATTGTTTTAAATTCTACTTCTTTAGCTTTTCTTTATTTACTAGAAATGTCTTCCTTTCTCATTCATTTCTTGGTTGCATTGTTTTGTTTTGTGTTTCCAGTTTTATATGGTTCTTCATGAAATCACTCTAAAACTTAGCTACTGAAGTAGCTTCACTGAAGCTACTTCACTGAAGGCTAGAAAAATGAACATCACATTATAGTTTCTAATAAGAGTCTAATACAGCAGAAACAACCATGTTTTTTGGCACTACATGAGACGCTAATGTACATATTAGTCTAAAGGTGCAACAAGACTTTGTTACAATAAGAGCAACTATATGAAGGAAGTAATTCATGTTTTCTAGAAATCAATATTTTTACATTGTATTGTTTTAAAGCATTATTCTAACAATGGAACAATGTGCCCTCAAAATATTATAAAAAAAAATGACTGGCCACAATTTTCACACTCATTCCATAAATAGATCAACCACATAGCTAATTTGACCAAAGAAGAACTATGATTAATATCGATAAAACCTATGCTGATGTTTATAATGTAAGATATTTATAATGTAATAGGCAGGATACAGGGTTTTTCCCCCAGAGAGTATTTGCAAAGGGGAAAAAAAGATGCTTTTTATTTACTTCAAATTCTTTTATCAAACCACATTGTTATTTTTGTTATCTCTGCTATGCACTTCTAGAGAGCTTCAATGCATGGTTAATATATACTGCAGGAAATATAATTGAGATATCACTGAGATGTCTAAATACATTCACTAGTACATACGCACATCTTCACTGGGGAATAAATCACACTAAAATATATAGACCTTTGGTTAAACATGAATAGGATTAGGCTGCTCAATTGTTTGACAATTAAATAGAAAAATGGATCATGGGTGTTCCTTTTAGATCAAGACACCACAGCAGGAATTTTCCTTTCCCTATATGAAGATCATGCTCACTTCTCACTTGCTGAATATGTTTGTGCAAATACGTGTGCCCCATAGTATGCACTAATCAATTTTTGGGAAAGATAATACTGCTATTGCTATGGGCAGTTTTTTCTTATCTTGTTGATATAGCATACTTTTAAAGCCTGTGATTACTCAAAGACTTACGATAGCTGCACTGTAAAAAAAGCCTCAAGTCATGGTTCACTAGCTCTGCTACAAAACACCCCATGCCTTTTAAGATAATGCCCCCCACCTTAGTTAAGGCAAGAAAGAGAGGTTTCAATTGTGGCTATTTCTTCCCATGTGCTTATGGTATATAAATAAGAATTAGCAAAACATTTATCACTTCTTTTCACAACATAATGCATGATGAATTAAATTATCTAATGCATCCAATCCATTATTTGCATCTCATTGATTTAAAAAAAGGCCTGATGTGACTAAAAAATGACTAATGTGAGCACAATTTTCTGGATAAAAAATTCTTGACCTTCAATTTGTTAATGTATTCATAAACTGGAATTTAAAAAAAAGCTCTGAAAAAAATAATAGAGGAATAAAAACTGGCCCACAAGTTTTTAGTAATAAGGCCAAAGAAATATTTATCAATTATTTATGTTTTCCTCCTTTGCTTTTTAGTCCTTGCTTAAAGTCACTATATTAATTGAAATTGAAATGGAAATTAGACATGTAGCACATGGACATAACTTTGAAAATACTAATGAAACTGTTTTTAATGAAAGGAAAGATGTTTTAATTAGTCATCAATGAATAATACTCAAGTGATGTGAATAGTGTAATATGACAGGGGAAAATGTTGCTGTTAGCCATCCAGAGTTGAAACGAGTAGCCAACAAAATTGAATGAATAAATATAAGAATAATTTAGAATCCTCATTTAATCCAAACTGAGTGGCTATCAAAGATTACATCCTTCCAATTCTCTTCTGTCTTCCATGGATGCTGTCCATTATCAACATTTTCAGTTTTAAACAGCTTGGAACCAAGATGTCTGAAAAAGTCTTCTCTTTATCTAGTCACAAGGATCCATACGTGACTACAGGTACTTTTCAACTGCTAAACATTTTCCATAGAATTCCCTCTTAAAAAGCTACATTTGGAGCACTCTTATGCTATTATTAATATCAGATGTTTTAAGGTCTGTATATTAATAACTTTTTAAAAATTGCATAAAATTAAAAAAGATAAAAATACATTTTAAAAAGATAAAAAATAAATGTGAAAAATAAAAGTCTAGAAATATTAACACAAAAAGGCCCTGTCAAAACTTAATATTTGGCTAACTAAATATATTACAAAACAAAACACTCTTAACTATTTAAAGATTCATAAAGGCTAGTTTGAGGCAAAGGTCATCATCTGATGGGAGCTACATTCATGTGTCTCCTTGCAGATGGTAATTCTGCTATGACATACAGTCTGGCCAGGTTCTGCACAGCAGCCCTTAAAAACCATTAGATGTTCCACAAACACAATGAGTAATTTAAATTGTAGATTAAACGTGCATTGAATTATGACAATTTAATTATCCATATATCAATTATTTTTATTCATCTTATTTTTTCACCCCTCCCCATAAATATTTTTAGACTTTTCTTATACATTGTATAATCTTTGTTTTAATATTTTTTTTAGTTTTTTAAAAAAATAATAGTTGTTTATGTCTCACATTCCTTATACTATTCTATGGTCATAGTAAAGATTTGTTTATTTGCAGGTTCATATTTTCTCAAACATTTTAGGAACAATGCTTATTGCATTTTGATCCTTGTATTCATAAATCCCTTCTGCTCAGCTATTACATACTGCCAAAAGTTTTAGCTTGTTTTATTTTATTTTATAAATTTTCCTACTGAAAAATCTACTCCATACATGCTTCTGAACAGTTTCCTCAAAGTTGACATTACATCTTGTGAAACGACTCTACAAACCTGCCTTACTAGGTTATATCTTTAACTATCTTTGCAATTGCCACCTTCATTCTGTTTCTCCACTGCCCCATAGTACTCAACTGTTAAACTACAGTTCTGAGCATAAACTTGAAATACAGCATTCTCTCTTCAAACACTGCACTCATACCCAGATAAATCAGGCTAGCCATTCAGTGATCTTATCCCTCCTGACTCTTTAATAAATCGAACCTCATAAGTTCACTCTGTAGAAAGTTGTCACTAAATGAAATTGTGACCTTATCCGTTGCTTGAACTTACCCTGCTGACAAATACATTTATTGTAAGGATAAGAAATCCTAACAAACGAACAAAAAGTCCAACACTTTTGATAATTGTGATCTTAGTTACATGTATTTATAGCAGATGGGATCACGTCTTGACAATGTCTTGGTGATTTTCCCATGATGAATATCTGATCAAAGAAAAATGTGCTTTGTAGGAAATGCTAAGGCCATTGACAGGGAACAGCAGAAGTTCATGGAAGGAAGATACTTATGTGACAGCTCTGAATCAGATGCTATTAGCCAAACACAAAGAGCCCCAAATTAGTGTGTAATTGTGCTGAAACAGATAACAAAACAGAGGTGGAAAAACAGGAGAAGCTTCCCTTCAGAGGATTTGTTCAGCATTTTACAACAGAAAATACAGACCACAAACTGGCAAATAAAGTCACAAGGCTTGTTGCCATTTTTGCAAGCCTTTCTGTAGCCTTATGCAGACCTTCTAGTAATATAGAAAATTATTAATATTATTAATTTATTATATGTGTTAAATCCTCACATTCCAAAGAGATTCTGGGTAGTTTACCAAAAATAACATCACATAACAATATACTTAAATCGATATTATTGTGATACACAAAGGCCTTAGGTTTACATTATTTGCTTGCTCATTCTTAGGGAAATTACTGATATCCTGAATTTTCTCCATGCCTTGTTTCTAAATATGAGAATATTACCCCATACTCAAAAGGCATTATATCAGATGCAAGAAATCGGTAATTTCAAATAACTACAAGTTTATTGCATGCTAACACTCTCTACAAGAATCTGAACTACTAACAGTCAAAGCAAATTGGCGATAGATAAGAGTCAGTGGAATTCAAGGAGGGCAGGACTTAGATCTTCTGTGGGCATGAAGGCCTTGAGACTAATAATGCACTTGACCCCTCCCTTAGTCATCTCCAACACACTAGAATTGGGGTCCTTGGGTATAATTTTTTATAATAATATATAATCAATTAAGAAAGCATAAATTTTACATCTGTCAGACAGAAAGTTTGTGCCAAATATTTTCCACATAGTGATTTAAACAAAGCAAACATGCAGGTATTTTCATCAGATATAAATGGATATGTATCAATACATTTACTTATACATTTTTAGTCCCATGTAAGTAAAGATGGAAGAGAAGAAAAAAATAAATCCAAGGATGCCAGTAACCCTTACCCAAATCACACTCAGATATAAATTTTTGGAAGTTACTAAATATTCTTTTAGAAGTTTACTGGGGTTAATGGCTGATATTAAGCCAATGGCTGTTGTTTCCAAAAAAAGGGCTTGACGTATAAGGAAACAATCACCAATGACTTCATAGCTGGTCATCAACACCCCTAAAAACCATACACAACAGGGACCATATAAATAGCACACAGAATAGGTGAAACCACCCACTCTGCTAGAGAAAAGTTCCCTGAGGAGGGGCTCCAACATGAATCCGAAAGCTTGGAAGACTAAACCTCTGGTCCCGATGACCGACCCAGATTGGATCCTGCAACATTATTCTGGGACAGGTATATTCGTCTTCAACAATAATATATTCATGTTACTTAAATTTGCTTAACTTTGCTCTTTAATAATGAAGAAGAAATGGGAAATGCTTAGGACAAGGCATTATACTTTATTATATAATACAAGTAGATATTTTTCTCATTGAAAAATACATCAGATACTAAAGGACAGCCAACTCTTCTATGAATTAACACTGTTTATTCAAGCATTTTAAAAATCCATCTGCTGCAAACTTACTTTTTTAAAAGAAAATAACATTTCTTATGTATATATTAAAATAATAATTTCTACTTGGATAATTACATTGAAACCTGAAAAATTAAAATAATGTTTTTCAGAATTCAAGGGGATATTATGCACTCAGGGAAATATTTCATCCAGATGATTTAAGAGGAGTACTAATTTCAGAAAAGGGTTCTTTTTGCATCAAAGGCAATGGTGATCCACATCTACAGCAATCAACCATTTTAATCAAAAAGCATTTATTATATTTCATTTTCTTCTTGTAAATATGCTGTATTAACAATGACACTGTTAAGTAGAAGTCTAAATTAATGTCTATCATGTCAGAATGAAATTGATCATATGTTTCTCTAACTATTTGCAACAAGTGCAATTTTATTTTCTTGAAGGCAACTATGAAAAGCTTATTGTATTAACTTAGTTATCATTAACATACTCTACATATGAATCATGTTGCAATGAAAAAGAATGTGTTTCCTTACAATACAAGTTGATTGTGCTATGAGAGAACAATCTATACAAGAAGGGCAAGCTATTATTATCTCCACTCAAAACAGGTGGAAGAATCATCAGAACATCTCTAGGGAGAATTTAATTCCTACATGTAGCATAAACCACAAACAAATTTAAAAGAAAAATGGGGTAATCAAAGGAAATTCGGATCTAAACTTATTTTTCATTTCTACGTTTTCTGAATGACTCGCATGCTGTACCCTCATCTGGTGAGGGCCAGTTAAATATTGAAATAACTGCACAGATTCTTGCTTCTTTTAAAACTTGTGGGAAATGTTACAAAAAAATACACATGTGCTAGATCAGGGGTGTCAAATTCAAGGCCTGGTGGCCAGATCTGGTCCACGGAGCCGCCCTGAAAACAGCAAAGGACTGGCCTGTGGTGCCTCTGCCAATGAAAATAGAGCTTGTAAGGACTGCCTGCAGCCCTCCCAATCTCCATTTGAACTGGCAGAGGGTTGCAGGCTGTCCCAGACGAAAACAGAGCTCAGGAGCCAGTTTTCACTGGAAGAGCATTCAGGACACTACAGGCACCCCCGACACTAGTGATGTCATGCTGGCCATGCCTATCCTGGTAACACCCACCCCATCCCCCCGAGGTCAAATACAATCCTGATGTGGCCCTCAATGAAATTTAGTTTGACACCCCTGTGCTAGATGAATACACTTAGTAGAGTCTATTCTTACTATCCCTTGCAAGCTTTGAGTTACATTTGCTAAGCTCTTAGCATAACATACAGATTGACCCATAGGATGTAGTTATATATAAGTGAGGTTGTCACCAAATTAATCTAATGAGTCTTCCCCCTCCCAAAAAACAAAGCTCTGATGGACATTTTTCTACACCATGAAAGGCTATATCAATAAAACCTTTATTGCAGCCTTTAGGACAGAAAAAGGCTATAAATGCTTCTTGAATATGAAATTATTTTTAAGAAGTTACAAATGAGATCTTTTATCTATTTTTTTGTCTTGAATATCTTCATTCTTTGATAAGATTTAATGGCATTTTCAATCAGCTGAAAAATATTTTTACACTATGCTATCCTCTGATAAACTTTAGCTGAAGTTGCTAAGAAATGAAATAAAATATACAATTTAAACCTCAATCTAAAGCATTATAAAACATTAATGATAATATGAAGTACTAAATATCCCTCTAATTTTAGCAAATTGAAAACCTGTCTGAACTTTAATGAGTTGTCCAAATAAAAATATTTTGGCCTGAAAGCCTTGAAATGGTTCCCGGAAAAACAATGAGAAAGCTGTTTTCATATTCCCACCAAATAGGTTTCTGATGGGAAAAGACTTAAGAGAAGGTTATCTCTGTTTAATAGCCAAATAATAGCCAGGTAACAGGACTCAGTAAATCACAGCAACACCTTGAACTGTTCCTAAAACTGGACCAACAGCTGGTGGAATTATTTTAATTTAAGATTCATACGCTTCCTATAAACATTCCTAGTCAGTAATCTGGCTGCAGTATTCCAGATTTCTTAAAGTATTTTTAGAATATTTTTCAAAGACAGCCTTTCAGACAACACATTTATTAGTCCAAATATAATGTACCTGGAATATAGACTGGACTATATTCAACTTTGTAAGAAGCCAATAGTCACCCAGGAAATGGCCTTCAGAGTTAGTTACACTGCCAATAAGGTTAATAGCCATGAATTCCAATGATTTCCATGAATGGGTCTAGGTGTTTTTTGAAGCCAGCCAACCAGTTTCTAGTTCCAAACAAAGTGGGTAGCCAGAACCACATCTCAAATTCTAAAGTTTCATTGTCTGTCTAATATATGAAACAAAGACCATGTTTATTCCAGGATTAAATCTTGGAAAATCAGTTTATATAAATAGCAAGCTAGTTGCTTTTCTAGCAAGGCAGCTCCTTATCCCTAATGGTAAAGAAAATTTAAAAATTATATACAGTACGTTACTTGCCTATTAATGTATTTTCAAAAATAGCTTGCTATATTTCTTCTAGCATTGAAGAAGTACTACTTATTCAGCATACGAAGCACAGGCATTAAAAAAATACTTTGGCATGTAGGGGGACTCTTCCATTTGAAAAAACTGACCTGAGCTCCACTTTTGCACAGATACATCAAAATGACAGGAAAACACCCCAGTTATATTATGACACTTCACAGAACAGCTTGAATTCTTGATTTATCCCAGTTACGTGTTAGTTGGTGCAATACTTCTGCTTTCCTCCTGTCCAACCTGCATTAAACCTCCCCCTCTCCCTTTCCCACAATAGACGATAAGGAACTGGGCAGGCTTAGCAAGACCATGCCAATGATAAGATCATCTCTTACCAAATTCTGAGGTTTGCTCCTTTCTTTGCACATTAACAGTTACACCTGATAAATGACCTCTTCTACATAGATTCTTTTTTGATTAATAAAAAGATGGTCCATGCCCATAGCATAGGTTTGTCAGATGCTTTGGGAACTCCACCAAAAACATTTTTTAAAAAACATGCATTAATAATGCATCTTGCTGCGAGTACTCACATTTAAAAACTAGAAATATTCTGTCTATGTTTTAAAAATCATATGCTCTTTTCATGGGTGGGATTCTCCCGGTGTTAACAACTGGTTTGCTAATCATGCGCTTCATGTGCTTTGCACGCATGCATCTAATGCGCTCTGTGCGCACGTGCACAGTTATCACCATTACTTACCTTCAATGTTACTTCCGGAAAGTAACACAGCTGAGGCGTGGCAATCCGCTCTGCCACACAAATCAGCTGAGCAGATATAGGTGAGAACAGCACAAGTTTTTTATTACATTTTGAAATATTGTACTTGGGAACTAATGAAGGCTACAACTTGCTTTTTTGTTTCCAACAGCTTGGGGTTATTATTATTTCAAGAAAGGGATAATTTGTTCCATTTTCTCTAAAACGTGAGAATTTCCTTTTGTCTCTGACTTACTTATAGAAGACAGGGTAGCACATATTTACAATATCCTATCTTTTCTTATACCCAGTAAGCTATAATTTCTATGGATTTTTATTTTCTACAATTTCTGAAACTTTTAACAACATTATACAAAAATATAAGGATGTCACCCCTCTTTTAATAACTATATATAAAGTCATGGCATCATCAAATATAAACAGCAAGATACAGCATAAATAAAATGTTAACATTTGAAAGAAAAGCAACATTTTCAGTTGTTGCTATATTTGTGATGCCTTATCTGTTTAAGAAAACGCATCTGAAAGATCTGTTTTCATCTCTCTCTTTTTGATATCATGCATAAATTAAGAGGGAGATTTTCTGGAAAAGCTTTCATCCATTAAAAACAAAATAGGAAACAGTGTCCTTCCTAAAGTCCTAAGAATTTTCTAGTGAACCATGTCTTAATTTTATTATATTCCACACTTATTATGATAGTTAAGTCGCCTAAAGATTTGTCTTGCCTATTCAAATCACTGTATCCACATATTTTTATGTCATATAATTATTTTGAATTTTTGCAATGATGGAAGTGTTTCCTTCCTTACCCAATTCTTATTCATGAAAATGTGTGTTGCAATTAACAACTTACTTTGTACTTTATGTAATTTGTTTGATACTTGCTATTTGCTATGTACTTACACAAAATGAATAAATTTAAAAGCTCATGGTTGGCTTTTTTAAAGTTGGGAATCCTTTCATTTGAAAAAAATCTAAAACTTATGTAACTTGGACTGAAGGCAGGACAAAAAGTGTGTTTACTTGATAAAAATGTAGCTAACAGGAGAAGAGGAGGGGGGGAAGAGGAGGAAGAGACCACCAATTTTCTACTCTCATGTCCTCCCCCACTATCTGTGGTCTGTAAACAGGAAAACCTTGGGTATATCAGAGTCCTTTAAATATTGGATTATTCTGCCATATTCTGTCTCGTCTTCATACTCGTCTTCAAGTTCCTAGTCCAGCAGCTTACCCACTACACCAAGCTGCCTCTATATAACTGAATATATACTACTCAATCACAAAAACCTAGTCGTACACATTGTAGTATTTGATTATAGTCTTGCAAACTAAAAAGGTAAGCATTTTTTCATGCCTTTAAATTGGCAAGAGATTTGAGCAAAAGAGAATTACATATTGTGCCAAGTAGCACAGCAAATCTGTGAACACAGGTCAGAAGTTAAGGAAAGTATTTTATGTTTTACCTCCCAATATTTTTTTATTTTTTTGCCAAAGGATAATGAGCACAAATTCTTACACTCTTTTTCCTGGATAACAACTATTAGAGGTTTGTTTAATGTCAACAACTTGGTGGCATATATTTAACCAATCAGTCAATATATTAGGTGATGATTGTATCACATAAAAGAGTGCCTTCATCAATCTGGCCAGGAGAAAATGGGCTAAATAGGGGGAAATATGCCTTTAATCTCTAGAACTGAGAAAACATGATGATGGCTAGAGTAGAAGAATATGCTATAAAATATTTTAATAAGAGAAATATTGCATTTTTTTCTTAGCAAAATATATTATTTATCTTTTCTACTATTACCAAGGCATTATGACCAAAATACACTATTTATAAAACCACCTCCACAAGTTACTTCTTTAAAAGCATATCAAGGCAAGCAAGCACATACACACACATGCACACACAACAGAGGACAGCAAAAATAAAGATCTCAGTTTGAGAGAGATCTGTTTTTATAACCTTGAAAATAATTGATACTTGTTCAGGCCAGAGTTTCTAGGCAACAGAACAAGGTCTCTCACACATCTCCAGGTAAATAATTATGCACCTAACCCCCAATTAATCTCTCAGTTCTGAATTAAACAAAAACCACACAAAAATGCTGTAGTGTATGTGACACGACAGGATAGATTATATAAATTAATCTGTTTTTATACAAGACTGATATATTTAAGACGTTGAAAGAGGAGGGCTGTGTTAGTCTAGGGCACCAAGAGGAATCTAGAAGTATCCTTTCTTACACATTTTATTAAAAGGACCAAGTTTTGATGAGCAACAGCTCACAAAAGTTTGAATCTTTTAATAAAATTAGGTAGCCAGAAAAAGTGTTACTGGACTGTGTTCCGTCCGGAAAAACGCGAGGTAGACCGGGTTCCAACAGTAAAAGTCTTTATTTCAACAGTAAAGTGAAAACGGAACAGTTTGGCTCTAGCCGTGGCAGCCTTTATATACGGCTTGCCTGCCGGCTTGTAGCCAATGATGGTTACTTGGTTTTGCCACCTTTTGGCAGCTCTTTTGGATTGGTTCCTAGTGAACCAATCCCTATGCTGGCTTTTTTAGCCAATCACAATCGAGGATTTGGAGTAAACTATTTTATACAGAACACCCCTCCCCCCTTGGTTTAGTCCTACATGGTGATGTAGTCGCGTAGGTAGGTGGGGCTTCTTCTGATTCTATTGGACTTGAGCGGTTCATTTTCGCTGGAGACTTCAACCGGTTCGGATGGGGTTGCTGTCTCTCTGGCTCTTTTCCATGGAATTGCCTGGAAGGGTGAGTCGGCCATTTTGCTACTGCTTGAGTTTCTCAGGCCGGTGGTTTTGCCGCTCCCTCCTGGTTTCTCCGGGCAGGTCGAGCTGGCTTGGCTGGCCCCTTCGTCTGGATTATTTTCCAAAGTCTCATCTAACCGTAAGTTTCCTTTTTGCTCTTTTTGATTGGTTAGATGTTCTGGGTTTATTTTTAAAAGTTCTTTATTATTTTCTTGTATTTCTCCCCCGCTTTGGTTTTGTTTTTGTCGATTTTTATTTTTTGTGGATGTGCATTTGTATTTCTTTCAATGTTTCGGGAACGAAGCTGGTCTATGTGCCGCTTCCATTCCCTGCCATCGTCTACGGTTAGTCGGTAGACCGGGGGCCTGTGAGTTGTGTGATTGTGGCTGGAAGCCATAGGGGGTCCCCGGTAAAAAATTTTGCGTAGACTGGGTCGCCAATTTCAAATGTTCGGCAACGGCTGGAGGAGTCGGGGGGTCTTTCCAACATGTAATTTGGGTGCAACCTGTCTAATTGTGACCTAAGTTTTCTTCCCATTAATAACTCCGCTGGGCTTTTGTTGGTTACGGTGCTGGGTGTCAT
>BLBF01000002.1:25452537-25476626 GCA_015471245.1 Laticauda colubrina
ATGACACCCAGCACCGTAACCAACAAAAGCCCAGCGGAGTTATTAATAGGAAGAAAACTTAGGTCACAATTAGATAGGTTGCACCCAAATTACACGTTGGAAAGACCCCGTTGCCGAACATTTGAAATCGGCGACCTAGTCTATGCAAAAAATTTTACCGGGGACCCCCTATGGCTTCCAGCCACAATCACACAACTCACAGTCCCCCAGTCCTACCGACTAACCGTAGATGATGGCAGGGAATGGAAGCGGCACATAGACCAGCTTCATTCCCGAAACATTGAAAGAAATACAAACGCACAACCACAAAAAATAAAAATAGACGAAAACAAAACCAAAGAAGGGGGGGAAGTACAAGAAAATAATAAAGAACTTTTAAAAATAAACCCAGAACATCTAACCAATCAAAAAGAGCAAAAAGTAAACTTACGGTTAGGTGAGACTTGCGAAAATAATCCAGACGAAGGGGCCAGCCAAGCCAGCTCGACCTGCCCAGAGAAACCAGGAGGGAGCGGCAAAACCACTGGCCTGAGAAACTCAAGAGGTAGCCAAATGGCCGACTCACCTTTCCAGGCGGTTCCATGGAAAAGAGCCGGAGAGACAGCAACTCAATCCGAACCGGTTGAAGTCTCCAGCGAAAATGAATTGCGCAAGTCCAGTAAAATCAGAAGCCCAACGACCTGCGCGACTACTTCACCATGTAGGACTAAACCAAGGGGGGAGGGGTGTTCTGTATAAAATAGTTTACTCCAAATCCTCGATTGTGATTGGCTAGAAAAGCCAGCATAGGGATTGGTTCACTGGGAACCAATCCAAAAGAGCTGCCAAAAGGCGGCAAAACCAAGTAACCGTCATTGGCTACAAGCCGGCAGGCATATAAAGGCTGCCGCGGCAAGAGCCAAACTGTTCCGTTTTCACTTAACTGTTGAAATAAAGACTTTTACTGTTGGAACCCAGTCTACCTCACTTTTTTCCGGACGGAACAGGCTGAGATAGTATTTTTGGCATTTTTGGCCTTTCCATTAACTGGACAATCTAGCTGCAGTAACTCATGCCCTAACATCTATCAGACTTCAGCAATATAATTTGTAAGTGAGTACTCAGAAATTAGATCTAATCCAATATGTTGCAGTAGCCAACATACTACAGGCACTAGTTGCTATACTACAGCATACTACAATATGCTACAGGCATTATGTTCACATTACATAGTCTGTGTGTTTACATTGGTTACTAATAGATTTCCTGGCACAATCCAAAGGTGAGTGAGGTGAGCGAGACCAGCTGGTGTCTTTAAGTGGTGCAAATGGATCTAAGAATTGCTTCTCCTGGGTGTGCTCTTACTGGAGAGCTTAAATGACCTCTCTGCTAAAGGGTTTCACTTTATTAGCAAGAGTTGGCTGCTGATAGTTACCATTGCATTTTAACTATTTTAATTCGTCAAGGTGTTCTGTCACCCTACCTAATTTGTAACTCCTGCTTGCAGATATTTTTAATCTAATGATTGGTATTTAGGGAAACATTTTGCAAACAAAGAAGCTTTTAGTATTTTTGTACAGGTAAACCTTGACTTTCAGCAGTTCACTTAGTACCCATTCAAAATTACAATGGCACTGAAAAAGTGACTTATGACTGTTTTTCACACTTATGACCATTGCAGCATCCCCACAATCATGAAGCCAGGCGAGGAGAAGCACCCCTCGATGTAAGTGATGTCGAGTTAGCCATGCCCAGCCAGTCACATGACCACCAAGCCACACCCACCAACTAAGCCACACCCACAACACCGGTTGTTAAAAAAATTGAATCCCATCCCTGACTGGTACTATTGATTGTATTTGTTTTCTTTTGATTTGTGTTATTATTACAAAAGCTTTCCTGTGTTTTACAATGTTCTAAGCAGCAACAAATTATTTGTGATTCAATGGAGTTTATTACAATAATAAATAAATTAGTAAATAAATAAATACTATGTCCATAGATACAGCTATATAAATATTCATAGTATAATTTCTAGTATGATTTGTTTTAGGAAATAAGTTGTCTGAATAAAAAGCAACAAAACCAAGTAAATAAAATAAATAAATAAGCAATATACATAAAAGTTTGTAAGTATTTAGTAAAATTAAGTTGATTTATAGATTTGAGATTATTTTCAGCTTCACTGAATTTTTTTTCCCATTCATGCTTCTCTCTCTCTCTCTCTCTCTCTCTCTCTCTCTCTCTCTCTCTCTCTCTCTCTCTCTCTCTCTCTCTCTGTGTGTGTGTGTGTGTATTCAATTCACCACTGCTTGAATCCCATTATGTTTTCACAAGTTCATGGTCCTTGCATCATATTTAACTCATAAAACCTATAAGAAAACACCATTTATTATAGAGAAAATCTAGACTCATCAAGTTCATTGGAAGTTAAAGAAATCCTGCTTTTTTGTAGGTTGCTGTGCTACCCAGTTCTGCACTTAAGGTACCAACTAATCAAACTGATAGTGAATATAAGATTGGAAACAAAGCTTTATATGGTTTGCTAAACTGGTCTGCCACCTCCACCAATTTTAAGAAGGGATGGGAAGACATCCTTTTTGGATCAGATACCCATTATCAACTTGGACAGAGTGTGTCTGAACCGCTATTATCTGCAATGATTTATGAGTGCAGGTATTTCTCTACCTGAACATTTTAGTGAAACCATAAATATAAGAAAAGACAGAACCTGGAATTCAGGAATCGCTTTGAAAAGCCACCTGCAATGGAATATTATTCTCATTTGAGGAAAATTGTTATTCACTACCTAAATCTCAAGTGCACAATACTGATGTTGAATGGTATGTAAAAAAAAACCCTATTTTTATAATGATGAATTCATTTCTACAAAGTGACCTAGGTAGTGATCTTGTTAAGCACTTTTTAAGGACTTAGCACATTTTGTATGCAAATGAAGCATGACTGTGCACTTTACAAGAACGTTAGTTTGGAAAAGCTAATATAGTGCGACAGGATGCATACACCCAGAAGTTCTGCATGTGCAGTCTTACCACTTCTTAATTTTATATAAAATGTACACCCTGCCTTTCAGTTAAAGGCTAAGATGCCTATAAAGAAGCAGGAAGCTGACCTTGAAAGAAACAGGCAAAATTAAAAAGGGCTGGAACATTACTTATTTTGGCTTATATAACATTACTCATGTTTGCTTACATAACATGAGTAATGTTTCTGGGAAATAAGATTCAAAATGGTTCCTCTTTGATTCATTGGGATATAAGAGGGAAAGAAGGTAAAGGAAAATTTGGCTTGCACATTGAGGTAGATGAGATCAGGAAAGAGATTCTACTGAAATTCTAGAACTATATTTTACAGAGTATAAGTGTAGTTGACTGGAGAATTCTATTTAGTATATTTAGTATTTATTTGATTTGTCAATCGCTTACAGGATACAGGTATAAGAACAAATATAGTTTTGAATACATTATAAATAGATACTTATAAGAAAAAAAAAACAATAGGACAGGGATGGGAGGCACGATTGGTGTGCTTATGCATACCCTCTACAGGCCTCTTAGGAAGGAGGTGAGGTCAATAGTGAACAGTCTTAAGGTTAAAATTTTTGGGGTTTGGGGAAGAAACCAGAGTCAGATAAGAGTATTCCAAACACTGACCACTCTGTTGCTGAAGTCATATTTTCTGTAGTCAATTTTTGTGTGGTTAATCATGAATTTGTATCTATTCTGTGCTCTTATATTGTTATGATTGAAGCTGAAATATTCATTTGCAGGTAGGACATTGCAATGTATGATTTTATATACTATATTTAGATCGGATTGGAGGCGGCATAGTTCTAGATTTTCTAGGTCTAGAGTTTCAAGTCTGGTGGCATAAGGTATTCTGCAATGAGAAGAGGAGCGGAGAACAATTATTGTTAAATATTTCTGGACTTTCTCAGCTGTGTTCATATCAGATATGTCATGTGGGTTCCAGACTGATGAGCTGTATTCAAGTATTGGTTGAGCAAATGTTTTATATGTTCCAGTTATTAGTGTAATATTACCAGAGAAAAAGCTACATAAGATTAGATTAGCGCCTTTTTGGCTATGTAGTTACAGTGGGCTCCAGCACTTAGATCATTTGAGATGAGTAGTCCAAGGTCCTTGACAAAGTTTGGATCCTCAACAAGGTCTTGACTATTTAGCTTGTATTTTATTTTCTGATTTTTTCTGCCAATATGTAAGACAAAGCATTTATTTGTTGAGATTTGAAGTTGCCATTTGATTGACTATTCTGATACATAGTCAAGGTCCATTTGGAGGGTAGCAGTATTGTCTGTGATGTTACATCATCAGCGAAGAGAATGCAGTTGCTCTTAATATGATCAGAGAGGTCATTTATGTAGAGTATGAAGAGAGTTGGTCCTACAACACTGCCTTGGGGGACACCACTGTTGACAGTTACAGAATTTGATAGGATGCTCCCAATTTTGACCATTTGTTGTCTGTTTGACAGGAATGCTTCTATCCAGTTATGCAGGTGTCCAGAGATACAATAAGATTTTACTTTTAGGAGTAGTTAGTCATGTACCATTGAATCAAAGGCTTTACAAAAGTCTATGTAGATTGCGTCTATCGCTTTGCCCTGATCGAGTTGTGTAGTCCATATGTTTTTGCAGTGTAAGAGTTGCAGATTACATGATAGCTTTTTTCCTGGAACCAAATTGTTTATTAGAGAGTAGGTTGTTTGTTTCTAAGTGGAGGATGATGGATTGGTTAATAATTGATTCCATGACTTTACAGGTGACGCAGCATAAAGAGATTGGTCTGTAATTTTCAACTCGGCTGGGGTCTCCCGTTTTGAAGATGGGGATGACCATGGCTTGTGATCACAGTGTTAACAAGGAGTTGGTCCTGAAAGATTTTTCAAAGATTATGCTTAGAGGTTCAGCTATGGCAGTGGATAGCTTTTTTAAGGGGCTATTGGAAGTAGGTACAAATTCCATCCGGTCCAACAGATAGGGATGGTTTTAAATTGTGCAATGCTTTTTCAACAAATGTATTCTGTAATACATTGTGTATTAGATATGTATTAGATCATTGTAGTTGTCTGTGGTTCGACTAGGAAGTACTGGGCTCGACCAATTGCTGTTTACAAATACTGAGGCAAAGAATGTGTTAAAGAGGTTTGCTTTGATGGTGTCGTTGTTGCAGTCTTTACCATTAGGTTCTTTCAGGGGTGGGATGGACCTTGAGTCTTTTAGTTTGTTGTTTACAAAATTGTGGAAAGCACAGGTGGAATTGGTGCATGGAAGATTTTCTTCTTGTTTAATGTGATAATTAGTGCATTCAATTTTTATCTGGTAGCATAAATTTTTGTATCGGCTTTTGAAGTTGGCAATGTGACCAGATTTGGTTTTTTGCCAAAGTGATCTCTTTTTGGATTGAAGCTTCCTTATTATTACGGGTAATCTGTTTTTCCTGGTTTTGAGAGTTGTTATTGGTACATTATAGTTTGATGGCTCTTTTGGTTTCTCGTAGGAACATGTTGTAATGGTCTTCAAAATATTGCATCCATGAATACAAATTGCCAATCAAGGGAAGAGAGATTGTTGATTATAAGATTATAGTTGCCTTTTTTGAAGTTATAAGTGGAGATTTTGTTGTTGTGATGATTTTCGTGTGGACCTATGTTGAGACAAAAGTCAATCATGTTGTGGTCACTCTTGGAAAAGGGTTCTTTAATTTGTATTCCATAAATTGAATTCAAACTGTTGCAAAAGATGAGATTGAGGCAGTTGTTAAGCCTAGTATTGTTGGTTACTAGTTGTTCCAGTCCCAGATTTGTTTGTGGAAGGTTGCATGTATGGGTTCAGTTGTACATTCATTTCGGGTCCAGTTAATATGAGATAGATTGAAGTCATCAAAAAAGATAAAAGCGTGTGGGCAGGATGCTGCCCATGTTAGTGGTGTATTTAGCTTGTTTTACCTGTTCAATGTCATAATCAGGGACTCTGTAACATAGTACGAACTGAAATGTGATATTTAAGGTCAGTTCACAGATAATGGTTTCAGGAAGAGCAAACTCTTGGGTAACTTGGATGTTTTTTAGATGTAAGGACTTTTTATAGAAGATAGCAACACCACTTCCTCTATGGATTTCATTTTTCCCCCTCTTTTTCTGGGAAGGCTTCCTCAGTTTTTGTTACTTTGCAGTGCTGGATGTGACTGAACGACAGTTTTTGCATTATTCTAACAGACAGTTGAAGGGAATGCTGGTTGGGATCATATTTGCAGCCTGTCTTCCACTTCTAAATTCAGCAAATGGGAAGACAATTACATGACCAGCTATGCAAAGTATTTGGGGGTAATTAAAGAGGAATTGATATCACATGGCGATGCCTTCACACAAATCTATTAATTTCATCCCTACGGACTACATTGCATTCAACCAGAATGAAATCAACTTTGTTGTCCAAGGCTACAGATGTCAAGACAATAGAGATGACAGGAGCTACATTTCAAATATTGCAGAAGAGAGTGTTTCATATATTCCTTTACCTCCTATGAAGTGCTTACTTTGTTTTCTTTCCAGATAAAATGCTAATAATCCATCCCATTAGCTGGTCAACGACTCTGCTTTTCTTGCTGCCATTCATTGCTTCCCTTCCTCTTTGACAAAAACAAAATGAAACACCAATTTTGAAACGCCATTATCATTATGTAGAATATAATCTTAATATGTTTCAACAAATGAATATATTTATATATTTCAGGATTGTTTGCCTTAATTTAAAAGTGCAATTGAACAAGCTAAAGCAACATTTGAGATTACAACCTGTCTTCACCAATAGATTTTAAAATGTTACCAACACAGACCTATGTAATCACGTACAAGCAGAGAAATGTACATTGCATTATCTCCCAATGTAAATGGTTTTAACTGAAGGTTGAGTGTGAGCTGAAAGAGGCTGCATGTGCTAATATATATAACTATCTAAAACATTTTTTAAAATAATGAAAGATGTCACCTAAACCCATGAAAATACTTTCAGAGTTAATTCATCTAGCTCAGGATTATCTCTTATGACTTGTACGAACATTTTGACATCACAAACAAAAGCCTTTCTCTTATCTATCACTTCATTTTTAATTAGACATGGCTGGAATTAGACCTATAACTTTCACTTATGTAAAACTTATTTGCTACCATAAAATTACAGCCTCATGTTCAGTCCAAAGACTGAGCTTCATTCCAGTATAACTTTACACTAAATATGTGAACGACAGTCCAGAGAAACTTTCCATAAGTGATCAGTTTAAATATTATGAAATCTAGAAATTTAGTTCTTCCCAGTCCTTGACTTAAATTCTCATTCTTAGATACAGTGGAAGGAATACCATATGACCCATTTCAAGATGAAAAGATGTCAGATTGACTAGTGTGTGCAAATGAAGCACTTTCTTGGGAAGAGATTATTGTAAGAAGAATGGATTAAGATAATCAAAACAATGGCTACTGTTATTTAATGTATTAAAATATATTTTTGTATTTTCGCCCAGACAGTCCAAAGATAAATTGAGGAGAAAAGAATTTAACTATGGATCTGATTCCTGTTTCTCCTAAATAGGGGGAAAATAATAATAATTTTCATTTGATTACTTTAAATAAAATGTGGGTTAAGTGGAAAAGCAGATAATTGGAAGAGCTATATAGAAAAATTGTAGAGCACATACAAAATTTTTGGAACTTTTAGGGTAGATATGAATGTTTGTTAATATTCTGATTTATGATTCATATTATATTGACTACTTTAGTTATGTATGTAACATTGACTTAGTAATGGTTTTAAATTTAAATTGACACAAGAAACTTTCAAATGCAGCTTTATCTACTGTTACTTCAAAATTTCTATTCAAATGTCATATTAGAAAAAATATGTAAATCTCTTTTCCTTTTTCTTTTTGTTTCCTCATTTTTCTCTACCTTTTAGATATCTAACAAAATAAGCAAATAAAAATAAGCTGTATAATCTAAAAAAAGAGTGAATATCACATCCATTTGTGAAAAGAAAACATTATTTATTGTATAGAGAACATATAAATAATAACTTGCGTCTGTTAAGGTCTGAAACTGTCACAATATAATTTAGAGTGATATATCTCATGAAACCAGTGATAGGTTATAAGTTGGTTCTTGTATCAGATAGAATATGAAGAAAAGCCTCTTTAGTTGTTTATTATAAAAATATATAAATTAGATAATGATTAATGCAATTTTGTAGAGTGAAAAAAGGAAAACTTAATGATTAATGCAATTTTGTAGAGTGAAGGAAAACTTTTACCTTAAGGTGCCAAATTTATTATGACCACTTATTATGACCTTATTCCCCCGTAAAAATCTCTGAATGAAGCAGCTGATAAACTTCAGCTATCAAAAATAGCTTCATTAAGAACTTTAATGAAGCATGGGGGAGCCATTTATCGATTCTGTAACTATTAAGATGTAATATTGTTTTAATAGTTCCTCTATCTTCATTTAGAAAATAGCCAATCATGAGATCAATGTGCTAAAAGACCTCCTTTCCCAGTTTGGTTCAATGAATGCACTTTGTTATATTTTTAATGATTAAAGGTGACTATCTTCCAATCCTCAGCTGATACCAATAGGGAAAAGGACAAGTGTATGGACAATCTAAAGGAACAAGAATGATTTATAACGTCCGGTGGTTCCAAATAATTAATAATAATGAGAAGAACAGCTACTGTCTTGTTCTGCTTAAAGTAAGAGATTACTCCACATCAAAGAAACTTACCTGCAAACTATGCAAACCCACCACCACCACCTCCGTAAACTGCTGTCAACCTGTGAGACATTTCTATTTCTCCAACATGTTTCAAATGCAAAAGGACTGCTTCCTGGTAGTTCTCACAGCCCCACTTCCTTTGAGGTACAGATGTGTAGCCAAAGCACCCAATCTGATAATGCCCATTTACATATTTATAAAGACTCCTGTAAAATCTCATATCAATTGTTGCTACTATATATAGTGCTTTTCAAAGTATCTTGTGGGCACAAGCTGCTCCACTGCACCGTTCCCGTCAGGAGTCCTGATATATCGTAAAATGTGATTTCAATGTAAATGTGGCCCACATCCCATAATCATACCACTTCACAAATTCTTTTCTGCTGGGGTAGCTTAAATCTAAACACACTCAAGCAGCTTGCTGCATTGGAGCAAGATTTCTTCCATATATTTTTTTTCTTAAGTCAAAAAATCCCCAAGACAACAATGCCAAGTGGAGAAAAAAAAACCCTGAACGTTTTCTGCAGAAAGATGGGCCGTCTCCAAATCCTTGTGCCCTATCAGACAAATTAAAGTAAATCAAGCATGAAATGAAGCAGAAGAGCCCCGAGATAAGACTCCTTTAAGTCGTTTACAGATTAGGATAGAGAGAGGTGCATCTGGTCTCTGGCAGAGAAGGAGGCCAGTTTCTCATCTCACAATAGCAGCCTGTGTATAGGATTACCTTACCTTGTCACTGACAAGGGAGAAAGCGCCTGCAGAATGTCTCTAACTAACTTCCTAATGTTCCCAGTTAAGTTGCCTTATTAAAGTATTAACGGCTGCAACGATAGAAATACGTTTTGATAAAAACAAAATAAAGCAGATGCAAGTCTGATTTATGAACAGGTCAAACATTGATTAAATTGAGATGGGGAGAAGGGAAGGAAAGTGGGGGGAGGAAGGCTAGGAACAGAGGAGCCTTCTCTTTTATCACTCAGATTTTGCTACTTGAGATAACGCATTCTGAACCATAACCACAGCCACAGCCCACTGGTTCAACTGGCCTTGCAATCGGGGAAAGTTCAAAGAAGTCCTCTTTTTTCTAAAAACGATGGCACTTGGTGACAATATAAACTGATCTTCAGATATTAACTTTGCCTGCTGGTGATCTGTATGGCAGAGCTTTCAAACGTTCTGCGCCTATTTGTTGGGATCCTGGTGGTGAAAATTGAGAGCTTCAATTCATTAGGAAGTGGGCTATTCTTAGGCAGCTGTGACTAGTTTCCTTTATTCCCCCAAAAAATCCTTTGGAAAGGCTGGCAGCAAAGCACATACACCCTTGTCACACTATGCTCACAAATATAAAGCACAGTTGGCAAGAAGAGATAGAACTTGGCAAATGTATATTCATCTCATGCTGTGCTGGAACAGTGGGAGCAATTCATTCTGTGCAGATGGTGAGACATACTTCTCATGCATCAGTATTCCTAAAGATGGCTGGGCCTACGTTTCCTATCATGAACATAAAGCATTCTGCAGGTGGCTTCTTCTCCATGTAGGACTCTAGGAGGGAGTTAACAATCTTCACCAAGCCAGACAATGGAATGCTGGAAGACTCCTTTAAAAATAATTAAGATGTCAAACCATCTTTTGACTTACCTCCAATGTGGGCCTGAAACATTCATTGACTAAACAGCTACAACCAAATTCTTGCGACTTTAGCTTCTTTAAGTGACGCAGCTCTTGAATGCAAAGCAACAATTCAATTTAATAAAGGTGAAATGGAAGTCAATATAACTTGTAATTTATATTGGGAACAATACAAGTTGGAACATCCAATTTGGAATGTTCAATTTGGAACATCCAATTTTGGGAGAAACAATATTGCTAGATGTTAAAAATGTGAAATGTATTTGCCATGATTTAAAATAGCTAACTGAGGAAACCCACCCACAGTTCTTACTCAAGGCACAAATAACCAGGCTCAAAGCTCAAATTACTCAAGGCTCAAATTATTTCTACCTTGGACACAGTATACAAAGACTTAGATCTCTGGAGAAGGCTATAATAGTGCAAAAGGTGGAAGGAAAGAGAAGAGGAGGAAGGCCAACAGCAAGATGGACTCAGTTACAGTGGCAATAGGTACACCATCAAAAAACCTGAAAAATCAGGTTGGGAATGAACACCATTGGAGAAAATCTATCCATATGGTCACTAAGAGACACCACCAACTTTATGGCATGCAATCAATCAATGATTAAAAATGAAATTAATTCATCAGAAAATTGTATTTATTGGACCATTCAAAGAATGTTTAAAAAATAGATAGACCCTAGATTTCTTATGCTGGCAAAGTAAGAAATTTAACGGTTTGTTAACTAACACAATTTGGTCCTGTTCTATTATAGCTTTGGTTTGGTTTCAAATCACTTCATATGGTAATACAATTTTGAGAAAGAAACAATGTAGTGAAAATCTTAGTGTTGTTACATTTTATTTCAAAAATGTGGGGAGCTTCAACTCTATCAAGAGATACAACAAAAAAGATAATTCTACAAAATTGGAAAGAAAGTTATTGTCTTAATTTTAAGGAATGGGTCCAGGACATGAATTTGTTGTTTGAAAACCTTTTGATTTTTAAAAATGAGATGACATTTTGTGTTGACATCTGGTCTAGAGTTAATGATAAGCTTATCAGTTGTATTACTTATATATAGTTATAGTTATCGCACATATTTTTGTTAATTCATTGTAATAATATGTTTAGTGTTTCTTTTCTTCAGATTCAAAAAGAAATACACTGCTCAAAAAAAATAAAGGGAACACTTAAACAATACAATGTAACTCCAACTCAATCACACTTCTGTGAAATCAAACTGTCCACTTAGGTAGCAACACTGATTGACAATCAATTTCATATGCTGTTGTGCAAATGGAATAGACAACAGGTGGAAAGCATAGGCAGTTAGCAAGATATCCCCAATAAAGGAGTGGTTCTGCAGGTGGTGACCACAGACCACTTCTCAGTTCCAATGTTTTATGGCTGATGGTTTGGTCACTTTTGAATGCTGGCGATGCTTTCACTCTGGTGAGAAGGAGTCTACAACCCACACAAGTGGCTCAGGTCATTGCAGCTCATCCAGGATGGCACATCAATGACAGCTGTGGCAAGAAGGTTTACTGTGTCTGTCAGCGTAGTGTCCAGAGCATGGAGGCACTATCAGGAGACAGGCCAGTATATTCGGAGATATGGAGGAGGCCATAGGAGGGCAACAATCCAGCATCGGGACTGCTACCTCCTCCTTTATGCAAGGAGGGACAGGAGGAGCACTGCCAGAGCCCTGCAAAATGATCTCCAGCAGGCCACAAATGTGCATATGGCTGCTCAAATGGTCAGAAACAGACTCCATGAGGGTGGTATGAAGGCCCTATGTCCATACGTGGGGGTTGTGCTTACAGTCCAACACTGCGCAGGACGTTTGGCATTTGGCAGAGAACACCAAGATAGGCAAATTCACCACTAGTGCCCTGTGCTCTTCACAGATGAAAGCAGGTTCACACTGAGCACATGTGAAAGACATGACAGGATCTGGAGACAATGTAAAGAACGTTCTGCTGCCTGCAACATCCTCCAGTACGACCAGTTTGGCAGTGGGTCAGTAATGGTGTGGAATGGCATTTCTTTAGAGGGGTATACAGCCCTCCATGTGCTCGCCAGAGGTAGCCTGACTGCCATTAGATACTGAGATGAGATCCTCAGACCCCTTGTGAGACCATATGCTGGTGCAATTAGCCCTGGGTTCCTCCTAATGCATGACAATGCTAGACCTCATGTGGCTGGAGTGTGTCAGCAGTTCCTGCAAGACGAAGGCATTGATGCAATGGACAGGCCCTCCCATTCCCCAGACCTGAATCCAATTGAGCACATCTTGGAGATCACGTCTCACTCTATCCACTAACGCCACATTGAACTATAGACTGTCCAGGAGTTGGGGAATGCTTTTATCCAGGTGTGGGAGGAGATCATCTGCCACTTCATCAGGAGCATGCCCAGGCATTGTAGGGAGGTCATACAGGCACGTGAAGGCCACACACTTGTTGAGCCTCATTTTGACTTGTTTTAGGACATTACATCAAAGTTGGATCAGCATGTAGTGTTTTTTTCCACTTTAATTTTGAGTGTAACTCCAAATCCAGACCTCTATGGATTGCTAAATTTGATTTCTATTGATAATTTTTGTGTGATTTTGTTGTAAGCACATTCAACTATGCAATGAACAAAGTATTTAATAATATTTCATTCATTCAGATCTAGGATGTCTTATTTTTGTTTTTGAGCAGTGTATATAAAATGACATTCCATCTGACTAAATTATATTGCACAACTGCTGTAGTCTTAATAAAACTTATGTATAATTTAACTTGATTTCCATAACATTTGTTCTCATCTTCTCTGCACAAAGTGACTGTGTTCTAACAAAAAAAAAAAAAATCCCAGTGTCTTCAAGGAAATTATTTCTATGTCATGCTGGGATCTCTAAAGTAATATGGGTTAAACCAAAAGAAAACAAAGTTATACAGTTGTTCCACTTCCAGAAAACATCATGACTTAACAATATAAAATTCGTACATGTGAAACAAAAGATCTACAAAATTTAAAAAAAATAAATGGCCACAACTGTTTGTCTGTATTACATTCATTCCAGGTATTTGCTTAAACCCTTCATGAAAGATTTAGCAAGTATTATATACTGTAAAATATAATTCATGTCTACCAATATTTATTATGATATTGTATTCTGCAGAGCATTATAAAAATAAACTTTAGAAATGTGCTTAGATGAGCAATATATTATCTCTTATTACATTAGTATCATCTCCTGCTTTAATATTCACAAAGTTTCATATCATATTCCTTTTTCATTCCTAAAATACTGTGGAGTATTTTACTTACAGAAATACTGATTAAAACCGGCCGACAAATCCAGATCTAAAGCCCCTGTCACACTGCACCAACGGATGGAAAGAGGATGTAAAACGGACAAAAACACTTGTCATCCGTTGATTAATGCGATGCATCCGTTCTGTACTCACTGCCTCCGTTTTGCTTCCTCTCTATCCATCCAGCATCTGTTTATTGACGTTTCATCCGCTCAGAAAGTTTTGAACTGCTCAAAACTTTTGAGCAGAAAATGTATCCAATGCGTCCGTTCTGCATCCGATAGGCATCCGTTCTGCATCCGCTATATCCGCTCGGCATCCGCTGCGCATCTGCGCAACTCCATCCACTCCAGCGGTAAACAGACGCAGGGAGGAAGCGGAACGGACGTGGAACAGATTCAGAACGGATGCCTAGCGGATGCAGAACGGAAACAAAGCATTTAAAACAGGAAAAATGTTCACAGAGGGGACCTATCTCAGATATTAAGGATATATAGAGAATACCTAGAGGATGCAAAGGGACACCTAGGGGAAAACCTATACTGCCTATAAAAAGGGGGAGCAACTCACCTGAATCTCACTTTCAGACCAGCAGCCCTGCGGGGCAGACCTCTGCAGACTTCATCTGACTCTTGCTCTTCCACAGCATCCAGTCATGTCCACCATGGATCGTAACAAAGTCCTTTTGGCAGCCACCATCCTTCTGCAACAGTGCGAAGCCATCTACAGGCTCTGTGAACTCTACTACGGGAAGAAAAGGAGGCGGCCAAGAAGCGTCTGGGTCCGAAGATGGATCGGGAGAAGAGCAGAGTACGGACTGTACAACAAGCTGATGGTGGAGCTCAGGAACGAAGACACTCGTGCATTCCAGAACTTCATGAGGATGCCGCCAGCCATGTTTGATGAAGTTGTGCAGCGGCTGACACCCAGGTTGACCAAGGCAAACACCAACTTCCGGCCCAGCCTGGAACCTGGGCTCAAGGTGGCACTCACTCTGCGCCACCTGGCCTCAGGGACCACCTACAGGAGCATGCAGTACAGCTGGAGGGTGCCACACAACAGCATTGGATTACGGAATCCCCAATTATAACTTTATAATTATAAAATTATTTTAAAAAGGCAACGATGATCTTATAAATCACGATATCTCATCCCTTGTTTGGCAATTTCTATTCTCTGGATGCAATGCTGCAGAATACCATGACAACATATATTTGCTTGAAGTCAAAAGAGTCATCAAACTATATGTACCATTAACAACTCCCAAAACCGGAAAAAACAAATTACTCAAAACAATAAGGAAGCTTCAATCCAAACAGAAATCACTTTGGCGGAAAAACAAATCTGGTCACCTTGCCAACTTCAAAAGCCGATACAAAAATTTATGCCATCAGATAAAAACTGAATGCACCAATTTTCACATTAAACAAGAAGAAAACCTTCTACACAGCAATTCCACCCGCAACTTTCCACAATTTTGTGAACAACAAACTAAAAGACTCCCACTCCTGAAAGGATCTAATGGTAAAGACTGCAACGATAACATGATTAGAGCCAACCTCTTTAACACATTCTTTGGCTCAGTATTTGTAAATAGCAATGGATCATGCCCAGTATTTCCTAGTTGAACCACAGACAACTACAATGATCTAATACGTATCGATTTCACAGAAGACATTGTTGAAAAAGCATTGCACAATCTAAAACCATCCCTATCTATTGGACCGGACGGAATACGTGCCTACTTCTTAAAAAAGCTATCCACTGCCATAGCTGAACCTCTAAGCATAATCTTTGAAAAATCTTTCAGGACCAGCTTCTTGCCAAAATTATGGTCACAAGGCACGGGCATCCCCATCTTCAAAAAGGGAGACCCCAGCTGAGTTGAAATGACCAATCTCTTTATGCTGCGTCACCTGTAAAGTCATGGAATCCATCATCCTCCATTTAGAAACAAACAACCTACTCTCTAATAAACAATTTGGTTCCAGGAAAAAAACTATCATGTAATCTGCAACTTTTACACTGCAAAAACATATCAACTACACAAGTCGATCAGGGCAAAGCAATAGACGCAATCTCCATAAACTTCTGTAAAGCTTTTGATTCAATGGTACACAAGAAACTACTCCTAAAACTAAAATCTTATGGTATCTCTGGAAACCTGCATAATTGGATAGAGGCATTCCTGTCAAACAGACAACAAATGGTCAAAATTGGGAGCGTCCTATCAAATTCTGTACCTGTCAACAGTGGTGTGGTGTCCCGCAAGGCAGTGTTCTCGGACCAACTCTCTTCATACTCTACATAAATGACCTCTGTGATCATATCAAGAGCAACTGTGTTCTCTTCAATGATGATGTAAAGCTATTCAACACCACAGACAATACTGCTTACCCTTCAAAAAGATCTTGACTATGTGTCAGAATAGTCAAACAAATGACAACTTCAAATCTCAACAAATAAATGCTCTGTCCTACATATTGGCAAAAAAAATCAGAAAATAAAATACAGACTGAATAGTTAAGTCTGTACCACCTTGTTGATGATCCAAACTCTGTCAAGGATCTTGGAGTACTCATCTCAAATGATCTAAGTGCTAGAGCCCACTGTAACTACATAGCCAAAAAGGCAGTAACCTAATTTTACATAGCTTTTTCTCTGGTAATATTACACTAATAACAAGAGCATATGAAACATTTGCTCGACCAATACTTGAATACAGCTCATCAGTCTGGAACCCACATTACGTATCTGATATTAACACAGCTGAGAAAGTCCAGAAATATTTCACAAGAAGAGTTCTCCACTCCTCTACTCATTGCAGAATACCTTATGCCACCAGACTCGAAACTCTAGACCTAAAAAACCTAGAACTACGCCGCCTTTGGTCCGATCTAAGTTTTGTATATAAAATCATACATTGCATTGTACTAGCTGTCAATGAATACTTCAGCTTCAACCATAACAACACAGGAGGGAACAATAGATACAAACTCAAAATTTAACTACACCAAACATGATTGCAGGAAATACGACTTCAGCAATAGAGTGGTCAATGTCTAGAATACTCTACCTGACTCTGTGTTTTTTTATTCCAAACCTCAAAAACTGTAACCTTTGACTTTGTACGATTGACCTCACTCCTTTCCTAAGAGGTCTCTGGGGAGCGTGCATCAGTATTCCAACATGCCTACCGTCCCTGTCCTATTGTTTCTTTTTTTTTTTTTTGTATTCATGTATTCATATATATCTTATATGTATCCATGTTTTCATAACTATGTTTTACTTATTCCTACTATCTTGTAAGCAACTGACAAATAAAAATAAAATAAAAATAAAATAAAGAAACTATTGGTAGCAGAACATTAATTGCTTTCAAATAGAAGAAACCTTAATTTGCCAACCGACTCACACAGTTCCTATACCTTAAGTGGTGATTGTGAACATTAGGTGAATATTTTAAAAAGAAATTGCTTTCATATTAGATAAAATAAAAGTTTTTTAACTCTTTCAGCTAATGTTCACTGATCATGAACCTCCAACCAAATATATCTTTTTAGGGCATTACATACAGTACATAAATTAATTTTCATTAGTTTCCTTTTTCTTATTTATATAAATTACAGTTGTTTAAAAAACATTAATAAGTTGATTCTTGTTTCCCAATTAATTGTTTATTAATATTCATGCAAACTTAGAATAACAGAATCACAAGGTTGGAAGGGACCTTGGAGGCCTTCTAGTCCAACCCTCTGCTAACCAGGAAAACCTATATCATTTCAGACAGATGGTTGTCCAATCTCTTCTTTAAAACCTTTAGTGTTGGAGCACTTGTGCTTTGTGTTTTGTACAATTTCTTATTAAATATAAGAAAGATATATTCAATCTTAGTAAATCTATTATATATAATCTTATATAGAAATACAAGAATCTGGGATCCCCCAATTGCTATTCTTCAAGAATATAAACACTTATTTAACTGTACCTTTTTAAAGAACGCCAAATGGCAATAATCTTACAAAGCTAGAGTTGGTTTATATCTTCATACATCATGGTAGAACAAAACATACTCTTTGATGAGAACTATATATTTTTAAAAAGATTTTCAAAAGCATGCACATAATTATAACATGTTTGGGACTATCAGTGAAAAAAAAAGAGAAATATACTAAATGTACTGCCATTATAAACATTAAACTTGCATGTGAAATGCTGAACATATATCTTCCATTTGACTTGAATTGATATAGTGACAAAAGAGGTTCATTTCATGATTACAGTATCTTCTTAGTTTCTTTATAATTCAACTGCTTTATTGCATTAAAACTGTACAACACTGTTGGAATACACTGGGAAAGAGATTCACATTCAGTCTGAACTCTCAAGAGTAGTTGACTTGCATGACAATCCAAGAAATTAGTAGCAAACCATTATTCTGGAATTTAAGGGCAAAAAAAAAAAAGACATCAGTTATTTGAATAATTTCAAATTAATCAGTGTTTTAAAACATATTATGCTTTGCAAAGACATATAGAGTGCCTAACATTTCTGAATAACAATATATCCAGTTAAAACATTTTTTAATTTTACTACTTGGTCCGGAATTATTAACTGTGATTGAAGCTTCTGAATTATTAATATTGTTAGAACTTCAACTTATTTGAAGTTCCTAAATCTAGTATTAAGCATAACTGAAAAGTTGTATTAAGATAAATGTAGGACATGTGGCAATTTTGGAATAATGAATTAAAATATCCATTTAATTAACCAATGGGTTAGAGTTGTGTTAGTATTTCATGATGTTAAAATTAAATTAACCTAACCAGTTATTTTTTTCCAAGTTTACTGACTACCCCAGAGTATTATTGCAAATATACAGTTTCAACTTCTTAAATTGGAAACACAAATCAGACAAACGCTTGACTTACTTGTCTTGAATGTATTCTATGTTAACACTTTTGGAAAAAATGTTGAAAAAAGAAATAAGGGTCAAATATATAAATAAGATAAATCATTCTGAAAATATATAATCAACCAATGTTGGAAGAACTTTGTATTTATCAGACATTGTTTTATCCCAATGAAAAGATTCTAATGCATCTGACCTACAACCCTGGAGACAAGTCATTTCTAAATTTTTTACATGAGAATTGATTTCCACCAATATAATGGAAAGTCTGAGCAATATAATTTCCTGTGGTCAAAATTCAATTTATTGAATTCTGTTGCATATGCAAATATTCCAATATGTATACTTTTTCTGCTTATTATTGTACTATTGCCTTTTGTAATATCATTTATATTTGTTCTTCATTACTGTAATCTGTATCCTCCAAGCAAAAAAGAAATGTGGTACATATTCGGAATGAGTCCATAAAGAGAGATGGTTTGAAATGCATGACTGCAGCCAATATTTCTGATTATGTAGCTGCAGTTATGATACAGTAATCGGCAATGGAAAATTTAAAATAAATAAATAAATCTGGGTCTAATTTACTATACAAATTGGGCAGGACTGGCTCTGTATCATGTCACAGTAATATTTCATGACATCACCCTCAAACAACTTCAGTTGTAAAAATGCTGCCTCCCACTTGGCTGATAAGCTATCTAGATGGAACTTGATCTGTTAGTCAATTTGACAAATTTTACCTTCTTTCACTTCCTTCATGAGGTGAAAAAAGAAGGACATTCTTGGGTTTTTTTCAGAGGGGAAACTTTTCAGAAAAAAGTATTTAACTGTAAGGATTTGTATATGGATTTCACAAATCTAAAAATATAAACCAGATTCTACTTCAGCTTTTCCTTTTCCAGTGTTTATGGGATGCTTTAGGCCAGGGATGTCAAACATGATTTTATTGAGGACCACATCAGGGTTGTGTTTGACCTCAAGGGCCAGGGAGATCATGGTCAGGGTGGGCGTGGTCAGCTTGACATCACTCATGTCAGGGGTGTCTTTAGTGGCCTGAGCAATCTGTCCGTGAAAACGGGCTGCCGATCTCCATTTTTGATTGGGACAGCCTCCTGCAACCCTCTGCCAGCAAAAATGGAGTGGCCTAAGTTCTGTTTTTGTTGGCAGAGACTTGCAGGAGGCTATTGGCATCCCATTTTCTCTGGTAGAGGCACCACAAGCTGGTCTTTTGCTGTTTCCAGAGCAGCCCAGTGAGACAGATTCGGCCCACAGGAGTTGAGTGGAGTGCACACAAAAGTGGAGAACATGCTTCTAAATTGAAAAACTACAGGAAAAAAAAATAGTAAGGATCAGCTTTTCTTTTGCTTGGATATTTCAGCATTTCATTGTTCTGACCGCAATCCTTTTTAATGACTTTGTTCTGACAATTTAAAATAAATGCTTGAGCTGGATGTCCAAGTATCCTTTTAAAAAAAGATGGATCATCTTTACTTGAAATTATTTTAATATCTCAGTGCATTTACTTAAAATCACAGTTTTAACATGGTCAATCTAAATCTTTTAGTCTTTCAATTTTTATCTATATTGAACAAAAAATCCTTCTTGTATACTATCCTGATGTTTCTAGTGCCTGACATTTCCAAACATGACATTTTTCTTGCCCTATTGGTACATATTGTATCAGATTTGTGGAAATGTCTGTGTTAAAGGAAAGGATTCTGTTATATAAGTTGACAACAGTTTGTGTCCTTATTTTATTAATTACAATGGTTGATTAATTACTATTCATTTTCACAGACAAGAAACAAAAGATTCTTTGAGTAATTCTAGGTCTATAATTATCAGTGCCTTCAGGTTTTTGTTTTGTTTTTCAATGTTACAATAGCATGATAGGGTATAGAGAAAGCTAAAATTAATTAAATATAAAAAATTTAAACAAGGCAATGATCTTCAGGAATGATGTTTGGCTATATGATGCTTACCAGAATGTGATTTATTTTAAGAATCTATTGGTACATGTCCTATTTTTAAGACTTCAGCTGCAATTCTATGGTCTTTCAGAGGTATCACATGGCTATCTACTAATACCTTGTTATCTTCCTCTCCAGTGATAGAGGGAGAAAACCAATCTTGCAGAAAGTAGGAGACAATGTTAAATAACCTTCACAGCTTTTGTGTTCCATGGATGGGTCAAGGCTTTGATTTGCCTTCATTAATCTTAATACAATCAGTAGACTTCCTATGCTTTTCCATTGACATGATAACTCATAACTTTGTCATTTCTTCAGATTAAATGTAACCCCAAATGACTTAATCCTACATCCAATCCAACTATCTTCACACAAAAAAGTGGTGAAAAAGGCCAGCTCATACCTCTTTGTCCCATTTTCTTAACTAAACCTTCCAGAAAGAGAGTTAAAGAGAAGAAACAGTTGAAGAAGCAGGTGTACCTGTTAATATATATATCTATTTTGCCAAAATCCTAGCAGCATCAGAATACACTTCCCAAATGCTGATCATCTATCAAGCAGTGTTACTACTCCTATTTGAATAAATGAGGATGGAACTAGTTTTATTAGGAAGCCCTGCCAGAACTGTCTTGATGCAAATATTTAACAGGAACAACAGGCACTTTCTGGAGAAAGCAGGTAAAAGCTTGATGTTCTCCAAATGACCATTTTGGATAACTTTAATTGTGTGCTGCTAAAACCACCAACAAGAAAATCTGAAAGTACTGGCTGTTTTACAAAGGAGGCGAATATTTAAAACATTGATCCAGGGTCAATACAAAATAAACACAACCAAGTATTCTCATTGCTGATGTTCTGAATAACAAAGGAGTTTTCAAAAACTGGAAATAAACCCTCATGACCAGGTTAAAGACTTAGGGAAAACTAGACATTGGGAGAAAAACACTGTACTGATAATTCTTTACATTTACCTAAATTCACCAAGATCAACTGGAAACTACCAAGAAGACATTCATGCAGAATTTCTGATCCACATCTTGAGCCAATCTCTTCTCAAATTTAGGAATGTGAAAGCATCTTATAAGGAATAATTCAAGAATCTCAACCAAATGTTCATAAAAGATTGAAAAAGTATACAGCTCTCTGATATGCTTGAAAGCCTCTATCACCACTCTTTTCTTCAAGCACAAGACACATATTTTGGAAAAGTAGAAGCAAGCAGCAAAAATTATCAAGAATCATCTTCACATAAGCAAACATTAGTTTCAAATTAAAACTGACATGGTTTCAAATGTGATTTCAGGCTATTGCAATAAATTATTTGAGCTATAAAATTGTGTTGACTAGTTCCTATCTTGATAGAAATGCTGAACTGTCATCTAGTAATATAACTTCACGTGGAAAATTCCATCATTAAAAATAGTGAGCACTCATTAATGTTGATTATAATCCTGGATTATATAATTTACCACAGTAATGAAACCCTTAATCTTCAAGTAGCAAGTCCACAGAAATCAAAAACTCTGAAAATGGGACTTCCAAAAGAATATCAAGATTACATAATCCATGTACTATCTATAGGTCTCGGTTAGTATTGCATATGGCTCCAATAGAACTTTCCTTTCCTTTAGAAAGGGGAGATATACCAGAAAGAAACTCAACCAAGTGCACTAAAATCATTTCACATGAGTCTTATGGTAGAAAAGCTCCAGAAAAAGAAAGATTTCTACTTTTTAAAATGTACCCACCTTTTTAGTCTCCCCACCCCAAAATCAATGCTTACCCAAGCTTAAAATTCATCCCATTGGATCTACATCTCCCTTATGAATTCAATGAACTCAATATTAATCAAGGACAGTCATAAGAAAACAGCAACCTCGCCAGCAGTTTTAAAAGTTCAATTACGATTTATATTTACTGTTTCCTCGTATGATTTGATTGTTGATTGTATCCTATGACTATCATTAAGTGTTGTACATTATGATTCTTGATTCTTAATGAATGTATCTTTTCTTTATACTGAAGAGTATTTACACCAAGACAAAATTCCTTGTGTGTCCAATCACACTTGGCCAATAAAGTATTCTATTGCATTCTATTCTATTAAAATTAAAATATAGTAAATTCTACGTCTACTGGTGGTCTAGATTTTTGTAGCCCAGGGATCTAGAAGGAACCCATTTTTAATGCTCATGACTCTGGCTTAATAGCAATAGCACTTAAGACTTTACAGCCCTCTTTAAGCGATTTACAGAGATAGCATATTGTCCCTAGCAATTTGAGCCCTCCTTTTACTCACCTCAGAAGAATGGAAGGCTGAGTCAACCTTAAGCCTGGTGAGAATTGAACTGGCAAATTGCAGGCAGCCAGCAGTCAGCAGAAGTAACCTGCAGTACTACACTCTAACACTGCACCCACTGTGACTCATAGGTAATAAAGAGATAAAAGTCACAAAGAAAATACAGCTATTTTAAATGATATTCAGATTTGCTCTGTGAAACAGCTAATCTCTATTTTCTTAGTCTCATGTGTTGGTATTTGTTCATCTTGCAAATCGCTACAGCTGGAGTATTAAAAAATGATCCTGGAGTCCCTGTGTAAAGTATTAGGCTAGATTCTACAGTATTTCCAGGCTAGTAAGATTACTCTGTTGAATTTCCTAAATATACTACTGCACAGATACTTTAGATAAATTTAAATGTTTTATGTTTTGTGAGCTAATAAGAAAGTGGTTCTACTATAAAAATAGGCACAGGGCACCTTCAAAAATTGTGTTCTGGGGACTTTACTTTGCATTACTGGAATACTCCATTCAGTTTTGGGTTGGGTATTTTTTAATGATGTTTTGTTTTGGGTTGGTGGGTTTTTTTTATTTTGGCCATTAATTACAAATAAATTCATCTCTCTCTTCTGAGGCCTGAAGTTCACTTGTTGTGATTGCTGTTTGATGACTTGCATTCAAACTCTAACCAAAAAAAGATGAGGCCAACATTGAAATTCATCTCACAGTTCAGAATTTACTTAACGGCCAGCTTGTGCACTGTGATAAACAAAATGATGATCCGGCAACATGTCTTTATCCATGGTTTGCTTTAATTAACGCTGGCTTGTTTGTTCAAAAGATGATTAATATGCCAATGAAAATTGCATAATTGAATACTAGAACACTGGCACAATCATGAAGACACATGCAGTTTTTGATTAATGATTATTATTATTATTACTATTATTATTATTCACTTTAATGTATGTTTCTCGGTGGGAGAGGATGCAGCTTTTGACCCAAAGGTGAAAATAAACAAGAGACCAGGGTACTCCCTGGGCAAATTTAATTTGATATAAAGGAACAAATTAGAATGAATGAAAACAAATCAGAAAAGATACACAATGCAGCAATATACCATATGATTATGATCATTTTTACTCCATTAAGTATACAATTTTTTTAAAAGGAAGGAAGGAAGGAAGGAAGGAAGGAAGGAAGGAAGGAAGGAAG
>BLBF01000002.1:25529586-25553527 GCA_015471245.1 Laticauda colubrina
AGAGAGAGAGAGAGAGAGAGAGAGAGAGAGAGAGAGGGATTCGGAATGAGGGAGGGTTGACGGTCATTCTCCAAGCTCATAGCTCGGTTTCTGAACATTTTGTTAGCAGGCTAGATAACATCTTCAGCGAAGTTTAGGGGATGTCATTGTCAGTGTTCCTCTGTTTATAAGAGCTTTGTCTGGTCAATACGTATTGTGATGACCTCCCCATTAATACAAATACAAAATTTAAACAACCACAGCAGAAAAATATGGTTGATGAAGTTACAAAAAAAGCACGAAGATCAAGGAGCTGAAACAACTCTTTTTCTGAATAAGGGTTAGGGTTAGGGTTAGGGTTTTTTTTCTTAGAATAAAGGAAACTAAGGAAAAAATTACAAAATTAAACATTGTATCCTACAAAAATAAATATTTTAAGAAGATTGTAGAGAGAACTTTTTGCTACCTAATTTTTAGATCTAGAACCATCTAATAAGATTAATACTATGGAGTTCAACACAAAAGCATCCAGTGAAGGGATGAACCAAATTTAAATGATTCAAACATATATTATTCTTAGCGGGATTCGAACATATATTATTCTGGAACATCAGAAGCCATAACTGTAGAGGATTTAAAAAAAAAAAAATGTTTTCCACACAAAGTCATCTCAAACACTTTAGTATACAGTATATACATTTTATTCTGGATGGAGATTATAATATATGTTTATACTAGAAGCATAAGGTCCCATGCTGAATTCCTATAATCTTTACTTGCCCATACTAGCCAGGAGTCAGGTAGAAAATAAATTTCATGTGTGGTTGTTGTTATCTTAACCAAGAACGGAAATAACTGAAGATTTAACAAACTGGGAAAGCATCCAGTGACAGGAAAGGTTCTTTCTTGAGTCTCTGAGGGACACCAACATATTATAACAAAGCTATGGACATAGTTTGCAGTTCTCTTTACATAATACATCAGTGAATTTAATAGGAACTTTGGGAAAATAGAGGTACAACACCTACAAAAGTTTTGGAGTAGGCATAGCATCTTAATATGTTGCATATTTTAGAATAAACAATAGGATTCAAAATTTTGCAACTGAAGTAGAAACACTACAAAGTGTTATCTAAAATAAAATGAGCTAAAGTAGCAAATGATACAAATTACATCTATTATAACTTCATGTAAGAACTATTAAAAAACAGACATTTTTAATACCGGTTCTTAATAGGACAGAAGAAAATCCAAATTAAAATGTAAATTATTATAGTAATAGATTGTAGTAGTAAATAATGTCAGCAATACAGAAGAAACAAAAAAACTGGCTTGCAGATCTGTTTGTCAGAAGCAGTATAATGTGATTACGTCTGCAGAAATATACATTGTTTTGAACATTGTTTTTCTTTTTACAAAGAAAAAGTTATAAAAATTATATCGGTAGTCCTTGACTTACAACAAGCTCATTTAGTGACCATTCAAAATTATAAAGGCACTAAAAAAAGTGTCCTGTGATCATTTTTCACACTTGGTCACATGATGTCAGATGTCTGGCAATGACTCATATTTATGATGGTTTATTTATGTCTTGGAATCCTGCGATCACCTTTTGCAAACTTCTGATAGGCAAGCTAAATGGGGAAGCCAGTGTCATGTTACCAACTTAACACCTGCAGTAATTCACTTAACATATGTGGCAAGAAAGGTCGCAAAATAGGGCAAAACTCACTTAACAAATGTCTGACTTGACAACAGAAATTTTGGGCTCAAGTGTGGTCTTAAGTCGAGGACTACCTGCAGTGCTGTTGAAAAAGAAATTGTAGATTGCTTCATAGAAATCTTCATAGATTGCTATATTGTAAAATACTACCAGGCATTATGGTAACACTGTAAGAATCAAAGTTCAAAAAGGCATGAAGACCAGTGGAAACCTTAAAAAGTTCCCCGGGGGATAATGGTTACATAGATCTTGCATGAGTTGCTCATTGGCGAAATATGAGGTGACATGTTTCATTGTTTTATTGCTTTGTCTTTTTACTGAATATGGAAATGTAAACTCATAGAATTGGCTGTTACTAAAATGGACTAGAATCCTAAGTTAAATAAACACATTTGTTTTCCTCATCAGTCTCCAAACTTTTATACAAAAAAAAAAAGCATTTGTGCGGCCCATTCTCTTTTGCCTCAAACATTCAAATTTCAATTGAAAAACAAGACATAAGAGTTTAGTGTGCAAATCAAAATACTTTGGCTGCCTCCCCTCTCTTCCCCCCCTCCCCTCCCCTTCTCTCCTCTCCTTTCAAGCCAGCAACAGAGGAGAGAGTGAATCTATTCAGATGTGCTTAACAGTCCACTAGAGCAGGATGGAGAGTTTATGAGAAAAATTACTGACTGTTGTAAGGAAAAGAAAAGCTATCATTTCATTTATTTTATTTCTTAAAAATCTTGCACATCCAGCATTTGCTTCAACATAGCTGCATTCTCAGGCTATTCCTGAGAATGATAAATGTAGCATTGCACAACAAGCTCAGTCCCTTTTAGGATGTGTGGGTTGCAATGCAATGTGTGAAAGGGGAAGAACAGAAGCTGTTTGGGGTTTTATGTTCTTTATATTTAAGGTATGCATGTCAAATCTTATAAAACCTTCATACATCACACACTTTATGCCAAAAATAAATAACAGCACAAATTAAGTACTACTTCTGTTTCTCCGTGGTGAATATGTTTTTTGTCATCATTTTCCTGGTCAACAAAAATGTGATGAAAGATATGGGGTGGAAAGTTACACATAACAGTAATTTTCTGATGCAACCAACCTCTTTCTTGATGCTTTCAATTCGTGCTCCAAATTGAAATTAATTTCAAAATGGTTCATACAAACAGAATCAAACATTTTCTGTATTTTACAGACAAAACCTGTAACTTTCAAACAGCACAAAGGCTAGGATTTCTGTAAAAAAAAGGACACTCTATTAGCAGCAACAGCTAAAAATAAAGCAGTCAGCAATCAAGACCTGTTCACCCAGCTTCACTAAACTGAAAAACAAACAAATCATCATTAAGATAAGGTTTAAATGAACAATGGCCCTCTTGGTTTCATAGAGTCAATCTGGCATTTAGCAGTACAGATCAAAAAGCCCATGTCACACTGAACCAACGGATGCAAAGAGGATGTAAAACGGACAAAAAACCTGGCCATCCGTTCGAAAACGCGATGTACTCACTGCCTCCGTTTTGCTTCCTCTCTATCCGTCCAGCATCCGTTTATTGACGTTTCATCCGCTCCAAAAGTTTTGGGCTGCCCAAAACTTTTGCGCGGAAAATGTATCCAGTTCGTCCGTTCTGCATCTGCTATGCATCCGCTACGCTTCTGCTACGCATCCGTTACGCATCCGCTATATCCGCTAGGCATCCGCTACGCATCCGCGCAACTCCATCCGCCCAGACGCAGGGAGGAAGCGGAACGGACGCGTTACGGATGCAGAATGGATGCCTAGCGGATGCAGGATGGAAACAAAGCATTTAAAACGGAAAAAACGTTCACAGAGAGGACCTATCTCAGATATTAAGGATGTCTAGAGGATGCCTAGCGGAAAACCTCTATTGCCTAGAAAAAGGGGGAGGAACTCACATGGATCTCACTTTCAGACCAGCAGCCCAGAGGTGCAGACCTCTGCAGCCTTCATCTGGCTCTTCCTCTTCCACAGCATCCAGTCATGTCCACCGTGGATTGTAACAAAGTCCTTTCGGCAGCCACCATCATTCTGCAACAGTGCGAAGCCATCTGCAGGTTCTGTGAAGTCTACTGCGAGAAGAAAAGGAGCCACCCAAAAAGAGTCTGGATCCGAAGATGGTTCGCCAGAAGAGCAGAGTACGGACTGTACAACAAGCTGATGGTGGAGCTCAGGAACGAAGACCCTCGGGCATTCCAAAACTTCATGAGGATGCCTCCAGCCATGTTTGACGAAGTTGTGCAGCAGCTGACACCCAGGTTGACCAAGGCAAACACCACCTTCCGGGCCAGCCTGGACTCTGGGCTCAAGGTGGTACTGACTCTGCACCACCTGGCCTCAGGGACCACCTACACGAGCATGCAGTACGGTTGGAGGGTGCCACACAACACCATCAGCATTGTGGTCAGAGAAGTGGTGCAGGCCATCATTGAAGAAAACAAGGAGGAGCTCCTCCAGTACCCCTCCACTGAAGAAGGATGGAAGAAAGTTGCAGAGCAGTGGTATCAGAAGTGGAACTTCCCACACACCGTTGGGGCCATAGATGGCAAGCACGTGGCCTGCAAGGCTCCAGCCAATTCAGGGTCCACTTATTTCAACTCCAAGGGCTTCTTCAGCATCATCCTCTTCACCATGGTCGATGCTGACTACAAGTTCATGTACATCGATGCTTCAGGCAACGGCTCATCTTCAGATGCCCAGGTATACAACGCCAGTCACCTCAAGGAGGAGCTGGAAGGCAACCTCATGGTGGGCTTCCCAGATCCAGACCCCCTGCCCAACGACAAACAAGATGTGCCCTACTTCATCGTGGGGGATGACGCCTTCTCCCTCACAACCTACCTCATGAAGCCCTACACCTCCAGACTCCTCACCCGTGAAGAGAGGATCTTCAACTACAGGCTGTCCAGGGCAAGGTGGGTGGTGGAGAACGCCTTTGGCATCCTGGTTCCAGGTACTTCTCACCACCATGCAGCATCGCCCAGAGACCGTGAGGAACATCGTGGAAGCTTGCTGCATCCTGCACAATCTCATGCGCACCCACTACCCAGTCTTGCAGAACAGGCTCGTGGACCTCCAGCAAGGCAATGGGGACATGGAGCCTGGGGAATGGAGGCAAGGGCAAAACCTGATCGACACTGAGGATGTGCAAGGCCCCAACAGAGCCTCACATGAAGCGAAGAAGCAGCGCAACCTCCTGAAACACTGGTGCAACTCCCCAGCTGGAGCAGTGGAGTGGCAAGACAGGATGGTAGATGCTTAATGGATGCTTCCTTCAGCCTGTCTCATCACACGGATGACATTGGACCATGTATGTTTGGTTGGCCTACAATGAACAGGGCATTTAATAAAGAGTTGTGTTTATGTTGACATGTGTGGATAATTATTACATTATTATTGATAATAAAGGGCCATAGGTGTGGCACCTGGGAGGGTGGACCATCCCGTCCCACTATGCTTGTACTGGAGATTTATCTATCCCACAGCTATTACCCATCCCAAAGGTATCCCTGCCCATCCCATGGGTATCCTTGCCCATCCCACAGGTATCCCTGCCCATCCCACAGCTATCTTAACCCATCCCACAAGCATGCAAAGGCTTAAACCATTTCTAAAAGTTTCCACCAAGACTTTATTAAAAAAAGAAATGAAGCAAGTGTGTGAATCATAAATAGACTTTATTAACAACAAGGTATAAAACAAAAATGAGTCTCTGGCACTCCTCTTGGTCGCTCAGTGTCAGGGGTTAAGGGTCCAGGTGCTGTGGAGGTGGCTGGTGCTGGAGTGCTTGTCATCAGCTCCTCCAGAAGCAGAAGCAGCAGAAGCCCCAGCCCCAGAAGAGCGAGCCCGTGCTGCAGAAACCCCAGCAGAACCAGAGTGAGGGCCAGGGGGCGGGATGGTAGCCCTGTCCGTTGGGCATCCGTTGGGCAGTGTGACATGGCCTTAAAGTTAACAGGAAAAGCTCTTTTTCTTTAGCAAAATTGCCTGGGAACAATATAAAACCAGATTCGCCTAGTTTATATACAACATCTTGCTCTTATTTAGGAACCTCCACATCAGAGGTGGTATTCAGCAGGTTCTGACCAGTTCTGGAGACCCAGTAGTGGAAATTTTGAATCGTTCAGAGAACCGGCAAATACCACCTCTGATTGGAGATTTTACACTACCTTTCCCCTGCCACGCCCACCAAGCCAGGCCCACAGAACCAATGGTAAAAAAAATTGAATCCCATCACTACTCCACATGCCATCACCTCTAACCATTCATCAACAATTTAGTGGTAATTTGTTTATAATATGTGATTTTCTGCCATTATATTCCAAATTCATCCCTAGCAAATACTACCATTTTTTTAGATTATCTTTTACTGAAATACTGTTTTACTATAATACACCTGACAGTCCTATGCTGAGAAATAGTCTTTTCCTGGTACTTCCTTCAGTCCTTTGCTAACCGTAAAAAATATTGAGTAAAATTCTATTCTATGATTTGATAAATAACACTGCATTTCTCTTCAGTTTGTTATTGTCTATTTACCATAAATTCAGCTAAAATACATGCTTCAGCATTTCAAGTAAAACAACTTTTGGAAATCAGAACAAATGCGGCTATACAAATACTTTTCACAGGCTTTATATTGCATTTATATTATCATTTTCCTCTTATGCCTTTTAGCCAAACAAGTAAATGTATTTATTTCCAGCAAATAAACATTCAGGGCAAAAACATTTTATTAATCACTACCAATGCCAAACAACATAGTTAACACATCACATGTCTATTCCCCACCTCAGAAATCATTTGTCACAAGAATGTGACAAGAATATAACGAGGAATTATTCAGTTACCCATAAAACTCATAGGGCTGAAAAAACCTTGGAATTTTTCTAGTTCAACCACTGCCTAATGTAGGAAGCTATCCTTATACTATCCTGGACAAATTGGTACCAGCATCCTGTATGACTGTAACCTTGCTGCTTGTATCCTTACGATCTATACTGACTGTTTCCTAGTATGATTTCACTGATTATTTATACCCTGTGACTATCATCAAGTGTTGTACCTGATGATTCTTGACTCTTGATGAATGTATCTTTTCTTTTATGATTAGTGAGAGCATTTGCAGCAAGACAATTCCTTGTGTGTCCAATCACACTTGGCCAATAAAAGAATTTTATTCTATTCTATTCAGACCGCAATACTGGTATTTTCTTACATTTCTAATATTAAGCAGTTCCCTAACCGCTCATTTATGTCATTGGTTTATATTAAAGTAGGGTACTTACAACTAAATTGTAGACAATGAATATGAGAATTGAGAACAACTGAAATAAATCACAGTCATAGTTATATATTGATGTCACAGATGGACATTCCGAATGGTTTCTACATGTTAATAGGTAATGCAAAATCCTTGAGTGAATGATGTGTTTTATTACTTTTTAAGCAAATCAGTTTGACAGAAACTGAATTAGGAATTAGTTGGCATGACTGCTACATCCTATTGTAAAGCCTATATTTTTTTTAATCTAACATCTTGACTTACTGATGTTTAACTTATTACTATCTCCACTAACACAATGTTTATAATGTTTGAATTCACTTCACTATTCCTCTAGTTTTATTATGGTTCCTCCCATTGATGCTTCCTACATCAGGATTCCTGACAATTCAGGAATATTAAAGTGAAAGATGGAAAAGATCACAAGATATCTATAACACAGAAGAAATGATAACGATGAGCTTGAAAGTAATTATGTACAATGCTGTCATATTTCGTCAAGAACACAATCCACAATGTCCACTGCAGTGTATCACATGTACATAAGTGCTTTTCATCTGCTGGAAGCAGCTCTTTTTCATAGGTCTTCTGAAATGATGCTCTATGAGTGAAGCTTCAAGAAGTTCTCACTGCAATGATACATCTCTACTGGATAACCTCTTATAGCACCCATTAAAATCAGATTAAGCAAAGAAAGATTTCCAGGCATTTAATCCAAAAATACTACTACTATTATAATTCTTTGCAGATTTTTGAATGCATTCCACTGAATTCTATCAGCATATGTCCAAAGCATGTAACTCTTTACAGTTTACTAATTCAAATATTTTAACTTTTAATTTCTGTACATATGAAAACTAGAGCACAGCACAGCAATAATCATAATAATAAACCATAACAAATCAATAATCATAATAATAAACCATAACAAAAAAACAAAATTCATGACAAGCAAACCAGGGCTCACAGGTTTCTATAATAAGTATCTCCTAAAGTGTAAAAGAACCAGTTTGGTATAGGAGTTAAGGTACCAGGTTAGAAATTGGTGAGTTCTAGTCCTTTGAACACAAAGCCAGTTGGGCGATCTTAGGCCAGTCACTCTTTATCAGTCCTAGGGAATAGGCAGCAATAGCCAACTACCTCTAAAAATACTTGACAAGACAATTGCAGGGACTTATCCAGGCAGTTGCCAAGACTTTAACTTTAATTAGTAGAAATTGCAGATTTTCAGCTATTAAGAATCCACATAATACATGTTATTGATATTTCTTCTTCCAGTTTTAATGCCATGCTCATCTTCATATATTCAGCATATAGTTGAATAGATAAGGGAGAGTATATATCCCTTCTGCCAACCAGGAGCCTGTCTATTTCACTATGTTCCATCCAAAATGTGACTTCCTGTCCTGTGTAAGGTATAAAGGTTTTGTATGAAGACAATGAGAATTCTGGGATTCCAATTTTCCTAAGCATGTTGGTCATCACAATCAAATCAAAGCCTATCAAAGGCCTTTGTATAATTTATGAAACACATTATTACTTTAATTTTGGCATTCTTGGGCTTTCTCAATCTAGCATGCATCAGCAATAAAGTCTCATGTTCCTTGGCCATTTTTAAAAACTGGCTTGAATCTCTGTCATCTATTTTCGTGTAGGTGACTAAGTTGTGTTGGACGATCCTATGCATTGTTTTGCTATTGTATGAAATTAAGGATATATTGAGCAAGGATTTGCCCAATCTGTTGAGTCTCATTTGACCAACAACAAGGTGGTTTTCCTTTCCTTGAGTGAAAACATCAGAAATTAGACATACCAACAGCAATTAAAGGCCTACCAATTAAAATCCATCCACATTACAAATGTAATGAGTATTCCAAAGGATCCTCAAAAGCATGTTGAGGGCTATCCTACAAGAGGGACACATCCTCCATACTATATTCATTTAACTATCATTTGAACTTGCAATGGCACTGAACAAATAGTCAAAGTTCTGGCCTTTGGAGAGCCCCATAGTCATATGATCACGAGGCAACAAACCTGATTTCCAACTATTGCACTGTCCCACAGTCATAGGATCACGACTTGGTACTGCTAGCTTCTCACAAGCAACATCAATGGGGAATCCAGCAAGAAGTCAGAAATCACAATCTCTTCAGGTGCTCACTTAAGAACCTTGCTTAATGGCAATAACTGGGACCTGTTGGAATTGTCATTTCTAAGTAATGTAGTCATGTGACATCACACTTCATGGCTAAATCACTTAGGAACAGAAATTACAGTGCAGATTGCCACTGTTAAGTGAGGGCTACCTCTATTGTCAATCACTTTATGTTGTCTACCCATGTATTTTTTTCAGTAAAATGCAGGAATAATTTACGATTGCCTTTTCCTATACAGTATAAAATTTCACAAAGTGACCACTTATCTATCTCCACGATCTTCTTATAATGCTGCTGGGCATATAGATGCCTGCTTGATTTACTAATTGGAAGATTCACCATCCTTGCAGACAACATTGTGTAGCGGCCCTGTCACACTGCCCAACGGATGCAAAACATTTGTAAAAAGGACACAGTGGACGAAAAAAATGTTCCATCCGTTCTTATCCGCTCTCAAAAGGGGCAAAAATTTGCATAAACAGAGCGGATAACACGGAAAGGAACGGACGGGGGGAGGACGCAGAGTGGATGGAAAGCGGATGCGGAACGGAAGCATCCTTTTGCATCCTCTAGACATCCTTAATATCCGAGATAGGTCCCCTCTGCGAACGTTTTTTCAGTTTTAAATGCTTTCTTTGCGAGCTGCATCCACTTTCATCCTTTCTCTGTCTGTGCTACTAACGCTGCGCGTCCGTTCCACATCAGTTCCACTTCCTCCCTGCATCCATTTACCGCTGGAGCGGATTTGAGTTGCGCGGATGTGCAGCGGATGCCTAGCGGATATAGCGGATTACAACGGATGCAGAACATATGTCCCCCGTATGCCTAACGGATGCAGAACGGACGCGTTGGATACATTTTCCGCTCAAAAGTTCTGAGCAGCTCAAAACCTTTTGCGCGGATGAAATGTCAATAGATGGATGCTGGACGGATAGAGAGGAAGCAAAACGGAGGCAGTGAGTACAGAACGGAAGCATCGCGTTAACCAACGGATGGTAAGTGTTTTTCTCCGTTTTATATCCTCTTTCCATCCGTTGCTGCAGTGTGACAGGGGCTTAATGTACGTAAAGCTTATATTACAATTCTCTTAAATGGAATCAGGTTTTAATCTAAAAAGTTTATGTGTCATTTTATGGGATTGCACAACGTGTTTTCATTAGATACTGGTATCTATAGAGGAAGGCATGTTACCATTAAAATATATATTTTTCATTATATTAAGCCATCAAAAAGAGAATGTATCCACATTAAAAGAATAAAATAATATCTTATATTACAAGAAACATATAAAGCCAAAGGAAAAAATTGTGGCATTAACATTTAAATAAAACAGATGATATATGCAAAATGTAATATTTTATAAATCTGTTTCATCATTAATACCGGACATGTATAGATATGATGTTTCATAAATCAGAACAAACAATTACATATCAATTACTCTAAATCAATTATGCTAAAATTATGCTAAATATGAAGAATATTGACATTTTTGCACTTTGATATTGAAGAAGGCTTCTGAGCATATTGTAAACAGACAAAAAAATAAACCAATGGATCCTCAAGCAAATCAACCTGGAGTTCTCACTTTTAAGGTTCAATGGCCACACTCAAATTATCCAGATTTAGACACTATAATGCTGGAAAAAGTGAAAGAAAAGGAAAGAAACACCAGCAGCAAAATGGATATCCTCTCTCAGAGTAGTGATGTCCACCATTAGAAAAGCTAAAGCATCATATTAGGGAGAGATCACCATAGAGAAAATCTATCTGTGGATAACTTGATGGCACATAACTTTCATTATACTCAAAATTAAACTTTAACTTAAAAGCTAATTTGATTGTTGCAACTACTTTTTGTAGTTTCACACCTGAAAACATTTAAAAATACTTTCCAGTGAATTTCTACAAGAAGTCAACTTAAATTCCATAAAGTACTAATAGATATCTCAGTGCTATGAAATACAAAAAGGAATATAAACTGTTAGTAGTACTAGGATCATCTGTCACGCCTTGATATTTAAGCAGGAATGTGCCGGGGCCGTCTTTTGGAGATGATCCCAAGCACTCAAAGTATTTTAGTCACCAAAATAGAAACATTCTTCTAAGAAAACTCTCATTTATCATTTTTCCATCAGATGTTTAATTTATCTTATCATGATTCAGTAGTTAACAATGCTGAATATTAATTTGTAATCATACTTTTGAAATATATTTATAGACTTTGTTATCAACATAATGATTTCTTATTAGCTTAATTAACTTACTATGAGTTTCCTGTTGTACTCAGGAGTAGCAAGGAATCACATATTCTATTATCTAAACTATAACATTCTGCATCTAGTTTATCTACTAATAATAAACAATCTTTCCTCGCCATTCAACCAAGATTTCTATCCATTCTGTTGCTGTTCTCACGAGAAATGTAATCGCTATCAATACAATTTCAGTGCTAAATTGTTACTTTATTCAGATGACTTTACAACTCAGCTCACCTACCATTAATTCAATTATTTTCTTTTCCATCACAGAAAACCATCCAATTTCATAAAAAATCAGCTTGCTTTTCACCAAGTGGTTCAGTAAATGTGACTCACTGTTCCCTATAAGCAGCCATACGATATTCTAACCCAATGTTTCTTAACTTTGGCAACTTTAAGATGTGTGGACTTAACATCTCAAAATTGCCGAGATTGAGAAACACTGTTGTAACTCACATTTCTTTTACACTGAAATGTAGTTATTCCAAAGACAGAATTGGTTGCAATGCAGAGGTTCCACAGTTATATCCATTGTTCAACTTGAAAAAAAAATCTTTACAATCAGCATATATTTGGAAAAGTCATGTTTAAAAAAGCATGTTAGAGCCATTTCCATTTAAATATAGTATATGTAATGGTACTTACTTAGAAAAAAGCATGTATTAAAGTACTTACATAAAGGAGAATGCGTAAAGGTAAATCTTTTATGAAAAAGAAATTGACACAACTGTAACAGTTTTCCCAGTTTTTAAAATTATACTGAAATTATAGTGAATAGAACAATACCTAAGTACATGAAACACTAGCAAAACTAGATTTCCATCCCTTAAAGAAAAACATGGATTTTCCTCACTAACCTTCCTTCTGAAAAGTAAGTGATAATTCTTTGTTCTCTGGATAAAAGCAAAACAAAAATTCTCCTGAGTAGGAAGTATTAATATAATAGATTTAACAAGCACTTTTACATTACTTGGTTATTCCAGTACACATGATAAAAATAATTATTTTTTAAAATGTTCCATTAAACTCTATCCTGCTCCAACATTTTGTAGAGAATATCATGTAAAGATTCCTCCTGATATTTAATGTATTAAAACTGTAATAATATATTATATGTGAAGTGTATAAAAAGTCATAATTCATGCTTTTAACAACTCGTTTGCTTTCAGCAAACTATAATGTGTGTAAAGATAAAGATACTAGATTGAGATAGGAAGGACCAAATGTCAAGATTACCTATGCCACTGAACATTTTTCAAACCAATTTAGCTCATTTATTGTTTTAGGGAAAATAAAGAAAAAGTACTGTATAAAAGTACTGTATGTCTATGGAGATTCTTAATCATTCAGGTCATAGTTGCTTTTTTGTAAAAGCATAGTGCTTTTTTGTAAAAGCAACTGGATTTTCATGGGTGTTTTTTTTTCTTTGAAAATTTTTCACTTTTCATCCAAGAAGCTGAAGATGAAGAAACTTCTTGAATGACAAGTGAAATGTTGTGGGGGTGTTTTTAAATTGTGGTTTGGAAAATCACCTTTGTGACATACTACACACCAATTTCAGTTCTTGTATAAAAATAGTAGGATATCAATAAAAAAATGTGCTGATGTCTATAAAAATTTGTTTTCTAAATTCAAAATACTTCAAAGAACTACTAACATTTTTGCAGTTATTTAAAACCCACAGGTTAATGTTAAGAAGTGCAGCATATTGGCTTACATTGTCCAAATGGAATTAATGGGTTCCAAATAATTGCTGCATTCCATTGTGTCATTTCATTGGCAGATGCTAAGAACTTCGTTTTTCAAGTAAGTAGTGTAAGAATTCACCCACTAAAAATCACAATTCATCAAAACTCCATTCTGCAACTTTGGGTGCAATAAAGATTGTTTCCAAGCCAGTCTAGACAACTGACATCAAAATTGATATTGTAATTGTCATTTGTATCATACATCATAATTGCATCATAGGATTGAAAAACAATAATGATGCAAGTTCATGGATGAAATTAATCACATAAATTCAGACTTAGTGAATCTTTAGAGTTAACAGACTCCCTGTTAACAGCCACACATGCACACCAAATGTTCTCTGAAATTGAGACTGTACAGAGTAGTCAAATGGGGTATTCCACTAGACCACAGTCTACAAATTCAATGAGAATCACGTATTTCCTATTTTGACTTTTGTTAGATTCAGGTGATAGAACAGGTCTCACTGAGGCCAGAGCGTGAGCACTGAAATGGGAAGAATTGTGAATTTGATGAACGATTTCAAGAGGCAGCAACAATGGGGATTATTAATCCTCAACATAGTTCCCCATGTACTTGCCAACTGTTCTACGGAGTTGGATAAACTTCTATATTAGATTCTACATGTGCACAAAGGAATGAGTGGGAATGAAACAGAAGAGAGCATATGACAATATAATAAAGGCAAATAAAAAAAATCAGTAATTAGTCCAATCCAGGCTACAGATTTGGCATTAATATCTCACAAAACAAAATCTGCATATCTCATTTTGAGATATTATACTTTTCTAAAGATTCATACTGTGAACTGATCTCACTGAGGAAAAAAAACTTAATTTAATGATGCAGTTATCTGTGTATAACATTTTGCCTTAATTTTGCCAGACTTTATAAAAGGCAACAGAGGTAGTCATTGACTTATAACAATTCATTTAGTGTCGTTGGAGTCACAACAGCCCCCCAAAAAAGTGACCGATGACCATTTTTCACACAAGCCTTAGAGCATTCCCATGGTCACATGATCAAAATTGAGACACTTGGCAACTGACTCATATTGATGATGGTTGCAGGTCATGAGATTGCAGGTCATGAGGTGGTTGCAGGTCATTGATGATGGTTGCAGGTCATGAGATCATCTTTTGCAACCTTGTGACAAGCAAAGTCAATGGGAAGCCAAATTCACTTAACAACTGTAGCAGGAAAGATTGTAAAATGGGACCAAACTCACTTAACAACTGTCTAACAATGGAAACTTTTAGTTCAACTGTGTTCATAAATTGAGAACCACCTATATAGGCTTTGAGTTAAAAATATTAAAAGAAATACCTGTAATAGTTAAAGACCTGAGAAAAATATTGCACTGCCTCTGAATCAAGATTATATAATACCTGCTTAGATCATTGATAGAAGAAATAATCTGCCTCCATTACCACAGAAGGAATAACTAACTGGAAAAGTGAGTTTTGAGAAAGAGCATGAATAAAAAAAGAATGCTGCAATACATAAAACTAGTTTATGAAGACAAACTAATAGTTTAAAAAGTATTATGATTATTCATTTGATTTAACATTGCTACATAGCAAGTTTTAAAATAAAAAAAGAAGTTTATGTCATGAGAGAGTCATTGTATGAACCAAACAATTCTTTTCAGGAATAGAAATGAAATGTATCTTTTCAGAGGATTATGCTTATAGTACATGAAACTTACTTAAAACTTTTAAACCTTCAAAGCAGAAGGTATCTAATAAAATACACCAAAACCAGGATAATGTACAATGAAGTCTTTTTTTTTAATTTTTACTAAAAGCTGCATTAAAAAAGACCAATGAAATTCCATGATACACCCCTTTGGAATATCACAATAACTTATAACAGGAATTGTGGATGGATGGATGGATGGTTGGATGGATGAATGCATGGAATTTATTTGTCACCCTCTCATGGTTCCGGCAACTCTGAGCAGCATAGCATAGCTCCCCTGTAGGTAGCTAATAACAACAGTTTTCTTTGTTTTAAGTTATTTATCACAGGAAAAGTAACTTTGCATCCTCATAAAGCTATAATTATCACCATCTTTATAGAGGGTTTTTTAAATCAAAAATGATAGTCACTAGCTACATATGTTTAATTAAACAAAATTATTTTCTGAATTCTGCATCAGCGAATTGTTGCTAATCTATGGCAGAAATCTGTTGGCAACAGTCTATTGCAATTATTGAAATACAACAAAACAAGACAAGACACCCTGTAGTCACTATTGACTCCTAGTAACAGCATCCATGCAGTTTTCCTGGCAGCATTTCAGAGAGGGCCTGCCATAAGCTCCTTTTTTGACTTGATAGTCTACAGCACTGGACTTCCCAGGAGTTCCCTATCAGACACCATCCAGGGCAGGCCCCAGATCAACAAAGTCAAACTAGACAGTGCCACCTGCTGAGTCATTGCAATGGCAAGAGGAAGGAGCAATTATAGCTTTTTTTAAACAGAAAATTTGATTCTAAAAAGCTTTTATTCTTATATCCTTTCCTTTTGAGTCTATAGAATATCTGGATTCATAAGAGAATGCCCCCTGAACATCAAGACCACAAAAGAGTTGTCTTATTCACAAACCTATCTCAGCAGTTTAACCATCCCAGATGGAAATCAGTTAATTAAATTATCACAAAATTTTCCATCATAGTTAAGGTGTTTTCTAAGACTAGATTTAATGGCCTATGCTCAGGACTCCTATATGGGAGTTTTAGCAAAGTCCTATAGCTAATTGACCCTGGCCTTGTGGTGAGGATTCAATTAAACCTATTTTTCATATGGTAATGTTTCTTTTATAATTAATTAAGTCTTCTTCCTCTTTGGCCATATAGTCCAGGTCAGCTTCAAGAGTTTTATTTTGCATTCTTTTATCAGATAAGAAAGTCCTAACATGTACAACATAGCGATGTTTTGTATAACAGTGCTAAAAGTGTATAGCTGTTGGTCTCAAGTATTTTAATTATTTTTGTTTACGTATGAGTGCAAACCCAGATTTTTAAAAAGTAACAGTACAATTGCAGATATTATTAAATTACTTTATTATAAATTGAGCATATATGGTTCCTTTTAGCTAAAAGTTTTATCCAAGAATTTTACTTTCAGTTCTAGCACTGCTATTCCATATCTTTTATTCTATTTATTCACACCTTATTGTATACACTTTATTTAATTGTACTTTTTATTTTTTTTAAAACTGTTCATTGAACAAAATTAATAAAATCTCATTTAAAAATTGATTTGTGGGATGTCAGTGCATTGTAGACTTATTGAAAAGTGGGTGCTTTTTGTGGGCAGCTTCATATAAAGCATATTGCAATCATCCCAACTGGATGTAACCAGGAATGACTATGACCAGGAAAAGCTGCAGCTGGTGAACAAGATGATCTTTTAAATCCTTTCCAGCCACAGTTGTCAGCTGGCTTTTTAGCAGAGTCCAGAAGTACCTACAAACTGTGCTCCAGTTCTGCCTTGGGGAATGAAACCTCATCCAGGTCCAAAGATAGACAGTCTCCGAGGTCAAGTAATCCAAAATCCCTTAGCCACTCAGCCTGGTTTACCTGAACCTGATTGCTTTCAATTGAGGTTCCCACACCCTCCATACTTCATGAGCTAATAAATGCAACGACCTAAATTTAATCAAGCTATAAAACCATTGTTATTTCTCCCAAAAAGTGTTGGCTCACATAAGCATTCAGTGTAATACACAACTGAAATCCAGAAATCTTAACTTCAAATCCATAACATTAATACTCCCCATAACTTTAAAAAAAGATATCTATATCTCAAGAGCAAGCTATATAACAAAATAAAATAATAGCTGCATGTTACAAGATTGTTCCTAGTCTTGCTACATGTAGAACAGGAATACTTTTCTTAGATTCTATTTCATTTATGAAATAGTGATTTAGCACTTATGAAAACCACAAGCATAAAATCTTGGGGCAGTCTAACATCAGTTAGTCTTGATTTACAGATTGGTTTATGGTGAACCCACAAACTGTACTCTATCACTGGGACTTAACATTAATAGGATTTCTCTAAACAAAACAGCAATTGCAATTCATCTAAAACTGAAGGGATCTCCAGTCCTAGCTTTTATTGTTCAGTCTGAATTGGTTAACTGATTTCATTCACATCCAAATCCATCTACTCATCCATTTCACCCAGTGAATCAGCAACCCAGATGGAGAATAGGAGCTTCCCTTTTTTATTTTCCCTTTGAAGACCTTCACTTACATGGCCAGTTATAGTACTGATTGTTATAAAGTAGCAGAAGAAAGCAGAAACTTCATATCCAACTTCTAAATAGCTAAAATATGGGCATATATACCACATCTGCATGTTTTATGTGCATACATGAGAAAGTTAGGCTTGTTCAGGTTTTATGCCCCAAAAGATACATCAATAAGTATAAGGAAGGAAAGCCATGCATTATGTGCTATGCTCAATTTCATGAACTTGTCCCAGTATGACGACTTGAAGATGTTCCATTATGTTCCATTCCTGATATACAATAGGAAATCCAGGCATACATTTCTGAAATATGTTTTCCTTTATTTTTCAATGTTTAATAAATAGACAGATTAGTGGAGAGGAAGTATGAAATATGTCCCTTCCCTTTTTCTGCTTTCCTTTTTTTAGTTCTTTGTATATTCGTTCATTTGTTTGTTTGTTTGTTTTGAGAGGATTGCAATTTAGGAATAAGGCTAAAGCCCCTGTCACACTGCACCAACGGATGGAAAGAGGATGTAAAACGGAGAAAAACACTTACCATCCGTTGGTTAACGCGATGCTTCTGTTCTGTATTCACTGTCTCCGTTTTGCTTCCTCTCTATCCGTCCAGCATCCATCTATTGACATTTCATCCGCTCAAAAGGTTTTGAGCTGCTCAAAACTTTTGAGCAGAAAATGTATCCAACGCATCCGTTCTATATCCACTAGGCATACGGGGGACATCCGTTCTGCATCCGTTGTCATCCGTTACACATCCGCTATATCCGCTAGGCATCCGCTGCGCATCCGCGCAACTTGCATCCATTCCAGCGGTAAACGGATGCAGGGAGGAAGCGGAACGGATGCGGAATGGATGCGCAGCGTTTGTAGCATGGATGGAGAAAGGATGAAAGCAGATGCAGCACGCAAAGAAAGCATTTAAAATGGAAAAAACGTTCGCAGAGGGGACCTATCCGCTCCCATCCGCTTCCATCCGCTAGGCTTCTGTTCCGCATCCGTTTTCCATCCGCTCTGCGTCCTTCCCCCATCCATTTCTTTCCATGTTGTCCGCTCTGGTTATGCAAATTTTTGCCCCTTTTGAGAGCGGATAACAACGGATGGAACATTTTTCTCGTCTGCTGTGTCCTTTTTACAAACGTTTTGCATCCGTTGGGCAGTGTGACAGGGCCTTAAGATCAAAGCATCCATTCATTTCATTTTTTAAAATTTCTGAATGCCACTCACAAAATAGACTGTTCAAATTACTTCTAGAGTGTAGCCTTCAAGTTGACCAAAGAATGCACTGCTACCTTAAGATGTTTTTCCTACATGCAGCACTTGGTATTTATCCAGAGGCAACTGATGCCATTTTGGCATACATCAGTATTGAAATTTACCCCTGAACACCAATTCCCTTGAAAATGAAACATAGCTTGAAAATGAAAACTATTCATGCAACTACAAAATGGATAATCACCTGCCAAGACATAGTCTTGTTCACAGCCTTGTGGTTGATTTGACGTAATGGTTCATCTCTGAGTTTTAGAATTCTTCAATTGTAAAACAGCCAATTGTTGACCTATGATTTAATCTTTTTTAAAAAATTGCTGCATGTTTAGAGTTTAATATTAGAATTCATGATTTTTCATAAATATGAAAGTATACTAAAATTCATCACTTTTAGGGTAAAAAGATTAAGTATATCTCAGCATGTTTCTGAGTCTCAGCAACTCTAAGATATGTGGATTTCAACTTCTAGAATTACCCAATAAACTTGCTGGTTGGAGAATTCTGAGAGTTGAAATAACATATCTTAAAGGTGCTAAAGCTGAGACACACTGCTTTAAACCATTTTTCAATCCCAGTCTACTGTTCTCCCTGTTCTGTGATGACTTTCACCAGTCAGAACACTGAATTATATGAAATGAGTGTAAGAAGGAAGGGAGGGAGGAAGGAAGGAATTACTGAATATCTGATTAGTAAAATCAGTGATTTAGTGAATTTAATTGACCAGGGTGTTAAATAATTACTGTAATAAATTAGGCTGTTTGTTGCTTAGCAAAATTTGATTAGAGTGATTTGAATAACTGATTGATTAATTGATTTTTAATAATAAGCAACCTTACTTTTGATTTGTTCTCTAACATATCAATTAACATTTATTAATTACCAACATTCATAAAGTAACTGTCTACCTATCACATTAACTAGCTATTGTAATTGATTACTGTACTATTGCCACTGACCATGCCAGCCAAAAACTCCAAACTAAGACAAAAGAAAAATATCTCAACCAATGACTTTCCAGACCCTTGCACATGTTTCAAATATCTTGAAACCATCAATGAAAGCGAAATTTACATCAAGTGCCGCCTATGTCATAATCTAGCCCACCCTGCCTGCTTAAACGCAAACAAAAACCTAGCTGATATGGTTAAAAATTCAGATACATTTTTTTTTCTATGTCCATCATGTTATCCTAAGCTAAACAAACTGATTACCCTACTTGACAGAGTTGAAAGCATAAAATCACTCATTCACTCAATAGAAGAACAACACATTTTGAAACAAACTATACAAGCTAGCCTAATTCCTCTTGAAAAAAAAAATACAGCACAGATAAGGGAGTACCTATCAGCTCAAAAACAAATCCTCCAACAATCACAACCACTACCGCAACTACAATCACGGTTACAGCCAAAAATAACCACCAAACCACAGCCACAAACAATTACTATCCCTTCAAATAATTCCTTACTTATCAGAGACACCATGGAATGTGAACAGAAACGTCCAAATGCCATCTTATTTGGTCTGGAAGACACCAACGAATCAGATGACATCACCAAAGTTCGTGATATCATAAGCAACTCAAATACAACAAAGATCTCTCCTGAAGATATAAGCAGAGATGACCATGGGTACAATACAACGACGGCTCTGTGGCCCTAAGATTTTGTAGAATTGAATGCAAAAATGAGTCCAGAAAATGCATATTCATTCATACAATAAACGCCATTGCAAAAACCAATCCCAACCACAAAAAACTTCGCTCAAGACCAGACTTATCCATACTGCAAAGAATTCACTCCGATGAACTCCGCGCAGAACTCAAAAGCCGTCTAGACAATGGAGAAAAGGACCTATACATTGACTACAAAGCTGATTGCATCAAAAGAAAGTCACACAACCCACAACTCCGCTTCCAACCCCACCCCAGCCAATCCAACATCACTCAAAACTAGGCATGCATGCCCCTAACCACCTCTATTCTTAAGACAACTGGCCTGAAATGCAAGCTACTCAATGCAAGAAGCCTTGTAAATAAAATACCTGAATTTCTCCTCTTACTAAATATGGCTAAATTCGACATTATATTTGTCTGTAAAACATGGCTCATCGCATCTCTCCCTGACTCCATTACCACAGTAACAGACTATCATGTTTACCGATCAGATCATGAAATCTGTAGAGGAGGTGGTGTTGCTATCTTCTATAAAAAAACCATACATTTAAAAAACATCCAAGTTTCTCAGGAGCTTGCTATTCTTGAGACCATTGTCTGTGAACTGTCCTTAAATATCACATTTCGGTTCTTACTATGTTACAGATTATGACATCGAACTGATTATGACATCAAACATGCAAACAAGCTAAAAACACAACTAACATGGGCAGCATCCTGCCCACACGCTTTTATCTTTCTTGGTGACTTCAATCTACCTCATATTAACTGGACCCTTAATGAATGTACAATTGAACCCAAACATGCAACCTTCTACAATGCAGGAACAAATCTGGAACTAGAACAAAGAGTAACCAACAAAACTAGACTTAACAACTGTTTCAATCTTATCTTCTGCAATAGTTTGAATTCAATTTATGGAATACAAATTAAAGAACCCTTTTCCAACAATGACCTTTTCCAACATGATTGACTTTTGTCTCAACATATATCCATACAAATATCATCACAATGGCGGAATTCTCAATTATAACTTTAAAAAAGGCAACTATTATCTTATAAACCACGATCTCTCATCCCTTGATTGGCAATTTCTACTCACTGGATGCAATACTGTAGAAGACCATTACAACATATTTTTACTTGAAGCCAAAAGAGTCATCAAACTATATGTACCATTAACAACTCTCAAAACCAGAAAAAACAAATTACCCAAAACAATAAGGAAGCTTCAATCTAAAAAGAAATCACTTTGGCAGAAAAACAAATCTGGTCACGTTGCCAACTTCAAAAGCCGATACAAAAATGTATGCCACCAGATAAAAACTGAATGCACCAATTATCATATCAAAAAAGAAGAAAACCTTCTAAGCACCAATTCCACCTGCACTTTCTACAATTTTGTAAACAACAAACAAAAAGACTCAAGGTCCATCTCACCCCTGAAAGGACCTAATGGTAAAGACTGCAATGACGACACTATTAAAGCCAACCTGTTTAACACATTCTTTGGCTCAGTATTTGTAAACAGCAATGGATCATACCCGATATTTCCTAGTTGAACCACAGACAACTACAATGATCTAATACGTATCAATTTTACAGAAGACATTGTTGAAAAAGCACTGCGCAATCTAAAACCATCTCTATCTATTGGACCGGACAAGCCACCGTCATCCCCATCTTCAAAAAGGGAGACTCCAGCCTAGTTGAAAATTACAGACCAATCTCTTTATGCTGAGTCTCCTGTAAAGTCAAGGAATCAGTTATTAACCAATCCATCATCCTCCACTTAGAAACAAACAACCTACTCTCTAATAAACAATTTGGTTCCAGGAAAAAAACTATCATGTAATCTGCAACTCCTACACTGCAAAAACATATGGACTACACAATTCAATTGGGGCAAAGCAATAGACCAATCTATATAGACTTTTGTAAAGCCTTTGATTCAGTGGCACACAACAAATTACTCCTAAAATTAAAATCTTACGGTATCTCTGGACACCTGCATAACTGGATAGAGGCATTCCTATCAAACAGACAACGAATGGTCAAAATTGGGAGCATCCTATCAAATTCTGTACCTGTCAACAGTGGTGTGGTGTCCCCCAAAGCAGTGACCAACTCTTTTCATACTCTACATAAATGACTTCTGTGATCATATCAAGAGCAAATGTGTTCTCTTCGTTGATGATGTAAAGCTATTCAACATCACAAACAATACTACTACCCTTCAAAAAGACCTTGACTATGTATCAGAATGGTCAAACAAATGGCAACCTATTTTACTTATACCTATTATCTTGTATGTAATTGACAAATAAAAATAAACAAATAAATAAAAAGGAAATCTTTATACTCATTCAAAAGTGTGTTTTAATACAAGCTTGCATTAAAAAAATACTGTAAATCTTTTGCACAGAATATATTATATGAAATCATCCCTCAACCACGTTTTATTCCTTACACTTCTGCTTTCTGCTCATAATTTAGACAACTCCCATAATTAATTCTTAGAATGTAAATGTCTCATTCCCACTTGCCATGAATCATTTTTAAAATTGCCCTATTTCCTGGCCTACTAATTATTGCTTGTCTGAATTCCATTAGCCTCCCCCTCCCTCCTTTCCTGCTTTCCCAATCAGACAAGTCACACTTCGAGACATCTTGTAACACAAAATTGAAAACCGCACAAGGTAGATTTAGGATATAAAGTTATTTTTAAATGTAGTTATTAACAATAATTCATTTGCTCCAGGAACCACATTTAATTAAAGATTATTATACCAAATGGCATTTTGCTCATCTGTATATTCAACATAGCAAAATTTTATTCCTATAGTTCTGAAGCTGTAAGGATATATTCCATACAATAAAATATCATGGTACAATCAAAATCAAAGAATACCTTATCTATTTTATTAATTTGATCTCAAAAGTACATTAGTTTCTTTCATAAATTGTTAAACAAAAATATTCCAGGAGCAATTCCATATTTGAAAATATTTCAATGTTAAAACAATGTAGAATATACACATAGTAAACTTACTAGAAGCAGTCAAATTAAGAACAAATCAAATTGAATTTAAAAGCTTAAAAAATAAGCAGTTTTTGCCTAAAACGAAATGCTATGTTAGCCTTCCCCAAAAAGTAACATATACTGCAGAATTTGAGATATGTATGTTTGTGTGTGTGTGTGAGTGTGTGTGTGTGTGTGTGTGTGTGTGTTTGTTTTCTTAAGTTTTCGTGGTACTTACATGTGTGCTGTTCAGCTTCCTTCGGGTATTTTCCCATGTCATTGTAGTTGTGCTTTTAAAGTTGTAGCAATGTTTTGGCAGAATCTCATCTGCCTTCATCAGGCTTCTGTATTGAGTTCATCTGTACAGACGAACACAACGAACATTTATAGATGAACATACAGACAAACACAATAAAAGCACAACTACAATGACGTGGGAAAATACCCGAACAAAGCTGAACAGCATATATAGATAGATGATAGATAGATAGATAGATAGATAGATAGATAGATAGATAGATAGATAGATAGATAGATAGATAGATAG
>BLBF01000002.1:25553537-25591673 GCA_015471245.1 Laticauda colubrina
TAGATAGATAGATAGATAGATAGATAGATAGATAGATAGATAGATAGGGAGAGAGGGAGAGGAAGAAAGAGAGAGAGAGAAATAAAACTATAGAACAAATCAGATTCAGTCAAGAATGTCATTTGATAAAAAGCCAACTGAACTAAGACATAAATTCCATCCTTGCAGGAAGAACAAGATCAAAATGTTATTATGATGTAAAATAAGTTATGATCTCTCACTTTAAAAAGAAAAATAACACAGTATTCCTCCTGAATAACAAACAAGCTAAACTGCATCATATTCAGCATGAATACTTCTGGAAAAGGCTGTCATCCTAGTCGATTTCTTTCTCACTTCATCTCCATTAGAAAACAGGGCTGTCAAAAAAGTTATATTGATTATGATGAAAGCACAATTTTTCAAAGCTTCCATATTTTTCCCCAAGCTTCCATGGCAGCTATGGAATTCAAGGTGTTCTTTGGATGGCTGAGACCTTACAGATAAACTAGGCAGCCACTCCTTTAATCAGAAGTGGTATTCAGCAGGTTCTGACCAGTTCTGGAGAACCAGCAGCATAAATTTTTAGTAGTTTGGAGAACTGGCAAATACTACCTGTGACTGGCTCTGCCCTCATCTATTCTCTTCCTCCTGAGTCCTAGCTGATTGGCTGGGTCTTCCTTTGTTGCCCTACACAGAAAAATGGACCTGGAAAGCAGGTGGGGTGGGGAAGGAATGGGATTCTGCAGTAACCTTCCTCCAGGAGTGGGGAGGGATTTTGCAGTATCTTTTCCCTGCCATGCCCACCAAGCAATGCCCACCAAGCTACACCACGCCCACCAAGCCATGCCCACAGAACCGGTAGTAAAAAAAAATTAATTCCACCATGGCCTTTAATGATTCAAAAACAAGTGCTTTGTATGAGTTCCTATGAGTTCTGAAATTCTTCTTTAGAAAATGGCTGCACTAGGGGAGAAGAATTGAGAAAGGGCTGGGGAAAGAGTATCCATGAAAAATATTTCAGCAATTTGTTTCAATTCAGGCAATGTAGCCTTTGGATCCAATACCTCATAATTTGTTTTCAAGGAGAGCAAGTAAACCTAACTACATTTTTGAAAAAAATAATAAAAATGCTAGATGTCTTCAAGAATTCATTCTTCAAAGTTCTTTTCCTCTATTGCAACCAACTTTTCTTGGTTATACAGCAAAACTATATTGGACATCTGGAGCCAACACAGAACTTGTTTTAAAATAAGAAATTAATGCTGCTCTAAAGGAGCATCTATTTTTTCATATTAAAAATTTGAGAGGAAGAAAGCACCATATTTTAGCTACACTACAACATCATTAGAATCTGCATAACAACAGGAATATAAGATTTCCTTACCCCAGTTACTCAAAGGATTTATAAGACTCATAGAATTGGGAAACTATCAAAGTACCTTTGCGAGGGCTGCAGTTGGAACATTGCTATAAATCAAATTCTGAGCCACACAGAGGAAATATTAAAACAGAAGCCCAAACATCAATCTCTTTTTGAAATTATAATTTCAGCATACCCTTCAAGTCAGCCTATATACTGCAGTAAAGCTAGCCTTAGAAAGATGTAAAATTAAAATTTGCTTCAAATCAAGTTTGAAGTCCAGACGATTTCATGAGAGTGGCTATATTTTTTTCTTGGCAACATAGCTGAATTCTTTGGTTATATATTGGATCTTTTTTATTTCCTAAATTATTATAAAATCTTGGGGTTTTCTGGTTGTCTTCCTTTGAAAATCTGATCTCTTTTTGAGATCAGCCAAGGCTTAGAAAATGATGTACTTGCTTGCTTGCTTACTTATATATGTCTGTATGCCACCGACTCCAAAGATTCTATTCCATCCTATAATAATCCATTGTAGGAAGGAATTCTCACCTTGGAAATGGTTTCAAATCACACAACTTCATGATCAAGGGCAGCATATGAATTCCTAGACAAAAAGAAAATACTTAAGTGCAAGTATTTAAGATAATCCAATCAAAAATATCTTTCCTAAACTTGGTTGTTTACACATTTCATTATCCAAACTAGGTGACATCATCAGCATTAGTAACTAACTCTGATGTTACCTAGTTTGTGTAATGAAACATCTGGAAGAAAACAACCAAACTCAGGGAGCACCAGGACACCTCATTTCAACCCTGAGCTACCAATATTCTCAGCTATTTATTATTTTACCAAACTATATTAGATCACAACAGCAAATACCTGTGTTTTTCCTCCTCTTTCTTTCATCACTCAGAGAAACAAATATGAATCTATAAGCCTAAGTCTTCTTTGTCATAAAAATGTACATTTGAACTATTTATTTATTTTCCAATATTTATAGCCTACCCAGTTAACAAGAATTTATGGTACAACAAAATAATAGAAAAGAAGAAGGAACATGGGAACGGGAGGAAGATATTAACATATATACTGCAATAAAAAGAACCTTAAGAAGAATCTCATACGAACTCCATGATTCTTATTGGCTAAATGAGTCATATAATCAATCTGTTTGTTCCTTTGTCTATTCATCAAATTTATCTAACTACCCATGCACAAATGGAACCTTGGCTATCACACAATTAAAAAAAACCACAATACATAATAAATACTGGGATTCCATTAACATCCCAGTCCCAGTTCTTGGTGGTAATGTTAAGTCTTTCTGGTCTTCCACAAGGCCAACAGGACAAAGACTCTCCAAATTCCATAAAGCAGAGGCCATAATAGCAGAGGCCTATGATGGTGACTTTTAAAGCAAATGATTCAGTATTGTTTATTATGAATCATTCTCTTCAGTGGTCCAGAGTATAAATTGCATTAAACTAGAAAAGAATAGTGGTATGAGCTCAAACACTTAACTAGATTCTTTTTTTTATTTTTTTCTTTGCATATAAAACATTTTTATTTGGTAGTAGTCTATAATATATGTAACAAAAGTAAACACAGAAAATAGTACATTTTATGTGACCAACAGCCAAACTCACTGAGTGAACTGGGTAAGTTCACTTAACTAGGTAATTTCACCAAAAAAAAAAGCATTTAATTCTGACCAAGCAATTTGTCATGTTATCATATTATATTATTATTGGATATTTTCTTGTAACTTTACTAATGAGAGATATTTTTTTTCAAAACAGTAATTTCTTCAATAAATGGGGATGATTTTAATTCCTGGAAGAGCAAGCATTCAGTCTAAAGCATTCATCTAAGTACATAACTTCTTTGTAGGAAGGTCAAGTTCTTTGGGAAGAAATAAGTGAACAAAGGTAACTGAGAAATCTTCAATGGTATGTCATATCGAGGACTTTAGATTTTTTTTCCATGAAACCAAATCAAATGAAAACCCTAAATTTGACATTTTTTACATTGCTGCAGTTAAATCCTCTGCTGTAGTCAAATGACTTATAAGGAAAACATACTTCCAATTTATCAGATATGAACATTTTTACTGTAATGCATTGGGTACTATTAAGGCTCTAATTTTACAGACAAAATTCATCTGGGGGAATTTGTATAAGTTATATATGGGATTGCATTGTTTACACTTGTAGAAGTCACTTAGGAATACTTATTTAAAACAACTGTTAAGATGCTAATATTAAGACAGAGTAGTTGCTTATTAAACAAGTATAGCATATAAACAACTGCTTAAAACTGCTTTAAAAACTATTTGCCACTCTGGCCTACTATAAGCACTTTCAAAGTTTTGTTCTAGAAACAATTTTGGGAATTTTTTTGCAAATTAAAATCATACATTGTTCTATTCAAAAAATGATAAGATGAATATTACTGTTATTTTGATTGCATTAATTATATGCAAGCTCTGAGAGATTTATTTGTGGCAGGATGAAAATATGTTTCATACATGCATGGACAACATTTCTTCAACTGGAAAATACAGACTATGGTCCATGAAATCAGGGTAAGGATATAACTTTCAAAGAAGTTGAGAGATGTAGACTTTTTCTAGCTTTTTGCTCACCTTATCTGTGAACAATTCAGTATAAAAAAAATGACAAAAAGGTTGGTCAAAGGATGCCAGTAACAAAGCTGCTAGAGGAATGTTTCTCAATTTGTTTTCTTTTTCTCCACAAATGGAAAAGGGAACTCTCTTTTACTGACCATTTAAAGCCAGATTTGTCTTATGGTTTCAGCACTCTGGCCAGTTCATCTTTTAGCCAGCTCAATCCAAATCTATGTAGAGAAATATCTTCATCACTCAGCAAGTTCTTGACAATATATAATTTCACTGCCTGCCTTTTTGTCATAGTTCAGTCTATGACAAAAGAGCTGCAGTTTTTCTGCTGAATAAAACCACCACAGCATGATATGCTTGTGTCTCTGAACTACTCCATTAAAAAATATTTTTCCTGAAAAGTGAGATAAATTGTTGCTTTTCATATGTTTCTTTCTATTTATCTTGAAAAAAATAAATGGCAGCAAAAATGTAAACAAGTTTTTCATACAAGCATGTTTTTCTTAACAACTTGTATAAGGCCTCTATTCAACCAAACTGTCTAGAGCAGGATGCAAACCTTTAAAATACTGTAATCCATATATCTACAAAATTTGTATTACTCTGAGACAAGCCACATTTGTGGCCAGGCCACATAACAAGATGAACCACACTATTGTGTAAGTTCTATGTACGTTTCCTCTTATTTGCCTTTTTTTCTTTTGAAATTACACAAGACACAGTTCCACAGAAATTATATTGAAGGAGCAAATGCATTTAATGTAAATGGTCCAATAAAACTCTGTCTTTCTCCCACAATGCCATTTTTATCTAAAGATATTGAACAAATCCTTCAGCTCTTCCCTTTCCATCCACACACATCAAATCATTTCACAAGAAGGAAAAAACCTTGAGATTTTGATTAATACAATAGTTTTAGTTTCTTTCTACTACAGGATAATAAAAACAAGGACAAATAGGCTGAAAAACAGCTTCTATCCCAGGGTAGTAACTCTATTGAATTCTACTTATAGTGCAATATTAATGTAATATCAGGGATTTTCAATTCAACATAAAGAATGTGAAGGATGTGTGTTTGTGTTTATTTTCATAGTTATAATGTACACTGAGGATGGCATTTAATTCCGTTGAATGAGATGCAATGACAATAAACTAAACCAAACTACTTCTTAGGCATTTATTATTTCTCATTGCCTATCCTTTGTTTGTTTTTCAATGTACTATTGGTTCTATAGGAGAAATTTGAAAAAAAATATTTTACTGTTAAGTTTCATAGTGGGCCCTTGAAAGAGAGAGAATTTACATTCTGAATTAGATCATAAAAACATTAGTGATTTAGATAACATGTTAAATGTTTTATTCTTAGATTCTAATATACTAAGAAATTATTTTTCTTTGCAAAGAGGCTTAAAAAATAAAGTAAAAATTAACAAAATTATACCAATGAAAATAATACAGAGGCAACTATTTCAAAATACAGATGTTTGATGCTCATACCTCAGCTGTACACGCCTACTGCCACTCTGCATCTCACTTACCAAGTATTCTGGGTTTAAAACAGAACAGACTGCAGTTTTGATAACATCTGCTATAACAAATAACAAAAAAAGAGTGTGAAGTCTGATGAATGTTCAAATAGAATATTTTTTATGGATCAGCTGAATCTTTTCTGCTTTTTAATTAAAAGTAAAGAAAATGGAACTTAATTATCCTGTAAAGATTAGCTTGTGGGCATCTTCCTGTAAATTACTTCTAATTGAAAGCAAATTGTCAAGTGACATTCAAAGTACTGTCCTTTAAAACACAGCTGTTCTATTGCTGATTTCAGTGCATTACTGTGCTTCCTTGTTACACTATGGCATATTTGAATATTTTAACAATTTTGCTGCATTTGTATAGCTTTTTTTTTAGTATATCTTAATCACATTTCCTCTTCCAAAGTACAAAGAAAAACACTAGCACCCATATTTTATGTCACTTTCATTTTAACATTCATGCCTTGGTAATGTTATTGAAATCTTCTATGGCTTAAATTCTTCTACATCTAGGAAGAAAACAATCATTGGAATAAATGGCTTGTCACAACCAACCTTTTACAGTAGTCCTTTTGTTAGAGTGAGATTTTATTGCTGGGTCAAAGTTTGCCAATAGATACCAGGGAAATTACATTAAGCAAGTTCAAATGATATCTGTAAACTAAAATATATATATAGTACATATTCTCTATATACCATAGGAAAGTAGATGTATTTTCCAACCTCAAATGCTTAGGTACTCAACAGAAAAAATAAATTTTCAAATATATTTATTTGTAGGAATGAGATAGTGTAAAAACTAAATTAAGTTTCATCGGTTAAGAGCAATATATCCCAGCTGATTTAAGTACGTTAATGTTATGTTTTGTTTTCAGAAGACAATACATTTAGGTACGGGATAAAATATAATGAGTTTCATTAAATATTATCTAATAGATAGGTAATTAGCATATTAAATTATTTATTTACTGGTACATGTAATGTACTTATTTATTTTATTTATTTATTTTGTCAAAAGCTTACAATACAATAAAAATAAGAATAAACATAAGTTTAAATATAAGAAATATGAACTAATAATTGGGGACAAAAGGACAGAGACAGTAGGCACGATTGTGCGCTTAGGCACGCCCTTTACAGACCTCTTAGGAATGTGGTGAAGTCAATAGAGGTTAGTTTGAGGGTAAAGGAGTGGGGGGTTGAGCAGGTGACAACAGAATCAGGCAGTGAGTTCCAGACATTGATCACCCTGTTGCTGAAATCGTACTTCCTGCAATCAAGTTTGTAGTGGTTTACAATAAGTTTATATCTGTTGTGTGCTCATGTTGTTGTGGTTAAAGCTGAAATATTCATTAAATGGTAAGACGTTGTAACATATAATTTTATGTACTATGCTTAAGTCCAATCTTAATCACCATAGTTCAAGGTTGTCTAAGCCTAGAATCTCAAGTCTGGTGGTGTAGGGTATTCTCTGTTGCAAACAGAGGAGTGTAGTACTCTTCTAGTAAAATACTTCTGGACTCACTCAATTGTATTTATGTCTGACATACAGTGCGGATTTCAGACAGAGCTGAATTCAAGTATTGGTCTAGCAAAGGTTTTTAATTCCCTAGTTTGCAAATCAGTATTACCAGAGAAGCTTTGAAAATTAAATTTTCAACTCTTAAAGCCTTTTTGGCAATACTATTGCAGTGAGCTTTGGCCCTTAGGTCATTCGAAATGAGAACTCCAATGAGAACTACTCCTTGACAGAGTAAGGGTCATCAACAAGGTCATATCCACCTAGCTTGTATTTGGTATATAGATTTTTTTCACCAACGTGTAGGAAAAGGCATTTGTTGTTCGAGATTTGGAGTTGCCAACTGTTAAGATTATTCAGACACACAATCAAGGTCTTTTTGAAGGACGGTAGCATTGACGGTGGTGTTGAATAGTTTTACATCATCAGCAAAGAGGATGCAGTTGTTAATAAGGTGAACACAGAGACCATTTAAATAGAGTGTAAAGAATGTGGGTCCTAGAATGCTCCCATGGGGGACACCGCTGATAACTGGTGCAGGGTTTGAGAGGGCGATTCCTATTTTTACTATTTGTTGCCTAATAACAGGAAGCAAATTTGTTTTTGCTGTCAAATTTGTTGCCTAATTTTACAGGAAGGCGTGAAGGGATCCGGAAATGCTGTAAGAATTTAATTTTAATAGTAGTTTGTCATGTACCACTGACTCAAAGGTTTGCAGAAGTCAATGTAAATTACATATATTATTTTACCCTGGTCAGGTAGTGGAGTCCATATATTTTTGCAGTACAGTAGTTACAAATTGCAGGATAATTTTTTTCTGAAACCAAATTGTTTATTGGAGAGTAAGTTGTTTGTATCATTGAATGTATCATTCATTCATCCATTCATTCAATATTTTTTTAACGAATAGCCTTCCAAATCTCTGACCAATTAATATATTTATTAAAAAGTAAAGAAATCCAGAAAAATAGCAAAAAAAGTCATCACTGTTAAAGATATTTGTCAAAGTGGTGGCTGTGTTCTATGTAGGAATTATATATATATATGGTACAATGTACACTGCTCAAAAAAATAAAGGGAACACAAAAATAAGACATCCTAGATCTGAATGAATGAAATATTCTTGTTAAATACTTTGTTCATTACATAGTTGAATGTGCTGACAACAAAAACACACAAAATTATCAATGGAAATCAAATTTAGCAATCCATGGAGGTCTGGATTTGGAGTTACACTCAAAATTAAAGTGGAAAAAAACACTACAGGCTGATCCAACTTTGATGTAATGTCCTTAAAACAAGTCAAAATGAAACTCAGTAGTGTGTGTGGACTCCACGTGCCTGTATGACCTCCCTACAACACCTGGACATGCTCCTGAGGGATCCCCTCTCACACCTGAACTAAAGCATCCCCCAACTCCTGGACAGTCTGTGGTGCAAAGTGGCATTGGTGGATGGAGCGAGACATGATGTTCCAGATATGCTCAATTGGATTTAGGTCTGGGGAACGGGCGGGCCAGTCCATAGCATCAATGCCTTCATCTTGCAGGAACTGCTGACACACTCCAGCCACATGAGGTCTAGCATTGTCATGCATTAGGAGGAACCCAGGGCTGATTGCACCAGCATATGGTCTCACAAGGGGTCTGAGGATCCCATCTCAGTACTTAATAGCAGTCAGGCTACCTCTGGCAAGCACATGGAGGGCTATGTGGCCCCCTAAAGAAATGGCACCCCACACCATTACTGACCCACTGCCAAATCGATCATGCTAGAGGATATTGCAGGCAGCAGAACGTTCTCCACAGCGTCTCCAGACCCTGTCACATCGGTCACATGTGCTCAGTGTGAACCTGCTTTCATCTGTGAAGAGCACAGGGCGCTAGTAGCAAATTTGCCATCTTGGTGTTCTCTGGCAAATGCCAAACATCCTGCACGGTGTTGGGCTGTAAGCACAACCCCCACCTGTGGATGTCGGGCCCACATATTACCCTCATGGAGTCTGTTTCTGACCATTTGAGCAGCCACATGCACATTTGTGGCCCACTGGAAGTCATTTTGCAGGGCTCTGGCAGTGCTCCTCCTGTCCCTCCTTGCACAAAAGTGGTCCCAATGCTGGGTTGTTGCCCTCCTATGGCCTCCTCCACATCTTCTGATGTCCTGGCCTGTCTCCTGGTAGTGCCTCCATGCTCTGGACACTACGCTGACAGACACAGAAAACCTTCTTGCCACAGCTCGCACTAATGTGCCATCCTGGATGAGCTGCACTACCTGAGCCACTTGTGTGGGTTGTAGACTCCGTCTCATGATACCACTAGAGTGAAAGCACCGCCAGCATTCAAAAGTGACCAAACCATCAGCCAGAAAGCATAGGAACTGAGAAGTGGTCTGTGGTCACCACCTGCAGAACCACTCCTTTATTGGGGATGTCTTGCTTACTGCCTATGCTTTCCACCTGTTGTCTGTTCCATATTCCATGTCTATTCCATAATGGCTGACTATGAACTACCCCAAAATCTTTGTTATAAGCTGTGTAAAAGTAAATGTGGACCTATAGAAGTCATACCTAACAAGTTACTGCATGGAAGAATATTGTCTATTGTACACCAACCTTTTGTGACCTTTTTGGTCAGGTTCTGGCAAAAAAAAAAAAAAATAGGAATTCATGGATTTACTTAACAACTTCATGTTAGTAAAATGACAACTTTGTCCACTTAACAACCATGGCATTCTGCCCTTCCAAAAGTCATAAAATCAGGTCCACTCATGTGGGTTGCTCAAGTCATGGCTGTCATGATATATGACAAAAATTCCAGGCTCTATTATGGTCATAAATTGAGGACTACCTGTACTATCTCCATAGAATACTTTACTGCATATAGTACTAGCTATATATTATAGTAGTAGTATAGTAGATACCTAAAGTATAGCTATCAAATAGTTAAACATATAAACAGAATTAAGTTCTTCAGGTCATTGCTATAACATCTAAACTATGTGCCAGCAAGAAAAGATTTATTACAAACTAAGAAATATGAGATGCATTTGGAATGACATGCCTACTCTCTGTATCAAAATCAATACAAAACTGAGCTAAATAAAAATCCACAACCTATCTTATCTTGCTGTATTCTGATATTTTAAACTACTTTGACTGGCTTAAAAACATGTTTATATATGACATCCCATTTAAATAAAATCCTTGTGTGGTTAGATTGATGCTTATAAAGACTAAGACTGTTAAGAGTCAGGAGATGACTAAAATCAGGCTACAACAAATTCAGATTTAGGGAGTCTGCTTTCCATTAAGATATATTTTTGGCTGTGTATTTCCCATTAGCTCAACTCTGGAAATAAAGAATGCTAAACTTTCTAAGCTGTCCGATCTTAAACATGCAGAATGACAGTCTATTGCAAATCCCATTGATAGTATTTCATCCTCTTTTTAAAATTGCAATAGCTCAACCAGCAAGACTCCAGCTTTAATGTTGAAAGCCAGTGACAAAAGTTGGGGTACCCATTGTCCACTATTGTGTGGGGAGAATGTGCAGAAAAGAGTCTGTTAGCCTAAATGAACATAACAGATATAATCTGTCAGGAAACTGAATAAAACATAAGAATAGGCAGGTTAAAGAGAAAACAGAAAACTCACTGGGTTCACTCATATTATAAAGATGTGGGGGGTTTTGTCAGGAATCCCACAGTTCTTAGATTTATGACTTCTCCAAGTAAATGAAATTACATTGCTGATCACATTGGTAATTCTGAATGCAAGGCCTTAAAATGAATAATCTCATCTCACTGAAAAACCTAATTTAGGATTCTTTCAGTGGCTTTCAACATTTAATTCAGCAATCTTTCAGTGGCTAAGTAGTAGTCCACGAATGTTTGTAGCTGAAATAGTGCTTCTCAACTTTGGCAACTCCAGAATATATGGATCTCAACCCACAGATTCCAAATTGCCATTGTTGAGAAACAGTGTCTTAAATCATCAGATTTAAAAGCTCATAATCTGCATTCATGCCAATTGTCAAAAGTACAAAAGAAAATTTATACTATGAACCCAGCATAAAGGGACTCATTCTGAAAGAAAAAAAAAGTGCTTAGCTATGATAAAGAACTTTTAAAAAGTATCAAAAACTGAATGGTTGATACCTATTCCTTAATTTCCCCAGTGAGATTCCACTTTGTTTCTTCACACTTTAATATACACAAAAAGTTCACAGAACATCTCAGATATCTTATTTTTACAAAATACTAACTTTCATTGAGGTTATTTCTTTTTATAAACAGGCAAACTGATGCAAATTATATCTGTGAGGTGAGGTATACACGCTGATTGAGGATTAGAATGGCTATTCAACTGTGAATCAGAATGCCAATCCAACAGAGAGTAATTCATAAGACATCCACAATGTGTATTCAACAGTCATTAAGACTCTGTTTCCCCACAATGCCTACCTTGTGAAAGAATTACCTTATAGACAATTCTAACACCTCAGTGGAAAACAAATTGAATAGAATTCTATACAAGGAAGATATGGAATAATTATCCAAACCAGCTGTACTTTAGTAATAAAAAGATCCCTAATTGAAATCAAACAAATTTTCAATCCTCTATTGAGAGGAACTTTTACCAAACTCAGGAATGTTTATTCCTAATTAAGAATATATATGAATGTCCTTTTAAGTACTAAAGGCCCTGTCACACTGCCCAACGGATGCAAAACGGACACAACGGATGAGAAAAATGTTCCATCCGTTGTTATCCACTCTCAGAAGGGACAAAAATTTGCATAACCGGAGCGGATAACATGGACGCGGGGAGGACGCAGGGCGGATGCAAAGCAGATGCGGAACGGAAGCCCAGCGGATGGAAGCAGATGGGAGCGGATGGTACATCCGCAAGGCTTCCGGGGGGGCGCAGCAAAGCGGACACGGAACAGATACAGCGGATGCAGAACGGACGCCGAGCGGATGAAGCGGATGCACAGTGGATGCACAGCAGAAGCCTAGCGGATGCCGAGAGTTAATTGCGCATGCAGGGAGGATGCATTGCGTCAGTCCCGCGGATCTAACGGAAGCAGCTCGGAAGCAGGTCGCCATTCAGAGGAAAGACCTGCTTCCAGACACATCGACTGCCCTGCCTGTCCAGCCTTGCTGCCAGACTCCCTGCAAGCCTTGCTGTCTGCCTGCCTGCCAGCCTTGCTGCCACCCTCCCTGCAAGCCTTGCTGTCTGCCTGCCTGCCAGCCTTGCTGCCAGCAGTCTGCCTGCCAGCGTTGCTGCCTGCCTCCCTGCCAGCCTTGGTTCATGCCTGCCTGCCAGCCTTGGTGCCTGCCTGCCTGCCAGCCTTCCTGCCAGCCTTGGTGCCTGCCTCCCTGCCAGCCTTGGTGCCAGCCTTGGTGCCTGCCAGCCTGCCTGCCTGCCAGCCTTCCTGCCAGCCTTGGTGCCTGCCTGCCTGCCAGCCTTGGTGCCTGCCTGCCTGCCTGCGAGGCTTGGTGCCAGCCTCCCTGCCAGCCTTCCTGACAGCCTTGGTTCCTACCAGCCTCCATGCCAGCCAGCAACCCCACAACCATGCGGAAGCACAGCAAGTCTCAGCCATCTGCTGCCAGCCCTTGCAAGAGGGACAAGGCTACCATCCCGCCCCCTGCCCCTCACTCTGGTTCTGCTGGGGCTTCTGCAGCACGGGCTCGCTCTTCTGGGGCTGGCGCTTCTGCTACTTCTGCTTCTGGAGAAGCTGATGACAAGCACTCCAGCATCAGCCACCTCCACAGCACCTGCACCCTTCACCCCTGAGACTGAGCGACAAAGAGGAGTGCCAGAGACTCATTTTTGTCTTATAGCTTGTTGTTAAAGTCTATTTTTGAGTCACACACTTGCTTCATTTCTTTTTTTTAATAAAGTCTTGCTGGAAACTTTTAGAAATGGTTTAAGCCTTTGCATGCTTGTGGGATGGGTTAAGATAGCAGTGGGATGGGCAGGAATACCTTTGGGATGGTTAATAGCTGTGGGATAGATAAACCTCCAGTGCAAGCATAGTGGGACTGTAGGGTCCACCCTCTCAGGTGCCACACCTATGGCCCTTTATTATCAATAACAATGTAATCATTGATCCACACATTTCAACATAAACACAACTCTTTATTAAATGCCCTGTTCATTGTCGGGCCACTCAACATACATGGCACAATCTCATCAGTGTGATGAGACAGGCTGAAGGAAGCATCCATTAAGCATCTATCATCCTGTCTTGCCACTCCACTGCTCCAGCTGGGGAGTTGCACCAGTGTTTCAGGAGGTTGCGCTGCTTCTTCCCTTCACGTGAGGCTCTGTTGGAGCCTTGCACATCCTCAGTGTCTATCAGGTTTCGCCCTTGCCTCCATTCCCCAGGCTCCATGTCCCCATTGCCTTGTTGGAGGTCCACGAGCCTATTCTGCAAGACTGGGTAGCGGGTGCGCATGAGATTGTGCAGGATGGAGCAAGCTTCCATGATCCTCCTCACGGTCTCTGGGCGATGCTGCATGGTGGTGAGAAGTACCTGGAACCTGTTGGCCAGGATGCCAAAGGCGTTCTCCACCACCCGCCTTGCCCTGGACAGCCTGCAGTTGAAGATCCTCTCTTCACGGGTGAGGTATTTGGAAGTTTTGGGTTTCATGAGGTAGGTTGTGAGGGAGAAGGCGTCATCCCCCACAATGAAGTAGGGCACATCTTGCGTGTCGTTGGGCAGGGGTTCTGGGTCTGGGAAGCCCACGATGAGGTTGCGTTCCAGCCTACCTTGAGGTCAGTTGCGTTGTATACCTGGGCATCTGAAGATGAGCCGTTGCCTGAAGCATCGATGTACATGGACTTGTAGTCAGCATCGACCATGGCGAAGAGGATGATGCTGAAGAAGCCCTTGTAGTTGAAATAAGTGGACCCTGACTTGGCTGGCGCTTTGCAGGCCACGTGCTTGCCATCGATGGCTCCAACGGTGTGGGGAAAGTTCCACCTCGGATACCACTGCTCTGTAACTTTCTTCCATCCTTCTTCAGTGGAGGAGCTCCTCCTTGTATTCTTCGATGATGGCCTGCACCACTTCTCTGACCACAATGCTGATGGTGTTGTGTGGCACCCTCCAGCCGTACTGCATGCTCCTGTAGGTGGTCCCTGAGGCCAGGTGGTGCAGAGTCAGTGCCACCTTTAGCCCAGAGTCCAGGCTGGCCCGGAAGATGGTGTTTGCCTTGGTCAACCTGGGTGTCAGCCGCTGCACAACTTCGTCAAACATGGCTGGAGGCATCCTCATGAAGTTTTGGAATGCACGAGTGTCTTCGTTCCTGAGCTCCACCATCAGCTTGTTGTACAGTCCGTCCTCTGCTCTTCTGGCGAACCATCTTTGTACCCAGACGCTTCTTGGCCACCCCTTTTTCTTCCCGTAGTAGAGTTCACAGAGCCTGTAGATGGCTTCACACTGTTACTGAAGGATGGTGGCTGCCAAAAGGACTGTGTTACGATCCACGGTGGACATGACTGGATGCTGTGGAAGAGGAAGAGGCAGATGAAGGTTGCAGAGGTCTGCAGCAGGGCTGCTGGTCTGAAAGTGAGATCCAGATGTGTTGCTCCCCCTTTTTATAGGCAGTATAGGTGTCCCTTTGCATCCTCTAGGCATCCTCTAGGCATCCTCTAGGCATCCTCTAGGCATCCTCTAGGCATCCTCTAGACATCCTTAATATCCGAGATAGGTCCCCTCTGCGAATTTTTTTTCCGTTTTAAATGCTTTGTTTCCGTGCTGCATCCGCTAGGCATCCGTTCTGCATCCATTCCGCATCCGTTCCGCTTTCTCCCTGCGTCCAAGCGGATGCAAGTTGCGCGGATGCGGAACGGATACCTAGCGGATATAGCGGATATAGCGGATGCGTAACGGATGCAGAATGGATGCGTAGCGGATGCAGAATGGACGAATTGGATACATTTTCCGCGCAAAAGTTTTGAGCAGCTCAAAACTTTCTGAGCGGATGAAACGTCAATAAACGGATGCTGGACGGATAGAGAGGAAGCAAAATGGAGGCAGTGAGTACATCACGTTAACCAATGGATGGCAAGCTTTTTTGTCTGTTTTACATCCTCTTTGCATCCGTTGGTGCAGTGTGACAGGGGCTTTAATTGTGCAAAATATTTTTTCCTCATTCACATCTTCTTGTTTCCATATCAAACACTCAAAGGAAACCTTTGTAACAAAGGCTTTGTTTGTTGTTTGTTTATTTGTTTGTTTGAGAGGACATGTAGAAGGTAGAATAATTAATTCAGGAACAGCAGTGAAAATCGAAGGGAAAACTGAGAAGAGGGCCAAGTCCATTATTCCTAGGAGAGAAGATGGAGAGGAAGAATTCTGAAGACTTCAAAATAATCTTCAGAGCAGAAATGTCAAGAAGATATGAAGCTGAATCCTGGGAAAGGAGAAAGCATGACAAAGAAACTCAAAACAACTCCATTTTAGCTGGGTTATGTATAAGTACCAAGAACTTTGACAGGCTTTCAAGATTCTGATTCAATACTGTACTTCAATATTTCAGACTGTTAGCAACTCCTGTTTCCTGACCTTGTTTATCTCCAACTGCTGACGTTAATCTTGAAACTTCACTATTCTCTCATCAGAGAGGCATCAGATTTCACATATAAAAATGGAATATGGCAACAGATCCTCAGGACACCCTGCTGTCTGCAAAACAAGTGACTAGATACATTATCACATCATCAAAAGCAGGTAGATTTAGATATAATGAGCTACACAATATCATGATACAGCTACCACAGCATTTGGAACAAGGCTTACCTCAGCCAGAAGCAAACCATACTCCTACATAGTGTGGTTCCAGTCCCCTGAAAATTTACTGATGAAGACTTCTGGTGGCAAGGCACAGACGAGCAGAGGTGCAGAAGCCTGTTCATGGTTTCAGTTAATCTCTTCTTGTGGTTGGTGTGATCTTTAGAGGTGCTCAAATCCCGGAGAAATTCATGTCAGTGTGGGGGATACTCCAGTTGCAGTGCGGGGAAGGCAACCCCCCTGCAGCGAAGAGGAGCCCTCCAGAGCCCAATGAGCAAGAGATAGCCTCATGTCAATGGAGGCTCCAAAGTCCGGACTGTCACCAATGCCAAAAAGTGAGTAAGTGACAGCTTGTGAGATCATTAGAAGAAAGTGTGGCAAGGGGAATTTAGTGGTGGAGAGGAAGATCAGCAAGTTATAGTCTTCAGAATAAGTGACATTTGGAAGCCTGAAAAGAAAGCGGCTAAAAAGCGGAGATGAGAAAAGTGTGGGCGAAAGGATCTGGCAGACTGAAGTGTGGATTACGACGAGTGAAAGGAAAATCTATGTGGTTCAGAAATTATTGTTTTAGAAAACTCTAAAGTTGGTGATAGTTTGGAATCTTTTATTTGATTGTTAATTTGATAGATTCTTTTGGATAAACTTTACTGAAACGATGACAGAAAGAGGATTGAGGCCGGCTGAGAGAAACAACGCAGAGCCAAATGAGACACTTAGAAATCCCGAAGATATTGTAACAACATATTTAACTCTATTTATTTAATAGACTTTTTAACATATCCTTGGGTGAATTTTATTATAACTGAGGAGGTGGTTGTACATGGAAGAAATCGAAGAATTGAACATAGAAACAATTAAAAACAAAAAGGAGAGAGGTAGTTTGGAAGATTCAGAAGAGTGACTGATTGACTGTAGCTATTATTCAGCACTTTCAACCCCCCTACTTCCGGTATGTTTTAAGAAAAAAAAATTCATATCAGAGATAAAAAACCAAAGATTGACTCTGAAATTTCTTTCTCTTTTTTTTTATTGCTTTCTTTTCTTTTTGGATAAATTTGCTTAATTTTTCTTTTTTCTTCTCTCCTCTCTTCTTACTTTTGGTAATTATCTCTTCCCTCTCTCCTCCTTTCTATAACCATTATAAATTTATTAATTGAGAAAAGAAGTATTGATTATTGTATTAGATTGTTAAAAAATTGATTTGATTAATCTACTAATAATAGGGATAGCTACACTTTGATTACGTAAAAAATAGTAAGAACATTAAGAATATTATGAATTATTTAATCAATAAATATAAGACTTAATATTTAATATTCTCATAGTAAAATTTATGGTGTGAATATAATTAAAACTTGAATTTAGTTGGATTAGATATACCATTCGTTATATATTTACTATTATTATCACACATATTTATCATATAGACTGTTGTATAACATTGTATAGTGTTGCATAGAAGTTGAATAAAGAACCCAAAAAATTACTTATTTGATTTAGACTTAAGATTTGGGAAAATACAGATAGGTAGATTAATTAATTATACATTGGTTAATTCTAATACAAAGGTTATAATATTGAATGGTAATTTGGGATAACATAATTAACATAATACAAGAACAGAAACAAATATTAAGGGAAATGACCTCTACAACTACTACAGCTCTGAAAACTGGAAGGAAGGCTACTCCAACATTAACAACTACAGTGGCAACAGCTTCGCCCATGGCTCAAAAAACTAAAGAAAGAACATTACCAGGAGAAAAACAAACTAATATTTTGAAAGCCAATATTCAATCATTTTTACTGACTCTACAGGAATTGATGGCAAAACTACAAGAAACAATGATAAAAAACCACAATGAGACAAGAGTAGATTTTAATGAATAAAGGAGGAGATGGGGAAATTGAAATTAGAAATGAAAGCGGACATCTCTAAAGTAGAAGATAAAATTGGAATACTAAAACAGACCTTGGAGAAAAATGAAGCAACAATAAAAGAAGTAGAGAAAAGGACTGAACGAACTGAAAGGAAACTTGAAAGGGAAGATGAGGATTTAAAAAATGTAATCAAAGAAATGGAAGACTCATTGGTCTATCTAGAGATGGACAATGCAGCTACATACCTGAATTTCAGAATGTAGAGGAATCCAAGGAAGAAGACCTAGAACAACTGATGGCAGAAATACTGGCTTTAAACTTTGTCTTTATTGACAAAGTATATTGAAATACTTTGTCTTAATTGGATAAAGACAAAGATGATATTTTAAGAGAGTTTGATGAAGTTTACAGGGTCAGTACCAACAATGCGAGATGCCATAAATGCCCAAGAGAAGTCTATGTACGTTTTGCGAGAAGGAGTGTTCGTGATATTATATTTAGGATGTCCAGGGATGGAACAATTGTGTATAAAGGTAAAGCCCATGTCACACTGAACCAACGGATGCAAAGAGGATGTAAAACGGACAAAAAACCTTGCCATCCATTGGAAAACACGATGTACTCACTTTGCTTTCTCTCTATCCGTCCAGCATCCGTTTATTGACATTTCATCCGCTCCAAAAGTTTTGGGCTGCCCAAAACTTTTGCGCGGAAAATGTATCCAGTTCGTCCGTTCTGCATCTGCTACGCATCCGCTACGCATCCGCTACACATCCATTACGCATCCGCTATATCCGCTAGGCATCCGCTGCGCATCCGCACAACTCACATCTGCCCGGACGCAGGGAGGAAGCGGGAGGGACGCGGAACGGATGCAGAACGGATGCCTAGCAGGTGCAGCACGGAAACAAAGCGTTTAAAATGGAAAAAACGTTCACAGAGGGGACCTATATCGGATATTGAGGATGTCTAGAGGATGCCAAGAGGATGCCTAGAGGATGCCTAGTGAAAAACCTATACTGCCTATAAAAAGGGGGAGCAACTCGCCTGCATCTCACTTTCAGAACAGCAGCCCAGCGGTGCAGACCTCTGCAGCCTTCATCTGGCTCTTCCTCTTCCACAGCATCCAGTCATGTCCACCGTGGATTGTAACAAAGTCCTTTCGGCAGCCACCATCGTTCTGCAACAGTGCAAAGCCATCTGCAGGCTCTGTGAACTCTACTGCGAGAAGAAAAGGAGCCACCCAAAAAGAGTCTGGATCCAAAGATGGTTCGCCAGAAGAGCAGAGGACGGACTGTACAACAAGTTGATAGTGGAGCTCAGGAGCGAAGACACTCGGGCATTCCAGAACTTCATGAGGATGCCTCCAGCCATGTTTGATGAAGTTGTGCAGCGGCTGACACCCAGGTTGACCAAGGCAAACACCAGCTTCCGGCCCAGCCTGGAACCTGGGCTCAAGGTGGCACTCACTCTGCGCCACCTGGCCTCAGGGGCCACCTACAGGAGCATGCAGTACGGCTGGAGGGTGCCATCCAACACCATCAGCATTGTGGTCAGAGAAGTGGTGCAGGCCATCATCGAAGAATACAAGGAGGAGCTTCTCCAGTACCCCTCCACTGAAGAAGGATGGAAGAAAGTTGCAGAGCAGTGGTATCAGAAGTGGAACTTTCCACACACCGTTGGAGCCATAGATGGCAAGCACATGGCCTGCAAATCTCCAGCCAAGTCGGGGTCCACTTATTTCAACTCCAAGGACTTCTTCAGCATCATACTCTTCGCCATGGTCGATGCTGACTACAAGTTCATGTACATTGATGCTTCAGGCAACGGCTCATCTTCAGATGCCCAGGTATACAACACCAGTCACCTCAAGGAGGAGCTGGAAGGCAACCTCATCGTGGGCTTTCCAGATCCAGACCCCCTGCCCAACGACACGCAAGATGTGCCCTACTTCATTGTGGGGGATGACGCCTTCTCCCTCACAACCTACCTCATGAAACCCTAAACTTCCAGACTCACCCGTGAAGAGAGGATCTTCAACTACAGGCTGTCCAGGGCAAGGTGGGTGGTGGAGAACGCCTTTGGCATCCTGGCCAACAGGTTCCAGGTACTTCTCACCACCATGCAGCATCACCCAGAGACCGTGAGGAGGAACATGGAAGCTTGCTGCATCCTGCACAATCTCATGCGCACCCGCTACCCAGTCTTGCAGAACAGGCTTGTGGACCTCCAGCAAGGCAATGGGGACATGGAGCCTGGGGAATGGAGGCAAGGGCGAAACCTGATCAGCACTCAGGATGTGCAAGGCCACAACAGAGCCTCACATGAAGGGAAGAAGCAGCGCAACCTCCTGAAACACTGGTGCAACTCCCCAGCTGGAACGGTGGAGTGGCAAGACAGGATGGTAGATGCTTAATGGATGCTTCCTTCAGCCTATCTCATCACACTGATGAGATTGGGCCATGTATGTTGAGTGGGCCTACAATGAACAGGGTATTTAATAAAGAGTTATGTTTGTGTTCAAATGTGTGGATCAATGCTTACATGTTATTGATAAAAAAGGGCCATAGGTGTGGCACCTGGGAGGGTGGACCCTACAGTCCCACTATGCTTGCACTGGAGGTTTATCTATCCCACAGCTATTAGCCACCCCAAAGGTATCCCTGCTCATTCCACAGCTATCTCAACCCATCCCACTGCTATCTTAACCCATCCCACAAGCATGCAAAGGCTTAAACCATTTCTAAAAGTTTCCAGCAAGACTTTATTAAAAAAAAGAAATGAAGCAAGTGTGTGACTCAAAAATAGACTTTATTAACAACAAGCTATAAGACAAAAATGAGTCTCTGGTACTCCTCTTTGTCGCTCAGTCTCAGGGGTGAAGGGTGCAGGTGCTGTGGAGGTGGCTGGTGCTGGAGTGCTTGTAATCAGCTCCTCCAGAAGCAGAAACAGCAGAAGCGCCAGCCCCAGAAGAGCGAGCCCGTGCTGCAGAAGCCCCAGCAGAACCAGAGTGAGGGCCAGGGGGCGGGATGGTAGCCCTGTCCCTCTTGCCAGGGCTGGCAGCAGATGGCTGAGGCTTGCTGTGCTTCCGCATGGTTGTGGGGTTGCTGGCTGGCAGGGAGGCTGGCAGGAACCAAGGCTGGCAGGAAGGCTGGCAGGGAGGCTGGCACCAAGGCATGCAGGAAGGCTGGTAGGCAGGCAGGCACCAAGGCTGGCAGGAAGGCTGGCAGGGAGGCAGGCACCAAGGCTGGCAGGAAGGCAGGAAGCAGGCAGGCACCAAGGCTGGCAGGAAGGCTGGCACCAAGGCAGGCACCAAGGCTGGCAGGGAGGCAGGCAGCAAGGCTGGCAGGCAGACTGGCTGAATGGCGACCTGCTTCCAAGCTGCTTCCGTTATATCCGCGGGGCTGACGCAATGCATCCTCCCCACATGCGCAATTAACGCCAGGCATCCATTAGGCTTCCGCTGTGCATCCGCTGTACATCCGCTTCATCCGTTCCGCGTCTGCTGTGCATCCGCTGTATCTGTTCCGCGTTCGTTTTGCTGCGGCCCCCCGGAAGCCTAGCGGACACGCCATCCGCTCTCATCCACTCTCATCCACTCTCATCCGCTTCCATCCGCTGGGCTTCCGTTCTGCATCTGCTTTGCATCCACCCTGCGTACTCCCCGCGTCCGTGTTATCCACTCTTGTTATGCAAATTTTTGCCCCTTTTGAGAGCGGATAACAACGGATGGAACATTTTGCTCGTCCACTGTGTCCTTTTTGCATCCGTTGGCCAGTGTGACATGGGCTTAAAGAATTTCTGATTCTCAAACAAATTCCAAGAAAAGTAAGAGAAACAAGACGAGATTACAAATTTTTAGCTGCTTACTTAAATCAAAAAAGAATTGTATTCAAATGGTTAATCCCAGAGGGGAAGTTCATTTCGTGGAAAGAAAGAAAAATTAAAATAGATACCATGGAAAGAGCCCAAGAATTTTATGAACAACTAGTATGTTCAGAAGACCAGAGTAGTAAGGAGGAACTGGAAATAAATCTACAAGAAGACCAAAGCTATCACAGAAACAAAAAAGAAGGAACTTTAAGTCAGCAAGCACTAGGAGAGACCGGAGTTATTACGAGACAAAGAGCGAAACAAAATTAAACAAATGAAAGAAGAAAAGAAACTGCTATCAATTAACATAAATGGCCTAAATTCGACGATAAAAAGGAAAAGGATATTAACAAAACTAATTAAACAAAATGCTGATATAATATGCCTACAGGAAACCCACATAAGGAAAGAAGACGAAAGATATTTAGATTGCCCGAAATTAGGGAAGCTATTTACTGCACCAGCAGACACAGGAAAAAAGAAAGGGATCGCAATATATGTTAAAGAGGATTTGAAATCAGAATTAGTATAGTCAGACCCTGAGGGAAGAACTTTGGTTTTGCAGATCTGGATTAACACCATTTCAATTCTGTTAGTAGTAATTTATGTCCCAAATGAAGATCAGAAAGAATTTTTTAAACACCTATACCGAAAAATATTAGGATTTGAAAAAAGGAATATCTGTATTATAGGACAGGGGTCCCCAACCACCGGTCCCCAGACCGGTAGTGGTCTGTGGATCATTTTGTACCGGGCCGCAAAGCTTGAGTGCCACCATCTTGTTTCAACTGTGCTTCCGGGTTTTCAGTTGGAAAGCGGCGTTTGGGTGCTGAAGGAATCCTCGCGCCTTAGTTTCGTCAAAGGGGGGGGGGCTTCAAACAAAGAGCCGTCCCGATGGCGGTGGAGTCTTGCATTTCTCAGGTACCGGTCCATGGAAGAATGAATAATCATGAAACTGGTCCCTAGTACAAAAAGGTTGGGGACCACTGTTATAGGAGATTTTAACTCCATTGCCGATTATCAAAAAGATCATAGTAATGGGGGGAAGAATAACAAAGGGAAAAGAGAGTTCCCTAAGATATGTAAGGAAATGATGAAGGAATTAAATTTGGTGGATTTATGGAGAAGACTATACCCTGAGAAAAAACAATTTACATTTTATTCCAATCCGCATCAAATATGGACACAAATCGATATGGCATGGATGAATGGGGAAATAGCAAATTAAATTAAAGAAATTGATATTTTACCCAAATGAATGGACAGATCATAACCCAATTCAGATAATATGGAAAGGCAGGAAGAAACCAAAGAAAAGATGGACATTAAATACCCAATTAATAAGAGAAAAAGAATATATTGATAAACTTGAGGAATTAAATTATTTTATAAAGGAAAACGACAATGGTGTAACTACGAAACAAAACATTTGGGATACAATGAAGGCAGTAATAAGAGGTATAACAATCTCTTACAATGCAAGGAGGAATAAAGAAAAATATGGCCAACAAAACAAATTGCAATAACAAATTAAGGAATTAAAAACGCAATTGCAGAAGACCCTAAAGAACTCAACATTGCAAAATCAGACAATAATAGCTAAACATAAATTGAATTGAATTGAACAAGAGAAAATGATCATAAATTTGAATATGACTAGACAAACCTACTTCGAGAATGCTAATAAGCCAGGAAGATGGTTATCTTACAAACTAAAGAAAAAAGAAAGAAAAGAGACTGATATACCAATTAATAGATGGGAATGGTGATATACAACAAGAGATAGAACAAAAAAAAAGAAATTGTACATAAATACTTTGAAGAGTTATATAAAAAGGAAGAAATATATGAGGACAGAATAAGAAACTACTTAGATGAAATTAAAGATAAAGAAATTGGGGAAGAAATGATAGAATTACTTAATAAAGATATGCCGTATTTTCTGCACTATAAGGCGCACCGTATTATAAGGTGTAGCCTCAATTACGGGGTCTATTTCTGTACTTAACCCATATATAAGGCGCACCACATTATAAGACGCATGCTAAAACATACAGTCTACAAAAAAAAAGGTAACAGAAGCAAAACATCCGAGTTTATTTGAACTTCATTCTACTATTTAACAATACACTCACATTATTTTATTAATCAATCTTCTCCCACAAATCCATCAAAGTCCTCATCTTCTGTGCCTGAATTGAACAGCTGGGCAATTTCGCCATCAAACATGTCGGGTTCCCTCTCATCATTGTCGGAGTCAGTCTCGTTGCCAGGTGGCTGTTCAGCAATTATGCCGGCTTTTGCGAAAGCTCGGACAACAGTTAAAGCAAATACCTTAGCCCAGGCATTCACAATCCATTCACATATGGTGGCATAACTCGCCCGGCGCTGCCTCCCAGTCTTAGTAAAGGTGTGTTCGCCGTCTGTCATCTATCGCTCCCACGCCACTCGCAACTTCACTTTGAACACCCTGTTTACACCAATGTCCAGCAGTTGGAGTTCTTTTGTTAATCCTCCCGGAATTATGGCAAGTTCCAAATTCATTTGCTTTACTTGGTTTTTCACAGTAGCAGTGAGATGGGCGCGCATGGAGTCACAGATCAACAGGGACAGTGATGCGTGGAAAAAACCATCCGGTCTCTTTATATGCACCTCTCTCAGCCACTCTCTCATTTTGTCATCGTCCATCCAGTCCTTTTGATTGGCCTTAACAATGACTCCGGCTGGAAACTTTTCTTTTGGCAGCGTCTTCCTCTTAAAAATGACCATAGGTGGTAGCTTTTGTCCATTACCGTGGCAACCAAGAACAACAGTGAAAGCCGACTTCTCATGCCCCATGGTGCGTATCGATACCGTGCTGGTCCCCTTTTTCTCCACAGTATGGTTCACGGGGATGTCAAATGTGAGGGGGACCTCATCCATGTTGGTGATGGCTGGATCTTTTTGTCTGTAATCTTGTTACTGCAGTAGGTGCGGAAGATGGCCAGCTTTTCTTTGTAATCTGCTGGCAGTTGCTGCGCCACGGTAGTCCTTGCGCGGATGGAGAGATGATGCCTTTTCATAAAACAAAAGCACCAACACGGACCTCCTTGAAAGTGTTCGATCTTCATGTCTTGTGCTATCATTATTGCCTTCAGTCGAATGGTGACTGTAGAGACGCTTCTCCCAGCTGTTCTTTGTTCAATAATCCATTGTTCAAGTTGGTCTTCTAACTGTGGCCACCTTGCTTTGTTCCCGCGGAAACTCTGTTTCGTCTTCTTAACTTGACGATGTTCATTTTCTTGCTTCCTCCACTTCCGAACCATAGATTCATTGATGTTGAATTCTTTCGCAGCTGCTCTATTCCCATTTATAACCGCGTAACTGATAGCCTGTAATTTGAATTGTGCCTCATAAGCATGTCTCTTCACTGGTGCCATTTTCGGGGGTCCTTAGACAAAACAAATATTGTTTTGCAGAGGCATGGCGGAGATACTGGCAAGTGTACCGGTACGTACTGTACCTATTTAGTAATGCGTACATACTGCACGTATTACTTAATGTTCTCTGATTGGTTTATTGCTGCCAGCGTATGTAGTATACGTATTACGTCCCAGTGTCAGCAGGAAATGGTCCGACAGTCAATCAAGCGGAGCACTTACCAAAGTCGCACAGCAACATTTTTACAGATTTTGGAGCTCAGTGCACACACAAGGCGCACCAGATTATAAGGCGCACGGCCGATTTTTGAGAAAATTTATGGCTCTTAGGTGCACCTTATAGTCCGAAAAATACGGTAACATGGTCTGAACTGAAATCAGCAAGAGAGAACCAAAAAAATAATAAAGCCCCAGGCCCAGATGGGATTCCAGGAGAGCTATATAAAGTAATTGCAGAACAAATTGGACCTTTTATGATGGAAATTTTCAGTGATGTATGATTGGGAGCCAGGATGCTGGACTCATGGAGGGGAGCACTGATTTCGTTGATCCCGAAAGAGGAATCTAAATCTAGACATATCAATAGACCAATTTCACTATTAAATACTGATTATAAAATATTCACCTCCATTATAGCTAACAGATTAAAAAGAATTTCAAATCTGTATATACATGAAGATCAAAATGGATTTCTCCTGACCAGACAGATTAGCAATAATTCAAGAACAGTATTAGATGTTTTAGAATTTTACGAAGCCCACCCCGAGAAACAAATTGCACTTATGTTCTTAGATGCTGAAATGGCCTTTGATAATTTAAATTGACAATTCTTAATTCAAAAAATATATAATATGAAATTAGGCACTAAATTTGAAAACATTATAACAACTATTTATGATACACAACAGGCCAATATTATAGTAAATGGGGAATATACCCGACCAATACAAATAGAAAAAGGAGTCAGACAAGGTTGCCCGCCCTCAGTTTGGAGAGGTAGCAGGACTCAAAATTAATAGGAAGAAAACAAAATTAATGACTAAAAAATTAACAGAAAAACAGAACAAAGATTTAGAAGAAGTTATGGGAATACAAGTGACAAATAAAGTTAAATATTTAGGAATATGGTTGACAGCACATTGTAAGGCACTTAAAGAAAATAATTATGATAAGTTGTTGTTACAAGTAAAGAAGGATTTAGAATTATGGGGCAGACTGCAACTCTCACTATTGGGCAGGATTGCTACCTTAAAATGAATATTCTCCCAAAATTCTTATATTTATTTCAGATGATTCCAATTAAATTACACATTTTTTTTTTTAAGAACTTAACAAAATAACCGCTAAATTTATTTGGCAAGGAGAAAAACCTAGAATAAATTTAAAAGCAATGCAGGATATGAGGAGCAGGGGAAGGTTGGCACTTCCAAATTGGGAATTGTATTATATTGCTGCCACTTTAGTATGGTTAAAAGATTGGGTGAACTTAAATAATAAGAAAATCTTATTTTTAGAAGGCCATGATTTACAAAGGGGGTGGCACGCCTTTTTTATGGGATGTAGGAAAAGTAAACCAGAAATATTTCCATAGACATTTAATGAGAGACTCATTATTAATTAATTGGAAAAAAATACGCAAAAAACACTATTTAAAAGTACCAAACTGGTTATCAACAATGGAGGCGATGATCCACCCAAACAATTTGGATATTTCTAAAATGATTAAATACAAAGATTTACTGGACATACAAGGAAATTTGAAATCACAACAAGAACTCCAAGAGTGGGGATTTAAAATAGATCAATGGGTATGCCTACAAATTCATAGCAGATATAAACAAGATAGGAAGGAATTTGGAATTAACACAAACCCCAGCAATTAGACAAAATTTTATTAGGACCAGGTAAAAAAAAAATAACTACATTTTATAATTGCTTATTAGAAGTAGAACTAGAAGAAGAAACAGTAAAAGGGAATATGATAGGCTGGAGTAGGAATGTAGGATGTAACATCACTCTGATAGAATGGGAAAAAGTCTGGGGAAGAAATAATAAGATTACAAAATCTGCAGCATACAAAGAAAACACATATAAAATGTTTTACAGATGGCACCTTCCCCCTTTGAGATTGGCGAAAATGTGTCCTAAAATGAGTCCAAAATGTTGGAAATGTAAAAAAAAAAGAGGAAACCTTTTTTCACATGTGGTGGTCCTGTTTTGAAGCCCAAAAATACTGGCAGAAAATTAGAAATTGGCTGGAAAATATAACAAAAGAGCAGATCGAGTACAAACCAGAGTCCCTTCTGTTAGGGATTTTTGATAAACAAATATCAAAAAAGTGAAATGCATAACAATACACATACTAACAACGGCCAGATTAGCCTTTGCTCAATGTTGGAAGCACCGTCATATAACTACAGATGAGATGACCCATACAAAAAATTTCAAACTGCGCAGAAATGGACAGATTAACTCTAGCTTTAAAAAACAAAGATACTTCAATATATCATAATAGTTGGAATTGTTTGTTTTTATGGTTAGAACAAAGATAGACTTTATATCATAAGGTAGTAAGAATAAGATAAATTTATATGAGTGATGTACAAATTTTTGTAAGGATAAAGTGTGCAGATATGGCAAAATTAAGGGAAGAAAAGATCATACAAACTGTTGAAAATGAGAATGTTTTTAATTTTTTTCTGTTTGTTTCTCTCTACCTTTTTCTCTTTTCCTTCTGCTCCTTCATTTATGCATGTGTTGTCGAGTTGTTTTTAGTTGTAAAATTAATAAAATTTGTTTTTTTTTTAAAGAAAATTTACTGATGAAATTGAAAGGGAAGGAATGATCAGGATCAACTCTTGGCTTTATAATTCAGTGTGGGTTATTCATTAGGGGTAGGCCAACAGAATATCCTATTGTTCTGACCAAAATTGACTATTGAAAGAAGGAACAGCCAGGTAGGTGTTTTCCCTCATTGATAGGAATGATTCCATCCTAGATAAATATCAGAATTTCAAGCAAAGATCTCCATTTGATAACTTGGCAAGAAAAGCAAGTCAAAGAACTCATAAAATCATGGGCTGGAAGGGAGCCTGGAAGTCTCCTAATCCAACCCCCTGTCCAAAGTAGATGTTATCCTCACTATTCCAAACAAATGGTTGCCTGATCTTTTTTAAAAAAAACCTTCAGCAATGGAATATCCCAAAATTCAGAAGACAAGCTGTTCCATTCATTAATTATCCTCACTGTCAGCAAATTTCTCCTTGATTTCAGGATGAATCTCTCTTTAACAAACTTCCACCCATTACTTCTTGTCCTATCCTCAGATGCTTTGGAAAATAAATCAACCCCTGCTTGTCTGTGACAGCCCTCACATAGCAGATATCATGTCATCCATAAACCTTTCTTCATTAGGCTAGATATACCTAGTTCTCTCTCATCATATGATTTAGCCTCCAGATACCTGATCATTTTTGTTGCTCATCTCTGCATTCTTTTTATGATCTTAAGAATTTTAATGGGATGTCCCATTCAATGATTAAGGAGGACATGCTCTTAGTTTTTCCATTAAAAGATTTCACAAAACTCAGCCATCCTTCCTCTCCTGTTTAATACTGTATGTACAAGACATCCTGGCAGCACAGAAATGGCCACAAGTTTGCCAAATTTGAATCCCAAAGAAATAATGTGTCCCAGGTTTTGGATGCATTCCTTGAAACAAATAAATCAAAAACAGATAAACAAGTAAATTTAAAAATAGTGGACTGATAAAAGGCAAGTATAAAAACCTTGAAATGTATAGTCACCTTCAGAATGGAAAAACACAAATGTAAAATGTAAAGATTGGGCAGCAGAATTGTTTGGAATACCTTCTTTCAAAATGGCATGAATGGATTCTGTGCACTTACTTCTCTATATGTGAGATGATGCATAGACAGCTAGATAGGAATGGATGGATGGAATTATTTTCTGCAACAGACTAGCAGACAATATGTTCTTTAAACTTATTTCAGATGATATTACTTGTCCCCTGAATAGTTTTCAATATTAATATTAACTAGACAACCCATGTTCTATTGGGTTATAATTTCAGACATATTTCCTTACTGAGAAACATAATGACCAAAGGTAGCCAAAAAAGCAGTGGGAGCAATACTGAGCAAAAGTAACTTCCTCCTGCTGGCTTCCCATTTAGTTTCCTTGAAAGAATCTGGCAGGGAGCATTAGAAATCTCCCTCCCTTCCTCCTTTTCTTCCTTTTGCTTTCCATCAGGCAGGTAAGTGGGTGCTGCTGGATGGGGGAGCAAGTGCAAGACTGGCTAGGAAACTGTCACAGAACATTGAAAATTAAGATTATATGACCACAGCACCAGCTGAGCAGCATAGCAGCTGCCAATAACCTTGAAGAAGCCACAACTTCCCCAAATTTCATTTTGGGAATCATTGGTCCTAGCTTTTGGACACATTTTGTACATTAGCCCATTTGAGATACTTTTCAACAACTTTTGTTCAAAAGTTGCTGCCCTATAATGTACCAACTTGCCCAGTTAAAGGCCATGATAATTAGAGTTTTAGTAGTATATAGGTAAGATCAATATTTTACATTTTAATGGAAAGTGTTATAGTGATTTGAAAGGGAGTAATCCATCCAGATTCTTTTCTGAACCAGTTTTAGAGCCTCATTTTTATAATAGCCACTATTATCTGAACATCATATAATTATCACACTATATTACATTTATTGTTAGTATTATAAAACTAAAATATTTAAGACTATTAAAATGTATATGAAATTCTTGAGAGTAGAAGTTTCACTAAAATAATTGCATTTTGTTAAGCAATTCTCCAAGAACAAATTAAGATGTTTTAAAAGTCAAACAATCTAAACACTGGAGTTCTTCTCTTTTATCCTTGTATGATGCAGGTTATAAAATAACCAGATTCTAGTTCTGCTTTTGAAGGCTCGATTCTATTGATGAATTATGAATTTTTATTCTTAGCATCAGCACAATAGTTTAAAAAAGTCTGAATGTATGTCTGAAGTGTAACTGGGTTCTATTTGACATTAAATAATAGCTTTTCCCCTAAGCCTCAGCAAGGGTACTGATAAACAAACTTTATAACCATATGTGCCAGCTCCAAAATTAATATTACATTTTCTAAATAATATTTTCACTTTCTTCTACAGTAATTAAATCTTCTGCAGTAATTAAACCCAATCCTGGACACGAGAATAAGCATTCAGACAAACCATTCAAAATTACAACAATGATTATGGGACTATAAACTTAAACTCTATAAAGAGGTTTTGAGGGAAATGCAAAAAGAATCCTGAAGAACTCAATGTACAGTATCTTCCAATACAATTAAACCATAATTTAATATACCAATTGGGAGAGTAGAAGTCGTGTTATTCCCTACTGTTTATAAAACAGAGAACACAATTCTGTGGTAATTCATATCATTTGTGTGATTTAACCAAGTAACAGTAAAATGATCCATTGCATGTTGATTGTTAATCGAGGTCAGTACATCAAGATTTGTTACCCGAGAAGGAAACCACAGAGAATAAGGCTAAGATATGTTCTTTGTCATATCCAAGAGCAAAAGGTAGAAGAGATTTAACATTGAAAAAGGCTGATTCTAACTGAATACTAGAAAAAGTTTTTCAACAGTAAGTTGTTCAACAGTGGAACTAATTACCTAAAGAGGTGGCGACCTTTCCCTCACTGGATGTGTTTTAGTGAGGCTTTAACTCTATTATATCTATTCCTTCCCTGAGCTGGAGTTTAAGGGCCTGTCACATAGGCCAACGGATGCAAAAAGTATGTAAAAAGGACACAGCGGTCGAGAAAATTTTCCATCCGTTGTTATCCGCTCTCAAAAGTGCCCCAAATTTGCATAAACAGAGCAGACAACAACGGAAAGGAAACGGACGGGGAGAGGATGTAGCCAGGATGTAAAGCAGATGCTCCACGGAAGCCTAGCAGATGGAAGTGGATGGAAGTGGATGGCACATCCGCAGGGCTTCCAGGGGAGCACAGCAAAGCGGACGCGCAGCAGAAGGAACGGATGCAGAGCAAATGCATAGCAGATGACGCGGATGCATCACGGAAGCCTAGCGGATGCCTAGCGGATGCAAAGCTTTCACTGCACATGCGGGGAGGATGCATTGCGTCAGCCCCGCGGATATAAAAGGATGCAGCTCGCAAGCAGGTCACCATTCAGAGGAAAGACCTGCTGCCAGACACATCTCCAGCTAACAACCATGGGGAAGAAGAGGAAGCCTGGGCAATCTTCTGCCAGCCTTGGCAAGAAGAACAGGGCCACCATCCCACCCCCTGGCGCTGACTCTGCTTCTGCTGGGGCTTCTGCTGCTTGGGCTGACTCTGCTGGTGCTGCGGCTTCTGCTGGTGCTTACTCTGCTGGCGCTGCTCCTGGTGCTGGTGCTTCTGCTGGTGCTTAATCTGCTGGCGCTGCTCCTGGTGCTGGTGCTTCTGCTGGTGCTTACTCTGCTGGTGTTGCTCCTGGTCCTGCTGGTCCTGCTGGTTCTCTGGTGCTTCTGGTGCTGCTTTTGCTGCTGCTGTTATTGCTGCTGCTGCTGGTGGTGGTGTGGTGGACCATCCCCTAGAACCTCAAAGCCCTTGTGATGAGGGCCCAGAAGACCCTGCCAGAGGGAGCAAGAGGCATACGCGAGATAGGGAGAGGAGGCAGTACTCTATCGAAGAGGAACATGACGATGAGGTGCTTGAATGGCTGAGGGAGAACGAGTACCTCTGGTGGAAGGGACACAGGCTCTATCGAGATACCAAGCGGAAGCAGGCGGCTTGGAGAGAGAAGGTAGAGAGCCTGGGCTACACTTCACAGGTCCTCCTCGGGTGGTGGAAGCACATGCACACCTGGTATGGGAAGCTGCACCTCAAGAAGTCTGGCCAGTCCGCGGTCAAGCTCACCGACCGGGAGACCAAGTGATGGCCAAGTGCAGCTTCTTGGAGGGTGAGGTCCGCCACCGAGGAGCAGCCCCTCTGTCTACCCTCTCTCTCAGGCAGCCCACAGAGAGCCAGTCCTCTTCTGGCCAAGAGTCAGCTCCTGTGTCCAGGCAGGTATCTGTGGAGCGCCCCCCGACGGAGACCCCCCCGACAGCTGCACTCCCCGTGGCGGAGCGCATGGAGGACCCCCTGATGCAGTGGGAGCAAGGAGAGGGCACTTCCACCAGAGACCAACCCACATCCACCCCCAGCTCCACCTCCACAGAAAGCAGGAAGTGAGCCAGACCGGAGGGGCAGAGCCACACTGTCCTGCTGGAGATCAGGGACACCATCAAAAGCAGCGTAGATCTCCTCTCTCAGCTGGTACACACCGACATACCATCCACAAACTGAAAGCCTTTCCTCACCTATGTCAACCAGACCCTCCTGGACATGTCTGAATCACAGTACCAGGTGATAAAGGAGAGGATCACTTCTTCTGCACAACCCTCCAGGCCCAGCTGAACCTGCTCCGACCCAGTCCAGGTCTGTTCCTCCACCCCAGGTGATGTCACAGCCCTTCCAAGGCTTTCCACAGGCCCTCACCTACCAAGGCTATGGCTACAAGGAGTTCCAGCAGCACAGGCAGCCCTTCCCACCCACGCCTCACCTCGCTCAGCTGCAGACTAGACAGCCCCATTACACTCGTCCTTCCTCCACCCCACAGCCATGCCCTGCCTCAGAACATCTGTCATCGGTCTTGGGACTGACACCCCATGTCCTGGAGGAAGGGGCTCTCAACATCACGGGACTGAGCCAGCTCTGTGAGAGCTTCCTCCACACACCATCCCCTATTTTCCACTCGGGCCCAGGCACCCCAATGGTGCCTCAGACCAGCACTCCAGCAGCAGCCAACTCCACAGCACCTGGATCCTTCACCCCTGAGACTGGGCACACCTCAGAGTGACTGAAAAGAGTACCAGAGACTGGGTTGCTACCTGTTAGCTTTATCTTTGCTTGGGACACTTTACTTGGGTCATTTTGCTTTTAAAGTTTGTTATTAAGAAAGTTTATCTTTGCTTCACACACTTGGTTCAGTTCTTTTAGTCAATGAAGTCTTGGTGGAAACTTTTAGAAATGGTTTAAGCCTTTGCATGCTTGTGGGATGGGTAAGGATAGCAGTGGGATGGGCAGGGATACCTGTGGGATGGGTAATAGCTTTGGGATGGGCAAGTATACCTGTGGGATGGGTAATAGCTGTGGGATGGGTTAGGATAGCAGTGGGATAGATAAACCTCCAGTGCAGGCATAGTGGGACTGTATGGTCCACCCTCCTAGGTGCCACACCTATGGCCCTTTATTATCAATAACAATTTAATCATTCATCAACACATTTCAACATAAACACAACTCTTTATTAAATGCCCTGTTCATTGTAGGGCCACTCAACATACATGGCACAATCTCATCAGTGTGATGAGACAGGCTGAAGGAAGCATCCATTAAGCATCTACCATCCTGTCTTGCCACTCCACCGTTCCAGCTGGGGAGTTGCACCAGTGTTTCAGGAGGTTGCGCTGCTTCTTCCCTTCACGTGAAGCTCTGTTGGGGCCTTGCACATCCACAGTATCTATCAGGTTTTGCCCTTGCCTCCATTCACCAGGCTCCATGTCCCCATTGCCTTGTTGACGGTCCACGAGCCTGTTCTGCAACACTGGGTGCGCATGAGATTGTGCAGGATGCAGCAAGCTTCCACGATGTTCCTCACGGTCTCTGGGCGATGCTGCATGGTGGTGAGAAGTACCTGGAACCTGTTGGCCAGGATGCCAAAGGCGTTCTCCACCACCCGCCTTGCCCTGGACAGCCTGTAGTTGAAGATCCTCTCTTCACGGGTGAGGCATCTGGAAGTGTAGGGCTTCATGAGGTCGGTTCTGAGGGAGAAGGCGTCATCCCCCACGATGAAGTAGGCACATCTTGTGTGTCGTTGGGCAGGGGGTCTGGATCTGGAAAGCCCATGATGAGGTTGCGTTCCAGCCCCTCCTTGAGATCACTGGCGTTGTATATCTGGGCATCTGAAGAAGACCTGTTGCCTGAAGCATCGATGTACGTGAACTTGTAGTCAGCATCAACCATGGCGAAGAGGATGATGCTGAAGAAGCCCTTGTAGTTGTGATAAGTGGACCCTGAGTTGGCTTGAGCTTTGCAGGCCACATGCTTCCCATCTATGGCTCCAACGGTGTGGGGGAAGTTCCACTTCTGATACCACTGCTCTGCAACTTTCTTCCAGCCTTCTTCAGTGTAGGGGCACTGGAGGAGCTCCTCCAGGTATTCTTCGATGATGGCCTGTACCACTTCTCTGACCACAATGCTGATGGTGTTGTGTGGCACTCTCCAGCCGTACTGCATGCTCCTGTACGTGGTCCCAGAGGCCAGGTGGCGCAGAGTCAGTGCCACCTTCAGCCCAGGGTCCAGGCTGGGCCGGAAGTTGGTGTTTGCCTTGGTCAACTTTGGTCTCAGCCCCTCCACAACTTCGTCAAACATGACTGGCGGCATCCTCATGAAGTTCTGGAATGCACGAGGGTCTTCATTCCTCAGCTCCACCATCAGCTTGTTATACAGTCCATATTCGGCTCTTCTCGCGATCCATCTTCGGATCCAGACACTTCTTGGACGCCTCCTTTTCTTCGCGTAGAACAGGTGAAAGAGCCTGTAGAGGGCTTCGCGCTTTTGTAGAACGATGGCAGCTACCAAAAGGAGTGTGCGACGATCCATGGTGGAGATGACTGGATGCTGTGGAGCAAGAGCAAGATCAAGGCTGAAGAGGTCTGCACCGCAGGGCTGCTGGACTGAAAGTGAGATCCAGGTGATTTCTCCTCCTTTTTATGGGAAATGTAGGTTTTCCGCTAGGTGTCCTTTTGCATCCTCTATGCATCCTGCAGACATCCTAAATATCCGAGATACGTTCCCTATACAAACGTTTTTTCCGTTTTAATGCTTTATATGCGAGCTGGATTCGCTTTCATCCTTTCTACGTCCATGCTACTAACGCCGCGTGTCCGTTCCGTGTCCGTTTCGCTTCCTCCCTGTGTCTGTTTTCCGCTGGAGTGGATGTGAGTTGCGCGGATGCACAGCGGATGCCTAGAGGATATAACAGATGCGTAACGGATGACGATGGACGTATAACGGATGTTCCCCATATGCATAGTGGATTTAGAACGGACGCGTTGGATACTTTATCCGCTGAAAAAGTTTTGTGCAGCTCAAAACTTTTTGAGCGGATGAAATCTCAGTCAACGGATGCTGGATGGATAGAGAGTATGAAAAACAGACTCAGTGAGTACAGAACGGATGCATCGCGTTAACCAACGGATGGCAAGTGTTTCTCTCAGTTTTACATCCTCTTTCCATCCATTGGTGCTGTATGACATGGGCTTTAGATCTGATGGCCTACTGGGCCTTCGTGCGATTCTATCTGTTGCAGTACATATCTCAATCTTAAATCTTAAAATTCAATTCCAAGGCTAAGCCATATTAATAAATGCAAAATAATAAATGCAAAAAATTAATGTGTTCTGTTTCACTGTAACTAGGTTTCCAGCATCACAATTTTGCATCCTCCATAGGAAATGTGGTACAGGACTGTGCATGCATTTCATTCTTTTTTAAAGGTGCCTGTAGAAGCCAGTGTCCATGTTAAGCTACCACTGTGATCATTGTGTGTAAGTCGTGAGCTACTCAGATGTTCCAGTATCTTAACTTGCAAAAGTCTACCTGATTTCAGTCCTTTGACAAACTATGGGGGCAGGGAGGATGGAGAATTCAAGCTCTACAGTACAGAATAAGTGCTGGCTTTTTAGATTAACAAACAGATGCACAAAGCAATCAGGTATAGCCATAGGGGAAATCCTTCTTGGCCCCAGGAAGACCTGCTCGCTATAACAGATGGAATTTAAACATGGGCTTTTTAATAAAGCAAAGGATGCTACCATTTTGTTAGTGTCCCAAGGCAGATGGAAATAACAGGCAGCAGAAAACATCCACACAAAATGCTAACACTATCTATTCTCCAGGCTGTCATGAGGCCCAAATTTCCAGAACAATTTGGTATTTTACCTGATCTTTTACTCGTCTTTCCAACAGTAACTGTTTTTCTCTTTTTTTAACTGTCTATCTACATGTAGTCAAATATATAAAAGAGAGTAAGATGGAATAGTCAGACTTCCACTTTAAAATAATAAAATACACAGAATAGGTATATTTTTCCTGTACGCACAGAAAAATATACCATATTGTTTAAATAATGAGACCATATTCATGTAGTATATAAGAAGTGAAAAACCAGTTGTAATAATGCTAATGCTTTAAAAGAATTTTGTAAACAGCCATTTAATTAGCCAAACCAAGAAACAGAATTCAGCTGAGCTCAAACTCAAACTCGATCAGCTGCTTATTGACAGTGTTTTCATGCATGAAGATTCAAATGGAAGAAGCAACATGGGGATTACTTACTGCAGAAACAATCAAAGCAAATAATATTTCTAGCTATTGAACTTTTAATCTGCAGAAACTTTGTACAACTTTTAAAGTGTTTGCCTTGTGAAGCAGGTTGTTTTAATTACTATTACTTTCAGAATTATACCTGATAGGACTGAGCAGGTATACTTGCTACAAATTCTGTTTCTCTGCTTCACTTTCCCATGGAAAAATAAAATCTTGTCTCATTTGTTTATGTTTTAATCATCTGTGGATTGAATTATAGTAATAAATAATACATAAGGTTGAATTACATAATGCCATGATCAAGTATTTATCAGGATTTTCCACAACATGCAAATTCTGTTCTACTTTCATTAGCGACTGGCTTATTTCAAGGATCAATTCAAGATGATGATTGTAGACTCTGAAATCATAATCAGTCTTAAAATAAATACCTAAAATAAATATTTAAGAAATTACTTCCCATGAATTTAATTTTTTTTTCTGAAAATATTTTCTCAAAAATCTTGCTTTCTCAGCATCAGCAAAACACTGATGAGAACAGAAAAGTTATCATACTTAAATTACAGAACAGCCTTCCAATGAAGCTTCATTAAGCATTCATTTTGCATATTATTAGATTTAACAGATGGATTTGTTCTGGCAAGCAATTTTTATTTATCACCCAAATATATATTTTTGTGACTTATATGCACATGCACAAACATATTTCTGAAAGCTCCGGTAACATTTAAAATGTTTCATCATCCAATTATACATATTATTTATGAATAATTTAATCTTGTTGATTTACAACTATGAAATTGGACCATATGAGAGATGCTATCTAAATTCAGGTCTTTGAAGTCAAACTGTCTAACATGCTGACTCTCAAATTAAATGTAAAAACCTGACTAAATATAGCATGAAAATGTTATTGAAATCAATATTAGCCTTTTTGCATTGCCAGTGATCATAATGTATGAGAGAAAAGTTCAAAACTGAAATCTGTAACTTTAAGACACCAAACTAATAACTCTGCTATAAAACTGTTGTCAAAAATGATGGTTTGCATTCATCACTCCATCAGGTTTGTTCAGGGCTCCAAGACACTCTTCAGAGTTCAACACTGATCTCACTACTCGTGTGATTTTTGGGTGCCTATTTGCAGATACAGCGGAGTTATCAATTCAAACAGACACACAATCCAGGTCCAATGTCACTTCTCCTCATTATGTTAACAGTTAATACATGCAAATGAAAACACTCTAGCAATTTGATTTCTTTGAAGATAGTTTGCATATTGTCTTAGCCATAATGACTGTACACTTCTCTCAGCCTCGATTTATGCAAGGCTAGTTTAGTTCATTTTTATCAGCTCAAGTTCATTTTGGCTGCTGGTGGAATGTATGTGTGTGTGTGTGTTTTATACCTTTCACCTAATTATCATTCAGGTACTATAAACAGATTTTTCCTGCTATTGGTATTTTTCTTAATTAAGAAACAAATGAATTCTTCCTTGCAAAAAAGGGGTGAGGGAGGGAGGGACGAGGGGAGGAGAGAGAGGGAGAGAGAGAGAGAGAGAGAGAGAGAGAGAGAGAGAGAGAGAGAGAGAGAGGGAGGGAGAGAGAAAAGAAGAAGAAGAAGAAGAAGAAGAAGAAGAAGAAGAAGAAGAAGAA
>BLBF01000002.1:25591683-25611270 GCA_015471245.1 Laticauda colubrina
AGAAGAAGAAGAAGAAGAAGAAGAAGAAGAAGAAGAAGAAGAAGAAGGGAGGAAGGAAGGGAGAGAGAGAGAGATGGAACAACAGAAAAAGATGCCAGAGGCTGATGTTCCTCTTCTTAATTGGAGATGTTCTATTGTTAGATGTCTGTTGTGAGAGTAGAAATGTCACGAGTTTACCACATACAGTATATAAATAACAGCTATAACAAGCAGTGTTAAGCTTAGGAACAAAAACATGAAATAATTTCTTAATGCACAGCATTTTTGTTCTCCTCCTCCATTACTTTATGTATCTTGAAACAGCTATGTCCTCTGCAAAAAAAGCCATCCTTAGATGTGACAAACTACATCTCCAACTGTCTTTTTAGGGAAAAGTTTTGGAAGAAGTGATTAGGGCTCGGTTGTAGAAGATCTTCAAAGGAACTGATTATCTGAATCTTATTGTACTATCAAGATTTCTCCAAATCTGAGGAGGAAGGGAGACCAAGCTAGGTAAATTTATCAGTGCATGAGATTTGGGAGAAATGAGATGTGTACCTATGGGCAAACTTTGTTTTGCAAGTAACTGATGCCTTATTAATGGTAGGTTATTTATTTGGCTGATAAGATGTATTGTCGTTGTCGTCCCGATTTGCATGTTAGTTGCTTCCCCAATCTTGAGAGAGCTATGGTTCATCAGAAGCATTTTTTCCCCCCGATCATTGAACTGTAATTGATTTTGGGTTATTACATTTTAAAGGATATCACTCTTGTTTATTTAAGTGTTGATTGATTATTGTGTATTGAAATAGAGAAATGCTGCAATGTAACATTACAACCCTGAGCTACACATGTTCATTACCCACCTATCTAGTTCTTGTCATTTTTGTTTCATGACGGACTGTATCCAAGACACTGTCAAACTTTCAGAGGTAAACAGCTTAATACCAGATCTGATGATTACCAAGACAAGAAACAGATGATAACTGACCATTTTTACCCACAGGAGAATTTCCTCCAGCAGACTGCATTACTTTGGTAGGAGCACGACAGGTAAAAATCTGAACAATGATTTCATTATGAATAGAATTCACATGTGATACAAAACAATCATTGAAAACATTTCATAATGTGTCATAGATTTTCTATAATAAATTTTACTCATCAGAAGTTCTAAGCTCTTTTATGCTTATTTATCTGTTAGGAGAAGCTTGACAAGATCAGAAATTGTATGGGTCACATCTACCAGATCTGATGGTTACCAAGGCCAAGTACTTACAATGGGAGTTAGATAGCAATAACACTTCGACTTATTTATTGGTTCACACTGCTTTACAACCCTCCCTAAGCAGTTTACAGAGTCAGCATATGGCCGTCAACAATTTGGATCGTCATTTTACCAACCTTGGAAGGATGGAAGGCCGAGTCAACCTTGAGCCTTGTGAAATTCGAACTGCTGAACTGCTGGCAATTGGTAGTCAGCAGAAGTAACCTGCAGTACTGCATTCTAAGCACTGCACCACCAGATGGAGGTAAATACAACCTTCTGGACTGATTAGATCTCTCAGTAGTCTTTAACATCGTAAAGCTTTTGAACTGATTGTGAGGGTTAGGAAAAAGTGCTTCTACTTCCTCCTAAATGTGTAGACAGTGTTTCAATAATTGGTAATGCAGGAGCCTTGAGATACTCTCTACTACAATATGGATATGTCAAATCAGATGCAGATACTTCTACATATGTTGGTTATATCTACTTCTATATCTTTAACCCAAATAAAATAGAAGATGCCAGGAGAGCCTTCGCTCAGTTTCAGCTGATATATTGAATCATTCTTGGGCCAAAATGGTCCAGTTACAATCATTCATCATCCTCATTAATTCACAGCTAGATTTTTTAAATGTATTTTATTTGTGATTGCACTTGAAAATTGTTCAGAAACTCCAATTGGTATGTAATCTACAGGCTATCTACTATCAGGTAAAAGTTAATTCAGTAAAATATAGGCAGACTAATGAGTTTCAGGATATAATTGAAAATGCTGATTGCTATCTAAAATTCATGAATTGGGTTATGTTTACAACCAGAATACTATGTTCCAAGGAAATTTTTCCAGCCATATGTGTAACCATAAAGGTATATACCATCTTCCTAGGAAACAGGAAACCTGCTTTATTTATAAGTTGCCCCTTAATGGAAAGATGTATCCTCCTTAATATTTTGGACAAAATATTTTGGACCATCCATTCTTATCGGTTTCAGTCTTAATGGGAGGAAGGCTGATGGGAAGTTATCAGATCAGTTTATAATTACTTTTGTGCTTTCATGATTTTAGACGTACTTTATACATGTAAGGTATAGAAATTTTGTCAAGCAGTCAATCAAGAAAACATCATGATTTTGTCCAAGGGTGGGATTCAAATTTTTTAACAACTGGTTCTGTGGGCGTGGCTAAGTTGGTGGGCATGGCTTGGTGGTCATGTGACTGGCTGGGTGTGGCCAACTCAACATCACTCACATCAAGGCACATATCTCCTCACCTGGCCTCTCATGACTGTGGGGATGCTGCAACAGTCGTAAGTGTGAAAAATGGTCATAAGTCACTTTTTCAGTGCCACTGTAACTTTGAATGGTCACTCCATACAAGCAAACTGTCAGCAAAGAAGGAAAAAAACTCCAGAGAAGTTCTTGAGACAGGAAGTCTCGTCCTGCAAAGAATGTTGTAAGGGTTAACGGAGAGGCAATCTCTGTAAGCAACACCATAATGTTTCCTTCCTGCCTTCCTTACAGGATTAAGCCAGTAATTTCTTCTAACAACTGGTTCTCCGAACTGCTTAGAATGTTAACAACCGATTCTAGCGAATAGGTGAGAACCTGTAGAATCCCACCTCTGATTTTGTCCCTATCCATGATGTTCATACAAGGATGCAACTAGAAAAGATTCTGATTTCTGATTTATATTTTTTTGAAACAAATAATGATTTGAATTACCTAAATTAACAATAAGGCTAATGCTGTAATGCTTTATGCAGCATTCCATCCACATAATGAAGTGCATACACTTTACAATAAAGCCATTTTAGCAATGAAATAATAAAAGCACAGAGCTATTTTTAAAGGCTAACTTCACTTAGTTGACTATACCTTAGTTGACTATGGTTTTGGATGTTATTGTACACTGTTTTCCTTTGTCCTACTCCATAGCATTACTGTGATTGCAACTGGCCACAGTAGATAACTACAGAGCAAAATGCTATTAATCCATTGGATGAACTACACAAGCTATTACTGAGAAAAAGAAGAGCAGTGAATATAAGAGAGATTCTATTTAAAAGCTAAACAACTTTTTTTTGTTATATAACACTTCTATTTGTCTGATAACATTATAATACCACCTGAAGTTCTATCTTAGTATGTAGCTAAACTCAAATGACATAACTAAAGAGGACTCAACTGGAGATCAACTGTTTCCCAATACAGGATATCCACTAGTACAGCACTCATTATCTGTTTAACGTAGCAAAAATCACCAAGAATAACAAACTTATAGCAGAGTTGGAAGGGATCTTGAAGATCTTCTAGTTCAACCCCTGCTAAGGCAAGAAACCCTTTACAATTTCAGACAAATAGCTGCCCAATCTCCTCTTAAAAACCTCCAGTGTTGGAGCAAGCACATCTTCTGGGGACAAGTCATGCCACTGATTAATTGTTATAGTTATCAGGAAAATTTTCCTTAGTTCTAGGTTTTCTAAAATAATCTATTGCTGAACAGTTCTTAATTATTTTTTCTTGTAATATATACAATACATTCAATTGCAATAAAAATAAAATATTTTAGACACAAAGATTTTCCATTTTCTACAAAAATGTTATGTATATAAAACACTCATGTTTATGTTTAAAATGAACAACATTTTAAAAAGTGTAAATGAAAAGATAAATGCATTCTAATATATGTATTAACCTGGAAAATGAGAAACTTATTCTCCTCCAAATTCAGACAATATGATATTCTTCAGCTTTCCTGGAATATTCATTTCCAAGTGCTTTAGTAGACATAACGCTTTGACTACTTATTAACAGGCCTGTCTATTTCATATTCTAACAAAAATTTGTTGCACGAACTAGGAACCTATACAGAGTAGATTCGTGTCCAAGGCCTACTCATTTATGGTATATCTTAAATAAAATATATTAGTTCAATATTATTAACATACTTATTCTAAGGCATATTATTTAACATTCTACTCATTATTTTTGCTGATACACTGATCTGAGACTGTCTTCAAAAAATGCATTATAAATCACTGTTTTAAAACATATGCCTTGTTTCCTTCAAATTCTCATCAACCCCATTTCGTAATGGTTTTTACACAATGCTCTCAAACCCACTACAAATTGAAAAGGCACATGTAACTAAATGTTCTACAGATTGCTTCCCTATTTATTTTTTGCTAGAGCCTCGGTGGCGCAGTGGTTAGAGTTCTTTACTGAAGGCCACTTCTGCTATCGGGTGCCTACAATTTGGCAGTTCAAATCCCACCAGGCTCAAGGTTGACTCAATCTTCCATCCTTCTGTGGTGGGTAAAATGACAATCCATTCTTCCGAGATGGGTAAAATATGCTGACTGTAAAACCTTAGAGGGGGATGTAAAGCACTATAAGTGGTATATAAGACTAAGTGCTATTGCTATTCCTACTGATTTCTGCCTTCATTTCCCTTTATTTATTTTATCTGTCATTAATGTATGTAGCATTTTAAATGCTAAGAAATTGACAATTTTCATCTCATACAGCACCACAGTAGCACCATACATACTGGGACTACTATGTAAATATATTATCAGTACAAACTTATCAGAAAAGTTAGTCTTCAGTATTTAAAGTCCTTACTTTAATGAATAATTCTTGTTATATTTAAGAGGTGTTACACAATCAGAACTGCCAACTAATGACTCAATGGCAACATTCCCATTAATTTTAATGGATCTGGACAGCACCCAGTAGTAATTAGCCACTAACATGACAGAAGGAAGAAAACAATGATATGAAAGCGAAGTGGGGAGCTGTCATTTAAGGACTGTAGTGTGTGGAAGGGGGAGTATAATCCACAACTCTAAAAGTTTACACGTATGTCAAATGAAAATACATACACTGCTAAATTATACCGACTGCCAGTTTCTTGAAAAAGAAAGGTTATATCCTTAACCCTTTCTCTTTACTGATACTTGAAATGTGAAATGCAGCTTCCTATTTAAGAAGAACATCATGCAATAGTCAACATCAAACTGCAAATACCAAAATTCAGGGTGTGTTTTCTCAAATGTTATTTGAAAAGAGACTTGATAGAGATGTGAGAAAAATAATTTTCCCGTCAGTTTCCTTCCTGTATATCTGAGTCTGTTTGTTTGCATCTGCATTTCCTTTCTGTCATGCACTCGTATTTAGTGTAGTCAAATATATTCCTTATATTTAATTTCTAACATGACACTATCTAACACTTTCCCAAATATTATCTACCTTTAAAATGACAAATCATGTTAACAGAAATTAAAGGTAACATTTCCCATTAACTTCCTCCCTTATTAATTCTGTAGACATCCATGTAGTTGCCTTAACACCAGCATAAAGTATCAAGAGAATGGAGTCCAATATATCAGTTTTCTGTAATTAATTACACTTAGCTGTAATTACTGTTTGCCAATGGAACCATATTGTGGTAGCCTACCCATGATAAAAACAAACCTGATTTAGTTTTACAACCACTGGATTTTCTCTGTTGCACTTTTTGCTTCACAACTCTCCTCCCAAGTCAGTCTCTGACCTCTTCCCTGGTGTCTCTGCCAAATTCTTGGCACTGAAAGTGAGGGGGAAGAGACCATACCATAAGCGTGTTGATAATGAGGAGACAGAAATAACAAACCAGCTGGATTGCCCTAATAAAGTATGTCTGGGATTTAGAGACACAACAACTCACTACTCATGAATCTGTACTTTCCTTTTAACCCTCTGGGTTCCCTTTTTAACCTCTTCTATGATCTCTGTAAACCCTGATTAAATACTGCATTTATTGACTTGGGCATTTAAAAGCAGCATTTTCTGCTGAATGCCATGCAAACCTAGGCAAAATGAACTAGTGATCAGGAAAAAAGCAAACAATGCACACCCAGAGCAACTGAATAGGAATACTCTTGTTCATGGGTTGCAGCAAAAACCAGCATTTTGCTATTTTAAAGTCAGTCATTTTTCTAAGGCATAGATTTTTCTTGAAAAAAAAAATCACTTTTTTCTAATTCTCTCATTATATAACCATCCAGAGTGTAATAACAATAATTCTATTCTACAAAGGCCTTTAGGTATAAGGAAACTTCCCATATATCTATCATATTATTTCCATTGACCAGTAGCAGAACAAGAAAAGGGGCAACTTTTGGTGAAATTCTCTTTTTCCTAAAGCCTTGTGTGACCATCAAAATTTCTCTGCCAATGGCAAGGTTATCTTTGAAGCAACATGGAAAATGTTAAGGTTGTAGAGAAAGGAGCCCCCAGTTCAAGAGTGCTTAGTCCAGACATACTTAAGATTGATATTGCTGATGGGAACAAACATTGAATACAAGTCTTAGACTGAGTTCATGTTTCAAGATAAACCATGTTTACATTTTTGATAATCCTGAACTGAAATTTCAACAATACACAAGCAATTTTCTTTTCCTGTAGTCTGCTTGAAAACTCTTAGGCTTCACTAAGATCAATTAATTAAACTTCTGTTTCTTTAAATTAACATGTTACAAATAGTTAGAAGAGATTGAAAGACAGGAAAAAGGGATTCTAGCTAATGTAAATGCAAGTATTTTCCAAGGTATTCTGTTAACGTTCTTGATGCATTCAAGGAATTTAGGAGTCAGTGTGCCATTATGATAGGTCACAAGCTTACCTAATCACACACAGACAATTGCATCCATAAACTTCTGTTCTACTGTAGAACCTGATCCTGATAATGCAAAACACTACAGAAAATATCTATGAAAATAATAAAATATATTTAATATATCTACTTTTGGTCACAAAGGAGCAAAATGGAGCAGGAAAAATGATTTGATTGCTTTATCTAATGTTAAAAGAGAACTAGGTCTTTTTATGATGGTTTCTCTCAACATTCTGATCATCTAATGGAACCGCTGGAAGTATTAACCCATTGGAAGAGCCTATGAAATAGACATGACATAGATGTATAATCAAAATGAAAATTCAACCTATTATTTGAGTCATTTCAAATGAATGAAATTACTTTACGCAAACTACATGACATGCATTTTGACCAAAACTATTATGTGTTAACTGCTTGTTCTAAGTTGCACATAACTCACTGTTGTAATAAACACATTAAATTATGAAAATATTTTTACAAGTGTTATCTTCTATAAGTATTGTATGTTTAGAATTGGATTTTTCCCCAGAATAAATGTACTTGCTGAGTGAATTTATTCCCTGAAGCCATAAGCAATGACTTCTAAGAAGATAGAATGATCCTTATTCTATATAGAAATTATTCTCAAACTGCCCATGGGAAAAGCACCTGACAATTATTTTTGCTCATCTTAATGCCCAAGACCCATTTATTCACTGGAAATGCCTAAGTACTGATGTGAAGAAATTCTCCAAAAACAAGAAGACAGATCTTTCTACCCTCAGAATAAAAATCATCCAATGACCTATATAGATTTTTTGCTAGAAAAATCTTAATTTTTTTTTCAGATCAATCTGTCTTGTTCTTGGACACTACCTGCACAAGTCCATGCAGTTTCCTGCCAAGGTTTTTCAGAAGTGGTTTGTCATTTCCTCCTTAAGGTTGAGAGTGACTGTTCAAGGTCACCCAGCTGGATTTATGCCGAAATTGGGACTAGATCTCACTGTCTCCTGCTTTATAGTCTCGTCTCTCACCACTTCCCCAAATTTATTTTTTAAAAATATTATATCTGGTATAACTGAAGTTTGAGGATATGTGAGTATTCCTTCCAAATGATTTACTTGTCTTCTCATTCAGTTCCACTACATAGCTCACCATTTAAGATAAACTAAGCCCAAAACCAATTTGGTTAGCAGTTAAGATATCAGGTTAAACTGGAAGACTGTGAGTTCTAGTATTGTTTTTAGCACAAAGCCTGCTGAATAACTTTGGGCGAGTTACTTTCTTTCAATCCTAAGCAAAGGCTACAGCAAATCACTTCAGAAAACATTGCCAAGAGACTGCATGGACTTATCCAGGCAGTCACCAGTTGTCAAAATGCAAGGGTCAAAGGTTCAAAAAAAAATAACTTCAAGCAGTACCTATTAAACTAACCTCCATTCCTATCTCCTGAACTGAATATCAGAGTGATGTGGACTAATTTAATCTCAAAGCATATTCCTGGAAAAAAATTCTGACAACCAAAAATATTCATCCTCTCTTATAGCAAAATAAAATGGGAGTCCTGAAAAAAATATCTGCACAGCTACTTAATAGGTCAATTTGGGTTATGGCAGTGTTATGGTGTCTATTTGAGAAGAATGTATGTTTGAACAAAGAATCTCTCAAAATAGTTCTACTAGAACCCATATTCTAGCAGCCTTCTCAATGATAGTAAGGGACAATTCTGGAAGGTATCTTGTAAGAATGAGAGATTAAAAAGAAAGGAATTGCTATACCACAGTAGTCCTTGATTGGTAAACTTAAAGAAATTAAATCCTATTTTCTCTGGTCAATCCTATGTGAATTTAGTGTAAGTGGTGTGATATAAAAGCACAGATAGGTACGTAAGTAACTTCTACCTAGCCCAGTACTGTATGTGGGTATTAACCTACTTAGTTAGGAAGTAAAATATTTAATTGAATACACACATTCCCAAGGTATATATTTCATATCAAAGCAAGCAGGGGCGGGGGGGGCTGAGTTAACTCAATGCACATTGAAGTGGACCCCCATTATCTCTTTAATTAACCATTACTGTCCATCTATAATGTTATTTCCAACAAGTCCTGAAATGAGAAATATGATTGCTATTGGCACGTAAATGGTATAAACCTCGCACAGAAGACTCGACTGGCAGGCAGGCAGGATCAAATTACAGTACATTTCTGATTGTGCATATGCAAGCTTACAAAGGAACACTTTGTTAATGAGGGAAAAAACAAGAAAAGCACTTTATACGCAAAGATTTTTATTCAAAACATTTCTAGCCACACTTAAGTACATCTTTAACACTTCTTGCCCCTCTAGGCAAATAGCATCACGGTTGGGGACCACAACGCAAACAGCAATGGCACCTTTAGCCTATTCCATGTTTGAACTGGAGCTTCAAAGAACGAACACTATAGAAATCAGAAGGGATGGGAGAATATTATGCTACTATGCGTAACTGCTGAGCCTATTTTGCACATTTCCCCTATGCCCTATTTGTATAATATGACCTTTTGGAACCAAGAAGATGCTTGGAATTTTGAGAGTATTATATAATGTTATTTTACAAAATAGTTGCCATGATGAGTACAGCCAGTAATAAAATTGGAGTAACTGTCGGAACCCTGACAGCCTACTTAATACAAAGAATGATTACTGCATTGCAGTTCATCAATACAAGTGTGCACTCACACACACAATACACACATACATCAGAGCAGCATAGGAATAAGTGCTAAGAATCAAATCCAGAGAAGCAGGATCTGACTAGACAGAACCCAAGATGCAAACTGCAGAGAGGCCTTAGAGACAGTCCAACATATAGAGACAGGGTGTAGGAACAGGCATACATCAAACAGCATAACTAAATAGCTGGCATTGCATAGAAACATCAACTGAATTCAAGGTGGGATGGACTTAGATCTTTTGTGGGGCGAAGAGACTTGAGACTGATGATATGTTTGACACCTCTCTCTCAGGCTCAGTCTGGTCATCTCCTATACATGTAGAATGATCTAGGATAGAACCATTCCTTCAGGATGCATAAATGGCATGGGTACTCTATCCAACTGTTTTTTTTAAGTATTTTGTATATTTTAATGCATCTTTTATTTTCTGTTTATGCTATTATATTATGCTAACTAGGCATTATATTTTGCATAAAACAATTTGGCTTTCAATTACTTTCATCTTACTTTAATTTTTATTATTAGTAATCATTTTTATTGGAGGGACATTACACAAATACAGCCATAAAAAAGAATGTCATGGATATTCTCAATCATCCAGGTCATGGTTGTCCCAAAGATGCTTTTCCAAAAGGCAACAGGACTTTCTTGGTTTTCTTCCTTGAAAAGCTCTTGGATGAGAAGCGAAATGTTTTCAAGGAAAAAAAACTAAGAAAGTCCTGTTGCCTTTGGAAAAGCACCTTTGGCACAATAAAGAATGTTACTTCCAGAATATATGGTACTGCCAATGGGATAAATAGACAAAGAGATAAGAAAGGTTACTCCTAACAAGGATACTGGTACAATGAGCTAGGTAAAATGGGCATGCTATCGAGTTTGGAAGTTGCTGAGGGCCTTGAGATATTGAGCCATCAAGAGTATAGTATATAGAATTTGTAAGATGTTCCTATTTTTTGTAGCATACTATTACAATGTACAAATTATGCTCAGAATTTGAAGTTACATTCTTTGCATGTAATACATTATGTGACTTAGCTATGATTCTTCCTGTATTAATAGTGGACTATTAATTTTAATACAATTTTGAGTTGGTAATATAAACAGAATGAATGGCTCATGATGTGTTGGTACCTGTTAGTTGCTATGGCTAAATCGTAGTACTTTGTGATAACAGTGACACATACAGGCTCCAGAAATTTTTGTCTCATTTTGTTTGACAGCATATTTTTAGGGGAAGCATTTACAAATGTTTTTCCTCCTGTGCAGCTATTGTCTTACAATAAGCTATGGGAAAGTCTTCTTGTCAGTGTGTCTTTAGCTCTATTTCTTATATAACTTAAGACTTCATTCTGTCGACTGGACCCAAATGTTATCTTCTCCCAGAATAGTGCACTTTTTCCTAGGAATATTTTGTGCAAGTTGCAATCTATGAAGATGTTGCTCTACAGTATGTACTTTATTCTTCTTGTACATTTATTCATTCATTTTGTATGGCTGCCCATCTCAACAGTGGGTTACGTTTTCAGAATAATGATTGAGAACATTAGTCAGCCATCTGCTTGGAGTGCTGCCTTAGTACTGAAATTAGTGGGGCCATTTGTGGCAATGTCATTGAGAATGAACCAGTTGAGTGCTATGCCATAAACTAGCAAGTTATGCATTGATACAAAGATAAGAGTTGAAGATTTGTCCTCTTTTGACTTCTTGTTCCCATGTGAGGGCTAAGCACATCTCTAATTGATGAATATTAATTATATTTCCAAGAACATTACAAACATTTCTCTTCCCCTCTTAGACTGAGAACATTAGCTATGGCAGGTCTTCTGTTTTCATCAGGATCTTTATAGCTTTATCATAATATGATTCTGGGGTCACTTCACAATCTCTTTCTCAAAAAATGAAATGTGATTTATTGGGTAAATAGCACATATTTTTCTTAACTCTAAATTTCATTGATGACTGAGAAGCTGAAAGAAGGCGTTATCATTTGCTTTATTACATTTTTGCCAATCCTATCATATCTTAATGACTACCTCTTTTAAAAGTTAATTTATTGGAACTCAATAGGCTTCTTTTACACTCATGTTTTATTTCACTCTTACCAGCAAAAAGATTTTTTATGACTTTAAAAAATGTAGATTTTTTTGATTCATTTCATGTACACTTCTTTTTTCCCCTACAATTGATTTTAATAGAAATCTACATTATAAACCAATATCAGACAAGAAAATACTGGAAATAATTTAAAGATATAAATTTCCTAATAAAGTGGAAATAACAATATTACAATAATACATTTGCTTTTCAGGCAGTTTTTTTTAAAAAAAACAAAATCTCTCTGGAATTTTCTGGACAAGATTTTAAACATCATCAGATCTTAAAACATTTGATGTGTATGAAATATAAGGTTTCTGGAACAGCAACCAGCTCCAGAATATAACATTTACATCAGCCAAAAAGGATAGATACATCTCTTTTTGAAAAATGGGGTCTAAATTAATCTGACACCGAAATATGAACAAACAAAAATCCATACCTTTAGTGGGCAAAACAGGTGTTGGAAGTACAGGATTATCTCTGAAGAAAGTCATATGCACTTATTTATGATCTCAAGATAAGATTTTTCTAATCTTCAATGAAATACTTCCATAGATATTTCAGGAAAAAAAGCAAACTTCTTCGTTCGTTAGCTGAACATTACTAATATATATACTGTAATATAAGTGCATGCATATGACAAGTCCCTGGGTTACGAACACTCCAGTTTAAGGAGATTTAGTTAAAAAGAAAGCCTATTGCAACAAAATTCAAGTTAAATACACAAGGATTCAAATTAAATACAGAAAGGTTCAAGTTCATTATACAATACTATTTACACCCTATTATACAATAATACTGTTCCAGCTTACATACAAATTTACTTAAGGACAGTTCTTGGAAATGAAACTTGTTCTTAAACTGAGAACTACCTGCATAATCCTTTATTCAATAATTGACAAAGAGTGTGTAGAAATCAGCTGTAAAATACATGGTTGATATGCACCACTTACATTTAATAATGTGAAACAATTGCCCCCAGCAACCACAAAATTATCATCAAATCTATTTCTGAACTTATGTTCTAGAGTAGCGGTTCCCACTTCCCACGAAAATCTTTTATTAATAGCATTTTCCCATTCTGTTTGTTTTTAATTTATTCTGGTATTATAATCTAGCACTAAGTGAATAACTTATATAACTTAAACTTATGGTAAGTTTCTCAGGCTACAACATAATGCCAATATACCTAAAGCAATCCATCCAGAGACCCTCACCAGACTCCTTGTTCAATTGTCCACTGCTTTATTTGGAAGTGTCCCCTAACCTGAAACAAGAGAAAAGCAAGCTGGATTGATAGAGATCATTGTGGAAGGACTGACAGACAGGCTAAGAAATAATCATATCACCTGGTCTTCTGATACACTGACATTTTATTATTAGTTACTCTAATGGCTGTAACCTTTTTTAATATGTTCCTAATATTTCAAATATATGTATCAGCTCATAAAAGCTAAATTTATCTGATATCAATATTTACTGAGTTGTAAGTTCATTAAATGTGAAAGTAAGGTGTATATAAAACTGCTTCCATAAAATTAAATGTGGGTATTTTAAATGTAGAAGAGTTTTGTATCCATTGGGACTGGATAGGAGACTCAAAATAGCTTATTTTTAAAAACCTTGTATAAGTTACATTTACATTTTAAAATCATTTTTTTAAACCCATAGTGAAAAAAAGATGTAGTAGTTAATTCTAGAGCAAAAGAGATTATAAAGTATTCTGGAAGCCTCCAGGATACAGTTAAGTTTCTAAAAATAAATGCATATATGCTTTATGACCCTAAGAATTTTTTGTGGGTAATTTAATTTTCTAGAAAAAAAAATGTTATTTTTTTACATTAAAATATGGTGTTATTATATTAATGTTAGCCAAATATAACAAGGAAATATGAAATTTTAATTATTTGCCATAAAGTCCATCTTAGTGGACTTAACAAAATATTAAAAGTGAATAAATTTACTTAAGAACATACCACAAAAAAGTTTCACTATGCTGATGCAAAATTAAACCAATAGTACAATGTACTGTACATGTGACAAATGTAATTTTAAGTATGTTTTTCAAACCTAAGTTCAATGTTCCTGTTTCTTTACTAGCAATATTTTCTGAGGTAACAAAGAATAATAAAGAGAATATCAGGACCATTTAAATCAAAATATCCTCAAGTCGCATTAGAATGAAATTCTCTACACTACAGGACTAATCATAAAATTACGCAGTCTAGTTAATCTGAGTAGCTGATTGTTACTTTCCATTTACATATTTGTAATATCGCTGGTCTTGATCATTTTGACTAAATTAATATTATTATTTTTCTTTCTTTGATTAATTAATCCTTATTTTCTTCTGGGTATAATTAGCTGGATCTCAATTACTTCATAAAAGGTAGAACACGCCAAAGCAAATCAAGTAAGACATCAAACTATTTTGCTATGTATTTTTGATAAGTTCAGCAAAGAAGAGATGAGAAAATGTACTGAATTATAAAAGAATCATATACAATTATGACACAAACAATAATTGTAAGGGGAGCACTTTAAAAATGACTTTAGCCTGTAATCTTATACACCTGGGAATAGATCTCAAGAGACATTCCAGCAGAGCTACATAAAAATTGCACTGTTTGTGAATTATAAGCTGAAGTGTATAATGTGTTAAATAAAAATGCAACCTTTGTCACATATTATTAACTTTCCAAAAATGTATGAATTGCTCCTGGCAATTTTAATGTTATAATAAAAGTATAACCAAGTTTTACAAAGATAGACATGGAAATGCTAAATTGATTATTCACACTAACAGCAATAATGAACCAGCATCTTTCTTGGTTTAAAAAAAAACTTTATTTTTTAAAAAAGAGATCTTACTTAAAACCCTTTTATATTCTGAATATACAGATACTGATTTTTAATTTTTAATGATGTCAAGGCACATATCATAAGAAAAGAAAAGTAATTTATAAGTATACTTTCCCTAAATACTTATGTGAAAACAATGTTCCTTGTAATTCACGCACTGTGAGATATGTATAGCAAATCACATTTGAAATAGCCACATTTCACCTGTATGGCTTACCATTATTAGCTACAGACAAAATAACTACAGCTGTTTCTGATTATATTCAATACAATCTGCAACACAAATCCTTTTTAAAAAAAATCAACTACAGATATTAAGCTAACAGATTAGAAGAAATATTACTGTTCTTTAGAGATTTGACCCCTGAATCTCAGAGTAAAGAGATACATCATAATGTATTTCCAACAAACACAAAACTGTCCAAAATCTAAATTCAAATTCAAGCTGTTCTGCATTCTAGTTCTAAAGGAGTTCTGCCAAAAAAAATGTGGCTTGATTTGAAAGCCTTGTTTGATGAACAGCATAATCTTTCAGTTGTCTATTTGCTGTCCCTGAATATTAAATGTCCATGTGTTTGAAAGAAAACTTGTCAACTTAAATGTAATCTCTGTTAATGTTATTATAGTAAGTGGTCCCTCTGAGACCACCCTCCATTTAAGTACTTACAATATATTTGTAAAATTAATGGGCAAATATTATTTGCATGAAATAATTTTCTCCTATATAACTGCTTAGCTGTTCACCAATGACTCTGTCCAAAGCTGTGTCTCTCCTAAAACATCGCTCTTCTGGCATACCACATTTGAATTTATCTTGTATCTTCATAAATATTGATATCACAATCTCTCATTTGTTTTAATTTTAGAATGGATATTAATTTTATGTTTGTAACACATTTAACCAAACATGAAAGTTAAGACATAAGCTAAAAAATATGCAACCCAATGCCCCACCTTGTGGGAATCCAGTATTTTCTGACTAACACAGAAATGTCCTATATGTCCTTCAGACTTACCTAACAGACCCCTTCATCTATCGCAAAAGCCAAATCATCTGATCCCAAACTAACTGTCAACTGCTTGCAATGGTGAGGAAGCCAGACATCAATCAATCAGTTTTTATCAGAGGTGCTCTTCATTTTAGCTGTTGTGCTCATCTTATCATCTGACCCAGTTGTAGGCCTGGCTTCAGAAGCTTAAAAGAACTTGATGGCAAAATATGCATTTGTTTGCCTGTGATGCCCACTATTAAAGGACTCAGACATTAAATTTTAGAAGCTCTCTCTCTTTCAAATTACACTAAATTTGTCTAAACTACACTAAATTATAAATAAAACATTCAAATTTGAATTGTACTCTCATGACTACTTTTCAAGTCACAATTCAAAGGGAGAATCGAATTCATTATGCATGGTGATCTCCGCGTTGTCCATATAAAATAGAGAAACAGGTTATAAAGGTCGGTAAGTATATTTAAAATCAGAGTTATGTAACACATTCTCATTATTAATTCTTGTTCATGTATATATTATATATGGAATGGAACAGATTGTTAGCATGAGATTTTCATTTTTGATTCAACTATAATCAGCAGCATTAAACTATAAATATTGCTAATAAGTCACATTGATGTCCATATATTTCCGAAAAGGGATATAAGAAGGTACCTTAATGTTTTCTCTATGAAATAGGAAGTTATACTCTTAGTTTAAAATCAATTATGGCACAATCGTATACTATGCATAGGTACTGGGTAACAATGGAGCAGACTACTAAGATTCATAGGACTTAACTGTCAAGTTATAATTCAATTTTTCTCCATTACCCTTACATTTGAATAATCATGCGTACAGGTATTTTGTTCAGGATTTTATTTTTAAAAAAACATAATTACTGTTTTTAATTTGAAGTGCCTGGCTGTTTTTCTACCCATGATAAAAGCAAAAAAATATATGAATAAAATCATAATGTAAGTAAAAAGTAACTGCTTAAAACCTAAATAGCTTCACAAGTAAAAATCTTTCCAACATTACGGATCCATTATTTCTTTTAGGTATGGGGCACATTGTGTAAAATTCTTTTCAAACTTTTCAGAATTAAATCTTTTAACTGAATTAATGGTACTAAGATAGTTTTTAAAAAAATATTGCAGACATTATATGTAATGTAATACAGTAAAACCACAGACATAGCCACACTGAAGCAAAACATAACAGTGGAAATAATTTGTACATAATACTTCAAAAACTATTATTTATAATACCTCTTTTATATGTTTTTGAAATAGAATTGCTTGTCATAAGTATAAATTGACTTTATGTAACTGTATCTTCATTATAAGTAATCTATTTTTGTAAACAAAAAACATAAGAAAAGCAAGCAATGCCAATATCAGATATATAAAAGTCACTAAACAATGTGTTTCAAAAAGAGTGAATGTGACATTCAGAAAACTTGAGTTAGGAAGAAAAAAAATATGACAAATTATTTTGAAATAGTTGTTGCAGAGGGGATCTATAAGAATAAGAAATAATAAGGAATTTGGTTCAACAGAGTATTTACATCTTTTTCCTTTCTTTCTTGTATATATAATGCAAATACCAGCTCAAAAAAAACAACGTCACAGCCTCCAAAAACTCAGAATACCATTCTTATCAATGAATTTACTCCAATTTACCAACAATTTCTAAAAGTCCACTTTGTTTACGACCAAATACTTGTGCAATTCTGAATATCTTACAACCAATGGATTTCAAGAAGATAAAAAAAATCCAGTACTTCGACTGCAATAGTCAATTAATAAGCACACAGTCTTTGTTGTCTTCCCTACTTCTAAGTATCTTCAGCCCAACATGTTTCTTCTCCTTAGTGGATTCCATTATGCCAAGTCTGAACAATGAAAACCATATGATATTTCAGCAATCCCCAATTGTTAACAGTACAACTTTTTCCCAATGGTTTCTGAAGTTTCTACTTAAGCATTTTTCAAAATCAGTTATTATTAAAATTCCATTTTTCTGACCCTCAGAAAAACATATTATCTCAGAAATATTCTGCACACTGCAAAGTAGAAGGAAAAGAAAATCAGTAGCAAATAGTATATTTGTTTCATTTTGAAGAACCGTAGCAACTGTTTTGTACTTCCCAACTGGTTCAGAGAAGAGAATATTTAGAACTAAAATAATGTATGTTCTTCACTTCTCAAGAAACATGGTAATAAGGGTCTTGGAAAAATAGGGAGTTATTTTTGTTAGTTTTATATTTCTCAACAGAAAACATTTCATTGGCTGATTTTTAAAACTCAGATCTGCAAGGAATTTCATACAAATTATTCAAATCTTTTATTGCACATCATGTTTCTTTTTAACATGACTTAATCACTGTAAAGTGAGAAAACATTAGTGACAGTCATACATATCTATTATCATGTCACAATGGCAATAGCTTTTGAGGACATTTAATCACACCAAGTTATCAAAATAAAGAGATGTCAATTCCAAGATCAGAGACATTTGGCACTAAAAATATTTTGTGCATTCCATACTTACATGGATATTTTTATTTAGTTTAGTAGTTTCTAAAAATATGGATTTGGAATTGAGATGCTGTATTGTACATTAATGAGGATAGGTAAATAGGTAAACTATATTACTCAATTATAATATAGAATTAAAGTTTCTTTGTTGTATTATTGATACAGTAATGGTCATAATAGTATGTTGTAGGGTTTTTTAAAAATATTATAAATATCAGACCATATTACTAGTTGAGCATGGCAATTATTCCCAATAATGTGTTTGAAAATATTGTTCATATTAAGATTGGATGCGATTTTGAATTTCCTCTATGTTGAATTCTGAATTTCAACAAAGTGATGTGTTTGTATGTCAATATTTCAAGAAAAAGTGGCACAGAACCAAATACTCTTGAGAGATTTTCAACAGAGTTATACATCAATATTTTATTCTGGTGAATAGCAGCAAACTGGAATTCATACTTCATTTTACAGGCTCAGGAAATCATATTTATCAGTTCAGCAATTTCCAAAGATGCATCTAACAAATTATTCAGATTGCTTCTGGTTCTTCCATTGGAGTCATTAGAAATATAAGCAAAGATGATGTAGTTATTTTCTTTAAAAAAATAATAATAAAGGGCTTCTACCAAGCAGTGAAATACATCTCCATTCCATGAACAAAAACAGCCTGTACTGATCTTTGCTTTACAACCAATACCAATCTCTCAGGCCTTTGAAGATAACATATATTATCCTATACAAGAAGAAAATTAACTCACTTTCATTCTAGACATGTTTGCTAAATGTACAAATTACTGAACTTGGAATAATCCAAATGACACACCTCTCATTCCCTCTCTTTGTGTCATCTCAGAAAGACAATCTGACAGTAATAGCATAACACCTCCTTGGATATACCTCCAGGCGTTAATATTTAAATCTTTCCTATCCCTTGTGATTGAAATTCAGCATCAATTCACAAACAAAAACTAAATCAATGTTCTTAGAGTTCAAACTAGATCCCTAAACAGTTTGCCACTCTCCATGAACAGATAAGATAAACTTTCTTTGACCCAAGAGATGAAGTTGCCATGACGATCAGAGAGTCTACTTTCTATATTGATATTTGCTGATGTAACAACAAATAGAACCAGATCCTAGGATTGATAATGGTGATTAATTAATACTAATATTGATCCTTACAAGCAAGAGACAAGGCTATTAACTTGAAGCCTGAAAAGTCAATTGTTACCTGTGGCAGAGATACCAGTGACTGATTTTGAAACATAATAAACAAATGTGCCAGATTTATGCTAATACCCTTAAAGAGAACGTGTCTGTTTCATGCATAGCACCTTCACATTCAAATGCCTTCATTTAATTGCATCTCTCTTTAGAACCATGAGGGCAAAATACATTTCAGTTTTAAAATAGGTCTGTGTGTGCCAAGTTATTCTTTTTCAAAGGAAGGAAGGAAGGAAGGAAGGAAGGAAGGAAGGAAGGAAGGAAG
>BLBF01000002.1:25611280-25728683 GCA_015471245.1 Laticauda colubrina
AAGGAAGGAAGGAAGGAAGGAAGGAAGGAAGGAAGGAAGGAAGGAAGGAAGGAAGGAAGGAAGGAAGGAAGGAAGGAAGGAAGGAAGTTGTTTTGCTTAATTATTTGTTTAAAATGCATTGCCAACTCTCCAGAAAGACATAGCTAGTTCTCATACAAATCTGACGATAGTTCACAATAAGCTATAGACAAAAATAAAATTTCCATATAACTTACATAAATGAGTTCCCCAAATGATTATTATCCAATAAAAATGCTAGATTTATTCATTCTTAGTGAAAAAGAGTTATGTGGTTCAAGTTTACTAGTTGTTTTGTAACTTAAGAGTTGTTCTAAATTTCCTATTTTATATTTGTTAATGTATGTACATATCAGAACTGATTTCAATGACCTTCTTCAAGTATGAAAAGGGAAAGTTATTTAAGTCAGAGTTTGGAAAACACAGTGCATCTGAAAAAGAAAACATTTATAAAGTGGGAAAAAAAACCTTTAAATTACCATTCAGTGCATTGGACATAGGTAGGGGACCTTCTGGTACTATTCTACATTTTTACTGCTGCATGTATGTAATATACTATGCTAGAATATTTTTTCTAATCAACTGTTCAGGTCTTTGTTCTTTAACATGTTAGTTCATGTACATTTTATTCTTGGCATTGTAACTGCAATATTTATTATTGCAATTTATATTTAAAGGTAAAATAATTGGCACTACAAATATATCATTTTCATTTCATTACCTTAAAACCTGTAAGAATCTGTTCATGTGGCGCTACTTCTAATGATAAAATGAATTAACACAGACTGAAAATTATAAGTGCATTATTGGATTTCATTACTTTCCTTTACATATGAACTATATTTATCATATTTATAAAATGCATTTCCTAAACTAAATTCCTCTATGTAATTCACAGTGAAAAAGATGATTTACTTTCACAAAATTAATATTTGGCTTCCCAAGGCAAACAAAATAATGCATAGTTCATATCCAAGAAACATGGGATGCTGGTCTGTTACTGGTCTGTTTTGCATACAGAGAATATTCCAACTTTCTTGCTTTAAATAGTATACAATCTAATGAAAATGAGAGTATACACTTAATTAACTGATTAAAATGGCTTTACTCCTTGAAGATTATTCTCCAAAGTTCTCTACTTCTAAATTTAAATATGTTCATAGGAGTAATGAACACATGCATATAAATAGATGCATTCTATTCCAGGAACTTTTTTTAATAGATTTAAAACAGAAAATATTTGTGAGTATTGCCTTTTTCTAGTCAATGTCCACCTGGATATTCCCAAATTATTCATTAACTAATGAACTCCTTTAACCTTCTGAAAAGTTGCTCATAATTACTTAATAAAATTAGATCAAAGAAAATGAGATCTCCTATTGCAGAAGCTATTAATATAAAAATTGTTTATTTTTTTGGTGTACATCGCACCAATCTAAGCTATATATGTAAGACATATATATACATATATGCATTTACATATACATATACATATACATACATACATACATACATACATACATACATATATATATATATATATATATATATATATATACACATACATACATACATACATACATACACACACACATATATACACATACATACATACATACATACCCACTAGGATGCAAGAACATATAATAAAACCAAAATGGCAACACAGTAGGCAATACAACTTTGCAGCCATAAAGTCTTAAGTTATCGCTGTGGTCAAAATAATATTGTTACCAAATAAATATTAATCAATTGTTCAGTTTTAAACACTTTTAAGAGTTAATGGCAGGTGAAATGTAATGTTAGTAACCTGCCATACTTGAGCTTCCAAAATAAAGAAATATTTTCTACTCTATTTTTCCATATGAATTAACTGTATCCACTATTGATATTACTGATAACATAGAGTACAAACTGCTTTAAAATACAGTTTTAAAATACAAAAGCTTTAAAATACAGTTCTTCCTCAAAAGGATTTGACACAAGCAAAATTATATGGACAAGAATAGTTTAAGCCTAAAAAGAAGGTACATGGTAAAAATATTAATAAGGACTACTTGTGTATTTTCCTAATCTTATGTTAAATAAACTAATTTTATTGTGATTTTAAACTATTACTGTATTTTAAGAGAAACTTAATACAATAGCTTTCTTCTAATTCATTATGTACAAGTATGAAAGTGCATGAACTCAAAAGACTGAGAGACAAAAATATTAAGTATTATATATTAATATAAACTTTTATCAAAGCTTGGGGCAGAAAGTTTTAAAAACATATTTATCCTAAGATGAATAAGCTTTAAAAATACTTATGAAATCTACTTAATTTCAAGGTTCTCTTTAAGCATAATTTGAAAATAATTTGCTATCCTCCCCATCTAATTTTAACCTAAAAATACAGTACATTTTAATAAATATTACAAAACAACCAAAAGTTCAATTTGGATCTCTTCTGAAAATCTTTTCAAATAAATTTCTTGACCTCTTTGTTGGTATTCATTTACAATGTTTTAAAAGCTTCCTCTTTTCTTTAAGAAATTAGTTTGGCAATGTTTTATTTCAAAATAAATAATCAGACTAAATAATCAACTCATTTTCTCCTCCCCAGGCTTCAGTAAGTGTGAATGAAATTAGAATAATACTGTTCATAAAATATCAGATCCCAGATGATTGCTACAAGAAATAGCAATAACGAAACTACACAGCCATCCTGCTAATATAAAGAAATGCACTTGCTCTAAAAAAAATAATTTCTGTCATAAATTTTGCATTGCAATCACAAAATGGAGAACAATCTGGACAATTTATTGGCATATTGGCAGGAGATGATAAGGCAAAAAAAAACAACAACAGCTAGCAGCTGGTGCAGTGAGATGGGCTGATAACATTGATATGGGGGTCTCCCACACAAATCACCACCTCTCCTATCACGGCTTTTTATCAAAGTAGGATTACAATAAAAGCTTACAAGAGAAGGTTTTTTATTCTATTTTATTTTATTATTTTTTTAGGAAGTCAAAAATATAGACTTGGGGAAAAAAGAGAGAGAAATCTGAATGTTTGGACAAAACATGGGACAAAATACATAATTTATCACTGTATTATCACGAAATCCAGGCAGTCTAATCAAGGAGCCCTGAGTGACTATTTTTTGCCTTATCATCCAAAGTGGTGGAAACGGAGAAGGAATTATCAGGCTTCTGCAGATTGCTGGGCTGGAATTTTAATGGTAATAATCGGGTTTCTGATGGTATATCTTTTCTGCTTATCTTTCCCATTATCTACCCTTATCTGACCAGTCATCAGAACAAATTAATGGTGCTCTTTCAGCTTCGCTTTTTTATCACTGCCCAGAGAGCACCCAAGGGGAAAGAATAAGCAAAATATTAAAATACTGCATAAATCACAATTTTAGATAGCAGAAAACTATATGGAGTAAAAGAGGGAAAAATATGTCCAACAACCTTTTTGTCCTTTGAACTGACTGCCTTGGGAGTTTTTCTGACTTCCTTCTATCCTTCGTCATATAGCTTCTAAATTGTGCATGGTTTATCAGCAAGACTTCTTTGCCAACTGAGATTTCAGACTTAAAAGTACTGCTTTACTCTCCCCAGTAGCTTTCCTATTATTTTAGCTGTCAACTATGATGGTCACATTAGGGGTTGTTTCACGAGGAGGGATGGTGTGCATTTTCCCTCACGGTTCTGGAGAATTGCACATGGGCTAAATATTTAAATATATTCAGGAAATGATTATGGCGAGTTTAGGTGTGAGCAGGCAACACTGTTGAAGAAGAAAAATCTGCAGAGTCCAATCTCAGCCATAATGACTTTTTAGCGCTCTCTCTCTCCTACTAAATCCCTACAGATTTTCCAAGCATAAGAGTTCCTCTTCCTCTAAAAATCTTTCTAGTTATCTTTAAAGAGAGAGAAAATTTGAGTAGTAGAAAACAGCACTCAAAGTTCTTGGTAGTATTAAACCCTAACGCTAGCCAAAGTATACTGCACAGCCCTAGTGGCCCTATAGTGTGTGTGTTACATCTAGACAAGCACATAAATATTTACATGCGTCAATAATAATAAACAGTGGATTTGGTTCCTTTAATTTAACACATTTAACACATCTTACTAGGGAAGAAAAAAGGTATAGAAACTTGCTTGAGATGTATCACAGTATTCAATAGCCTCAATTAGTGCAAAAGCCTTTATCTGACATTATAAGATGGGCATAAAAACATTTAACAGTTAAACTGGGAGATAACAAAGTTTGAAAAAAAATAGACTGAGATGGTCTTTGCATCATGCAACCAATTAATGTTAATTATTTATTAACAACCAAGTCACCATTCACATTCTGCAGGAGAAAGCTCATCCAGTCAGTAACATTCCTGGCTGAACACTGCTTTAGTGAACAGTTTTTCCGTAGCAAAAGATGAAGCAGAGGATCAGAAGTTATTTCTAAAAGGCAAGGAGCCTTAACAAAGTGAAAGTTACAAAAATATTTTAAGGCTATGGAAGTAGTGTTTACTAAAAAGAGAGTATCAGAAAGTTACACGGAGAAGCATCGTTCTTTTTATGACATTAATCCAGATTTTTCTGGGACAGTTTGACCCTTGAGAAGTCTTATCCTTGTCGCCAAATCTCTTTAATTCATATTCCGAGGTAGTTTTTTTTTTTTTTTTTAATAAATCCCTATTCTGTGTGCCTTTTAAAACCAGAAAGCGAGAAAAAGGAATGGGTTAGGTCACGTGACAACTCTCTTTGAAAGGCGTTTTGGATGGAGAGGTTGGGAAATTCAAAAGATTTTTTGGCCACTGTTTTGGTTTTTCTTTTCCCTCTAGGAATTTTTTCTCTCCTTTTTGGAAATACGTAGTGTTAATTCCGGTTACTTGAAGAGATACCAAGCCCAAAACAAAACAAAAAGGAATCTCAGCGCTCAGAAAAGTTGAGGAAGTTGGCATCATAAGACTGTCCCCAAGTCTGTCCCAGGCTGGGGCGGGGAAAGCGAGAAGGGAAAGGGTGCCAAAGGGTCTGATTCTCATTCACCTGCTCCACCTCCCCGGGCCACCTCTATCCTCGTAAAATCACGAGTGGGCGCTTGCTAAAACCTCCACGCGCTTGCTTGCTTGCTTGCTTGCGAGCGACGGGAATCCGCTGCAATAAGTTTTGCAAAGAAGCCTCGACTCCCAGCCAAGGAACAGTTTGGGGAGGAGGGTGCTGTTTGCCCCATCCCATCTTCCCCCCCCCCCCAAAAAAAAAAAAAAAACCGGGGGGCCCCGCCTCCCCGGGGGGGCCCCCCTCCCCCCCCCCCCCCCTCCATCCCCCAGGAATAATACGCGTACCTTTGGCCTGGTGGCAAGGAACTCGCTGCGAGTGGAAAGGGGAGGGGGGGGGGTGCAAGAAGAAATAGCACTCTGCACGCGCTCAGCTGACTCTCTGGGCTGCTTTCCAGGGCGATTCATTTTCTTTTCTCGCCCACTACCCGCCTCGGGACCCGCCCGCTTCCCAGAAAAGAGAAAAGTTCTCTGAGCGTAAAAAGCCATTTTACCCCTCTCCAGCCAGCCACTCTTAGGAGTGAAGTTTAATGCTAACTTTCCCAAAAGCCCAGTCTGTCCCAGGAACCCTTCAAAGCAAAAAAGATCTTTAAAGAAAAAGGAGGATTTTAAACATTTTTTTTTTAAAAAAAAAAAGGGGGGGGAGGGGGGGAAGGAAGGTGCAAGCTCAGATCTCCAAAGAGAAAGAGCCCTTTCCAAACTCGACCCGGAGCGCTCGCACTTCAGCTGTTCTCTGTCCCCACTCTCCTCCTCTTCCTCCTCTCCCCATCCCTTCCCCTCTCCTTGTTATTTTTAGCCGAGCCTTAGAAAGCGAAAAAAATCCAGAAAAGCACCCCTTGGGAAACATCCCCTCTTTCCCCGCAGCCCCCTTTCCTTCCCCCCCCCCCCCCCCCCCCCCCCCCCCCCCCGCTCTTGGAAAACTTACGTTTAATCTGCCGGGGTTTGCTCTGTTTCCTTCGGGACATGCTGCTCGCCGCCGGTGCTTTTCGTGCCGCTGCCGCCCGCCGCTCTTCGGGTGCTCAGGTGCACTGAAGGTGTGAAAAGGGGGTGCAAGGTAAGTAGGTGCGCGGCGGGCTGAGGGATCGGTGGGGTGGGGGAGAGAGAGAAAGAGAGAGAGAGGGGGGGGAGGCAGAAAGGGTAAGGGAGACGGGAGAGAAGTGGAAGAGCGCAGAAGGAGGGAGGCGGGAAGGCGAACGAGGGAGCGGGCGCGCCGGGTTGCCCAGGCAAGGAGCGGAGATGACAGGAACAGAAGGAGCCGAGGAAAGGCTCGGCTCGGCTCGGCTCGGCTCGGCAGGGCGCGCGGGTGTGAGAGCGCGCGCGCGCGTGTCGTGGGAGGTTGGGGGGCGTCGAGAGAGAGAGAGAGAGAGAGAGAAAAGACAGAAGGAGCGTGTGCGCGTGGTGTGTGTGTGTGGGGGGGGGGAGAGAGAGAGGAGGGGGGGGAGAGTTTGAGAGTGTGGAGAGTAGAACAGAAAAAAGTGGAGGAGGGAGGGAGGGAGAGCAGCCGGAGGGCGAGGAGAAAAAAAAAGGAAGAGGAGAGAGAGAGAGAGAAAGAGAAAGCGCTTTGTGGCTCTTTTCCTCGCGGGTTCCCTCTTGCTCCGCCGTGCCTTTCCCGGAGCCGGAGCCGCCGCCGCCTCCTCCTCTCCCCGAGCCGCGCTTCCCGCGCCACGCCAGCTTTGGGAGAGGGGTCGCGGGTTGCGCGCGAGGAACCTCCGAAGCGCGCCCCGCCGGAGCAGAGCACAGGGCCTATCTAGGGCAGCATCCCGTCTCCCGCAGGGGCCGGCCGGTGGGCCCCGGGGAAGCCCCTCGGGCCGGGCTCAGGAACTGCCAATCCCAGGCGCGCTGCTTGGCGCTCTCGGAGTTGGCGGGTGCCAGCCGTCGCGCCTCGCAGCCGTGCGGGGGCTGGGGATGGAGAGGGAGGGAGGGGGGGGGGCGGTTCTGCCCGGGAGACGGGCGGCTGGAGCAGGGAGGAATGGCGAAGGGGCGAGCGAAGGGAGGAGGGGCTTGACGAGGGGAAGGCGGCGGGGACGAGTTTGGCCCGCGAGTCGTTTCCCCCACCCCACCCCACCCCCGCCCGCCCGGTGGGCCACGGGCTTCTCCCCAGCGCCCCAAGCTGAGAGTTTGAGGAGAGGGGCTTCCCCCGGGGGTCGTGCCTCAGCTGCCGCTCGGCGGGGCAAGGCGTCGTCCGGGCGCCCTTTTTCAACGGGGGAGGGGGGGAGGGGGGCGCTTCCCCAGAAGTACGAAAAGATTGCAATACCGGAATGCACATAAAAGTCTGCGCCGCAAAAGAAAATGCACGCTTGCAAATAGTTCTGCTGGAAAACTACCCAGAAATAGATTTTGGCGGAGAGTGTGTGTGGGGGGGGGGCGGGGAGACAGAGAAGAAAGAGAGATTAAAAAGTGTCTCCGAGCCTGTTTAGCGTTCACGTGCAACTGTTGTTAAAACAGAAATAGAAAGAGGAAGAGCCATTAGAAAAAGAAAAAGAAGCCAAGCAACAAGCATATATATATATATAGGTAAAAAATCATTCTGGGACTCTCGTCTTCACGTTATTTACCCAGAAATACATCCCTCGATGTTTAGCATGCCAACTATGTTCATGTGTGAATAAGCCACACCTACATCAAGAGGACCACTCAAGAATTTGTACTTGCCCTTGCAATCGCTTGATCTGTTTGAAACAACTTTATGAACGAAGTGTTACGTTGCCGAGCTGTACCGAAAAGTTACTTTTCGGGAATGACATTGTCATTCTTGAGATCATCTCAACGTGTAATTAATGCACCTAAACCGGTCCATGTTATATGGATGGAAAGCAAAATACAGTAACCAATTCATGTGATTATTCTCCATGTATTATTTAGTAGAATTAGAAATACATTCAATTGTATTCTTACAGTATTAAGTATTTATTATACCTGTGCTTTACTGTAGGCTTGAATCTTATCTGTCTATCAGCGATGGTATCACAAGGAAAGAGGCAAAAGGAAATGAAAGGGATACATTGTATAACTTTTGTGAAATTGCTCTTCGAAGAGGCACTCATAGATGTTGAGAGATCCTTGTTTTTATTATTTCTGTATCTTTACTTCTGCCCATGAACTTCACTATTTGTTTAGAGCTTCAAATAATCTGAGAGCATTTCCCAATGTAAAAAGTCAGGCTGTTCAAAAATATAGAATGCCAATACTCTATAGCTAAAACATAAGAAGAAAAGGGGGCAGAAGGATTTACAACTTTGCTTTGCTTGTTTGCTTTTCATGCAAAGGTGGAGTTAGAAGAGGGTTTATGACATCTTCTCTGCATCTGAAAAGTTTTAGGTTTCTGAGAGGTTTATGACAAAATCCATGTTCCAGATTTTCCATTCTGTAACAGGATAGCACAGAAGAACTATAGGGCTAGTTGCTAAGCAGTGAGAAGCTTCTCTTAATTATTTCATTTCATTTAAAATATTTTTTGCCCATTGGAAGGTAGTCATTTTAGTAGAGTTTTAGATTGCTAGTCAGTAGCTAGACTAGAATCTACAATTGGTAGCTCATGCTATGCAAATTTCAAATATTAAAATTATTAAAATTATTTGTTGTGCACAGTCTGTCTAAAAGCTGTTGCCCAATTGTTAATATACATGAACCAGTTCTGTTTTTCATCAAGATTTATTTACTATTCCATTTTTGTGCCTTGGAAGATGTGTTTAACTTGAGGATCATTAGCAAGCTTATGGTTATCCATTTTTAATAGATGCATTCTGAAATCACATGGGCAGTTTTCTGCTGTCTAATTGGATCTCTTTCTTCCTCACAAATTATAAGTGAAAGCATACTATTTTTATAAATTTAGCTTAACAAACATATATACACGATTTTAAACTTTGAAGTTTAAAATCTTCATTTAAAAATGTTAAGATAAATAAATGAAAAATTAAGCTAGCTATTAAAATAGACTTCACTGAGTTCAGTCTCTATGACACATTTTTGGCACTTTACGTAACAGACGTGATGTATGTGACATACTAGTCCATTTGAAATTATATAACCATGCCACTAAGATGTCTTAAACATCATATTACCTTCTCTGATGATGTTGCTGATGCAGGCAATCCATACTATAAAAACTACATTTTCCAAATAGAATGTCTTATACTTTATGTCTTAGGTATTTATTTACAGATTTGAACCTTTTCAGTTGTGCCTTTGGGAGCAAAAGAAAACAATGTGTCAAGTATTTGTTTTTCTTTTTTTTCTTTTTGTACTAATTTTAAACTCAGTTGGTTCCTAGAACAGCTTACAAGGCATATGGTAGCTTTCATTGATGGACAGGAGCAGAGAACAAATCTCTCAACAGGTTATTCTAGGGTATTGACAACTATAGTAGCCACTAAAATTATAGTGAGTCAATTTCAATGGCAGCTGCCTTTTCATTGGAAATATATATATTAAATATATTAATTAATATATTTCAGCTTCGTTAATTTCTGAAATTAGTACAGTGCAATAAATGCATACAGTAATTATTAATATTATTTTATAAATGTTTAAGTTACTTTAAATAAGTTCAAAAATATTTGTTTAAATTATCTAGGGAATGTTAATTTTCTGGCACAAGTTAATATTTCTCCTTTTATTCCAGAATGTACATAATATAAATGTAACATTTCTATAATATTAAAAAAAAAACTTCTGGTATTGTTGAATTTATCTTTTGAAAGTTCAGTGGCAGAATGGCATAGTCTTTTCTTAGCTTTCTTACATTAGGTGCAATATAATGGATAATATTCCACTCAAATGTGATTATTTTAACTTGCCTGGCTAGAAATGAAGATGAGTTATTATTTGGGAAATACAAAAAATATATGTAATAGAAATATGAAACATTTTGTATATAGTAGCAGAAAAATTACAAAATATAACATAGTTTCCTTTGGCTGCATGTTTCCCTAGCCATTGCACAAACACTAACAGACTTCATTGTTCAATCAGTAGAAAAATTCATGTCAATATCGAAGTATTTTATATTCATGTCAATATCAAAGTATTTTATTTGATATCTCAAGAATTAAAATGGGGTTTTACTTTGTATTAATGGATTGGATACAATCTTCTTGTCTCACAGTATATTTAAAGACATGAATTGAACATGTAACAGATAAATAAAATTATCAGGCAGTTAGGAAAAATATATTACAGTATTTTCTGCTCACTTTGGGATTTCTGTCTTTCATAGACTCTTTTTATCCCCACAATGTATTATCGCAATGTTAAAAAATAATGACATTGATAAATACTCTATAATCAATATAAAAGAAATTCTAACACAAACAAAAAACATTTTAGTGTACAATTATATGATTTCTGTATATTACAACCCAATTAATACAGTAATTGGATATTTGAAAACCTATACTTATAAATAATAGATGTCTATCCAAAATGTTCATACCCAGTTCATTTCAAATTTACAACTGTCTAGGCTCTCTAGACAGGCAAACAACATATTTTGTTTCTAATCATGTTCAAAATTGATTTCTAACTTTGAAGAGCATTAAGTGAAAAGAGATCTCTTTTCACTTGATGTAATGATCCCACAATCATACCCATATGATTAATTCTTTTTTTTAGTTTTAAAATCTCATTAATAATAATCTTCATCTCCACACACCCCAAAACCTTTATACTTCTATCACCATTTTGATTTGAGTTCATTCAGACCCAGTTATTTCAAAATAACTTTAACCTGACAGGTTACCTTTTGGAAAAAGTTAAACATGGTTCTTCCTTTGCTGTTCAGCAGCCTTCTGTACCATTGTGGCAACTTGATATATGGGCTTCAACTTCCCAAATTCTTCAGGCAACATGCTGGCTGAAGAATTCTGGGAGCTGAAGTCCATGCACCTTAAAAGCTGACGAAGCTGGAAAACACTGCCTTGATTATGACCTTTTCCTGTTTCATAAACTGGGGAAATATTTTTGACTGGCTCCATACCTAGCTACAAGAACAGTTCCAATCAGTAGCAGTGGTATCTAGACATTAGAGTCTTGAATGTCTTGTGTTTATTTGTGTACATACCCAACTCTGGGTGACCAACAAAACATAATAGCACAATGTCATAATCCAAATCCTATATCCTTTTTGTACATTCTTTATGCTAAATCACACCACTGTAGCTACCATTTCTCAGATTTGACAACCTGCCATGGATACCCATGACTGTTACTTCCAAGTAAAAAGCTGTTGTCAAAATTATATGTAGTATATTTCTCCTAAATGGAGTACCTGGGGAAAAATTATGTAAAGGGTTCCAACAACCATTAGTTAGGAGCATCAGCTTTACATTCAAAAAATGATTTCATACTACATGAACCTATTTTGTTCTATAACAAATTTATCATCTATCAGTTATCTATCTATCCAGTAATATTGTACTAATTAGAGCATACAAAACATTTGCTAGACCAATTCTCAAATACAGCTCATCTCTCTGGAACCCGCATTGCATATCGGATATTAATACAATCAAAAGAGTCCAGAGATATTTCACAAAAAGAATCCTCCACTCCTCTATTCACAACAGAATACCTTATGCCACCAGACTTGAAATTTTAGGCTTAGACAACTTAAAATTATGCTGCCTTCAATCCGACTAAAGTGTAATTCATTATCTATTATCTATGGCAATGTCCTACCCAAATTATCAATTGCAATGTCCTATCCATCAATGACTACTTCAGCTTCAACCACAACAATACACAAGCACACAATAGATACAAACTCAAGGTAAACCACATCAAACTCAGTTGTAGGGAATACGACTTCAGCAATAGTAGTCAATGTTCAATGTTTGGAATACAGTACCTGACTCTGTGATTTCTTCCCAAAACCCAAAAACTTTAACCTAAGACTGTCTGCTGTTGACCTCACCTCATTCGTAAGAAGTCTGTAAGTGGCCTGCAGAAGCACACCAATGTGCCTACAGTCCCTGTCCTAATGTTCCCTTTTATTCATATCCATTTCATGTATTCATAATCATGTTTATACTTATATCTGTTATCTAATACATGCTTTACAAAAAATAAATAAAATAAATAAATAGAATAAAGTTATTGAACAATTACAGTAATCTCTATGTAATACAATGAGAAACCTGGATTTTAGGATAGCGTTAATATTAATCCCTAAAAAATCAAATAAACTTAAAAAACAGTTAAAATCAACAGTTAACATCAAAATTTGATTATTTAAGACAACACTATCTTAACAGTTCTGTCTCTCACTATCCTGGTCGTAATTTCTTCTTACAGTTTGCTAAGGCCCAAGATTCAGTCTATCAGTTACTATTGTTATCTTTGCACAATAACATCTGTCCACCTGTTCATCTCCAACCCACTAAGATGGGCACATATATGTATTATTAGTTATATTAGCATTGGTGTATGTGGCTATATCTGGATTTGGATCACTGTGGCTAAAAACAATAATGTCAATAGTGTATATAATTAGCTTAGGGTAAAATTAAAATGAAATGAACCATAACAGGAGTGCTGATCTGGTGCATTACAAATCTATTTTCATTTGGAACCAACAAGTCTATATTGCAATATATAAATGGATTTGCTGTTAAGTGTGATAACAAGAAAATCAACAAAACTTTTGGCTGGAACTAATTCAACTATATCTTAAGACCAGTGGTGGGATTCAAGAAAATTTACTACCGTTCTGTGGGCATGGCTTGGTGGGCGTAATGTGGTTTACCGTTCTGTGGCCATGGCTTGGTGGGCGTAATGTGGTTTAGTGGGCATGGCAGGAGATGGATACTGTAAAATATCCATTCCAGTGGTGAGATTCAATTTTTTTTACTACTGGTTCTGTGGGTGTGGCTTGGTGGGCATGGCAGGGGAAAGATACTGTAAAATCTCCTGTCAGAGGTGGTATTTGCCGGTTCTCTGAACTACTCAGTATTTCCACTACCGGTTCTCCAGAACTGGTCAGAACTTACTGAATACCACCTCTGATCCATTTACCACCCTACTCCAGGGGAAGGATACTGTAAAATCTCAATTTCCTCCCTACCCCACTAACCTGCTTTCCAGCTCTGTTCTCCTACGCAGAGCAACAAAAGAAGACCCAGCTGATCAGTTGGGACACAGGAGGCAGAGATTAGATAGGGTTGGGGCAGCCAGCCAGAGGTGGCATTCGGTAGTTCTCCGAACTACTCAAAATTTCCGCTACCGGTTTTCCAGAATTGGTCAGAACCTGCTGAAAACCATCTGTACTCATAGAAAGAACACTGACTTGCCATACTTCAGTGACAAACTATTTTTATGTATATTTAAGGTCTCTAAATATAGTTACAAAAGGCTCTGAGGACTCTAGTAATACTAGCCAAGTTCAACTGATTCATTTAGGCAGCTTACAGGTAGTCACTGACTTACAACAGTTCATTTAGTGACCATTCAAAGCTACAACAGCACTGAAAAAAAGTGACATGACCGTTTTTCACTCTTATGACTTTTGCAGCATCCCCACAATGATGTGATCAAAATTCAGACGTTTGGCAACTGATTCATGACAGTTGCAATATTTTGGGGTCATGCAATCACCTTCTCCTGACAAGCAAACCAATTGGGAAGTCAGGTTCACTTAACAACTGTGATATGAATTTAAACAAATGCAGTGGTTCACTGAACTGCTGTGGCAAAATAGGTCGCAAAACTCAATAAATGTCTTACTTAGCAACCGAAAGTTTGGAATCAATTCTGGTGGTAAGTCAAGGACTACCTGTATTTTTATCATACAGGTGGAAATCAAGTTGAAAAGCAGTAACAGTGGGTCGTAAAAATGGTGAACAGATAGTAAGATCCAAAATAGTCCAGCAGTCTGGTTCCAGAATAATCACTCAGGGAGTAGAAGGTTCAGAGAAATCAATTCTGGGAAAGAGGAACAATAAATTATATAACAAAGTAAGAGAGTTGGAAGGGACCTTGTAGGTCATCTAGTCCAACCCCTTGCTCAAGCAGGAGACCCTATACAACTTGAAGCAAATGTCTGTACAATCTCTTCTTAAAAGCTTCCAGTGATGGAGCACCTACAACTTCTAAAGGCCCGGTTCCACTGGCTGACGGACGCAAAACATATGCATAAAGGACACAGCCGACGAGCAAAATTTTGGGGGTGGCTCCATCCGTTGTCATCCGCTCCAAAAAGTGGTGAAAATTTGCATAAACAGAACGGAAAAGAATGGAAAAGAACGGATGTGGGTAGTATGTAGCGGGGATGTTAAACGGATGTTCATAGGAAGCCTAGCAGATGAAAGCGGATGGAAGCAGATGACACCTCCGAAGGGGTTCCGGGGGAGAATTTCGAAGTGGACGCATAGTGAAAGGGGCGGATGCATAGCGGATGAAGCGGATGCATCACGGACGCCTATAGGAAACAAAAGGGAGGTCACGCAGATGTATATCAGATGCAAAGCGTTCACTGCGCATGCGGGGAGTATGAATTGCATCAGCTCCGCAGATATAAAAGGATGCAGCACGCACGCAGTTAGCATACAGGGGAAAGACGTGCTGCCACATACATCTTGCAGGAACACCATGGTTCATCAGTCAGGCAAGAAGAGGAAGCCTGTGCCTACTTATTCAAGCCCTGGCAAGGTGAAGAAGGCCAGAACCAGCATCCCACCCCCTGGCACTGACTCTGAAGCTGCTGCTGCTGCTCCTGCTGTGGTGGACCAGCCCCAAGGCCCTCAAAGCCCTGCTGCTGAAGGCCCTGTCAAGCTCACTGACCGGGAGATGTACGTCATGACCAAGTGCAGTTTCCTGGAGGGTGAGATCTGCCACCGAGGAGCAGCCCTCTGAGACCCCTCTCCCTCAGACAGCCCACAGACAGCTAGTCCTCTTCCAGCCAGGAGCCAGCTATCCTCTCCAGACAGGTGTCTTCAGAGGGCTCCACAGCAGAGACCCCCCTGACAGCTGCACTCCTCATGCCGGCAGACCTGGAGGATCCCGTGGAGGATGATGCCCTGCTGTCACAAATGGAAGAAGAAGCAGCAGCCACCAGAGGCCAACCCATCCCCACCCCCAGCTCCAGAGGATGCAAGCAGAGAGAGCCAGAACCACAGTGTGCTGTTGGAGATCAGGGACACAATGAAAACCAGCACAGAACTTCTCTCTCAGCTGGTCCACTTGGACAGAGCATCCTCGGGCCGGAACACCTTCATCACCTACGTGAGCCAGACCCTGAGGGTCCTGCCTGAGGCCCAGTACCAGGTGATGAAGCAGAAGATCACAGCACTTCTGCACAACCCTCAAGGCCCAGCTGAAGCTGCTCCTACCCAGTCCAGGTCTGCTTCTCCACCCCAGGCAATGTCACAGCCCTTCCACCACTTTCAGCAGCCCCTCACCTACCAAGGCTACGACTACCAGGACTTCCCACAGCAGAAGCAGAACTTCACAGTCCAGGCCCAGGTTCATCGGATGCCACAGACGCCAGTCCTCACCCAGCTGCTGACCAGACAGCCCCAGGACACTTCTCCCAACCCTTCCTTCACCCCACAGCCAAGCCTGTCAACGGACAATCTGTCATCAGTATTGGGCCTGACATCTCAAGTCCTTGATGAAGGGCCTCTCAACCTCACGGGACTGAGTCAGCTCTTGGATAGCTTCCTGAACACACTACCACCTATTGTACCCTCGGGGCCAATGGTGCCTCAGACCAGCACTCAAGCCACAGCCACCTCCACAGTCCCTGCCCACTTAACAGCTGAGACCAGGGACATGACTCAGAGTGACTGAGAATAGTGTCAGAGACTGAGTTGTTCACTTGTTAAGTTTATCTTTACTTAAGACACTTTACTTGGTTCATTTGGCTTATTTAACAAAGTCATAAAGTTTACCTAAGAAAGTTAATAAAGGTTATCTTTGCTTAACACACTGAGTTTACTTGGTTCATTTTTTTTACTTAATAAAGTGTTGGTGAAAACTTTGAAAAAATGGTTAAGCCTTTGCATGCTTGTGGGATAGATAAGAATACTTGTGGGATAGATAAACCTCCAGTGCAACCATAGTGGGACTGTATGGTCCACCATCCCAGCGATCCAGATGATTTTCTCCCTCTTTTTATAGAAAATATCGGTTGTCCGCTAGGTGTCCTTCTACATACTCTAGACATACTCCAGACATCCTAAATATAGAAGATACATCCCAGATACAAATGTTTTGTCTGTTTTGAATACTTTAAATACGAGATGCATACTCTTACATCCTTTCTATTTCCGTGCTACTAACGCTGTGTTGATGTTCCGTGTACCTTTTGTTTCCTCCCTCTTTCCGTTTTCAGCTGCAGCGGATGTGAGTTGAGGGGATGGCCAGAGGATGCAGAGAGGAAACAGCAGACGTTTAACAGATGATAACAGATATAGAACGTTTGTTGCCCGTATATGTCACGGATGTACATCGTACGTGGTGAAAAATTCATCCGTTCACAAAGTTTTATGGACCTGAAAACTTCTTGCATGGATGAAATCACAGTGGATGGATGCTCAATGGATAGAGCATATGAAACATGTATGCAGTGAGTACACAATGGATGCATAGCGTTTTCCAATGGATGGCAAGCTTTTTTTAACGTTTTACATCCTCTTTGCATCCGTAAGTGCAGTGGGGCCGGGCCTTAATGGCAAGCTGTTCCACTGATTGATTGTTCTAACTATCCAGAAACTTTTCCTTATTATCTTTCTGCACCACCTCAGGAAGCTCAAACTGCCCAAAGAGCTGCTGATCCAGTTCCACAGAGGAATTATCAAGTCTGTCATCTGCACCTCTAGAACTGTCTGGTTTGGTTCTGCAACCCAACAGCACAGACACAGACTTCAGAGGATAATTAGGACTGCAGAAAAAACAATTATTACCAACCTGCCTCCCGTTGAGGACCTGTATACTGCAAGAGTCAAAAAGAGGGCTGTGAAAATATTTTAAGACCCTCACATCCCTCACATAAACTCTTTCAACTCCGTCCCTCAATACTATGCTAATAGAGCACTGCACACCAGAACAACTAGATGCAAGGACATTTTTTTCCCAAAAGTAATCACTCTACTAAACATATAATTCCCTCAACACTGTTCAACTATTTACAAAGTCTGCATTACTATTACTATTAATCTTCTCATTACTCCTTATCACCCATCCCCTCCCACTTGTGACTGTATGACTGTATGACTGTAACTTTGTCACTTGGATCCTTACGGTTTATATTGACTGTTTCCTAGTAAGATTTGATTGCTTATTGTACCCTATGACTATCACTAAATATTGTACATTATGATTCTTGACGAATGTGTATTTTCTTTTATATATACTGAGAGACAAATTTGTCTTTGCACCAAGACAAATTCCTTGTGTGTACAACCACACTTGGCCAATAAAGAATTCTATTTATTCTATTTTTAGGTTGGAATTCTCCTTGATTAATTATCATCAGGTCCTTTGGAGAATAGGTTGACCTTCCTTTGTGGCAGCCCCTCAAATATTCCTTCAAATCTGAGCAGAAGGTATAATAAAAGACAAACAGCATTGGTCTGGGAGCCAACGTCAGACAATAGTTATGAAAAATCAGTAATGTACCTCCTAACTTAGCTGTTCACCCAATCTAGCTCAGTTATCAAACTGCTTTTACTTATTTATTATGGTGTTAGGTATATCTAGTTTTGAAGAGAAGAAAATATCTGGGTCATGAGGCCAAATTTTTCAGTTCAATCATAATTATCTAGATTGATTAGTATGAGAAGCCATAAACTATAAAATCAAAATGGCTTGGTACACACAATAATCTAATTCAATCACATGTGTGAATCTGGCATTTCTATCAGAGTGGTTAAACCAGGTGTCAAACTCATAGCCCGCAGGTTGGATGTGTCATGTGCTGGCCACACCCACTCCCGGTTTAGCGAAGTGGAAAAAAAATCCTTAGACGTCACACGACACTACCATCACAACATAAATTAACCCTAACCAATTTGAATTAGATATAATAATATGTGAGAATTACTATGAGGGATGAGGGGAAGACATGCTGCCTAAGAAATTATCAGAAAAGAAGGGAAAAGCTCCCAGTGGCTTAACAGATAGAAGAAAATAGGAAGGACCTAATTGATCAGGTGGCTCAAAGTGTCAACAAGAAATGTATATCTTCAGACTTACAAGATTCTATTAATCTAGTTGTACAATGTAGTAGAATTAGCTTATCTAATTGTGTTTCATCTACTTTTGTTACCTCTTTCCCTTGATGTTTTATTATTATTTATTGGAAATTAATAGGCTTTGTTGCTAGAAGTGGCAACTTTTATCTCCAAGTTCTCCTCTCATCATTAAATTCTCCACGGTGAGGGTGACTATATTTGGCCTTCTGCATGAGCATTAGATGGCAACAAAGAGACACAGAAAACTCATAACACTTTGTGACACCTCATAATTTATGCAGTTTGCATATGTTAGATCATGGATTCCCAAATAAAGTATTGTTACCCTAAGAAAATGTTGCAATATCCATCTACAATAGAATAATACCTGTATAAAACTAACTTTTCAATAAAAATGCAAAGGATTGAAATATTGAAGTCAGATGCATCAGCATATTGATATAAGCAACTTATTCTTTTTATCAGACTTTGCTCTCTGATTAAATGCATCACAAACTGCTTTGCATTACCACCCACAGACATTGGAAAATGCACTGAAAAATGCTTCTTTTAAAGTTTTTCATAATTCCTTTGAATAAAATGAGTAGAGTATTTCAATTTATGTTGATGAAATATTGCTTTTGCAGGTTACCTAGTATACTATCTCTGTTACATAACCTTGACTAAACCTTCATCTATAAAATTAATTTCATTATATCCAATGCTTAACTATAAGACCCCTAGACTGCTATTATCAAATAAATACTTCCTAGAGTCTTTTAAACATTTCACCAGTGTCAAAATACTACAACTACTTCCTGCTAAATTCTCTGCCCCATTAAGTTTACAATAATTTATGGTATCTGCCTTTCATTACATTTTTATTTAAGGGACTGTATAACATTTAGCCTCAAACTGGTGTGGCTGTGATGCTCAGTATAGGCTGAGTTCATGTTGCACAGTGAACCATTCATATAGCCCCTGGGGATGGTTTGTTTTAGAACATTGCACCTAAATGTTTTAGAACCCCTAAAACTGAACAAACCATTGTTAGTTCACCATGGATAAGCACATACATGCCTGTATTGAAATAATAGTTAACAAATTTACTTCACTTTGAAATCTATACAGCGATAAGAATTTTCATATAACTAAAGGAAGCTAACTGAAATTATTTACAGTATTTTATCTTCCAGCCGTGGTTCGATCACAAAGTTTTTCCTAGAATGTCTTTGCAGTTAAATCTCAACATTCATTCACTCATTTATTCATTTTGTTCCTTCTGCAAGCAGACTTGACAAAAATTTCTGACTGCATAGAAGAAACTTCTTTGCCTTCTGACCTCCCTTTATGTATCAAAGTTTTTGGAATGCTACATGGTATAGTCCTTCAAGCATCTCCCAGAGATCAATGGGATGCAGCCTCATTGTCCATTAATTAACCTCTTGTTCAGCATAATAGATCCTATAGGCTCCTAAGGCAGCAGCTGCTGCTCTTCGATTGAACTTTTTGATCCCAACAAGGAAATCAGAATGGATTAATGGATTTGTTGATATTCTCACTGAGTTCTTACAAACAGTGTAAGCTCCTTTGGAAGCTGGAACAGCATAAAAGGTGAAGAAAAGATTAATGGTACTAAATTTGGGCTTTTAAAATTGTGGTTTGTTAAGCAATTAATAGTTCACACACAACACAGCAGCAGATGTTAATGATTAGCATTCAATGTGAATTAGGTCAATGGGTCATGATATTAAGATTATCAAGTTGATCTCCCATCTCCTTAAAATAATTAATGTATCACAGAAATTTGTTTTACATAAGCAGCAATTTCATATACCCTTTTTTAGTGTTGATATTAGATGTGGTTATCCTTATATTCATTAGATCTGCATGGAACAGGAAGATAAACCCTTTCAACTTCAGTTATGAACCTGTTGTAAACTCTGAATATTTATATTGGAAAAAAAGGCTGAAAGAACTAAAAGAAGAAGCAGAGATAGTCATGTCCAACTCTAGGAGACAGTTCTCCTCTCTGTTTCTGACTGAGGGAGCCAGCATTGTCTAAAGACAATTTCCATCATCATGTAGCCAGCATGGTTATATAATCTATTCACATTTGCATGATTGTGAACTGCTAGGTGACCAGGAGCTGGGACAAGTAATGGAAATTAAACCTATTACTCTGGTCTCAAACTTAGGCTGTCAGTCTCCAGCTGAGCCAACATATCCCCTATGTACAGGTGGTCCTCACTTAATGACTGATAAGTTTAGCGACCATTCAAAATTATGATGGACCCACCCTCACAAAGCTATTATGATCTGGTTCCTAAGTTATAATGGCTACAAGCCCACACACGCAAACACATATATAGTCACACAACTGCATTTTGAGTGCTTGGCAACCTACTCACTTTTCCAGATGGTACAGCATTCCACAGTCTCATGACCATAATTTACATTTTTTTTGCCAGTTTCCAGCATGTTTGGTTGCTTTCCAGCAAAAAATGGCGATAGGAATTCGTAGATTCACTTAACAACTCCCTCATTTGTTAATGACCATCACAAAAAAGTCATAAAATCAGTTCGTCATGTGGATGCCTGGATTTATGACCACCATGAGTTATGAAAACATTCCAGGCACTCTTAAAGTCATAAGTCAAAGACAATGTGCATAGGTGTTTGCATAACAAAAAGAAAAAAGCTTGAATTAAAAATATAGACACTGAAGCTGTCCTGTTTCTTTAAAAAATCTCTAAGAAATGAATGTGTGGTATCCAGAGTTAGTATTCTATTAACCAGTGAACAGCTTAAAATGTGTGTGCAATCAATCCTAACTTAGAAATATACATTTCCTTTTTTTAGTGCCCAGTATATGTGGTTCATATGTCTTTGAACCAAAAAGAAAAAATATAAGTTCATTGTGTGTAGCCTTCATTGTTCCTACATATCCCACAGATTTTCATGATCTAGCAAAGGCAAACTGTTCACATAAACTCTTTTTGCCTACTTTTCTATAAAGTTCTATCCTGCTTACTGGCATTTTATATTGTAAATTTTAATTTGCTGATATCTGAAAACTACAAGTAGGACAAAAGAGAAAGATGCCAAATAAAGAACACTATAACAAATAAAGAGTTCGGGATGCCTCAGAATGGCACATAGCAGCTCATATCTTTATGATGAGGATTCCTTCGGCACCTACAGATTTTTTTTTTCATCCTGTCTGCCCCATATTGATCTGTAGTGTTAATATAAATACAGATGCTTATTGTTCCGTTCAGAAAAACGCGAGGTAGACCGGGTTCCAACAACAAAGTCTTTATTAAGTAACACAATTGAGAAACAGAACATCGGCTCAAGCTGCAGCAGTCTTTTATATGTTTTTCTCTGCCAGCTTGTAGCCAATGACAGGTATTTGATATTTGCCGCCTTTTAGCAGCTAGGTGGATTGGTTCCTATTGAACCAATCCCCATTCGAGTTCTTTAGCCAATCAGAATTCAGTCTTTAGGAGTCTACTATTTTTATACAGAACACCCATCCCCTCATGGTTTAGTCCTACGTGGTGACGTAGTCGCATAGGTAGGTGGGGCTTCTTTTGACTCGACTGGACTTGAGCGGTTCATTTCTATTGAAGACTTCGACCGGTTCGGATGGGGTTGTTGTCTCTCTGGTCTTTCTCCATGGAACCGCCTGGAAGGGTGAGTCAGCCATTTTACTGCTGCCTGAGTTTCTTAGGCCGGTGGTTTTGCCGCTCCCTCCTGGTTTCTCCGGGCAGGTCGAGCTGGCCTGGCTGGCCCCTTCGATTGGACTCCTCTCGCAAGTTTCTTCTAACTGTAAGTCTCTTTTTTGCTCTTTTTGGTAGTTATTGTATTCTGTATTTAATTTAAATGGTTCTTTATTATTTTCTCATATTTCCCCCTCCCTCTTTGGTTTGATTTTCATCGTTTTTTAATATTTGTGGTTGTGTGCTTGTATTTCTTTCAATGTTTCAGGAGCGAAGCTGGTCTATGTGCCACTTCCATTCCCTGCCGTCGTCTATGGTTAGTCAGTAGGACCGGGGGCTTGTAATTTGTGTAATTTTTCCTGGAAGCCATAATGGGTCCCCGGTAAAGTTTTTTGCATAGACTAGGTCGCCTATTTCAAATGAAACAGGTGGAGGAGTCGGGCGGGTTTTCTGGTGTGTAGTTTGGGTGCAATCTGTCTAGTTGCGATCTAAGTTTTCTCCCCATTAGTAGTTCCACCGGACTTTTGTTTGTTATGGTACTGGGTGTGATATGCTGGAGGGTAAGTAGGCGATTTATCTTATCTTGGACAACCCCAATGTCCATCCTTTCTAAACCTTCTTTGGTAAATCTAACCATTCTCTCTGCCTTACCGTTTGCAGCCGGGTGGGCCGGCGCGGTTAGGGCATGTCTGATACCTAGGGAGGCTAGATATTGTTCGAATTGGATGCTTGTTAATTGTGGCCCGTTATCGGACACTAGGATGTCCAGCAGGTCATGGGTTGCAAAGAGTTTGTCAAGCTGTTTAATAACGGTTTCAGTTGTCGTAGATGGCATGATTTTAACCTCTAGCCAATTTGAGTATGTATCTACGACAATTAGGAAGGTATGTCCCTTAGTCGGACCCGCAAAGTCTATGTGGATTCGTGACCAGGGGCCTCGTGGGGTTTCCCAGTCCCTTATGGGTGCTTGTGGCAGGGAAGGCCTATTTCTTTGGCATTTGTTGCAAGAGTTTACCCAGTATTCGATGTCCCTATCTATACCCGGCCACCAGACATAGCTTCTAGCAAGGCTTTTCATTTTAACAATTCCAGGCTGGCCTTCGTGAAGCATATTGAGGACCCTAGTTTGTAATTTGGAGGAAATAACTACCCGATCACCCCACAACAAACAACCTTTTTGAATTGAGAGTTCAGTTTGTCTGGTCCGGAAAGGTTTAAAGTTCTCAGTTTTTTGGTTTTCCGGCCAGCCTTTACCTACCCAGTTCAGTATACGGACAGTCAATGGGTCCTTTGCGGTGGCTCTGGCGACATCATACGCAGATATGGGTAGATTTGGGCATGTCTCTATCTGCAGGGTGGTCATCGTCGGTGCCCGGTCTTCCTCTAGGGTTGGTAGCAGTGCTCTGCTTAATGCATCTGCATGGGAGATTTGTTTCCCAGGGCGATGTATTAGGGGTAAGAGTAGGCTGCTAGGAATTCTGACCATCTAGTCATTCGCGGGGACAAAATGTTTGGTGTTGGCTTGTTTCCCGCCAAAATTCCCAGTAGCGGTTTGTGGTCCATTACTATTACAAATGTCCTTCCATATAGGTACTCGTGGAAGCGTTTTACTCCGGCGACGATTGCCAGGGCTTCCCTGTCTAATTGACTGTAATTTCGCTCAGTTTTAGACAAAGTCTTTGAATAGTATGTGACGGGTGCCTCTCTTCCATCTGGCAATTGGTGACTCAGGATGGTACCTGTTAAGCCTGGGTTCCCCAACCAGGGTTAGGTAGACAAGCTAAACAGAATGTGCAGCTTTAGTCAGATAGGCACACAGATAAATGAGTGAGCTTAGCTTGTATGTTTATTAACATACAGTAAAAATAACAGATACGCTTGTGCTATCAAGAATATAGTTTATTCCATTATAAGTTAATAGCATAGTCAAATAACAGTCCAATATTCATTTACCATGTAGTCAGTCCATTCAGGGGTATTCAGTTAGCAATATCCATGTAGAATATCCTATGTCAGTTCACTTAAAAATCAGTCCTTTGTTGTCTCTCCCATTCGAGCAATGCAGTCTTGATTCCAAGCAGTAATCAGGGATCATCAAAGCCAGAGAGAGAGAGAGCAAGCTGTAGACTTGCTACTTTTAAATGGTTTTCATAACCACTCCCACAATTGCTATTTCACAGTTAAAGCTGCATACACTAACTATGATTCATAGTTATTATTTCACCTAAACCAGTTAGGGTAAACAATGTTATCCCTAACATTCTCCCCTTTTAGGTTAAATAATAACTATGAATCATTTACATCTTTAGAAAATATTTTTCGCAACTTTCTTTAAACTTAGTTGCTCCTTGAGCTTTTGTAAATTGGTCTGCAATGTTTTCTTCTGACATGCAGTATTCCAATTTAATTAATCCATTTTTCACTGATTCTCTTACATTCAAATATCTTAAATCAGTATGTTTTGATCTAGTTTTTACAGCAATACTAGTAGCTAACTTTATAGCTGCTTGGTTATCCTCATATACCATAATGGAATCTTTTATAGTTATACCCATGTCCAACAATAACTGTTTGTAGAAAATCAAGTCAGTGCATAATAATGACAGACATGAAAATTCAGCTTCCATGGTAGATAAGCTAATATGCTGTTGTCTGATTGACCTCCATCCTATTAGTGTCTTACCAAATAATATAGCCATCCCAGATGTTGATTTTCTAGTGTTTATATCAGTTGCAAAACTTGCATCTGCATAAGCACTAAGACTCAAATCATCCTTTGGTTCTATATATAATGCTTGGTTTATTGTTCCCTTAAGATATCTCAATATTCTTTTTAAGGATTTCCAATGACATTCTTTTGGATCTGAATTAAAACGTGCCAGCTGATTTACACTATAAGCTATATCTGGCCTTGACCAATTGCTTATATATGATAAGCTACCAATCAAAGATTGATATATGGACTTATCAAATTTGGGACTTTGATCATTAATTTGGCAAACTTCCTGACCCATTGGAGTCTTTGCCGGTTTACAAAGTTCCATCTTATAAGTTTTAATTAATTGGCAAATTTTATCTTCTTGAGATATCTTAAAACCATTATTTGTTTTATTAATTGTCAATCCTAGATACCTTTTAATTTCACCTAAATGCTTTATTTTTATCTTTTTGGCTAATAATGATATAATCTCATTTGCTTCATTATTAGTCTTAGTTATCAAAGCAATATCATCAGTAAATAATAACAATAATGACACCGTTCCATTATTTTCTCTTTTAAATACACAAGGATCTGCTAAACCAGATTTAAAACCTATATTGTTTAACTCTTTCACAATATATTGGTTCCACTCAAACCCAGATTGTTTCAACCCGTAAAGACTCTTTTTGAGTTTCCAACAATCATCATTATTTACATTATTTTCTTTTATGCCACTTGGTTTTCTTAAATATATAGTGTGCTGCAATGGTGCATGTAGATAAGCAGTTTCTACATCTAAATGGTTAATGATATAGTTTTTCTTAGCTGCCCACACTAATGCTGCTCTTAAAGATGTAGCTTTAAGGCTTGGTGCAAAAACTTCATCGTAATCAGATGCAGTTTGATTAAATCCTTGAGCTACTAACCTAGCTTTATGGGTAACAGTCCCATCATTTCCAGTTTTTACTTTAAATATCCATTTGCACCCAATGGATTTTTCTCCTGGAGGTAATTTGGCATCTTCATACACTTTCATTACCTTTAATGAATTTAGTTCTTTTTCCATAGCCTTTTGCCAATTCTCCTGATCCTTAGCAGGATACATCCTAAGTTCATCTACACTAGTTGGAACTTTAGTTACTTGGCAAACTATACTTGCTTGATACCTATCAGGTGGTCTAGTTACACGTGTAGTACGTCTAGGTATTATAGGACTTACAGGTGGACTTTCCTCTATTAATTGTTCTTGATCATGTAACTCTTCCCGATCAACTATTTCCTCTTGTTCTGGTCCTATTTGCTCTTCGTGGACTTCTTCTTTAATTGGACTCTTCTTATAGCTAATCTCATCTTTCTGCCTTTTGTAGGGTTCAATAAATACTTCATTATTTAAATCTTGCTCTAATCTATTCCATCCTACATGTTCTAGGAATTTTGTACTAGCACTGGTGTAAACTCTAGATGTACCTGGTTCCCAGAATCTATAAGATCTATGATTAGATGTGTATCCTACAAAAATCAATCTTTTAGCTCTATGCTGTCCTTTGAGTCTAAGTTGTGTAGGGATATGCACCCATGCTGGTGCTCCAAATGTGTGCATGTAACTTAAATCAGGTTTTGTACCATGCCACAGTGTGAATGATAATTCACCTGTTGTTGAATTAACAACATTATTTAATATATGATTACCACACATTATTGCTTCTCCCCATAAATTGTCAGGTAATCCTGAATCAGACATCATAGTTTGTGCCATTGATTGTAATGTTTGGCCTCTTCTCTCTATAAAGGCATTATGTTGTGGCCTATATGGTGCAGACATTTTATGTTGAATACCTAACATTCTAAGTCTGTTTTTAAATTTATTATTTGTAAATTCTGTACCATTATCTGTGATGAGAGTTACTAATTTCTTTTTAGTTTTTCTTTCTGAGAATTTTAACCAATTAAATAGATTTTGATATGTTTCAGTTTTGCTCTTCATTAAATAGCAAAACCCATATCTAGAATAGTGGTCCATTATTTGGAAAAAATGACAAAGAAACACATAGACTTGAAGCCAGAGATCTTTTTATTGGGAATTTTACCTGATATATATAATAAAGACTTGAAATATTTGATTGTAAATGTATTAACGGCGGCTAGGATTGTATTTGCTAAAAACTGGAAGAATGAGAAAATACCATTGCAGGAAGAAATTATTAAGAAAATATTGGAATGTGCTGAGATGAGTAGATTGACATTTGAAATTAGAGAACAAGAAGATAAACAATTTTATGCAATTTGGGGTTTTTTTTATCAATGGTTAGATGATAAAATACAATAATAGAGCATTAATATTATATATATGAAGAGTTTTTAGGATTGATTTGTTATGATTATACGACAAATTATAGAATAAACTGTTTGAAGTATTGTTATCTCGCAAAGCATGAATGATTAAAAGTATAGTCAGAAAAAGATTTTTTTATTTTTATTTTTTTTTTAGTAATATTAGAATATGGATTGACAATATGAGTGGTTATGCAATATAATTGTAATTGACACTATAAAATGAATGCACAAAACTGATGAACCAACCGATACACCGGAAGTATATATGAGAGTAGATGTTTTTAATGTTTTGTATGTTTGTTTGTTTGTAGAAAATTAATAAAAACTTAAAAAAAAAAAAAAAATAGTGGTCCATTATACTTAGAATGTAACGAGCTCCTCCTACACTTGGTTTTTTCGGACCTATTAAATCAGCAAATACTACTTCTAAAGGCTCTTTAGTAGTAAATCCATCAACTCTATTAGCCGGTATGAGCTATTAGCTATAAGAGCTATTAGCCTGCTCTTATTTTGATTACATGCATTACATTGCAAATACTTATTACAAGATTTCAAACTTATTCCCTTAGACAATTCAACAGTTTTCTTAAGCATTTTAAAATTTAAATGCCCTAGCCTTCGATGTAACAAGTGAATACATTCGTCATGAGGTTTCTTATTTTCATAAATTGTGTTAGCCACCTTTAAACCATCATCATTTAACACATATAATCCATCTCTTAAAGATGCAGTTATTATTCTCTTATCTTCTTTTTCAAGTATGCAGTTATCTCCCTTAAATGTAACTACATATCCTAGTTTAACCAAAATTCTAACTGAAATTAAATTAAACTTAAGTTGTGGTACATATAACATTTTTACATTCTCTTTTATAAAAGAACAATATGCTATACCTTCACCTTTAGCTTTCAGTTTCCAGCCATTGGCTCACGATATCTGCTGTTTACTCTGGGACATTTTAATAAAATTTTTGTTATCATTTGTTATACAATGGGATGCCCCACTGTCAACCACCCATAAATTATTTTTTACAGCTCCGTTAGTATACATGGCTAACTCTAAATGTTTATTTATCTTTTGATGATTTTTAGTATTCTGGCCAGCGTTCTGGCGCTTTGCCTTTTTACAAAATCTTGCCAAATGTCCTCTTCCTCCACAATTAAAACACTTTTTAATTGCGTATGCAGTAGGAGGTTTATTATCTTCTTTTTGAGGTTGCTTCCTCCTTAATTCATCTCTTTCATGCCTTCTTCTGGCCTCTTCAATCAATCTGCCAGTTATATCAGTTAAAGTTAAACTTTGCTTTGGCAAAATTTCAAGTGAAGTTACGTAGTTATCATAACTTTCATCAAGGGAAGATAGAATTATATAAACTTGATGTTGTTCAGAGAATATAAGCTCTTTCTCATGTAATTCTTGGAAAATGCTTTGCATAGTTTTTAAATGACTCTGCATATCACCATTTGTTTGGAGATGTGTCCTGAAAAGCTTCCGTGTTAGATTTATGTGAGCACCAATATTATCTCGAACATAAATTCTCTTCAGCTTCTGCCAACACCCAAAAGCCGTTTTCTCTCCGTGGATATAAACAAGCTGTTGATCAGTTAAGGTTAACCCAATTATGCAAATGGCTTGTTGATTTTTATGCTTAAATTCTTCTATCTTTAGTCTGTCTTCCTCATCCTCTGGATCCCATTCTTCTACGTTTGGTGGATTTTCAATTATGTTCCACAGACCTTTTCCTCGTAGAAGTAGACTACATTTTGTAGACCATGATACATAGTTTGTTCCATCCAGTTTGGATATAAGGGACAAACTTTGTAGATTGACTTGTGCCATGTTTTCTTATATGGATATAAAAATATAATTAATAAAACACAGCTGTCTGTTTACTGTAATGTATAACAACACAAACTCTCACTTTTTACATAAATCTGTTTTATCCTATTTAAACTGACTTTGCAGCCTCTGGGCCCATAACCAGTGTTAAGCCTGGGTTCCCCAACCAGGGTTAGGTAGACAAGCTAAACAGAATGTGCAGCGTTAGTCAGATAGGCACACAGATAAATGAGTGAGCTAAGCTGGTATGTTTATTAACATACAGTAAAAATAACAGATATGCTTGTGCTATCAAGAATATATTTTATTCCATTATAAGTTAATAGCATAGTCAAATAACAGTCCAATATTCATTTTCCATGTAGTCAGTCCATTCAGGGGTATTCAGTTAGCAAAGTCCATGTAGAATATCCTATGTCAGTTCACTTAAAAATCAGTCCTTTGTTGTCTCTCCCGTTCGAGCAATGCAGTCTTGATTCCAAGCAGTAATCAGGGATCATCAAAGCCAGAGAGAGAGAGAGCAAGCTGTAGACTTGCTACTTTTAAATGGTTTTCATAACCACTCCCACAATTGCTATTTCACAGTTAAAGCTGCATACACTAACTATGATTCATATTTATTATTTCACCTAAACCAGTTAGGGTAAACAATGTTATCCCTAACAGTACCGACTCCAAATGGTGAGGCGTCGCAGGTCACCGTCAATGGCAGTGTGTTGCTAAATTGGATAAGAACGGTGTTTGATGTTAATAAGTTTTTTATTTTTTGGAAGGCTTTCTTTTCTCTATAACCCCAAGTCTAAATTGTTTTCTTATCCAGTAATTGGTGTAATGGTTCCGCTATTGTTGCTTTGTGGGGTAGAAACACGTTATAAAAATTTATGAGTCCCAAAAATGCCTGCAGTTCAGTTTTATTCCTTGGTTCTGGTGCGTCTTTAATAGCTCTGACTTTTTTTTTGGTTGGGTGTATACCCTCTCCGTCTATCAAATATCCCAAAAATTCGATGCGATCAGTCATTAGACATCATTTTTCTTTCTTTACTATAAGGCCAGATTCTCTGAATTTATTTAGGACATCTTTAAGTCTTTTCTTAAGCTGGGTCGCATCTTTGGCCGAAATTAGGATGTCATCGAAATATGGTACGACCCCTTTTATACCATTTAACAGGCATTCCATGAGACTCTGGAAAACGCCTGGGGCTACACTTACTCCAAATTGGAGTCTGTTGCATTTGAATGCCCCTTTGTGAGTCACTATTGTTTGTGCTTCAGCTGTTAAAGGATCTACTGGGAGCTGTTGGTAAGCTTGTGCTAGGTCTAGTTTAGCGAAAACTTTTCCTTCCCCAAGAGAGTGTAATAGGTGTTGCACGACTGGCACTGGGTGTGCGCTTTGTTGCAGCGCGTGGTTCAGGGTAGCCTTGTAGTCGCCACAGATTTGAACCGACCCGTCTGGTTTAATCGGTGTTACAATTGGTGTTTCCCATTTAGCATGGTCAACCGGTTCTAGAACCCCTTGATCTATTAATTTATTTAGTTGTTCCTCTATTTTTGCTTTTAGAGCAAAAGGAATTCGTTTGGCCTTTAGTCTTTTAGGGGCTACCTTGGGGTCTAGACTAAAAGAAATTGGGGTCCCCTGATACCTGCCTAGGGACCCATCGAAAACGTCCTGGAATTCTTGGATCAGGTCTTCTTCCCAGTCGGTTGCGGCCACCCAGTCTACTCCGGTCATTCCGATGCCCAATGGTGTGAACCATTCGATGCCCAGGAGGCTTGGTCGATCTCGGTCGACTATCGTTAATGGTAGTACTGCGACATGTTGTCTGTAGGCGACTCGGAAATGTCCTAGGCCTACTACAGGAATTCGGTTTCCTTGATAGTCCTTGAGGGTTAGTTTTTGTCTCTGGAGTTCCTTGATCTTGATGTCTGGGACCAGTTTTTTGATGGTGTCCCATGACACCATTGATAGGAAAGATCCAGAGTCAACCTCCATTTCGCAGGGGTTGTCTTCAATTTTTATAATTATTTTTACCTTCTTCCCGCTTTCCATCTGAGCGCGTCCGATAGTGAAAGTCTGGTATACTTTCTCTCGGTTAGTGGCTTGCTTGTTTCGCTGCCACTTTCTCTCGGATAATTTTGGCTCAGTCTTTGCTGGGGAGTCGCTGCGTCTTTTTGGACTGTAATTCTTTTTGTTCCTGCAGACTTTCTCGATATGCCCCCTTTTCTTGCATGCTCTGCAAATGGCATCGAGGAATCTGCAATCGGCTCGAGGATGATTTCCCCCACAGCCAGCGCATTCCCGCCAATTTCTGTTTTCACGCCCTTTCTTGTTGGTGTATAGGCAGTGGATTTCGTCGTCTTCCTCCCCGGATTCTGACATCTCGTCGAATTCTTCATAGTGAGTGGTGGCGGGAGATTGTTTTTTTCCTCTGGCCGGGCTTGTTTCGTCGTTGTTCGCGTTCATTTGTTTCATTTTATCCGCTGATTTTCTCGCGGCTTAAGCGGCTGAGACTTCTGCGATAGCTTCGGCTACTGATATGTTGGGTTTATTCAGTAGCTTGCTCTGTATATTAGAGTCTCTTAACCCCAATATTACTCGATCCCGCATCGCCTCATCTAAGTTCAGAAACTCGCACGCTCCCCCTATTTGTCGGAGGGCTTCCACAAAATCAGTGATGGTTTCGCCTTCTTTCTGGTCTCTCCAATAAAACTCATGCCGTTTTATTAGATTTGACACCGGTGCATAGTGGGCCTGTAATGTTCTTTGGAGCTCAGTTCAAGTCAATTGTTTTACAACTTGGGGCTTCTCCAAAGCCTTGGCCATTTTGAAGATTGCGGGCCCACAGTGTGTCAAGAAAACAACTCTCCTGCGCTGGTCTGAGATTTCCTCCATCTCATTGCTCTCCAGGTACATCTGGAAATGGTCTACGTAGGATTCCCAAACCTCTTCATTGGGATTGAAGGGTGTGGGCGGTGCGTTGTTTCCAGCCATTGTTCTTCGTCTGGTTTATCTGTCACTGCATGCTCAGTCTCGCGTTTAGGACGATCCCATCTTCGTCGCCAGTGTTCCGTTCGGAAAAACGCGAGGTAGACTGGGTTCCAACAACAAAGTCTTTATTAAGTAACACAGTTGAGAAACGGAACACTGGCTCAAGCTGCGGCAGCCTTTTATATGTTTTTCTCTGCCGGCTTGTAGCCAATGACAGGTATTTGATATTTGCCGCCTTTTAGCAGCTATGTGGATTGGTTCCTATTGAACCAATCCCCATTCGAGTTCTTTAGCCAATCAGAATTCAGTCTTTAGGAGTCTACTATTTTTATACAGAACACCTATAAACGTGGAATTGTGCACATTTGATGCCGTCAGTACGCACAAATTTCCTTTCCTTCAAATCAGTGTGTACAATTCTTAATGATTATTCATATTTGTCAGTCAGCACCAGCGGTGGGATTCTACCAGTTCACACCTATTTGCTAGAACCGGTTGTTAACATTATAAGCAGTTCAGAGAACCGGCTGTTAGAAGAAATTACTGGCCTAATCCTGTAAGGAAGGCAGGAAGGAAACATTCTGGTGTTACTTACAGAAATTGCCTCTCCATTAACCCTTATTACATTCTTGGCAGGACTAGACTTCTTGTCTCAGGAACTTTTCTGAAGTTTTTTTCCCCTCCTTTGCTTGTGTCGAGTGACCATTCAAAGTTACAATGACACTGAAAAAAGTGACTTATGACCATTTTTCACACTTACGACTGTTGCAACATCCTCACAGTCATGAGAGGCTGGGCGAGGAGATGTGTGCCTCGATGTGAGTAATATTGAATTGGCCACACCCAGCCAATAACATGACCACCAAGCCATGTCCACCGAGTCACAAAGCTACCAAGCCATGCCTACCACCTAAGCCACGCCCACAGAACTGGTTGTTAAAAAATTTGAATCCCACCCCCTGGTCAGCACATATTAATTTGCACATATATTGACTATTTTTTATGGAATACTTAAAACAGATTTCTATTTCTTAAAATATAGTAGAAATTGACTACCAACCACACTAATAAATTAAAGTATATGATGTTTGCAAATATTTTAATAAAAAAGTTATAAAATAATGTTCAGGGCACATGGCAATCCTAGCCAATCTCATTTGATCTCAAGAAACTAAAGGTCAGACCTTGGGGGTATTTGGATAGGATTTGAACTCAAAGAAGACTTTACCTTTGAAATTATTTTGTTGAAGAGATGAAGCTCAGTTGTGCAGGGCGTTATTTTGTAAGCCTCAGATCCAATTCCTGGGAACTCAAAGTAAAATTGGAAAAAATGCCTTTTTGAAAACTTGGACATCTGTATCATAGAACTGTAGCTCAATTTGGTATAAAGATATGTATCCATGAGCTTTGCAATTATGAAAGCAGTGGTGGGATTCAAATTTTTTTACTACTGGTTCTGTGGACATGGCTGGTAGGCACGGCAGGGAAAGAATACTGTAAACTTTACAGTCAGAGGTGATATTTGCCGGTTCTCTAGTACTCAAAATTTCCACTAGCAGTTCTCCAGAACTGGTCAGAACCTGCTGAATATTACCTCTGCTTCAAAGGTAACAAGAGGAAATGATAAGATATCATCTTAAGCAATATAGGTAGTCTTCAATGTGTGACCACAATTGGGATAGAACTTCCATCATTAAGCAATGTGGTTATAACCGTGTCCAATTTTACAACCTTTTTGCTGTAGTTACTAAGTGAATCATGTGGTTGTTGAGTGAATCCAGCTTGTCTCATTGATTTTTCTTTTCAGAAATCTGGGAAGATCACAAATGGGAATTACATGGCTGCAACCTTCATAAATACATCCTGGTAGCTAGGCACCTAATTTTTTTTTTTATCACATAAACTCAGGGATTCTGCAACAGTTGTAAGAGCAGTTTAAAATCACTTTTTTCAACACTGCCATAAGTCTGAACGCTTGCTAAATATAGAATACCAAACCATAGAGTTGGAAGGAACTTTGGAGATATTCTAATTTAACCCTTTCTTAACCAGGAGACCATTTCAGATAAGGGGTTATCCAGTGTCTTCTGAAGGTAACCATTCCATTGGTTAATTGTTCTCAATTTTTCCTTATTTCTAGGTTGCTTCTTTCTGTGGTTATTTTCCAGTCATTACTTCTTGTCTTGCCTTCTGGTGCTTTGGAAAATAGGTTGACTCCCTCTTTTTTGTGGCAGCTCCTCAAATATGGGAACACTGCTATCATGTCACCCCTTGTCTTTCTTTTCACTTGACTAGATATACGTAATTACTGCAACGGCTCTTCGTATGTTTTGGTCTCCAGAACTTTAATCATCTAAAGCCCATGTCACACTGCACCAACAGATGGAAAGAGGATGTAAAACGGAGAGAAACACTTGCCATCCGTTGGTAAACGCGATGCTTCCGTTCTGTACTCACTGCCTCCGTTTTTCATACTCTCTATCTGTCCAGCATCCGTCGACTGAGATTCCATCCGCTCAAAAAGTTTTGAGCTGCTCAAAACATTTTAAGCGGAAAATGTATCCAACGCGTCCGTTCTGCATCCGCAACGCATACGGGGAACATCCGTTCTACATCTGTCGTCATCCGTTACACGTCCGCTATATCCGCTAGGCATCCACTGCGCATCCGTGCAACTCACATCCGCTCCAGCGGAATATGGACACAGTGAGGAAGCGAAATGGACGCAGAACGGACACAAAGCATTAGTAGCACGGATGGAGAAAGGATGAAAGCGGATGCAGCTCACATACAAAGCATTAAAATGGAAAAAACGTTCGCAGAGGGGACCTATCTCGGATATTTAGGATGTCTTCAGGATTCCAAGAGGATGCAAAAGGACACCGAGTGGAAAACCTATATTTCCTAAAGGAGGAGGAACTCATCTGGATCTCACTTTCAGTCCAGCAGCCCTGCGGTGCAGACCTCTTCAGCCTTGCTCTTGCTCTTCCACAGCATCCAGTCATCTCCACCATGGATCATCACACACTCCTTTTGGTAGCTACCATCGTTCTACAACAGTGCGAAGCCATCTACAGGGTCTTTCACCTGTTCTACGCGAAGAAATGGAGGTGGCCAAGAAGTGTATGGGTCCAAAGATGGATCAGGAGAAGAGCAGAGTACAGACTGTATAACAAGCTGATGGTGGAGCTGAGGAACGAAGCCCCTCGTGCATTCCAGAACTTCATGAGGATGCCTCCAGCCATGTTTGACAAAGTTGTGGAGTGGCTGAAACCCAGGTTGACCAAGCAGAACACCAACTTCCAGCCCAGCCTGGACCCTGGGCTCAAGGTGGCACTGACTCTCCGCCACCTGGCCTCCGGGACCACGTACAGGAGCATACAGTACGGCTGGAGGGTGCCACACAACACCATCAGTATTGTGATCAGAGAAGTGGTGCAGGCCATCATCGAAGAATACCTGGAGGAGCTCCTCCAGTGCCCCTTCACTGAAGAAGGCTGGAAGAAAGTTGCAGAGCAGTGGTATCAGAAGTGGAACTTCCCCTACACCGTTGGAGCCATAGATGGGAAGCACGTGGCCTGCAAATCTCCAGCCAAGTCAGGGTCCACTTATTTCAACTACAAGGGCTTCTTCAGCATCATCCTCTTCACCATGGTCGATGCTGACTACAAGTTCATGTACATCGATGCTTCAGGCAACGGGTCAGCTTCAGATGCCCAGGTATACAACGCCAGTCACATCAAGGAGGGGCTGGAACACAACCTCATCATGGGCTTCCCAGATCCAGACCCCCTGCCCAACGACACACAAGATGTGCCCTACTTCATCGTGGGGGATGACGCCTTCTCCCTCAGAACCTACCTCATGAAGCCCTACACCTCCAGACTCCTCACCCGTGAAGAGAGGATTTTCAACTACAGGCTGTCCAGGGCAAGGGGGGTGGTGGAGAACGCCTTTGGCATCCTGACCAACAGGTTCCAGGTACTTCTCACCACTATGCAGCATTGCCCAGAGACCGTGAGGAGGATCATGGAAGCTTGCTGCATCCTGCACAATCTCATGCGCACCCGCTACCCAGAGTTGCAGAACAGACTCATAGACCTCCAACAAGGCAATGGGGACATGGAGCCTGGTGAATGGAGGCAAGGGCGAAACCTGATAGACACTGTGGATGTGCAAGGCCCCAAAAGAGCTTCATGTGAAGGGAAGAAGCAGCGCAACCTCCTGAAACACTGGTGCAACTTCCCAGCTGGAGCAGTGGAGTGGCAAGACAGGATGATAGATGCTTAATGGATGCTTCCTTCATCCTGTCTCATCACACTGATGAGATTGGGCCATGTATGTTGAGTGGCCCTACAATGAACAGGGCATTTAATAAAGAATTGTGTTTAAGTTGAAATGTGTGGATCAATGATTACATTGTTATTGATAATAAAGGGCCAAAGGTGTGGCACCTGGGAGGGTGGACCATACAGTCCCACTATGCTTGCACTGGAGGTTTATCTATCCCACAGCTATTACCCATACCACAGCTATTACCCATCCCAAAGGTATCCCTGCCCACCCCATAGGTATCCCTGCCCATCCCACAGCTATTACCCATTCCAAAGGTATCCCTGCATATCCCACAGCTATTACCCATTCCAAAGGTATCCCTGCCCATCCCACTGCGATCCTTACCCATCCCACAAGCATGCAAAGGCTTAAACCATTTCTAAAAGTTTCCACCAAGACTTTATTTAATAAAATAAATGAAGCAAGTGTGTGAAGCAAAGATAATCTTTATTAATAACAAGCTGTAAAAGAAAAATGACCCAAGTGTCTTAAGCAAAGATAAAGTCAACAGGTAGCCACCCAGTCTCTGGCACTCTTCTTGGTCACTCTGAGGCATGCCCAGTCTCAAGGGTGAAGGGTCCAGATGCTGTGAAGGTGGCTGCTGCTGGAGTGGTGGTCTGAGGCGTCATTGGGGTTCCTGGCCCCGAGAGGACAACAGGGGATGGTGTGTGGAGGAAGTTCTCAGAGAGCTGGCTCAGTCCTGTGATGTTGAGAGCCCCTTCCTCCAGGACATGGGGTGTCAGCCCCAATACCGATGACAGATGTTCTGAGGCCGGGCTTGGCTGTGGGGTGGAGGAAGGAGCAATGTATTGGGGATGTTTGGTCTGCAGCTGAGCAAGGTGAGGCGTGGGTGGCATCGGTGGCATCTGTGGCATGGGTGGCATCTGTGGCATGGCTGGCATTGGTGGCATTGGTGGCACCGGTGGCATACAATGTACCTGTGCCTGGATTGGGAAGGGCTGCCTGTGCTGCTGGAGCTCCTGGTAGCCATAGTCTTGGTAGGTGAGGGCCTGTGGAAAGCCTTGGAAGGGTAGTGACATCACCTGGGGTGGAGGAGTAGGCCTAGACTGGGTGGGAGCAGGTTCAGCTGGGTCTGGAGGGTTGTGAAGAAGACCGGTGATCCTGTCCTTTATCACCTGGTATTGGGGTTCCGACATATTCATGAGGGTCTGGTTGACGTCGGTGAGGAAGGGCTTGCGGTTGGAGGATGGGACGTCGGTTTGTACCAGCTGAGAGAGGAGATCTACGCTGCTTCTGATGGTGTTCCTGATCTCCAGCAGGACAGTGTGGCTCTGCCCCTCCGGTCTGCCTCTCTGCCTTTCTGTGGAGGTGGAGCTGGGGGGTGGATGTGGGTTGGCCTCTGGTGGAAGTGCCCTCTCCTTGCTCCCACTGCGTTAGGGGGTCCTCCACGCGCTCCACCACGGGTAGTGCAGCTGTTAGCGGGTTTTCCATCATGGCATGCTCCACAGATACCTGCCTGGACACAGGAGCTGACTCTTGGCCAGAAGAGGACTGGCTCTCAGCGGGCTGCCTGAGAGAGAGGGTTGTGAGAGAGACTGCTCCTTGGTGGTAGATCTCACCCTCCAGGAAGCTGCACTTGGCCATGATGTAGGTCTCTCTGTCCGTCAGCTTGACCGTGGCCTGGCCAGATTTCTTGAGGTGCAGCTTCCCGTACCAGGTGTGCATGTGCTTCCACCAGCCGAGGAGCACTCCGAAGTGTAGCCCAGGCTCTCCGCCTTCTCTTTCCACACTGCCTGATTTCTCTTGGTGTCGCGATAGAGCCTGTGTCCCTTCCGTCAAAGATACTCGTTCTCCCTCAGCCATTCCAGCACCTCATCCTCATGTTCCTCTTCAATGGAGTATTGCTTCTTCTCCCGTTCATGCATATGCCTCTTCCTCCCTCTGGCAGGGCCATATGGGCCCTCATCAGAAGGGCTTTGAGGTTCTAGGGCTGCTCCTCCACAGCAGCAGCAGCAGCAGCAGCAACAACAACAGTAGCAGCAAAAGAAGGACCAGCAGCACTAGCAGGACCAGCAGGACCAGCAGGACCAGGAGCACCAGCAGCACCAGGATCAGCAGCAGCAGAGTAAGCACCAGCAGCGCCAGCAGGACCAGGAGCACCAGCAGGACCAGGAGCACCAGCAGCACCAGCAGCGCCAGCAGGACCAGGAGCACCAGCAGCACCAGCAGGACCAGGAGCACCAGCAGGACCAGCAGCACCAGCAGCACCAGGATCAGCAGCAGCAGAGTAAGCACCAGCAGGACCAGGAGCACCAGCAGGACCAGCAGGACCAGCAGGACCAGGAGCAGCGCCAGCAGAGTAAGCACCAGCAGAAGCACCAGGACCAGGAGCAGTGCCAGCAGAGTAAGCACCAGCAGAAGCCCCAGCACCAGGAGCAGCACCAGCAGAGTAAGCCCCAGCAGAAGCCCCAGCACCAGGAGCAGCGCCAGCAGAAGCTCCAGCACCAGAAGAGTCAGCCCCAGCAGCAGAAGCCCCAGCAGAAACAGAGTCAGGGCCAGGGGGTGGGATGGTGGCCCTGTCCCTCTTGCCAGGGCTGGCAGCAGATGGCAGAGGCTTTCTCTTCTTCTCCATGGTTGTTGGCTTGCTGGCTGGCTGGCTGGCTGGCTGGCTGGTTGGAGCTTTGTCTGGCAGCAGGTCTTTCCTCTGAATGGTGATTTGCTTGTGAGCTGCTTCCCTTTATATCTGCGGGGCTGATGCAATACATCCTCCCCGCATGCGCAGTGAACGCTTTGCAACCGCTCTACATCTGCTTCATCCACTCAGCATCCGCTTGGCATCCGCTATGCATCCACTCTTTCCGCTGTGCGTCCGCTTCGCTGTGCTCCCCCGAAGCCCTGCAGATGTGCCATCCACTCCCATCCACTTCCATCCACTAGGCTTCCGTGCAGCATCCGTTTTACATCCCCTCTACATCCTCCCCCCGTCCGTTCCTTTCCGTTGTTGTCCGCTCTGGTTATGCAAATTTGGGGCACTTTTGAGAGCAGATAACAACGGATGGAACATTTTCTCATCCGCTGTATCCTTTTTACAAACGTTTTGCATCCGTCAGCCAATGTGACAGGCCCTTTAGTTGCTCTTCTCTGCACTCTTTCCAATACATTCTTATGAATGGTCATAAGTCAAGAGCTATCTGTAATATTTCTTTTTCTGACAAACAATAGATTCTCAGACATAATTCTGAAAATATTAGGGCCAAATAAATGTCATTCATGGACACTGGCCTTTATCTAGAGGCATGTGGATTATATAGAGCTCCACAGAATAAAGTTATGATCAATTACTTGTCAAATTTGTTCTTTATTTAAAAGGCCAGTTTTGCACTTAAGAGGCACAAACAAGTAAGACATCAACACTGGAAAACCAACCATGTTTGTAATACATAGTTTCTTCTACCAATTAAGAGATAAATAGGCAAAGATAACAATGGTTTATCAAGCTTGAAAGATATGCTCACTATTGATAAGAAAGGATCTGCATACAGAAATCTATCTGTAATGCAAAGTTAAACAGAATGTGGACCAAAGGTTTCTAAAATGATGGTATATCAGCAGACGTTCTTCTTCAGGATTCAAAATAATCATGAACCAAGGCTTGTAGAGAACCTCGCACAGAATTCAGAAGCGGTTTCCATGTGGAAACAAAAGTGCTTTTGTTCTTTTTTTTTACCAGAGTAGTCAGTTTTGCCATTTCAGCCAACTCCATCAACTTCTGCTTCCATTCTTCTGGTAGGTATTCTCGTACATTTCCTAAAATCTATTAGGAAGGGTATCCCTGAGGGACTGTTGTTATGACATTGGTATGTTGCCAGCCTCCTTTGGAACAATGTCTTACAGGAAACCTTCTAAATCCTGGCTTTTCAGAAATCCTTCAGGGTTTGATACAGGGTTGGTACCCTACTTACAATAGTTGATTGTTGTTATCATGACTATTTACCTTAGTATTTTAAGGTACAAAAAGATTTCTTGTCATTGTTCATTTGGGAGTATGCTTCACAATTAAGATTTGTAAGCTGTTTATAGCCTTTTTGCACCAGGAGTCTGGAACCAGGATAAAGTTCAAAAGTACTACAAGTTTATTTCATGCTACCTGTACACAACAATCTGAACTTCTAATGATATGAGGAATTGGTGCCAAATAAGAGTCAGTGGACTTCAAGAGGGCAATTGGATTTAGGCCTCTTATAGAGATTCCAAACTGATTATGTATTCGACCCCACCCTATGGCTCCATCTGGTCATCACCTACATTTTGGAACCGAGTGGCATATACATTGCAAAAATAAATGCATAAATTTTAGTAGCATGAGTACATGTGCAGTTTTTTCAATAACGTTTATTCTATAGGTTTTGCTATACGGTATGACCCCAGCTATCTGTATAAGAATTCGTTGATGATCCTTAATTTTATTGGCACCTTTAATATTGGCATATACTTCTATAAAAGCAGATGGATAGATAAGTCACAGAATAAATGGAAGACAGTAAATGTACATAAATTTCAACAAAAGAGCCTAATCTCAGATATAAGAAATGCTGAAAAGGCATCAGAATGATTTCTCTGATATTACTGGTAGAAATAATACTGACAGGTGCAAGAACACTATAAATACTGGGGAAGTAAAATGAAATATTTCTTTTTGCAGCAGGAAAAATATCAACAGGGAAGGGAGATACAACATGGAGTCAACAAAGAAGATTATAAGATCACTCCAGAAAACAACAGGAGGGAGGATATAAAAATGGTTGATGAAGAAATCCCTTAGTTGGGGGGATAAATGCAAGCATTAATAACATAAAAATCCTTTAGCCAGGTTATCCTAAAAATTAAAGAAATAAGAATTTTATTATGTTTTGGTAGTCATCCTTAAATTGATTTATTGGGCTGAGGAAGGAACCCAATTCAGATATTACAATAGCTATAATTATTGACAGATGTTATTATTTGTATGAAGGTAGATATTATTTTAAGCTGCTGGTTCTTATGTACTCTTAATATTATTCTGAAATGTTTATTCTTTTGCCATTTAACTGATTATCAGAATTCACCTTTGAAAGCACCCTTAAAAATAGCCTTTCATTTAAAACCTACTTAAATAAATAAATAAAAGTCTTTTATAAACATTGTAAAAATGTTTGGGGGCAAAAATGACAGTTTTTGATTTGATTGATTGATTTGTCAAACATGTACAGATGAAAAAGTATATGTATGAACATAAACATGATCAAAGGAAGTAAATACAGATAAATTGGGACAGTAAGACAGGGACAGTAGCCGTGCTGGTGCGCTTATGCATGCCCCCTTTAAGGACCTCTTAGGAATGGGATGAGGTCCACGGTAGACAGTTTGAGGTTGAAGCTGTGAGGGATTGAGGCTATAACAACAGAGTTGGGTTTTTGTTGGAACCTGGAATTTATTTCAGTTCTCTAGCAAAAAAAATTCCCCTTCTGGACAATGGATAACATAAACAACATAATAGGTAATGATAAACAATATAATGACTAGTGATAGGATTCAAAATCTTTTACTGCCGGTTCTGTGGGTGTGGCTTGGTGGGCATGGCAGGGGAAGGATACCTTAAAATCTCCAGTCAGAGATGGTATTTGCTGGTTCTCTGAACTACTCAACATTTCTGCTCCCAGTTCTCCAGAACTGGTCAGAACCTGCGGACTACCAGCTTTGGTAATGACACTCCACAAAATGGGTAATAATAAACAATCACAAAATGACACTCCACAAAAAGGTAATAAAATCCAGTGCTTTAATGTGATGACCCACTTCATGATGGGTACAATTTACAACTGGATTCTGGATTCAATTATGGCCATAAGTCATAAGTCAAGGACTACCTGTGATTACTTTCCTTGTTATTTTGCAGTATTTTTGAGGGGCAGACATCCATAAAAAGAAATTCTCTGCACTGAAATATAACTCCACTAGGAAGAGAAGCAAAGGCAAGCAAAGAAGGATGGTCTCAGCCTTTAGGGATTCAGAATAAGTCAAAACCAGGAATTTGTAGCCAATCCCAATATTCTGAAGAGAGCCAGAGTACACAGCGTGTTTTAAAAAAAAACACTCAGGCTCCGATCACAAAGCTGCACAAACTGATATTCCATAGAAAAGCAACCATACAGGAATACGTAACAAGTGGATGGCTGTAAATAACCAGTTAATTTTTACTGTGGAGAATGTATGCTTTGGGCAATTTAAAGCTACTGGAGTCTCATTACTGCCTTCTCTCCTGCAAATTTCTTGCGAAGAGTGTTATCCCAGATACCTATGAAAAGAAATGTACCAGCAAGTGAAAATTCTGATAAAAACCATTACAATTCATTTCTGGCATGTACACTTGAAGGTCACATGTCCCAATGACACCTTAAGGAAGCAAATCAGCCAAGGTTTCCTGAAAACTATTCAGTGAAAAGCAGCAAACACAGCCCACATGTGTGTGCGCACACACACGGACACAGACACGGACACATATACTATATATCCACAAAAACCTTAAGCAAACACAATTGCTGCATGTAGGAATGGTGAGTATATTAAATTTTGATTCATGAATTCAGTTTAAACCTTGTAAGAACATAAGGTATTTAAATCAGTAGAAGGTAAATCACAGCAACAAAACTGCAGGGTTTAATATTAAGATAAGTGACATGCATGAAGTCATTGTATTAAAATATTGTTTTCTTACTGCTTGGCACAGATGGTGCTGGTAATTAATACTGTGTTTTTAAAAACACAGGAAATTCCCTGGTTAGAAAAGATGTATACACTATGTAATAAGTAATTTTATTATAGAAATAATGATTCCTTGGTTGAATTTAGGGCACAAACAACTGGAAAATTAGAACAACAACACTACTGAAGTAAAATAATCATCTTTAAAGGGCTAATTTTTTTAACATTAAGAGAAATTTTTTTTTGTGGTTTTCCTAGTAGATATTCTAAAGTTCCCTATCTTTTCATTTTTTTCCCTTTTGGTTTGTTTGCTTTTTTTTATTTAGCATCTAATGTGAACTGTATGGTTTATATGGTGATGCTTTGCCCATGGCCTTACAATAAAAAACATAGCAAAGTGAAAAATAGATGAGGATTATGTTGGGGAAAATATAAAATTCAGATGCATTTTTAAAATCTATTTGGTTCTCATTAGATTAATCAGGATTAATCTCCGTGAATAAGAGGCTACTATTATAAGATATGAATGGAAGGGGGAAACAGAGTGATTCAGAAAGAGTTGGACAAAGAAGAATAATGTTATGTCTGTTTTAACTTGTATAAGGTAGGCAAAGGTGGAAGACACAATACGTAGTATTAAAAATTGAGATCAAAGCACCAGCAATTTTAGAAATGCAGAAGACACCTTTTTGATATCTATAATTAAAGAAAATGTAGAAGAATCCTAGTTTCATTACAAAAATAAAATGGTAATTAAACTATTTGGTCAATAATAAATACTCAAAAGAAAAATGTACATCAGTCCACATTTGTAGATAACATAGAGTTGATGGTAAAAAGCAGAGGTGGTATTCAGTAGGTTCTGACCAGTGCTGGAGAACCGGTAGTCGAAATTTTGAGGAGTTTGGAGTACTGGCATATACCACCTCTGACTGGAGATTTTACAGTATCCTTCCCCTGCCACACCCACCAAGCTACTGCCCCACAACAGCATTCAGGTCTCATAGTAATAACTAGGTAAAAATATTGTGCTTCATAAGATTTAAAGAAGCCATGGTGGCACAGTGGTTAGAATGGAGTATTGCAGGCTAACTCTGTCCACAGTTTGGAGTTTAGTTTTCCATCCTTCCATCCTTCTGTGCTGGTAGGAAAATTCTTTTTTCTTTTTCCAGTGCTGCAATTTTTGAGAAGTCTTTTTTTTCTACAGAAACTCTTTCTCACTATACTTCCTAGGTCATGGGTTCCAGCTGCCCTTTCCAAGCTCAAGATGGATTGATGGGTTTACAACACATAAATAGCACTAGTTTTTGTGTATGTCCAACAATTGCATACAATGTGAATTGCAGGCCAGAGTCCAAGAAATATCCCCATGGGTTTGGTCCAAGGGTGTTATTATTTATTATTTTAACTACAAAATCAAAACAGAATTTTCACTAAAGTCTAGATAAAATGCACAAATGTTATTGGACCAATTACATTGCAATAGGATTCTGGGGCAGAAGACAGGCAGAGCTGAAGGGCAGAGTTAAACATGTCGTCAGTTTAGAATCCTTGTGTTGCCACAAGAGATCCAAGTCCAACCTCCGCCCCCTTTGAATTCTGTTGGTTCTTATCTAGCACCAATTTAGTGCTGATCATTAGTTGACACAGATTCTTGTGTATAGGCTTGCACAATAAATCTTTCTGAACTACTACTCAACCTATGGTCCTGATATTTTGCATCTGAAAGTTTCTTTTATTTAAGAATTTTATTCAACAGGTAAGGAGGAAACAAGTAAAATCTCCAATGTCTCATCTGTGTATCAGATTTTACATGGGGGTTCAGTGGTAAATATGGTTTTCTGGCCCTCGTAATAGTTATTTGATCCTCTATGCAGTACTAACTAGTATTGGCAGCTGATTCTCAGACCTGACTTGGCCAAATTCACATCTTTATTTCTGACAAAAATAAACATAAATATAAGACTTCCCCTTAACATAGAAGGAATTCAAAACTTTTTATATGCTAGAGGAAATGCTTTTTTTCCTTCCATATGTCTGAGCCAATTGGCATTTGATAACCTGAGGAAGGAGCTAGAAAATGTTTAATAATGTTTTTCTCTAGCCTGCAAACGTCTAGTTCCAGTTTCAACATTATCAGCCTTTACAGTGTGATAGTGATACATTAAATATAAAGGCTCCTGAAGTCAAGCTTGACTTTTTTAAAATAATTCTATTAAATTAAAAACTAACACAAACAAAGCTAAAAGGAAAAGTGTGGAAAAAAATAAAAAAAGTAGGAAAGGGAAGGAAAGGAAAAAGATAATGCAGACAATAATAAAGAAGTGACTTTCAACCTTCATTACACAGAACACAAGCAATTATGTTAACTTTGCACCCTCTTTTAAAGCTACCAATACAACACTCCCCTTCTTTTCATAGCCTAACTTTTACCTGTATTCATCAGTGGTGGGATTCAAATTTTTTTTACGACCAGCTTGGTGGATGTGGCAGGGGAAAGATACTGTAAAATCTTCAGTCAGAGGTAGGATTAGCTGATTCTCCAAACTACTCAAAATTTCCACTACCAGTTCTCCAGAACTGGTCAGAACATGCTGAATACCATCACTGGTATGCACTCTGGAAATCACTCTTTTCAATTCTGGTTCAGTCAAAAAATATCTCAGGAGTTACCAAAAATATAAAACAAATAGTTTATCCTTGATCAAATGGTTCAACCTTATGTCCCATCTTTTTGCTCTGCACAGTCTTTCCCTTTAAATCCTTCCTATGGCAATTCAGATTTTGATCTTTCATCACACTGATGTTAAGAAAACTCTTGAAAGCTCTCACTAGCCTAGTTTGTAAATCACTTAAAGAGGCATTGTCCAGGATTTCTTGTCAGAGTTGTTCTGTGTCCAGATCCTTTTTTCATTTGTCTTTGATATAACAGTTTTAAAATTTGAGTTAAAGGTCATACATGGTAGCTCTAAGAACCTCAGCCATACAATCAGTGGTACTGAATAATACAGAGCTTGCTATTGGAGGACGAGGATATTCTATGTTTAAACACCATCCTTAAAATCTGAAAAATACAATTTATTGTGAAATACAATGGCCTCTTATCATTGGTATACTTTATCGCCAATGTGATTTTATCCGAAAGTGGAGCTTATGGGAAAATCTAATATCCTATACAAGTGGCTGGAATGAGCCGAAATAATGGCATCAGCCAAAAAGAATATAAGGTTTTCTCAGAGTTCAAACTGGATACTTGATTTGCTTTCTGTAACAATCTCCTCTGCGAGATAGCAATCAGACCCTTTAATATTTCAGCATATATTCAGCTGAATATATTCAATGAAATCGTTCTGCATTCTAAATATTTCATCTGGTATTCTGCTAGTAATCGCGGGGCTAGACTGATCTACTCAAAAGACAGCACAAGTAACATTGAACTATATAGTCTATTTGTGCATTAAACTCCTCCCACACCATAAAGACAAGTATTCATTTAAGCTGGTCAAATTTGACATTCTTGGGCAGAATTCTTAAAAATAAAAAGCAACTGATAGGTAAAAAAATAATATGCATACAGAATTTAGACTTGTGTTGTACATGCAACTTCCATATTAAATTAATTAGGGATTATTTTGTATTTTAAATTCCCTTTTCCTCTGAAAGTAATTTCATTCTAATACATTTCTAGGGTGGGCACAAGGTGACACATTATAAATACTCATGAGCTGGTTTTTACAGAAATGGACTTGATTTCTTTTTAGCTATAGATAGTTTTATTTTACAGAAATTGCCCTTCCGAGTACTTGCAGGAAATATTCCCATTATTTAAACAGAATAATAGAGAATATGCTCAGCTCTGAGGATATTCAAAGGGTTACTTTTATTTTGAGTAGTGCCAAACTATGCTCAGTGCTCAGAGATGCTTTGAGGGGTAAGTATATTTTTGTCAGTATTATTTTAGATCAGTTCTTTCCCTCTTTTTAAATTTAAAAGATTCAGAAAATTGGACATTCTTTTCATTAATTTATTGGCCAATGGGAAGTCTATAATTTGTCACATTTTGGCAATACAACTAATTTTTATGGCTGTTTTCCCTCTGTTGTCTTCGTTATACCTCTCGGGGGGGGGGGAATCTACACCAGAATTAGTCCCATTAGGGAATGAAAAAAGAAACATCGCCACAGTAATAGTTTAACATTCCAAGTATATTACATGTTATCCATTTGGTTAAAACATTACTATTTTTTTTAAAAAAATCTTCTTCGAATAAAGGAGAATATTTGTAGCTCAGGATTGAAATGAGAAGTCCTTGGTATTCTCTGATGATGTTCTGATGATGTTATCTAGCTTGTGTAATCAAACATCTGGAAGAAAACAACCAAGCTAGAGAGCACCAAGGACCCCTTTCTTCCACAAAATACTTAAAAATCCCAACATAGATTTGTAATTGTTGCGATATGTAGAAGTCTTCTTCTAAATTGTCCAGTTGCTGTCACCATTCTGAAATTTACACTAGCTAGCTTGATAAACCATTTGATCAAACTTTCATTCTAGTCACAGACCAGTATAAAAAATAAAACATTAAAATAAAACAGTATATTATAATTAATGGTGAGATCATAGTTGGGTGCCCAAAGTCTGCCTGATTTTATCGACAGTATAGCAGAATTTAGCTACCGTTCAAAGAAACTGCATCATACTGATCTGATAGTAATAGCTGTACATAAAAGAGATCAGAATTTCATGGATATTTTGTCAGGTATAAAATTAGGCTGTGCATCCTTATGGAGGGTATAACAGAACATGAGCTGTGTTTTAATGGCCCTTATCCACAAGGGTACAATCTCAGCTCAAACCTTTTACAAAAGTAATCAGAAAGTAGGACTTTTTTCCATTGACTTCCAGAACTACACTGGAGAGAGAGTTATAGTGTGATAGATAAACCATATGAGCAGTAAGTTTTGGGAAAAACCTGTCCTGGGGGTATAGAAAGAGCATGTTGATGCACTCTAGGCCACATAGAAGAGTTAAGGTTAGGGAAGAACTCTTTTTCATATCCCATTCAAAGATCTCTGCAGCTAAAGCCCCTGTCACACAGCACCAACGGATGGAAAGAGGATGTAAAACGGAGAGAAACACTTGCCATCCATTGGTTAACGTGATGTTTCCGTTCTGTACTCACTGCCTCCATTTTTCATCCTCTCTATCCGTCCAGCATCCGTCTATTGACATTTCATCCGCTCAAAAAGTTTTGAGCTGCACAAAACTTTTTGAGCGGAAATTGTATCCAACGCGTCCGTTCTGCATCCGCAATGCATACGGGGAACATCCGTTCTACATCCATCGTCATCCGTTACGCATCCGCTATATCCGCTAGGCATCCGCTGTGCATCCGTACAGGAGCATGCAGTATGGCTGGAGGGTGCCACACAACACCATCAGCATTGTGGTCAGAGAAATGGTGCAGGCCATCATCGAAGAATATCTGGAGGAGGTCCTCCAGTGCCCCTCCACTGAAGAAGGCTGGAAGAAAGTTGCAGAGCAGTGGTATCAGAAGTGGAACTTCCCCCACACCGTTGGAGCCATAGATGGGAAGCACGTGGTCTGCAAAGCACCAGCCAAGTCAGGGTCCACTTATTTCAACTACAAGGGCTTCTTCAGCATCATCCTCTTCGCCATGGTCGATGCTGACTACAAGTTCATGTACATCGATGCTTCAGGCAACGGCTCATCTTCAGATGCCCAGGTATACAACGCCAGTCACCTCAAGGAGGGGCTGGAATGCAACCTCATCATGGGCTTGCCAGATCCAGACCCCCTGCCCAACGATACACAAGATGTGCCCTACTTCATCGTGGGGATGACGCCTTCTCCCTCAGAACCTACCACATGAAGCCCTACACCTCCAGATGCCTCACCCATGAAGAGAGGATCTTCAACTACAGGCTGTCCAGGGCAAGGCAGGTGGTGGAGAACGCCTTTGGCATCCTGGCCAACAGGTTCCAGGTACTTCTCACCACCATGCAGCATTGTCCAGAGACCGTGAGGAGGATCGTGGAACCTTGCTGCATCCTGCACAATCTCATGCGCACCCGCTACCCAGTGTTGCAGAACAGACTTGTGGACCTCCAACAAGGCAATGGGGACATGGAGCCTGGTGAATGGAGGCAAGGGCGAAACCTGATAGACACTGAGAATGTGCAAGGCCCCAAAAGAGCTTCACGTGAAGGGAAGAAGCAGCGCAACCTCCTGAGACAATGGTGCAACTTCCCAGCTGGAGAAGTGGAGTGGCAAGACAGGATGATAGATGCTTAATGGATGCTTCCTTCAGCCTGTCTCATCACACTGATGAGATTGGGCCATGCATGTTGAGTGGTCCTACAATGAACAGGGCATTTAATAAAGAGTTGTGTTTATGTTGAAATGTGTGGATCAATGATTACATTGTTATTGATAATAAAGGGCCAAAGGTGTGGCACCTGGGAGGGTGGACCATACAGTCCCACTATGCTTGCACTGGTGGCTTATCTATCCCACAGCTATTACCCATCCCAAAGGTATCCCTGCCCATCCCACAGTTATTACCCATCCCAAAGATATCCCTGCCCACCCCACACCTATTACCCATCCCAAAGGTATCCCTGCATATCCCACAGCTATTACCCATCCCAAAGGTACCCCTGCCCATCCTACTGCTATCCTTACCCATCCCACAAGCATGCAAAGGCTTAAACCATTTCTAAAAGTTTCCACCAAGACTTTATTTAATAAAATAAATGAAGCAAGTGTGTGAAGCAAAGATAATCTTTATTAATAACAAGCTGTAAAAGAAAAATGACCCAAGTCAAGTGTCCAAAGCAAAGATAAAGTCAACAGGAAGCTGACCAGTCTCTGGCACTCTTCTTGGTCACTCTGAGGCATGCCCAGTCTCAGGGGTGAAGGGTCCAGGTGCTGTGGAGATGGCTGCTGCTGGAGTGCTGGTCTGAGGCGTCATTGGGGTGCCTGGCCCTGAGAGGACAACAGGGGATGGTGTGTGGAGGAAGTTCTCAGTGAGCTGGCTCAGTCCTGTGATGTTGAGAGCCCCTTCCTCCAGGACATGGGGTGTCAGCCCCAATACCGATGACAGATGTTCTGAGGCCGGGCTTGGCTGTGGGGTGGAGGAAGGAGCAGTGTAGTGGGGATGTCTGGTCTGCAGCTGAGCGAGGTGAGGCGTGGGTGGCATCTGTGGCGTGGGTGGCATCTGTGGCATCGGTGGCATCGGTGGCATGGGTGGCGTGGCTGGCATGGGTGGCGTGGGTTGCATTGGTGGCATCAGTGGCATCGGTGGCACTGGTGGCATACGATGTACCTGTGCCTGGACTGGGAAGGGCTGCCTGTGCTGCTGGAGCTCCTGGTAGCCATAGCCTTGGTAGGTGAGGGCCTGTGGAAAGCCTTGGAAGGGCAGTGACATCACCTGGGGTGGAGGAGCAGGCCTGGACTGGGTGGGAGCAGGTTCAGCTGGGTCTGGAGGGTTGTGAAGAAGACCGGTGATCCTGTCCTTTACCACCTGGTACTGTGATTCCAACATGTTCATGAGGGTCTGGTTGACGTAGGTGAGGAAGCCTTTCAGTTTGAGGATGGTATGTCGGTGTGTACCAGCTGAGAGAGGAGATCTATGCTGCTTTTGATGGTGTTCCTAATCTCCAGCAGAATAGTGTGGCTCTGCCCCTCCGGTCTGGCTCTCTGCCTGCTTTCTGTGGAGGTGGAGCTGGGGGTGGGGATGGCTTGGTCTCTAGTGGAAGTGCCCTCTCCTTGCTCCCACTGCATCAGGGTGTCCTCCACGTGCTCTGCCATGGGGAGTGCAGCTGTTGGGGGGGTCTCTCTCATGGGACGCTCCACAGATACCTGCCTGGACACAGGAGCTGACTCTTGGCCAGAAGAGGACTGGTTCTCAGTGGGCTGCCTGAGAGAGAGGGTTGTGAGAGGGGCTGCTCCTCGGTGGCAGATCTCACCCTCCAAGAAGCTTCACTTGGCCATCACATAGGTCTCTCAGTCCGTCAGCTTGACCGCGGCCTGGCCAGATTTCTTGAGGTGCAGCTTCCCGTACCAGGTGTGCATGTGCTTCCACCAGCCGAGGAGCACCTCTGAAGTGTAGCCCAGGCTCTCTGCCTTCTCTCTCCAAGCAGCCTGCTTCCTTTTGGTGTCTCGATAGAGCCTGTGTCCCTTCTGCCATAGATACACATTCTCCTTCAGCCATTCCAGCACCTCATCCTCATGTTCTTCTTCAATTGAGTATTGCCTCCTCTCCCGTTCACGCGTCTGCCTCTTCCTTCTTCTGGCAGGGCCATCTGGGCCCTCATCAGAGGGGCTTCGAGGTTGTAGGGCCTGCTCCTCCACACCAGCAGCAGCAGAAGCAGCAACAACAACAACAGTAGCAGCAAAAGCAAGACCAGCAGGACCAGCAGGACTAGCAGCACCAGCAGCACCAGCAGCACCAGCAGCAGCACCAGCAGCAGCACCAGCAGAGTAAGCACCAGCAGAAGCACCAGCACCAGGAGCAGCACCAGAAGAGTAAGCACCAGCAGAAGCACCAGCACCAGGAGCAGCGCCAGCAGAAGCTCCAGCACCAGAAGAGGCAGCCCCAGCAGCAGAAGCCCCAGCAGAAGCAGAGTCAGGGCCAGGGGGTGGGAAGGTGGCCCTCTCCCTCTTGCCAGGGCTGGCAGCAGATGGCAGAGGCTTTCTCTTCTTCCCCATGGTTGTTGGGTTGTTGGCTTGCTGGCTGGCTGGCTGGCTGGCTGGAGCTGTGTCTGGCAGCAGGTCTTTCATCTGAATGGTGACCTGCTTGTGAGCTGTTTCCCTTTATATCTGTGGGGCTGATGCAATGCATCCTCCCCACATGCGCAGTGAACGCTGTGCATCCACTAGGCTTCCGCTAGGCTTCTGCTCTGCATCTGCTTCATCCACTCTGCATACGCTCTGCATCCGCTCTTTCTGCTGCGCGTCCGCTTCGCTGTGCTCCCCCAGAAGCCCTGAGGATATGCCATCCGCTCCCATCCGCTTCCATCCGCTAGGCTTCCGTGGAGCATCCGCTTTGCATCCTGGCTACATCCTCCCCCTGTCCGCTCCTTTCCGTTGTTGTCCACTCTGGTTATGCAAATTCGGGGCACCTTTGAGAGCGGATAACAACGGATGGAACATTTTCTCATCCGCTGTGTCCTTTTTAAAAAAGGTTTTGCACATCTGTCGGCCAATGTGACAGGCCCTTTATGTGGGATATCAATATCATGCTAAATTATGGTGGCAAGAACCCAATATAGGAATATATTACCCATCTCCCAGGAGGAGGCATCAGCAAACTGATTTTCCAAGGCTCAAACAGTTCTTACAGAACGTTTTTGGGAGTATGTTTATTTAATAAACTTTAACACCAGTTACAAGAAGAACTCTAGATAGAGTGCACAATAATAAATTATTTAAAAAGAAGAAAAACATTTACAATAGCAATTTTAAAAAACCTATAACAACCTATTTTGAGGAGGAAAATGGTTTATAACTTTCTGTGGGGTTACAATCATTCTGCTCCACTGAGCCAGAACTTGATAAACATGATAATATATTAATCTGTAGCTTAATATTTAGTTGTTTTCATTGTCCTATAACCCTATACAAGCAAAAACATATACATTCAAGGATTAGTAGGTATATGTTTAAATTTTTCAATATATATGATATATATAGATTGAACATGTGTATGTATTAGCTTTATCAACCCTACATGATTCTATCTTCTATTGAATAGTTTAGTGGTTCTATATCCAATCAAATGCTGATTAATGTAATCAGTGAATTAAAAGATAGGTTGTATAAGTCTATAAAGTCAGGTTGTAACTCAGCCTCTTTTTAGGCTTCTTTATTTGTCTCTGATACCAAAACCTATCAGTAAATCAAAATGTGGTTCAATGAAATTGCCTATTGGTTTCCAGTTTAAATAAATCATTGGGAGAATTCTCCAAGTCTGGGAATTCTTTCTTTTCTGTAATAAAAGTTCTGATGTATCTGAGCTGTGTGTGTGAGATTTTTGCGAAATCAAACTTAGTGTTATGCTCAGGAGAAAGTGTTAGAATAATGCTGACGCTATCATTATAAGAACCATAGTGATGCAGTGGTTAGAATGTAAATTGCAGGATTTCAATTCTGACCAGCTCAAGGTTGACTCAGCCTTCCATCCTTCTGAGGTTGGCAAAGCCCCTGTCACACTGCACCAACGGATGCAAAGAGGATGTAAAATGGACAAAAAAGCTTCCCATCCGTTGGTTAACGCGATGTACTCACTGCCTCCATTTTGCTTCCTCTCTATCCGTCCAGCATCCGTTTATGGACGTTTCATCCGCTCAGAAAGTTTTGAGCTGCTCAAAACTTTTGCGCGGAAAATGTATCCAATTCGTCCGTTCTGCATCCGCTACGCATCCGTTCTGCATTCATTATGCATCCGCTAGGATGCCTAGAGGATGCAAAGGGACACCTATACTGCCTATAAAAAGGGGGAGCAACACATCACTTTCAGACCAGCAGCCCTGCTGCAGACCTCTGCAGGCTTCATCTTCCTCTTCCTCTTCCACAGCATCCAGTCATGTCCACCGTGGATCGTAACACAGTCCTTTTGGCAGCCACCATCCTTCTGCAACAGTGCAAAGCCATCTACAGGCTCTGTGAACTCTACTACGGGAAGAAAAAGGGGCGGCCAAAAAGCATCTGGATATGAAGCTGGTTCGCCAGAAGAGCAGAGTAAGGACTGTACAACAAGCTGATGGTAGAGCTCAGGAACGAAGACACTTGTGCATTCCAGAACTTCATGGGGATGCCTCCAGCCATGTTTGACAAAGTTGTGCAGCGGCTGACACTCAGGTTGACCAAGGCAAACACCAACTTCCGGCCCAGCCTGGACCCTGGGCTCAAGGTGGCACTCACTCTGTGCCACCTGGCCTCAGGGACCACCTACAGGAGCATGCAGTACAGCTGAAGGGTGCCACCCAACACCATCAGCATTGTGGTCAGAGAAGTGGTGCAGGCCATCATCGAAGAATACCTGGAGGAGCTCCTCCAGTGCCCCTCTACTGAAGAAGGATGGAAGAAAGTTGCAGAGCAGTGGTATCAGAAGTGGAACTTCCCCCACACCGTTGGAGCCGTAGATGGGAAGCACGTGGCCTGCAAAGCTCCAGCCGAGTCGGGGTCCACTTATTTCAATTACAAGGGCTTCTTCAGCATCATCCTCTTCGCCATGGTCGATGCTGACTACAAGTTCATGTACATCAATGCTTCAGGCAACGGGTCAGCTTCAGATGCCCAGGTATACAACGCGAGTCACCTCAAGGAGGAGCTGGAACGCAACCTCATCGTGGGCTTCCCAGATCCAGAACCCCTGCCCAATGACACAAAAGATGTGCCCTACTTCATTGTGGGGGATGACGCCTTCTCCCTCACAACCTACCTCATGAAGCCCTACACTTCCAGACTCCTCACCCGTGAAGAGAGGATCTTCAACTACAGGCTGTCCAGGGCAAGGCGGGTGGTGGAGAACACCTTTGGCATCCAGGCCAACAGGCTCCAGGTACTTCTCACCACCATGCAGCATCGCCCAGAGACCATGAGGAGGATCATGGAAGTTTGCTTCATCCTGCACAATCTCATGCGCACCCGCTATCCAGTCTTGCAGAACAGGCTCGTGGACCTCCAACAAGGCAATGGGGTCATGGAGCCTGGGGAATGGAGGCAAGGGCGAAACCTGATAGACACTGAGGATGTGCAAGGCCCCAAAAGAGCTTCACATGAAGGGAAGAAGCAGCACAACCTCCTGAAACACTGGTGCAACTCCCTAGCTGGAGCGGTGGTGTGGCAAGACAGGATGATAGATGCTTAATGGATGCTTCCTTCAGCCTGTCTCATCACACTGATGAGATTGGGCCATGTATGTTGAGTGGCCCGACAATGAACAGGGCATTTAATAAAGAGTTGTGTTTATGTTGAAATGTGTGGATCAATGATTACATTGTTATTGATAATAAAGGGCCAAAGGTGTGGCACCTGGGAGGGTGGACCATACAGTCCCACTATGCTTGCACTGGAGTTTTATCTATCCCACAGCTATTACCCATCCCAAAGGTATCCCTGCCCATTCCGGAGCTATCTCAACCCATCCCACTGCTATCTTAACCCATCCCACAAGCATGCAAAGGCTTAAACCATTTCTAAAAGTTTCCACCAAGACTTTATTAAAAAAAAAGAAATGAAGCAAGTGTATGAATCAAAAATAGACTTTACTAACAAGAAGCTATAAAACAAAAATGAGTCTCTGGCACTCCTCTTGGTCGCTCAGTCTCAGGGGTGAAGGGTCCAGGTGCTGTGGAGGTGTCTGGTGCTGGAGTGCTTGTCATCAGCTCCTCCAAAAGCTGAAGCAGCAGAAGCCCCAGCCCCAGAAGAGTGAGCCCGTGCTGCAGAAGCCCCAGCAGAACCAGAGTGAGGGCCAGGGGGTGAGATGGTAGCCCTGTTCCTCTTGACAGGGCTGGCAGCAGATGGCTGAGGCTTGCTGTGCTTCAGCATGGTTGTGGGGTTGCTGGCTGGCAGGGAGGATAGCAGGAACCAAGGCTGGCATGAAGGCTGGCAGGCAGGCAGGCACCAAGGCTGGCAGCAAGGCTGGCAAGGAGGCAGGCAGCAAGGCTGGCAGGCAGGCAGGCATCAAGGCTGGCACCAAGGCTGGCACCAAGGCTGGCAGGAAGGCTGGCAAGGAGGCAGGCACCAAGGCTGGCATGCAGGCATGAACCAAGGCTGGCAGGCAGGCAGGCACCAAGGCTGGCAGGCAGACTGGATGGCAGCAAGGCTTGCAGGCAGGCAGACAGCAAGGCTGGCAGGGAGGCTGGCAGCAAGGCTGGCAGGCAGGTAGACAGCAAGGCTGGCAGCAAGGCTTGCAGGCAGACATGCAGGCAGGACAGGCAAGGCAGTTGATGTGTCTGGAAGCAGGTCTTTCCTCTGAATGGCGACCTGCTTCCGAGCTGCTTCCATTATATCCGCGGGGCTGATGCAATGCATCCTCCCCGCATGCGCAATTAATGCTCGGCATCCGCTAGGCTTCCACTGTGCATCCGCTCTGCATCCGCTCTGCATCCGCTTCATCTGCTGTGCATCCGCTCTGCATCCACTGTATCCGTTCCGCATCCGCTTTGCTGAGGACCCCCGGAAGCTTAGCGGATGTGCCATCTGCTCCCATCCGCTTCCATCCGCTGGGCTTCTGTTCCACATCCGCTTTCCATCCGCCCTGCGTCCTCCCCCCGTCCGTGTTATACGCTCCGGTTATGCAAATTTTTGCCCCTTCTGAGAGCAGATAACAACGGATGGAACATTTTTCTCATCCGTTGTGTCCGTTTTGCATCCGTTGGGCAGTGTGACAGGGCAATCCAGATTGTTGGGTATGTAAACCATTTGGAGAGGGTCGTACAGTACTGTGAAGCAATATATAACTCTAAGTGCTGTTGCTATTGCTGATTCAGGTGTGAAGCTGCTAGTGTTCACAATAAAATAATGAAGAATAATTCATTTCTGGACTCAGGTTAACCTAATTTTTGGGACTGGGACAATCTCATTTCTCAACAAGTCAGGTTTGTACCATTTTGAATACCTGTTTGCAAATTTTGGGGCAGGTAGCAGAGTTCTTCTGGCTCAAGTTACATGAGCCACTCTTTCAGAGTTTCTAACATATACAGGGAAGAGAAGAAATAATAGTCTCTCATCCTATAGCAATAAGCATAAGATTAGCAATCAAGCTGATATGATTGCAGCAATAAATCATCTGTCACCTGACATATTAGCCTTATCATAGTTATTGGGTTGACTTGGCAGAAAACTCACACATGGCTTGCCACCAGAAGAATCTTTACTGACAATAATGAAATCTCATACACACAACAGTTGATGGTCCACTGCAAATGGGAATTTTGATGGTCAAAAGTTGATGGTCCAATGCCTGGGAATTTTATATATATTCCCAAGAGTTTAAATTTGATGTTTCTTTCTCCCAGCTTCTGAATTAATAGATACTTGGTGTTATCCTTTTGTGGGTTCAATCTAGGATAATTGTGGTGAGTATGTACTTATATATTCTACATACATAACAACCTGGAAACCTAACCATCTACCTTGCTAATCTCACTCTTTGTAGATCAGTCTTAATATCAAAATGTGTCTGATTTAGTACAATGGCCAAGATTTTGAGGTACAATCAAAAAGTTTTTCAATGTAATCACTGTGCAGATTTAAGCAAAAAATTATTTCCACACAATGAGGATAATAATACTGGCCTGTTTCAACATTCTAAAAAAATTTGAAACAAGTAATATAAGTCCCATGTGGCTTGGTGCCTAAATATTTGCAAGACTGCTTTGTCCAGTCAGTTCTACAATAAGTTTGTCACCAAGAAAAGTTGCTTGAGAATTTCCACTTTCATGAGTTTGAAGGAAAGTGGTGCCCAAGGATAGCATTGGTCACAGATGGCACCTATTTTGTGGAATATGAAGTTATCCATCTCTCTTGTGGTGGTCAAGAAAAGGTAGTCAAGAAAAAAAAAACTTTTTGGGAGAGTGTTTAGGCATAACTTAGTATAACACTGTCTTTGTTTTGTTAGTAGTTTTCTTAGTAAAATAATATGGTTGTAATATTGCGTATTGTTGATTCTGTATACCATTTAGATGTTTTACTAATAATCTTAACTACCAGGGATTATTGAAGATTGTTGGGTTCTAAAATTAATTAATTCATTTATGAATATTGGAAAGAATTAATTGATTATTGTTATTTGTTTTCCACTAACAGAAACTAAAAGAATTTAGTCTGGTTAATATTCTTTCCAGAGGACTTTACTAATTGAGTAGATACTTATTGCCAATGTGTTTGTCTCTGTGTGTCTGTCTATGTGTGTATTCATCCTTTAAATAGAAAAATGAGAAGTCATAGAAACATTTGTCTGTTCCCATAAGACTGCAGGTATATTTATTTTTCCTTAATTAATGTATATAATATGCCTTTTCTTGTTACAACCTTTGTTATTCAGTGATGACACATCATCATGAAGATTTGTGTGTACATCATTTAAAATAAAATAAATGGAGATGTTTTTACATTACAGCGCTAGAAGTTACATTTGTCATTAATTGATCTGTGTACTGTATTTTGGATTTCAAACATGCAAAGGATGCAACTGTATTCTAAACCTCCTCTTGAGAATAATGATGTTTTCAGTTTTAAAAGGAACCTTGAAATAATCCTCCAGTTAGAGTTACAAACATGGATATTTGTAATTCCCTCTCACATTTAAGGTTGTGATTAGCTCCCTTTCTCTTATATCTTTGCTCTATTCCTCATTTTATCTGATGTATTATCGCTTATTTTGACATTATTTTGCATCTGTTTTATTGATCTAATAAAGGTATTTCATTCATATGGAATTCAGCACATATTCTCAGTAAACTCTAACTGTTCCTTAATGTAAGAAGTAGTATGGATATTAGTATGTTTTCCCCAGAAAAGCTTCTCCTTCTTAAGTGATCATGCCAAGATTTCTCACTTTAATTTATTGAGACAAAGGTAGGCAGAGTTGGGACCTAAATAAAACCATTCAATATTTCTTCTTTACTCACAACTATTGCAACTGACAAATACTTTCAAAACCTAGTTAAATGCTCACTCCCAAAATACTGTAGCAGTTGACAATTTAAATTTCCAATCCTTTCTTTTTAACAGCTTTTAATTTAACACGTGTCAGTTACAGATGTGTTTTAAATGTTGCTTTCATGGTTTTATAATTTAAGTACAATTACCAAAGCTTATGTTGAATTATGATTGTTTTAATTCATTTTTTAAAGTGCTTTCATATGTTCATCTGTATTTTGGAGAATTTAAGTACAGCCTTTCCATCAGCAGATGTAGCTAACGTGAATATGATTTGGGGGAACTGCGATGGACCCTACATACATTTGGAAATGCTATCACTAATCTGCACACCTTTAGCAATAATTCACAGTTTGAAAATAATTGTGTATCCTTGGTTTTCTTCTGTGATTTTGAAATGTCTATATGAATGGAAATATTCCTCTTTGAATCATCTATTGCCTGCAGTGACAAACTAGAATAGCTTATTTTGCTTATGTTCACTTCACAGCAAATGTCTGCAAATGGAAAATGTTTTTGAAATATCATTTTCTCTTATTGTTTGGAAATGAACAGAACTGTATTTACTTTACATTCACCAAAAGCTATTACAGCTTTTCATTCTGTTTCAATGTATGGTTGAAAGAGAATAAGACAGTTTTATAATGATAGTGACAATTTAAAATAACTAAGTTTCTTCTGCAGTCAGTGTCAAGAATAGCACCTTTACTTCTCTCTTAATTCTGAATGTCAGCATTTAGTACTGTGTATATTGTGGTTTTCTAACTGAAAAGCATTGAATATTAGAGATGCATTGAAACATACCTCTGATTTTTATGGATGATCAAGAAGAACACTGAGAAACAGGAACCTCCAGTAAGTGAAAACTGCCCCTTTCAGTTCAAGAAATGTGTTTGGATTAAAATAGAATAAAAACAGAACAATTGGCAACAGTCTGAATCTGGATTCAGAATATCTAAAACAATCAGTGGGACGTCATCTAGTTATCCATTAGTTCTAACTATCCTTGAAAAATCTCAAGACAGACTGAATATTTCATGCTGTATGATATTTTGTTAAAAACCTGAATATAAAAAACAATATTATTTTTTAGATTTTTAAAAAAAATCTACTTTTGATATGGCAAATATTTCCCCATTAGCATACTCCAAAGAGGCATGGTTTTAACAAGGTCTCTTTATATTTCTTATTTTATATCCCATTTAAAATAATAACAATTAAAATAAAAAGCAAAAACCTTCCACCAAAAACCTAAAAATATGCAACTGACTTTGACCCTTATGAATGGACTAAACAGGAGTCCATAACCCTTGCTCCATTGTTTCCTGCCTCCTTCAGGATGTTTCAGAAGAAGATAATATCACCCAAATATGTGATAAGAAGATATTAGTGGTTCATATAGCTCCCTGGTAGGCATTCCTATCATGTCATATCGAAGTCTAGCAAAATGTTGAAAGTTAGAAATGTTATCAAGCATTAGCAGGCATTTAAAGAACGTCCCTTGAATATTTCTAGCACAGAAAGTATTTCATGTGATGTAAATTAATGGTAATTTTTCTGACTTTAAAAGAGAGCTCTGCCAGAACATTTCAGTGGTCTGGACCCAATTCTGCTAACATGGAGATGCTTTCAATTTTCTCTGCCTGCTTTCCCGCCTTAGATGGCTGTGATTGTAGCAAAATTAATCCATTTAAAAATCTATGGCTTAAACTTAAGGATTTTCATCCGCCCTCCCTTCTTTTTTTTTCTTAGAATATCAATAAGTTCCAATTGAAGAGCGGATTCTTTTGCAATTCAGGCATGTGCCGGCGATAACGGGCGAGTTGGCATGAAGAGAGGCAGAGATGGATTAATTATGCAGAGAACATGGAAATTCTGCTTATCATCGGCTAGCAAAGGAGCCCAGCTCACATAATCAGCAAACGAAGGGAGAGAAAAAAATAACAATGCAATGGCACCTTCCAGCCCATCATCAGGATTTTTCTACCCCCTTGTAATTAAAAAATAACATACACTTATAGCCCTATCTCCTGTGCAGGCAAAGAGTGGATGTCCACAAAATAATTGCACTGGGATATTAGAGCTGGAAACAAGAGCTGCCCATTCCTATACTGTACCAACTCTCCTCTCCTATTCTCTCCCCTGGCCTCTGCAAGGCACTTTTTTCCATCTGGAATCTGAATCAGATGGGGGTCTTCAGCCAGGTGACATCCCATCTTAGTGCCCATGACTCCAAAGCTCATCGTTATCCTGGTAATTCTTGAGAGTCCAAAGGCTCAGGGGTTGTTATTCATCTCACTGGCAAACTACACACACACACACACACACACACACACACACACACACACACACACACACACAGACATCACACTGAAAAACCCAACCCAACTGGCATTTTTGTTCCGCAACAAAACAGATTGATCACCGTAACTGCTCTTATATATTTTGTCTTTTCACTGCTGCCCACAAAGATCACAGTTGCTAAGAACCCTTCTGTGCTGCTGGTGCATGGATCTGGAAATTAAAAGGAAAATAAACCGGCTTGCTTTTAAGCTAAAGGCAAAAAAAAAAAAAAAAAAAAAAGAAGGCCAGGATATGGGCTTACAAAACCTAGGCAAGTAGCCAGGCAGGAAGAAGGAAATGAGAAAGTTTGTGTACTGCTCCAATTAAAACGATTTCATATTTTGAGTCCTTTGGAGTTTTAGATGACATAATCTTTTTATATTCTTATATGCAAATGCTTCATAATCACAATGCACTGGTAATTCCTTTTGTTAATGTGTTGATGCTCCTTGCACTTTAAAAAACAAAAACTATACAGTTGTCCCTTACAGGTGGGTAGGGCTAGGGTTAGGGTTAGAGTTATTGACTTGTTTTTTAATACATTTATTCAGCAGCAAGGAAACTGAAGGAAAAGGAAGAAATCACACACAAGTCAGGAGAAGAAAAATACTGTTAAATACTAGTAGGCAAACCATGCATGGTCTTTTGTTTACAGGAGACACTGTGGGGTGCTCTAAGAAAAAAACCAACCTGCTGATATTAATATAATAAGAGAAATGTGAATCCCAGCTGGGTGGATGGGTATTTATTTTGGATGTCAACGAAAAAGGTCTTACTCTCTAGGGGTGACATGATAGCAGTGTTCCAATATCTCAGGGACTGCCACAAAGAAGAGGGAGTCAAGCTATTCTCCAAAGCACCTGAGGGCAGGACAAGAAATAATGGGTGGAAACTAATCAAGGAGCGAAGCAACTTAGGAGATACTTCCTGACAGTTGGAACAATTAATCAGTGGAACAACTTGCCTCCAGAAGTTGTGAATGCTCCAACATTGGAAGTTTTTAAGAAGATATTGGATAACCATTTGTCTGAAGTCGTGTAGGGTTTCCTGCCTAAGCAGGGGGTTGGACTAGAAGACCTCAAAGGCCCTAACCAACTCTGTTAGTCTATTCCCATGATGGCGAACCTATGGCACACATGCCGGAAGTGGTACGCAGAGCCTTTTCTGCCAGCACGTGAGAGATCGCCTGGAACAGACCCACTGCGCATGCATGCATGCCCCCCCCCCCGCCAACCAGCTAATTGTTGGGTATCTGCCATGCATGCGGCACTTTCGGCATGCAATGAGAAAAAGGTTAGCCATCACTGGTCTATTCTGTTCTGTTCTATTCTTATTTTGATTTCAATTTCAATTTCTCCTTCTATTATTTTGACCATACTCTCCAAGTTAGCCTTTAAAAGCCAGGTGATGGTCGTTGTTGTTTTGCATCTGGTACATTGTGCATATAGCTTGCTTAATGTCTGTGAAGATTTTCAGTCATCCAGATAATGGTTGTCTCAAAGATGCTTACTCAAAAGGCAATTGGACAATATTTTTTTCCCTTGAGGAAGAAGAAGATATTTCACTTCTCATTTAAGAAATTGCATCAGTTCTGGCTGGATAGTAGAGGGGGATGGAAGGTCAGAACTAACCCTTCCACTTCCCTAACATCCAGCCAGAACTGATGAAGCTTCTTTGATAAGAATGATCCAAGATGATACTTGTCACATAAGTCTGTGGTTTTCCTTTCTTTAAATATAATCCAGATAGCCAATACTTCATCTCTAGGAAAAATCTCTAGGAAAACCCAGAGACTTCCCTCGCCAGCACTGGTCAACTCTGAACAGGATCCATATCCAACATGATGTCTGCCAGGACTCACTGTTTAAATGGGAACTTGTCTCTACTCCTCAGTGTAACTGTGGTGCTCCTTGACAAAAATATCCATCACGTTGTGTCTGAATATTCATCGAATATTACACCGGTCCAATGTCTGATTTTTTTTCAACATAGACCACTCTGTCCTTGAGTGGCTGGGTGGACTGGACATTAACATTTTAATCACTATAAATCCATGTATTTGCCATACTATTTGCTAAATAAATAAATAACTCAGAGAATTTAAAATTCTATAAATAAGAACACCTGCAATTGTGCTGGACTCAGATTGTTTCAGAAGCTGAAATGATGTAAATGTTAAAAGAATTGTTAAGCTTCCTAAAATAAAGTCAGCCCAGATGTGCTTGTGAAATCTGCACCTTGAAACAATTGATGCAATTACGAGATGGCACCAGGAAATAGCAATAGCCATTTTGGTGGTCACTGGTAGGATGAAAATCTTTTGTTTTGAGGCTCTGCATAAAATATATATTTTTTATTTTAATTAATTTTAATTAATTTAATGAATTAACACCTGCGACGATCCTACAAAAATCTTCTCTTTATTATATAACCTGCAATATTTTCATTGTCCTATTCTTCTCATTCTTCTCCTAATCCTCAACATCATAATTTTGAATAAAAAGTTATATTAATGAAATAATAGGTGAATTTTTCACCTGTTTTATTTATTTATTTAGCATGTGGGATATCATACATGAACTTGCAGTGTATATTAACATTACCCCTAGATTAAAAAATAATAATAATAAAATACGAATGTTTAAAAGATACCAATATCCAGATCTTTTAGCCATTGAAGTGCAGCATTGTTTATATGAAAAAAATCAGATACTTGACTGATATATGCCCTCAGTTTACAACTGCTCATGATGTAATCTATGGTTTGACTGGGGATCCCACAGTCACACTGAGGGGAGGATACGATGCCCCATTTATATAGTGAGTCCCAGTAGATGTTGTGTGAGGTGCAAATCCTATTAGGATTGTCCATTTCCTGTTTAACCCCAATCTGAGGCCTTTCTCCTCTACTGACTTAAACATCTTTGAATTTCTGGGAAACTAGATAAATGAAATGTGTGTGTTCATTGCTGATCCATCCCATGTCTCTATTACCAATTATTATTGGTCACAAGACTTTCTTCCATGATGACAAAATGTAACAGATTCAACTTAAATGTAATATGTGGGAATGACTGGACAGGAAGGAGAGCCAACAACCAATACATTAAAGATATCTCCAACATGTTATGGTCTAGGAAATGTTTCAGAAGGGACTCTTCCTAGTTTTCTGGAGAGAAAAAGGGGAGCTCATAAAAGTAAAAGGCTGTTTTGAGCATGTTCTGAAATCCCTCAAATTTCTTTAATCTCCAACAACACTTACCTAAGGATAGCTAATCACAATTACAAGAGTTCTATTCTGAAAAGTCTGATAGTTGTCAGAATTTTCCCTAACCGACTGTGTGCATGTTCACAACCAGTGAACCGGTTGTTAACGTTGGTTCGCATGGGTTCCTTTGCTCTGGCAATTAGTTGGGCCTGCCTACCTCCCCCTGCTTTAGTCTGTCCTTTATTTCTGCTCAGCTGAGGCGCAGCACAGCAGATTACGGTACCTCAGCTGTTTTACTCACTGGTGTTGCAGTGGAAAGTACATTTTAAAGCTGTAAAATGGTGGTTTTGTAATGTGCTGCACACGCACAAAATGCAAGCTCACTGAACCCATTGTGAAACCAGTAGAAGCCCACCACTGAACTCATCTCTGATCCTGTCACATCATCATAATCATTAAAATATGGTCTAATCTTGATTGACACATTGAAACCCATACTGAGTAACACATCTTTCTCATAATTTTGTGACAATATCTTAAAGACATTTTAGCCATTATATAACATTTTTAAGTTCTATGCATGGCTGGTTCTTGGTACAGAACTTTTCTTGGGAGATGTGAAAAGGAAAAATTTCTGCATGTTCTCCAATGTGAAATAAATACAAATTATAAGTCATAAATAGTGCACGAAAAAAAGTTTCAGTTTACAACACTCATGCTATTTTTAAAAGTTAATGTGGAGATATTAGATGATGTAATAGGCGTCACTGCTTCTTAGGTAATCCTGCTGTGGTAATGTCCTATATGACAGGTCAACTTCAGTATATTGTTTGAAATGCTATACAAATGTGATATTCCTGAAATTCAACTCTCCATATGAAAAAAAATCAGAGATCAAAAATTTTGTTGCAAAATAACTGTATTCATTTGACTAGGATTCTTAAGTCATTGTCCCATTGATACAAAAATTTGATCCTTTAATAATCTGTAAAAAAATTTAAAAGTTTGGAAGAGGTAACAACTTCTTTTGTTTTGAATTTCACCATGATTCACTTGATTATATTAGATGCAGGCCAGATCAGCCTAGTATGTTCATTATATTTTATTTTGATTGGATCCATTTAACTCTAAGCGCATAGTTAGCTGCCATTTAGTTCCTATGCTTTATACATTGAAGGGAGCAGTAGTCAAAAGTGAATATGGACAATCTTCAAGTTCCAAGGCTGATATATACATATGTTGATTGGTTGAAAATGCAAAGACTGAATGATTTACAAACGTTAAAGTGTTGACTCAAGTGATTGAAAAATATCCCTTATATTTCTCGGCTCTTTCATATTATTCTACTATGCCATTCCTTTGATCAATTTGCTCCTAGGTTTAGGATGAAACTGAATGTGATGAGATAAACAGTATTTTGGCTAATTTATGAGAATTTGTTTTCTTGAGGTGAGGTTCTACAAATCAATTAATCCTATAGGTTTGTCCTAATATGTATGCAGTGTATCGCTACACTGTGGGTATGCACCCATATAATCTTGATGCCAAAAGTCAATCAGTTTCCATGTACAGATAAACATGGTTTTACTTAAATCCACAAGGCAACCTATTGCTAGGAGCTTCTTAGCTTCTCATTCCACACCTGCAGATTTCATATTCTTCTATTTCCTGTCATTGAGCTTGATGGAAAATTAGCACAAGGTGTATACATCTATAATCTTTTACATTTCCTGAAACAAGTTTTAACAACTTTCACAATTGGAGTCAGATAATAGAATCCTCAGTAATCGTAACAGCAAATGGATTTGTAATCTACCCATGATTAAAATTATTTTCATCATGAAGTAGAAATTCTCATTATTGTTGCCATTTTAATATTATCAACTATAAAGTGTCTTAGTGATTGATACTGTAGACAATGAAACCCTATATTATGGTAATTAAATTTAAAATGAATCAGCTCTCCTTATATGTCTCAGTAGTTCAGTACCTGATTATTTAAAAACAATTATCTTTTGATGTCACTTAATGGCATTTTCTACTTTTAACTGCCTACAGGTTTTTTTTCCCAAAGACACAAAAAGTTGAACCTTGGATGAAAAATGTCATGCAACAAAGCTGTGAAATATCAAGGGATCAAGGATGATGGGTAAAATAGACCACTTGAAAGCACTGTGTCCTTCCTTCCTCCTTTCCTCGCTCCCTCCCTACCTCCATCCATCCATCCATCCCTCTCTCCTTTTCTATTCTTAACTCTATGCTTTTTAAAAGCATGCTAGAAATATAACATTCTGAGACAGATATTCATATTTTTTATTATTATTTGGGTATAAAACATTTATGTAGATAGGAACTAAAGGGAGAACTTTTTTAAAAAATCCCAAGGGACTATCAAATTAAAATGACTGGAGACAGATTAAAAACCACAGGAAATGTTAAACCAGGCATCCCCAAGCCCACTTTTTCCACCTATTGCTTTTCATATAGACAAAGAGCTTCCACAACAAGGAAAAAAAATTTTTTTTATATTTCCTATCCTTTTAATCCTCTGCCAGTCCTCCTCTTCTGTTCTTTGACAGTCTCACTGCTGCCCCTTCCCCCTTTTTTAGTACTGCCTGTTATTACAAGATACTCTTTTTTTTATCCATTTTGGTGAAATTTTAGTACAAAAACATTCTTTCGTATCTCTGTTCATTTGCAGATTTGAGCAGGCTTGCTAAAGCACACCTGTTGTGCTGCCTGCATTGCCCCCCCTCCTCTTTTTTTTTCTTCTGATCATAGGCTTCTGACAAAGAGGGTGGGGGGAAGAGAAAGATTTTTATCAACCCCTCTTCACTGGACAATGAATTTTCTTCACCATTTGAATGTATCTCCGGAATGCCTGAGTGATTCATTACAGCAGATTCTGAAGTATGACAATGGGCCTCAGAAATGACTGATGTTATCTATTCCCTGATTTCATTTCCCTGATCCTCTTCATCCCTTGGCCCTGTGTACCTCGATTAATTAGAAACCAGGGATTTTCACTCATCAGCTGATGGGTTTCATGCTCTGCTCTGTCACAAATCTGCTGCTTTCACTATCTCTCTTACAGCTGGTGGTTGCTTTTAAAACTTTCTTTTTTTCTACCCCTCCCTCTCCATCAACCCCTTCTCTCTCTCTCTCTCTCTCTCTTTTGAAGCAGTGCTTTGTGACTACAGGTTTAGGCCTTTTTAAGATTCAGGCATTAAAAAAAGGGAGAGATTAAAAATTAAAGTAAAGAAGATTCAAAATCTCTGATTAAGTTAATCCATATCCAAATGATACTTGTCCAAAAATGAACTTTTTGAAGAGATAATAATATAAATGTTTCATAGCACTTGGCATTCCAGCTTCTTACTTTTCTCCCCAAGATATAATAATTGAAGCCTTATGCCAAAGGACCAAAGTACATAAATACATTTTTCCTGGCATGTTGGAAGTACATGTGTTCAGCCGGCATGCATTTGACAGTTGTCCATGGTATATCGTTAAGCCAATTGCATTCAAGTTTCACTTGCAACCAACTACCTTATAATAGGATCCTGCAATAAATCATTGAGCCATTATTGTTTCTGGAGGAAATATTCCATAATTGAAAATATGCTGCCCTTTGGGGCCTATACCAAATTAAATCACATGGTGATAACATCCCTAAGGAAACAAACCATAATTAAATAGTATTTTAAATGCAGAATATTTTGCAATAAAAATTACTCTCTCTCTCTCAGTAACCTAGAATAATGTGTGAATCATGGGTGAACATATCAATTATGTCTAGTACAAAAAAAATATAATCACTTCTAGTTTACTTTTCTTATCTCTTTCATTTATACATTCTTGTACCACATTTGTTTTGATCTCATTTGTGAATTTCACATATTGTTGGGTTTATAATTAAAGGTCTTTCTTTTTGATCCTGGTACAGAAAAATCCAGCATAACATTTTCAATATCCTGTGATGGTGCTGAAGAAAAGAAAGGAATATTCAGCAACAGGTTTTGCAAGTTGGTCAAAAAATATTCTTGTCTTTCAATAATGATTGTTGAAATCAATAAACAATTGGGCAACTGCTCCAGTAAAATGCTTGGTGAAAAGCGTAAAATATAGATATGGGTATAGTTGCTCATCAAAACTCTAGAATTTTCCCCACTTAGTACCTTCCAAGTGTGTTTTTTTTTCAATTTTCCTAAAAGTGGAACTGGAAAGGGAAGGCTGATCTAATTTTTTTTTGCACTCAAGCCAGAAGCAGCCCTGTGTTCCCACGCAGCCTGGATTAATTGCTTTGGGGGTACTTTGGGGGTGGTATTTCTCTGAGGACCACCAAAATTTTCTCATGGACCACCAGTGGTCCCCAGCCCACTGATTAGTGACCACTGTTCTATCCCATTTAGTAGGGAATCATGAATCTTTCCATGAATCTGCCTCTGAACCTGACTTCTTTTTGATCACGTGAGATCTCTGGACCCATAAATTCCATAGTAGTATCACTTAAAATTGCCAGCAAAAATAATGAGTCTTGTGGAATCTTGAAGAATATCAAATGTGTCATCATTGCCTATGTTAAGGAGATTTGAAAATGAACTGTAGGGGTTGTTTAAATTTGAATATTTTCACTAAAAACAGAAGGAATCATGTTGTGTGATCCTTCCAAATTATACCATTCAATATATATTTGTGTAATAATAAATTTGGTTAATTTTAAAGGTCCCATAAAACCTCTCATTGCTTATCCTGGCAGGGTCCCATGTTGCCTAACTTTATTAGATATTATTCCACGCACAAATATGGTGCTATGGTCAGCCATTCTTAGTCATGCTGTGTGTATGCTTAGAAACAAACAAAAGAAGATGCAACTGTTAACTATTAATTACTTAACCAAGGGAGCTGAAAGAATGTACTAAATAAAAATGTGGTCCCTTTGGTTTTTAACCGAAAGAAAAGTGTGAATTGAGCCAACTACTGAATAAATTATGTTTAATGAAGCCATGTCTTTATATAACATGAAAACCTAAACAGAGACTTGATCTCCATTATCTTGTTACACAAAGCTGGCCAGCTTGGCAGATCAGGTGTAAAAGAGCAGGGGCCATATGTCACTAATACTTATGAAGAAAACAGAATTCCAGAAGGTTCAGTTTTACATGCAAGCATAAGAAAAGAAAATAATATATCTTTTTTTGTATAACTACTAAATGCAAAAGGACCTTCTTTGTTTTGAGTCTGCTGTGGCCAGTTGCATTTGGGACCATCAGCTAGGTTCTTATTAGCAAACACTATAATTTCACTAGAAAGTTTTGATTAAAAAATACATTCCAAATGCCAAGGCTTCAATCAGTCTTGTTCATTACAGAAAAAGACACCTTTTTCTCAACAAACAATCCATGAAACTGAACATTTATTTTGCGGAATTGAACCCTGATAAACCAAAATCCCATTATCATTTCATTTGTTCCCTGAGATTCATTTCTCTGCAGATTTCCAAAGTACAGCATTAGATCAGTATATCTCTCAGCCCAAGCTCACCAGTCATCTTCCACACTATCTTTGTATTTGAAAATTAAAAAGTTAATTAAAAAAGCAGGGGTGAATGAGAATTTGCATTGCTGATCAACAAAGTTTTCAAAGTTTTCTCAGTTGTGGTGTCTATTAAAGAAATAGACATAGACTCCATTTTTAATTCTTATGATGTAGGAACCACAGAAATATTTGCAGGCAAGGAAATACCTCTTGTCTTTTATAGTGTATGTTTTATTCAGTTTATTTTCTCCTAATCTGACAATGAAGATGTAATTCTGGGCATTCTTTAACTAGGATTAAAAGATTGAAATTAACTTTCCAGATACATTTCTTCCTTATGGCAATTCTCTTAACTACTAATGGAACTATGGTTATTAATAAAATTGGCACCAGTTATGAGTTAAAATGATTTAGTTTTCCTCTGGCCAGGATTTTAAAATCATTACTTTAAATTCTAAATTAAGTCTTCTAGCAGATGGTGATATTTCTAAATTAACCTATGAATGTTTCAATTTCAGTAGCAAGTGACCCAACTAATATCAGTCATTTGCTTTCCATACAAGAGAATGTATGTGCACAGCTTAGAAAAGTTGTAGATGACAGTCAGCCAAGGTCTTGAGATATTTCTACAACAAATTATTCTCCAACTGTATGATTTATCAAATATTTGGATTAGATGATTTTCTTCAGACTATTGGCCTGTGTTTCAGAGGTGGTATTCAGCCAGTCCTGACAAGTTCTGGAGAACAGGTAGCAGAAATTTTGAGTAGTTCGGAGAACCAGTAAATACCACCTCTGGTTGGCCCTGCCTGCATCAATTTGCTGCCTCCCGAGTCCCAGCTGATCGCAATCCCAGGTGATTGGCTGAGTCTTCTTTAGTTGCCCTACACAGGAGAATGGAGCTGGAAAGCAGATTAGTGGAGTGGAGAGGGAATGGGGATTTTATAGTATCCTTCCCCTACCATGCCCACCAAGCCATGCCACACCCACCAATCCCATGCCCAAGAACCTGTAGTAAAAAAATTTGAATACCACCACTGATGTGTATACAGAGTCAGGGTTGAAAATGGTACATAGCTGAACTATGTAATATTCCTAATATTCTCCATCCAAAGTTCAGCTGTTTTATTTCAGCAATCCAAAACATGCCATAAGAGCATCTTTCTCCTTCCATATTTTTATATTCATTGTTGATATTTTTAATTGTCTATGATAACCTCTATCATTATCAGAAAAACTTTTTCATTCTAAAAACAAATGATCACCCTGGCTTTTGCAGGTTTCTTTGTGAGGAACCCAAACTTTTAGCAATCTTGCGGACTTCACCTTTGAATGGTATGCTATGCTATGCTCAAAAATGAATGGCAATGGAATAAAAACTGTACCCAGAATTGAATTTTAAGTTAAAAATAATTTAAATTTTAATGAAGTTAATAAAATGCTGCTTACTTAAATACAGCCACCATCACACAATAATTGAATTTCACATTAAAAATACAATTTTTAATTGACTCCAGCAAACTTTGGAGTCATTCTGAGGGCCACAGACAATCCTATGGTTGCACATTGGACACATTTGGTTTAAGATAAGAGAACAAAAGCTCTTATGGAATATAAAAGAGGCCATGCATGAACAGACCAAAGTCTTTTCTTTAAATGTTTGTCTGATTTTCATGATCTGTTGATTCATGGTCAGCTGATTCATGAATGACAATCTCCTGTTATCCATCAATATTCTTCTGTCATTCCCAATGGCAGTAAGCATATAATGGCTACAATTATAATCTTCAGAGCAAACATAATGATTTATATACTCTTTGGCTTACAAGTCTGCAACTATCACAATAAACTCCTTTAGACCTCCTTTTAAACTCCTTCTTCAGCATTTTGAAAGGATCAACACAATGTATGGGCCTATAGCCAATTCCTTATAAGAATTAAGAAAAAGACTGCACTGACTTCATCAGAGACCTGAATCAAATTTCAATATGTGAGATCTTGGATTCATGAAGTTCTTTAATTGTTATGAAAAATGTAATTTTACTTTCTCATAGCTAATTGAAATTAAGTCCAACCTAAGAATCTGTGGACTTCCCATCAATATCTGGTCTTGACTGCCCTATGTGAAAACTCTGCTGGGTACAAATTTGTGGATTCCTGACCTCAATTTGTAAAAGAATCTAAGCTTTTCTCCCAATATCTTGAAGTTATTCATGCTAGAGAGATGATTCATAATAGCCAACTACATTTACCAACGTCTATGGAGATTCTCAGTTATTCAGGTCATGGTTGTCCCAAAGGTGCTTTTTTCAAAAGGTAAATGGACTTAAGAAAACATCCTGCAGGGCAGAAAACATTCTGCAGAAAGCACAGCTTCAACTTCTCAAAAGTCCTTTTGGAAAAGCACTTTTGGGACATCCCTTTACCAACTTTTTATGCTCAGAGTACAGAAGAGCCATTACATTCATCAGACTACATTTCTTACCCACAGCTCTTCTGGAAGGAAAATGCAATGACACACCAATACAAGACCATTTATCCCTGTTTTCCTTAGAGCCAATTGAATCAATAACATATATCTATGCTTCCTTTAATGAAATTGGCATGTAAACTTCATAGCATCATTTTAACTTGATAGCAAAGCAAATGTTGGTTTTATGATTCTCCTAGCAGAGTCTTCAGAAATAATTTCCAGGAAAGTGGCCAAATTCTGCCTGAACATCTTTACTGTTTGTTGTATTTTTCCTTTTAAAAAAATCTTAAAGTCCTTCTGGATAGTATTGTAAAACTATCATTCTTTGATTTTAGGATGTTAGTGATGGTTAACAAATGTATAATCACTCAATTTTATGTCTATCTTGCTAGAGTTATGTTGCAGGTAGCTAACCATTTTAATTATGACTGAATTAAAAGTTAAGGATTTTATTCCTTTTGTTTTAATTACTGATCATTTGTTTAACAGTTTTAATAATCTCATAAATATTTAATTTTTGTTCCTGGGTGAAATAATAAAGCTACTCTCTAACTCAGTCTTCTTTTTCTTTTTCAAGTGAATTTCCCCCTTTTTAAATTGCCATTGTATGCTTCAGCAGTGAAGATAAACATAAAATAGATTAACTACTAAAATGAAATTACACTTAAAATTAAATGTAAATGTTTTAAAGTGGAAACGTTTGTAACATCATTCATATGTACCTACCACATATACATTTTACAACATTTAACAAGACTAGGTTTAGGCTTGATTACCAGCCTTAGTTGCACCTGTGCCATGTTTAGAATTCCCTAAATGGTAAGGAATCTGGTTGGTACTTTTTGGACATTATAATTCAAGGACAGCCAAAGCCCATTTTCTTCAAACTAAGTCTATGCTATTCTGTACAAACCATAATTTCTAGCCCAGAAACAACATTACAAGCCCAATTATTGTTGCCTTCATACCAGATATGGAATGGAATAGAGGCATAAAATCAAAATCATGTGAAGTATTAATACCTCTTTATAAAGCCTTAATAATGCCACACCTGGAATACTGCTACTACTCCGATTTTGGTCACCATATTACAAAAAAGATGTTGAGACACTTGAAAAATGCAAAGAAGAGCAACTAAGATGATTTAAGATCTGGAGACTAAATCAGCCTGAATCTATGGGCCTATCTAAGATGATAATCAGCCTATCTAAGATGAGCTGGAACTGAGCTAAAGGAGATTGAGGGCTTCGGTGGCTATGGACCAAATGGGAAGGGCAGGGCCAGTCAGGCCAAGGCATTTCAGGATTAGAGCAGTTTGAGACAGGGAGTAACGGGGCAGGATGAACATGAAAGACACAACTCAGACCACCGCCTCCTGATCTGAGAGTACAGAGAGTGGAGAGAAGGTAAGAACAGCACAGACTAAGCAGGTTACTCGGGAGAATGGGGAATGAGGCTTAAGGAGATGCTGTGGGGAGGGACATTTGTCAGGAACAAATGCTGAGTTCTAGAAGTGTTGAGTGCCAACTTTTGAACTTTCCAAGAGTCCTTGCATTCTTTCAGGCTTACTGAACTAATTACTTGGATCCTTTGTTTCCTGAACTCCTTGATTTGCCCAGCTGGATTTATTGCTGTGTAACCTTGGTGTACACAGCACTGGGCTGGCATATTTGCAGCCAGAGGCTCCTTGAGGTATGGGGGGCAGTTTGTCATCACTTTGCTCTTTGACTTGCCAGAAATGGGGGAGACTTTGGGGAAATTTGGAACAATAAAGGGGCAGTTTGAACTGCCAGATGCTTGTGTTATCTCTGTGCTGTGCCCCAACTCATCACACGAAAACATATGAAGAATGGTTGCAGGATTTGGATTTGGCTAGTCCAGAGAAAAGAAGGACTGGGGGGGGGTGGGAACGACATGATAGCAGTATTCCAATATTTGAGAGGTTGCCAGAAAGAGGAGGAGTTCAACTTATTTTCCAAAACACCAAAGGGCAGGACAAGAAATAATGGATGGACTAATCAAGGAGAGAAGCAACCTGGAATTAAGGAGAAACTTCCTAACAGTGGAACAGCTTGCTGTCAGAAGTTGTGTATGCTTTATCACTGGAGGTTTTTAAGAAAAGACTAGACAGTGACTTGTATAGCATAGTATAGGGCATGGTAGGGAAACTTGGCACTTTTATCACTTATGGATTTCAACTTCCAGAATTCCTGAGAGAGCCATAAAAGGTTCCCATCCCTGGCCTACTGATTTTTCAGTTGTGGGGAAATCAATTTTTGACTTGAATGGGACTGTTTAATATACAAATATACATTAAAATGTCCTGCATTTGTATATTAAACAGTCCCATTCAAGTCAAAAATTGATTTCCCCCACAACTGGAAAGAGTTAAGATAAGAGAGATAAAAGAGCCACAAGATAAAAGAGCCAAGTTTCCCTACCCCTGGTATAGGGTCTCCTGCTTGAACAGGCGATTGGACTAGAAGACCTCCAAGGTCCCTTCTAGCTCTATTCTGATTGATTGGTTGGTTGGTTGAGCTACAAGATACATTTAGTGTTTTGACACCAAAGGACTGAGGATCAAATTGCAAGTCATATGAAGAGTGAAAGAGTCATGAGAAATTATAAAACTAATAAATGATGGAACTGATGAGAATCTCACAAAGAGAGAAGTGAAAACTTTCAAAGATGAAATGCAAAGTGTGAATCAAAATGGTGGAAGTGAAGTTTATTTACAGGGACAGAAAGGCGTGGAGAGGTACAATAGTTGGTGTTTTTCTACAACAATATTTACCTCAGGGCAATACTGCTTATCCCCAAAGGTGAATATTGTGAAAGCTATGTGACTATATAACTATACATGTGAAAGTATGGTAAAGCTTCCCAACTCTATGTATATACAGTTGTAGCAGACCACATATAAAAATATTTCACAAATTTCAAAGTAATAGATTGGGTAATTTTATTGCCCTATTAAGCCAAAGAAAAAGGAATTTCAGTAACACTAAAGTGAAATATTATTACAGTCTCACTTATACTTGGAATTGGCTTACTGATTACCTCAATATTGACATCAGTGAAAAACATTTAACATCTGGCCTAGAAAATCAGACAGATTTTGATTAAACAAAAACTTCATGTAATTTTCTCCAATCAGTTAAGTTGGCGTATTCTTTTATAAGAGAGTGACAGTTTCTTTCTTCGCCTGCAAATTTGTAGTGAGACCAAAAGACAAAGAAGGAAAAAAAAGAGGGCACAAGAGAAACAAAGGAAAGCATGGCCAAGAGAACCTGCAATTTTAAATCTCCCCTTGCATAATCATTTTATTGTGTTACTAGCAACTCATTCCCAAAAACTTTTATTTTGATATAGCATGGAAGCTCTATGTATAGAAGCAAGCAGAAAGCTGTGTCACTGATGCTAATTAAGAATTGTGCAACCTCACTCTCACTTCAAATTGTAACTAAGTCACTAATTTACCAGTGTAATTTTACGAGGCCAGAATAAAACATGATTTTCTCCTTGTTCCATATTAATTCTTTTCTTTCCCATTCTTTCCCATGGATAAAACTGCTTTGGTGCTGAATAATGTAGGTTCAAACCTAACTCATGCATGTGTTCTTTAAATTCACTTTTTGTCATCTTCTATCAGTTGAGTACTCCAGAGATCTCTTCTGCTGTTCATCTCCCAGAAGTCTTCATAAACCAATGAGTCAACCAGAATAGGCAACAGGAGATGCAGCTTAGCAATCATCATGTCGAGTATCTGGACTCATCCTATTAATGGCAGGCAACCAGGGATTTAACAGAACTGCCAGTAAGATCATTGGGCCCAACTAGAACTTGCCTAGATCCCTAAGATGTGTAGGACAGATAATCCTAATGAGTATATTCACCTCTCAGGAGTCTGTTAATTTTATCCGAACTAGGAAGTGATCTGATCTTGGCAAAGAGCCAATGAAAACATACTTCCTTTTCAGAACACTATGCATTTGCTTCAAGAAAAATACCAGGTCTGTAGAAGTTCTGGTGATGGTTGTCTCAAAGGTGCTTTTTCAGGAGGCAATTGAACTTTCTTGTTTTTTCTCAGAAGATGTTTCACTTCTTACAGCTATCTGCAAGGAATATAAATCCGTCCATTCCCCACCATCCTGTCAATACTGAAGAAGCTTCTTGGATAAGAAGCAAAATGTCTTCAAAGAAAAAACAAGAAGCTCCAGTAGCCTCCTGAAAAAGCATTTTTGTGAAAAAAAACCAAGTCTCAATCGAGGCCATCTGTATTTATTAGGAAAACCTGTGTATAATGATAGGATAGCTGTTTGTTGTGTGTTTAAAAGAATTCAAAAATGGTGTGGAAGTTTGATGATTAAATATACATGAAAGTACTATTACATAGGTAGGAGAAAATGTTTGGACCTTGGGTTTCAAGGCAAATATCTCACATGAATCCGACCAATATGAGAGAGAGCTCAGGTACCTAGATCCTCATATGAGGATGCAGCAGTTATGAAGAATAGAAAGGAAAAAGAGAAGAATATGGCTGGTTTTCCCCACTGCATTCCTGAGTGACATAAAAAGCTCATTAAAAAATAAAAACTGTGGCCAACATTTAATGGACATCAACTTCTATTGTACAATCTTCTCCCCCTTCAATTTTCAGATAATCAACCAAGTGGGGCGGGGGACTGTCTACGGTGCTAACCAAAAAGGAAGTAGGTGAGGTGTTATATGAAAATTAGTTCTTTCATCATTCATTTCCTCTGTGTTTTATATTGGAATCACACACGATCTTATAATCTATATACTACTAAAACTCTTGTGCCTTTGTTTGTGAGCCTTAATTGGGTGAAATGGTACATCGTAGAGAAACAGTTTATGAATCATCTTGCCACAAATGGGTTAACTTGCAGAAAGCATCCAAATTCCTGGACCTGTGACTCCATCAGGATTGAAATTTGGCAAAGTTGTGGCTATTTCAATGCTGCTTTGCCATGATATTGCTACTGCCAGCTGCAATCACGTGATTTCATTCCAAACATTCCCAGCCAGCTTCCTACAACAAAAGCCAATGAAGAAGCCAAACCATTATAATATATACTATAATGGTATAGGTTTGCCTTTTTTTTTTTAGAAAAAAAATGCTACTACTCAGACATGTTTATTGGTTGTGTTATATTGATTCTGTGTTGCTCTGAATATAAGTTTAATTATAAAGCATAAAAGGAGGTTAAGACACTAATGCTCTCACTTTTATCTATGAATATTATAATTTATGAGATTTGATCTTTGCACTCTTCTGTAAAACAGTGATAGCCTAAAAACGGTGTAGGACAAAGATGTATTCATGTAAAACCTTCAGGAATTCCATTCTTCACTTAGAGAACATATTTTTCCTTCCTTCCCATTCTCTCATATCTTCATAACAGATAACAGATAATCAGAGTTGGAAGGGACCTTGCAGGGCATCTAGTCCTCCCCAAGTGGGAAACCCTATCCCATTTCTGACAGATGGCAGTCCAATCTCTTCTTGAAAGTCTCAAGTGATGGTGCTCCCACAAATTTGAGTTCATACTAAAACAATGTGATTGTTGTAAGAGTAGCAAAATGCGATTAACACCATTGACTTAACGGTATGGTGAGCTTTTATGGGCTACATTTTTCATAAAGTACTTAAAATTACTAATTTTAAATGGTACATTGTTCTAAAGCCCTAACACTAGTTTTAATCATCTATGTTTTAAAAAAAAACATGTTTTAAAATATTCAGATCATGAGTTCTACATGAAGACTTACATTACAAAAGGTAAAGGTTTCCCCTGTCCAGTCATTTCCAAGTCTAAGGGCAGTGCTCATTTCTGTTTCTTAGCATCATCTGAAGACATTACTGTTGTCATGTGGCTACCATGACTATAGGCTGAAGGGCATGGGACACTCTTACCTTACCACCAAAGTGGTACCTATTTATCTACTCACATTTGCATACTTTTGAACTGTTAGGTGGGCAGAAGCTGTGACAAGTAACAGGAGCTCAACTCATCAGCTCTCCAGCTAAGTTCAGCATTTTTAATGGCTGAGCCACCACACCCTTTACAAAATGAATAAGGAGTATATAGAAGTGAGTATAAACAGATTATATAAAGAAAACAATTAATTTCCTAAGTTGAAGTACCAGACTGTGGAGTTGAAGCTAAGCAGGGTCAGGTCTCATGAGTACTTAAATGGCAAGCCATAGCTGTAAATCAGAGTGAAGGATTGAAAAACCCAGGAAGAAAGCAAACTACAAAGAAAAATATATGACGTCAATAAAAGTCAAGTGCAACCTGAAGAATATTTTACTAAAGGAATATAAAACTTAGTATGCCTTAGATGTCCATATCTTACAGTGAATAGAATAGAATAGAATTTAGTAATCAGTAATGCTTATAATGATGCATTTTCCTAAACTCCCTGCAGATTGACAGGTGTTAAAAATACAGTAGATCTTTTGCTGATCTGTATCCACCATATTAACAAATCTGGCAGCAATACAGCTTAAATACTGTTGCCATTGTTACATTCTTATTATACAATTAGTCATGTTAACAGTTTAAAATGAAATAAGAACACAGCTCTCTTCTACATATTCCCCAAAACCATACCTGAAAAACAAAGCTGAAATGAGAAGCAGTAATAGCAGTAATAGCAGAAGCAGCAGCAGCAATAACTTCTGGGACTATGGATGATTAAAAAAAAATAATAAATCAGTTTTTGTTCAGCATCCTCTTCCAAAGTTCATGTCTATGGAATACAATAGATGTTTATGGAAAGGTTGTCTGTCTTGGGCAACATGAAGAGTTTCACTGAAAGCACCAGATTCAAAAGGAAAGGAAATCCATTCACATGATGTCATGCATCATGTCTCATCTATTACTAAGAGTGCAAGTATGCCACAATATGATTCACACTGCTATTCTGTGTTTCTTTAAGATCAGTGGCATACAAGACTAAATTCATGAATTAGAAGTGGCATTCATGTCTTGAGCATTGTGCTCAAGGTGTGACTTTATTCCCTGCACATAGATTCTCCCATCAATTTTAATTCGGAGCTTTAGCAGAATAACAACGTTGGAAGGGACCTTGGAGGTCTAGTCCAACCCCCTGCTCATGCAGGATACCCCAAACCATTTCAAACAAATAGTTGTCCAATGTTGTCTTAAAAACATCCAGTGTTGGAACATTCACAACTTCTGATGGAAACTTGTTCAGTGTAACATTACTGGTAGATGTTTCGCTCCATGACCTACTGCTGTTTTCCCTACTTTGAATTAAGGATACTTCTGCTTCTGTACAGGAATGAATCAGACAAAGGGTTCTTTTCTGCAAAAGGAGCATCATCTTTGGTCTTTTATTGAAAGCAATAAAATAAATATATTACTTATTTGCCTATTGTGTTTGTTTGTAGAGAACTGAAATCACCATGTGAATAAATTGTTGGCATTTGAAAAATAAAGGATAACTGTGTCCTGTACTGGAATGGAAGAGAGAAATAAGGGACTAGCAAACAGCAGTGGCCCTTGATGGATGTTTATAATTAAGTTATAGCTGGGATGATTCAATAACCATCCAAGCTTTAACCATAACCAAATAAATCAGGCTTCAGGAGGACCCCAAAGCTGGTGAGATAAATGAAACACCCAATAAACAGTCAACAGAAAGCCTACAGAATAGCATTCCCAGATGTCAGAAAAGTTAAAGTTAGGAGATTATATTGATGAAGTTACCTAGTCTGGTAATGAAACAACTGGAAATAAACAACTGAAGCCAGAGACCCCTAAGGACTCCAATATTAAACAACAGACAGATTTCTTATGCAGGGCAAGATAAGGATTGCTTCCTATCCAGAGCAATCTCAAAGAAAATAGAGTGTTAAATATTATATTAGTAACATTCCATTGGACTAACTATCCAAGGTAAATTTTGAAACTATCTCACCTCACCTGAAAAATTATACAACTCTGGTATTTTTCTAATCTAAAGCTTTCCAAATTCAAATTGAGATATAGGTCCCAGAATTCCAAGCCAATGTGGAACTCCCAAATTATCTCAAGTATGCCAGGACATCATGGACTACATGGTGTTTTCAACAGCTAGGAGCACAAGCTAACTTTCATAGGTTCAGAAGTTAAGAATCAATAATACAATATTTGGATGCAAACTATAAGGAAATTTTGGAGCTAAAGGCTACATTAGGAAGAAGGAAAGAACAGATCACTTCTATACTTTTGCCAAGACAACCTCATGGTGTCCATGTAGTCCAACAGGAGCAGAGCATGATTCAAAAGGCATCATTACCTTATGTTAATGAATATAAACCATGATGATAAAGCACAGCTATAATTACATTTAGGTGATAGATTGCTTTTCTGACTGTAACTCTCTTTTTGCATAATTTATCAGCAATCTTTAGCATTCATATTATTCCGCAGACACTGGACAAGAAAACTGACATTTAATTCTGCATGTCCACCATCCCAACATCTGTAAAAAGAAAGAATTGCAAATGGGTGAACTATGACAAAGAGTATCTTCTAAGAACCAGCTTAGGTTCAAACTAGCCAGTTCATAGGTGCTTCTTAGGAACGATCATGCTATAGAGACTTTAAATTGAAGTTGCCATTCAAAAGCTGGAAATATGTCAGCACATGTTCAGTTGTTCTTTCTCTGTGCCCCCCCCTCCCCGTCTTATCTGAGAATTCAGAACAAAACACACTCCTGACAGACCTTCATCCTATCCCCCTTTTCTGTCCGGAATGTGTTCCTCATTTAGATTTCCCAACAAAACCAAATTAAAGATGCTTTTCAAATAAAGGAGTCTGGAGCGATCCTCCTGAAACAGTAATGTGTAACAGAATGAGCAATGTTTTGTGATAGTAAAATTCATTCTCTCCAGATGTGATGGCTTGGTGTCTTCCTCTATCAAAGAGGAACAGTTACAGCATGCTATACAGCAGAGAAGGCACATTCCCCACCCATAACAGCCTATTTTTTTTAAAAAAAATCAACATTCTCTCTTCAGAAAATACATATTGACACCTCTAGTGTTAAGAGTTCTGCAAAGCCCGAATCCTCATTTTCCATAGAGGGCCCCCACCCTGTTTGATTAGTTTAAACTCCACCCCTTAGGAGACATTAAAAGAAAAGTAATCTGTGGGAACAGCAGCTCCAAACTTTAAAACTTCGTGAGGAGGGGGTGGGGAGGGGGGAAGTAAAAAAGGGAAAGAGGAAAAAAAACCCATTCTTTCTTCGTTATGGTTTGCTGAATATTCCTTTGTCTTGTTGTATAATAGAAATGATGTTCATGGCACTGGAGTATACACACAATAAATGGTTTCTGTGGTTATCAAACACCTCAGCTTCACTTCAGCATTTAATCACTCAGGAAAAGCCATTTCTTTGCCTTGTATACAATTCTGCCACAGACATTCTCCTTTCAGTGACACCTTACCCGGAGCACCAGGACTTTAATTTGTACCAAACACTGAATTAAAAAATGAAATATTTAAAATATTTATTGAATTACAAAAAAAAGTGAAATTTTCTTCCTTTTTTTTTAACACACAAAAATGGTGTTGGAGAGAAGCCAAAAGTCCATTCATAGGAGTGAATGTATTAACACAGAGCAAAAGGTTTGCAACTTCTCATCATGGAGAGAGAGAGAGAGAAAGAGAGGGAGGGAGGGAGAGAGGGGGGGAGGGGGAAGGGGGAGAGAGGGAGAGGGAAAGAGAGGGGGAGAATGAATATGCCCAGAATTTTTGGAAGTGTTCCACATGCAGAATGGAATTTGCTTAAAACATCGTACAAGGGAATTTATAAAGGGCATTGGGAATTGATAGTAAATTCACAAATCATACAGTTGGAAGGGATGATTTAAAGAGAAGGGGGTTTTTTTGCAGAGAGTCAACAAAAGTCAATGGAAGCAAATGCCTTCCATTCTTTTGCAATGCAATACAAGTGGGAAAAAATGTTGGGCTTTGCTTGCACAAGTATAGATGTCATCTGGAACTGTCTTATTCTTTCTTGTCAATTTCAGACACTGAACACAGCTCCTAATTCAGCCCTGGAATCTACTCTAGATGCTAGAGACATCCAGCAAGAGATTTGCCATCTGCCTTTTAGTTGGACTGCTGAATTGCACTTACTATTAGCACATTTTTTTTACTATTCATTCAGAATCTAGTTTTCCAAAATGTTAGGTCAGTAGTCACATATGCTATATTCAAGGCCATAGAGTATGTATTTACATCTGATCTTTGACTTACATCATTTGAGACCAGATTTTTGATTGCTAAGCAAGGCAGATGTTAAGTAAGTCACACCCAATTTTACAATCATTTTTGCCATTGTTGTTAAATGAACAAATAAAAGTGATAAAGTGACAGAGTGGCAGGCAATGAATTTGTGGGCAAAGGGAACTCCAGTTCTAGCTTCTCGCTTTGAAGATTTATTATCTATGTCATCCCCATGATTGCTGAAGCTCTTAGAATAATGCTACTATAGTTATATAGAATCAAAACAAGAACACAGCTTGTGTTTTGTCACTTTTAATGACAATTATTGCCAACAATATTTTCCTCCAATCCACATTTAAAATTAATAAATATCCAAAACCATCCAAAAGTTAACTATGGCCAAGTAAGAACAGGAAGCAGGAAAAATCATGATAATTTATAGAATCTATCAATGTGGAATTTAAAGATAAATTATGATTTGCAGTCACACAATAACAACAAAGATTAATTAACATTAACAGTCTAGGTGCCATATTTCTCTAAGAAAAAATAATTGCAAAGTAACTTTAATTCACCGAATGGACTTCTAACATATTCCAAATAAAAATGAAAGTCAGCTTTAAGCCAGGTTAATCAGTATTTTCCGCATTTAAAAAAAAATCAAGATTTATATTAGGAGGAATACAATAGAACCCTGGACAATTATAATAACATTTATGTGTAATAATTCCATAATAGCATTTCAAATGCATAAAAACAATGCTTGTTAAAAGATGAAGTTTCTATTTTAAATAGTATATTTATTTGGTATAATTTGTTTATTTCAAACTTCCTTCTGTGGAGCTGAGAGAACCATTTTTACCTGAATTCACCTTAGTTTACAAAACCCATCAATATGGGGTCAACACAATGATACAGTAGTGAGCTATGACAAGCAACCAGGGTTTCATTGTCACATATTCTCCTCTGAGAATCAGAATTGGTGTTCATGGACAGGATCAAATTCTGCCAGGTAGTAGATTTGGCATCATAAAAAAGCCCCATGCTCTTTGTAAGTGCTTGGACTAATCATACATGTATAAAAAGAGAAGGTTGGGTCACCGTATGCCTTGCCACCTTATAGGTTTGACATACACACCCAACAGCTGCACCTGAAAACAGACACACAATACCACATAATCAATTCAAAACATTTATTGCTGTTGGCCCCGTATTCCTCTGTGGTAAATTCTGAAGGATCCCAAAGGATCCCTTGCTTCTTCCATACAAGTTGCTTCAGCTTTCTTCTTATAACTTCTCTTCCTTCACTTGGAACCTCTGACTTTATGTCCCCTATAGTGCTGTGTCTCTGGACATTTCCATGGCTTTTTTATCCTTTGCTATTGGTCCACATGTTTTTCTAAAATGTCTGCGCTCAAATCAAATTTGGTGGATTCCCATTACTCCCATTTGAATATTTGAGTTAGAAATCTAATTTTGTTTTAATATTGACTGATGATATAAATTAGGACTGGCTAAATATTAGGCACTACATCTGTGCAAGGCTGACCTTTTATATGAATTGATTCTTGTTGACTTGCCTAATAAAAAGGGTAAAGAATTAACCATTTTTCAGCACCTGAACACCTGCAAACTTTGTGTTGGATGGATGGAGTACATGTTACTAAGATTTAATCAAATTTTGCTTACGTTTTGAATAACTGGTATGCCTTGTCTGACTTTTTATTGATATTTCATTACCGAAGATGTGCTATGATGTCTCTGAAGGCTTTAGAATACATGGTTTTGATTTTCCTGTCCCTCCACCCAGACTGTAGACAATGACCTGTTTTCTACGCCTTCAAGCAAACTAATTAAGCTGAATCAGATACACTTCTTGCCTAAATTGATAGCTGGTGGCAGATCCAAATGAATTTTCATAGACCTTTGTTGAGTTATGTATAACTCTGTTGCTTGAACTGTGTAATGCTCAAGACCAATGCAGAGTCTTTGACCATCTCTAAGAGCTAGAAAAATTACAAAGCACAGACGATACCATTAGTAGAATGTCCTTCTAATCATAGAGGATGACATAATCATCTTCACCCTGCTCACTGCAAAACATGTTGCAGTTGTAATTTCTAGACTTTCTCATCAGCACAGCTTTAGCAGAGAAGCTGCATTCTTAATATATAGAGAGATGCCAAAGTAGAGAAGATACCTTATATTTTGATCTTACTATTTCTTGATTATTATGATTTTTTGCAAAACCCTATAATTTAAAAGAAGGTACTTCTTGAAATCTTTTCAAATTATTCAACTATTTAGAGAATAGCGTTCTCTTTTCACTGTGTTTGTTTGGTACTATGCTGCTAAATGAGTAACAACTATCCAGATTGACAAATTATGGCTTGTGCTTGCCCTGTAAACTAATATGGTAAACTAGGCATTGATCCAGGTTTGCAGGGAAGTTAAAGTCAGAGCTTATTGACATATGTGTTAAAACAATGAAATGACAATTTTCCACAAATCAAGAAATAAAAGCCATGAGATAAGCAGACATGGGAGGGGAAATCAATCCACACTTATGTTACATATATACTGAATTAGATTTGGTGCAAATGCTATTGGATTAAAATTATTATTTTATTGTTAGTTACTTTTATGACACTGAATATCAGCATGTCAGGAAACCTAATATACAATTTCCCCTGGCAGTTGATGCCCATATATTCCTAGCGAGCAAATATTGAGATAGTTGCTTCTCTATTATGCAGAGAATACCTACAAAAGTCCTTCAACCCACTTCTTATTCTTTGTAAAGGACTTGGTAAATCTGGCCAGGAAAGTATGAATGGATCTATCTCTGAGGACAACTTGAGCTACACCGAGGAAACAAGAAATATGAAAAAAGCCAAACTAGAGTCCAAGGTGTTACAGCTGGAATCCTTAATACAGTTGTGCCTGCTGTTTTCTGGCCAGCTACTTTGGTCATGCCTGGCCACTTTCCACAATGAAGCCATTGCAAGAATTGCACAGAAAATCAGCTATTCACCCATGTCAGATATTGGCAATCCATGCCACATGGGCTAAGCACAATTTTAAAATGGCACTGATATCTATTTCTAGCCCTCTTAAGTAACTGTCCAATCTACACAGGATGATATGGATATTTCATTTCTGGATAGCATATTTCTCCAATTAAAAAATATATAGTTCAGTATTGGAACTATCTGATGTCTTTGTAAAAGCAGACATATTTGGTGGATGCTTCATTTTGTTGGGAGGCGATATAAATTCACACAACTGATGCTCCCAATGCAAACATGCCAGATTTCACTCAACATATTACAAAACATGCAACTTTGCTTGGGGGTAATATATTCATCCTTCCTTACACAGGTTGTTTCTAGTTGCTGTTCTGAGCATCCCACTTCAAATTTGCTTCTTTCTAAAATTAAATGTGGTACCACCTGCCAACTTTGCAAAGCAAATTGAGTTGGTGCGGGTGGTCTTATTTAATTCATTAATGCTGGTAAAGCTCTTTGCAATTCTCTGATGAAAGATGTTATTAGGCATCCAAAGTTTTAATTATTTAAAAGCATTATGTCAGTTCCCCATCTGCATTGTTTGTTCCTGGTGCAAGACAGAAATAATTTCAGGAAAATGAATGTTAGAGCTTATATTGCCATTCTAAATACTAATGCTGAAATTTTTTGATTCTAATGGCTTTTTAATAGAAATTGTTACTATTTGTAATGTTGTTTTTATTTTGTATTAAGAGCCTTTCCATTAAAAATACTTAATCTGATTGCAATTAAATATTTTTCAATTGATGTCTTGCTTTTGTGCTTCTGGGTATGGATTTATTATTTTATTATATTTGATATTATACAAGTTTTTAATATACAACTAATTTATTGTTAAAATGATAATAATATCATAATCCTACAGGATCAAATTAAAATCATAACTAGTCCAGATATCTGTTTCTCAACCAATTGGTCTTCCAAATTCTTATGAGAAGACCCTTAGAAGTCATTAGGACTTGGAAAGTAGTATGTAGTATGATCATAGTTAGTAAGCATATTTCCTTTGAAAGAGAAGCTACTGTTCAGTGTTTAATGGAAGACAAGAACATTGTCAAGAACAACAAAGGACCAGGTGATGTGTGTGAACAACTGTTCTGTGGGCAAATAAAGTAAACAGATCCAGCCAAGAGGGACACATCAGTTGACCTACTATACCTTTGAGAAGTGTGTCTGTTCATAATCTCTTTATAACCTGAAATGTGTATGATGTCAAATGATCTGATTACATCTAGCAGTTGTGGAAACTTATATGCACAAATAGACCAATTTCTAGAATTTTTAGTGCCAAAGTTTAGAGATGAAGAATTGAACTTTGCTCATCACATGAGTTTCTGTATAGATTATATCATAGATGACTAAAGCAAGCTAAAGCCCATGTCACACTGCCCAACGGATGCAAAAAGGACACAACGGACGAGCAAAATGTTCCATCCGTTGTTATCCGCTCTCAAAAGGGGCAAAAATTTGCATAGCCAGAGCGGATAACACGGACGCGGGGAGGACGCAGGGCGGATGCAAAGCGGATGCGGAACGGAAGCCCAGCGGATGGAAGCGGATGGGAGCGGATGGCGCAGGTTCCAGGCTGGGCCGGAAGTTGGTGTTTGTCTTGGTATGTCAACCTGGGTGTCAGCCGTTGCACAAGTTCATCAAACATGGCTGGAGGCATCCTCATGAAGTTCTGGAACGCCCGAGTGTCTTCGCTCCTGAGCTCCACCATCAGCTTGTTGTACAGTCCGTCCTCTGCTCTTCTGGCGAACCATCTTTGGACCCAGACTTTTTTTGGGTGCCTCCTTTTCTTCCCGTAGTAGAGTTCACAGAGCCTATAGATGGTTTTGCACTGTTGCAGAAGGATGGTGGCTGCTGGAGGGACTTTGTCACAATCCACGGTGGACATGACTGGATGCTGTGGAAGAGGAAGAGTCAGATGAAGGCTGCAGAGGTCTGCACAGCTTGGCTGCTGTTCTGAAAGTGAGATGCAGGCGAGTTGCTCCCCCTTTCTATAGGCAGTATAGGTGTCTCTTTGCATCCTCTAGGCATCCTCTAGGCATTCTGCAGACATCCTTAATATCCAAGATAGGTCCCCTCTGCGAACGTTTTTTCCATTTTAAACGCTTTGTTTCCATGCTTAATCCGTTCTGCATCCGTTCTGCATCCGTTCTGTGTCCGTTCCACTTCCTCCCTGCGTCTGGGCGGATGCGAGTTGTGCGTAGCGGATGCCTAGCGGATGCCTAGCGGATATAGCGAATGCATAATGGATGCATAGCAGATGCGTAGCGGATGCAGAACGGACGGATTGGATACATTTTCCGCGCAAAAGTTTTGGGCAGCCCAAAATTTTGGAGCGGATGAAACGTCCATAAACGGATGCTGGACGAATAGAGAGGAAGCAAAACGGAGGCAGTGAGTACATCGCGTTTTCCAATGGATGGCAAGCTTTTTTGTCCGTTTTACATCCTCTTTGCATCCGTTGGTTCAGTGTGACATGGGCTTTAGGGAGAGACATTGAATTATTCCTTCACTCTATGAAAAATTTAGTTGTCATGTCTAAATTCAGTCTACATTTTTGTATTCAAACATAGACTCCTATCAGTACTTGTCTGTCTGTGTGCAGGTAAAGTCTGCTTCTTTGTTTGAATTCCTCCATGATAATGACTATGAACACAAAGTCAAAGACGGTTTATTAAACATATTTTTCATTTATTCACAACATATAAGTAAAATGTATACTTTACCATCTTTATTATAAAAAACATTCACTAAACCCAAAATATTCTTCAGAAAAACAGTAGCAAAATGATGCTTTGAGGCATAAAAAGCACTATAAAGACCAAATACATGTTTTTAACCAACGATTAACTCTCAAAAGAGTAATTTGATTGACATGTTAAAATAGAAATAAAGAACTAAATCTGACCCAATACTTTTTATAACCACAAGTTCTGAATATATCCTCATCTGCCTATCTAATAACATGCACAGATTTGGATTATTCTTTGTTTTCTGGAATGCCATAAAAACTTGGCTGTTCAGTAAAATTTTGGGAGAATGTTAGTCTGGGCCAACCCTAATAGATGTTGCAGTTATCATGGTTGTTTGTTTGTGTGTATGCATTTGTAATACTTTGTAGTTTTTAGGGTTCCATTTTCCTGGGTGCAACTCATAGCGAAGTTGGAACAGAATAGCATAGAAATATTAGCAATAAATAACAAAATATCCAACTGGATTATTTAAAAAAAAACAAAAACAAAAACACCAATTTTTGTTAAATGCTGTTTGCTTCTCTCATCTTATTGGAAAATATTTTTAATAATTGATCAAAATTAATAAGTCTGAAAAAATTCTTAGATCAACAGTTGTTCCAATGTGGGAGATCTAGCTAGATAAAAAATTGCAGAGAAAGAACCATCAGATCAACAAATAATAGATCAGATGATGTACTTGTGTCATATAACTGTGAAGATCAGATTTTCCACTATTGTAGTGATGTGGTGCCCTAGAGTGGAGCTCTTGCCTCACAATCAAGAGGCTGTGAGTTCAATTCTAGGTAGAGGCAGATATTTCTCTGTCTGGGCACAATGAGAATATATCTGTTGAACAAAACTCCGCATTGGCAACAGGAAGGGGATCTGGCCAGTAAACACTTTGCTACCTCCATTCAGTTGCCCAGGCTCCACCCCACAAGGAATTATGGGGTCATTAAAAGAAGATCAGATTTTCCACTATTGCCTATAAGCGTGTTTTGTCTCTAAGAGTGAAAATGTGTACAGTCATGTAAGAATCATACTTGGAGTCTCATTGGTTTTCCTAAGGAAACTCTGACTAATTTTGAAGAACTGATTTTGTTACATTTTTTTTAAATTACAAGATCTTCCCAAAAGTCCTTTTTCAAAAGGTAACTTTTAAAAGACTTTCTTTGTTTTGCTTGAAGACATTTCCTTCTCATCCAAGAAGATTCTTCAATTCTTCGATGAGAAGCGAAATATCTTCAAGCCAAAGAAAAAAAGTACAGTTTCTTTTTGAAAAAAGGATATTTGAGACAACCATGACTTGGATGACGGAGAATCTCCATAGACATAATCACAAGATTGCCCTTCTAAAGAAATGACATTTTTTTCAAACATGTCAGAGGAGATGGCAAATTCAGACATGTTGCCAAATGTCCATTATAGTCTGATGCTAATTGATGTGTTACTTTCTCATTCCAAAAGTGGTCTAGATTCTGTAAGTCATCAAGCCAAATTTCTGGAGAACAAATGGGAAGTACATAAAGAAAAGTGAGACGATTTAAATAATTCTAGTACTATTCATTTCCAATGGAGAGGAAATTCATCAATTCCTCTTCTGCAGAATTTACACATATAGCATCTGTTTTCTGATAATCTAAACTAGCCTGTCAATAGAATTTGATCTCTTGAATTTTAATAATGAAATCCATTTCCTTATGGGAATTATTGTCGTCTATAAACTCTGAAATTCATTTATCTACAGTCATATTTCTTTTCCTTGAAAGTGTTGGCTAGCAAACTCAACTCAAAACTTTGTTGCTGATCCATTGAGACCCAGTACCTCTTCTATTTATATTGTCAGTCATTTTGCCTACTTTGTATTAAGAACCACTGCACTGCCCAGTGAAAATATTTGCTGAATTAACACCAGTTATCATACTGATAGCAGAAGTATACACCAGGATGAATATTGATTCATAATATTTCTAGACATGTTTTTAAGACTTTATTCCCTCCTTATTGAAAATAAAATAGGAATTGGCTTAATCCATTGTCGCAGGTGTCTTATACCACTGGTTTAAACAAGACCCAGTGCTAATCAAATCCAGGAACCCCTTTAATTGAGTAATTGAAGAAGAGAAAACTTTTAGCTAGTTGGAGAAATCTTATTCAATGGAGAAGGTACAGTAGTTGTAAGATAAATATGCAATGAACAAGAAAAATGACAACTTCTATGCTAGATATACTAATAGCATTCAACATTTAGATTCAATCATCTTGATGTGGTTCTTAACTGGAAAAAAATGGCTTGCTGAACCAAAACTTGTCTCCTCACTTTATCCATTAATTGTCCATTGATTGATTATGTGCCATGAAATTGTTGATTCTTAGCAATGGCATAGGTTTTCTCCATAATGATCCATCCCTAACCTATCCTTTCAAGTCTCCCAATGGTGCACTTATCATCACTGTAACTGAGTCCATCCACCTTGTTGCTGGTCATCTTCTTCTCTTTTTTCTACCTTTTCCAGCTTTTTAGCCTTCTTTAGGGAGTTAAGTCTTCTATTGGAGATAAATATTGACCATTAGGACACTGCAATTCAGATTTTCAAACTACAGTACCATTCTCTCATTTAAATATATAGAGAAGCAGGAAAACATATTTCTAACGTACAACATGATTCTATGCTCTTTCAGTGCTAAATGGACACTTGTGCATGGAAAGTAATTGGGAAATGAAAAATGATTGCAGTGTCATAGAGTTGGAAAGGGCCATTTAGATCAGTAAGTCCAACTTCTATTAAGGGCAGGAATCCAAATTAAAGTATCCCCAGCAGATGCTTTTCTACAGAAATCAGTAGTCCTGTTAATGATGCAACTGAGTTGCTTTATTCGTGAAATTGAGCAGGGATAGGGAAAGTTCTCTAGACAATGATTCCTTCTGTTTATAATCCTCCATGTTGCTCTCTGCCTTCTCTTTACTGCAAAAGACTTGACTAAGAAAGGAAATGGCACATTACGTATCTTGATTATAACTTCAGAATTTACAATACACAAAGAGTCCTTATAGACTTAATTATTTGGGGAGGGTAGTTCAACATGGAATGTTTGTTTCCAAGTAAAAGAAACAACCCAAAAGATGGGCAGCTAAAACAGAGAGAGGAGATGGTTTGTAGAATCAGTGTCTCACTTGGCTAGATTCATTTCCTTTTAAAGCAGGTAAAATTAATTTAATAAATTTAACTTAAAATTAAAATTGAGTTTAAGGACTTGCAAGAATCAAGAATCAATTTTTGTTTCATATGCACAAAATCCAACATGTCAATGGAACTAGAACACTGAGCACATATTCATACAAACATCTATTTTCCCCATGATGTTCTGAATACTATTTATTCTAAGATGTCGCATTGTTAAAACATATCCCCAAATCATTGATATATCTTATACATAACATATTCAAAGATAATGCCTTAAATACTGGCACCTGCAGCTCAGTGTCTAAAAGGGAACATATTTTTCTCTGGGTATATAAAAGATAAAAAATCTTTTAGGAAAACTGGCAATATCTCCCAGGAATCTGCAAGGTGTCAGAAAGCGTGTGCCATTTTCTCACCGATAATCTGTACTTTTATCTTGCATGAAACAATTTTTCACACATACAAAAAAGTCCTCACTTCCTTATACTTGAGAATGAAAGAGAATTAGAAATAGGTCCAATTTTCTTCTGAAAAGCAGGCTTCTTCTGCTTTCGATTGGCCTTTCTCATGACCCTCTATACAAGACGACAGATAATAAATATAATGATTTGTACTGAAAAGAGAGCTGGAAGGATAATGGTCCCAAACAGTGTAGTCTTTTATAATGTTACCATAGTAAATAATAGCAGCATCATTTATATGACTAGAGTTAAGGCTGTATCAGTTTAGGTTTGTGCATCTCTCTCTCTCTCTCTGAGAGAGAGAGAGAGAGAGAGAGAGAGAGAGAGAGAGAGAGAGAGAGATGCATAAACCTACACCACTTTTTCCTATGTTGCATATGTCTCTCAGTTTTCAAAGTTCCCAATTTCATTTCATTAATTCCCTCTTTGCAGAAAGAGATGGAGTATGTCCACTCATAATGACTTATGCATAACTTATTACAAGCAACATTGGGTTGATAAATCAGACACCTGAATTAAACTAGCCCTGGCTTCTGCATCATTCACAAATCATTTAACTGTGCTTGCACTTACAGGAATAAAGTCCTATGCTTTAGCCATGCACATAGCAAGCAAATTCAGATCACATTACAGCTGGCAACCTTTTAAAGCCTGAGCTCGTGCCCTTAGAAAATGACTTCCATAGGATACCAGAGGTTGCTGCTCTGGCATGGAAGATTTCTTAAGTGACAATGATAACTATAGTGCAAAGAGAATTGCTTCTATTTTCTGCAAGGACATAATGATCTCCAAACAGATGCATACCCTATTGTTTTTTTTTCTAACCATACATCAATTAAACTTATTTATCACTCATTACTCACAAATGTATTAATGTGCAACCATGTTTGCCAACCATGTTATGTTTCTCTTTTACAGAAACACATGTATGCATACATTGGTAAAACTAATGTACTAAAATACAACTCACTTGGAAAATTGTTTGCAAAAACTGACACACATTAGATAAAACAGGAAGCAAAAGGTCTGTTTTGGAGAAATAAGTATCAAAATAAATACACATATTATGCATTCTTCAAAAAGAAATACATTTTTATTATTTAAACTCGGTACGTTTAATATGTTGATATACTTAAATATGGGAAATGTATAGAAACCTGTCCTTCTCATTGGAAACATGAGGAACAGTGAGTACTGAATCTGAAATGGGCAGATTTCTCCATCTCTAGGGGTCATTTCTGAAGGTGACAAACAGAGAGGCGCCAGTGGGAATAATGGTAAGGAGGAGTCAATGGGGATAGTGATAGTGGGGCAAAAGGGGATAGTTCCTATATTGCAAAAATACAATTTCTGTGTCATGCCCCTGTCGGAGTCTGAATCCCAAGAGGAAGAGGAACAGTGTGGCTGTGTTGGCTGTGGAGGGAACTGGGGAAGGGCAAAGTCTGGCTGGGCAGAGCAGGGAAGAGTTAGAACAAGGGAGAAGGAGTTCAGAGGAAGACTCAGGCCCACCTCCTCTTCATCCTAGGATATTCAGGGAGGAACGGAGAAGAAAGCAACATGGGTTTCATGGCTTATGGGAGAGGAAAGGGCCCTGACTCCCTTCATTAGCCACACCTGGGAAGGGAGTTTAAAAGAAATGCATGCTAAGTGCGGCAGCTGCTAGGAACAAATGTGAGTTTATCTTATGTTGACTTTGATTATCTGCATTCCTGGCATCCTCCCAACCATGTTGAATTATTATCATTCCTTCATGTCTGGAATTCCTTCTCTTGCCTTGCCAGACTAATTACTTCATCTTGCCTTGATTGGACTTATAGTTGCAGTTTTTGTTGACCATGTTTTGGACTTGAATCTCTGCACCCAAAGGCTGTTCCTGGGAGAGTTTTTCTCCAGCCAGAAGGTAACCAGGACATTGGGGGCAAAGTTGGAACTCCTACTGATTATCTGACTGTATTGCCTTTGTGTCATGACATGGGTCATCACATTCTGTCATGAACTCTCATGTACCTTTCACCAAATTATTTTCCAACGTGTTCTGTTCTGGCAGACCACAGAATTTCAGGTCATGCTTTGGATTTCCAATAGAGGTGAAAACAAAATACTAGTCCAGAGAAATCTAAATATTTACATTTTAAAATGCAATACTTGAGCCCAAAACTAGAATTTTTAAATGAAAACCTAAGCACTTCCAAAGAAATCAATCCTAAATATCAAAGGACACTGAAACAGAAGGGTTGATTTTGCACATTTCAGTTCGTCATAAATAAATTTGTTCTACCAGGGACACAATTTCATGATCTTAATAGAATCTCCTACAATAATAATATAATTGACTCAAATATATACAGTATCTTATTTAGAAAAGAGATTTTTTTTTCCCTTTTCTAAAGATACTGTTTGTGTCAAATTGCTAACAACGTGAACATTTGGCTTCTCGGTTTCTATTCGTATTTAGTAGGAACATAATTTTAACAATAGGAAAAAAATTGCTTGTATGGTACAAATACTAATAGTTTAAAATAAAGATGGAAAGGATCCAGGTTCTGTTGACATATTTTATGAACATGATGAGATGCCAGATTGTTGGTGTACATCTGTGTGGGTTGGCCACTCATTCCATTGCCTTCTGTGTGCTTAAATGAATTAGCTATTTATTTTTTTAAAAATGCAGAAACAAGTTTTAATGTTCTACACTTCACCTTCCATCAGAGGAAAAATTATGTTTACAAAAATCATAAGGATGAACAAGAAAGAGGTTTGACTTTTCTTTGTTATAAAAATAAGCAGAATTTACCAGCTTAAATTTTCAATGCATTATATGCATTTTGTATGTGTGTGTGTGTAAAAAGCAGGCTGCTTTTTGGGTATTTTCTGTAAAATGTGGAACCGTTGTCCTGTGTTTAAAATAGGTGAATTTTTGAGACACCCAGTTACATAAAGTCATTTTGTTAAGTATTTTCCCAGTTTAGATTTCCCCCATTATTGTTAAGATTTTGGCCATAAAAATTACCTGTGTCGTTCAATTTTTTTTCAAATATGCAATAGTATTATTATTTTATCTGCTGAAAGGTTCCGTAATAGAATATTGTACTACAAAGATGTAACACTGTAGCTTCTGTAGAAAGAAATAGCATAAATTTATTCTCAATGCAGGAAAATATGTTTTTGTAGAAATGTATCATGCACTCTAAACTAGTTACTGTTGATTTCAATTTAATTAACAGAACAAACTATGATAAGAGTTGATCTAGTTTTGTTTATTTATTTGGAAACAGCATTATTTCAATAATATAGCATATTCTTGAAGCTTTCTGGAAAATTCAAGATCTAGGTCAAAGTAAGTTGATTAACCTCAAATCTCCAAGTAATTCTTTGAATGGTTTCTCCCTCAATGAAAACAAAATGAAACAAAAACCACCCCTTAAATGCAATGGGAATTCCTCATTCATTTAATAACGATATATTTATGTAATAAGGAATACCCTAAAACAGAGGTGGTTAACATTCATTTAGACCATTCAGTTTCATTTTTAATGTGCAAATAAACAACAGGACTCAGCTTTAAGAAGTCATGTTGAAGGAAATCATCCATTGTAAGAAAAGATTTATCAGTACAGCTCATGGGATTGGATATGTATTATTTTCCTCTTGGTTTAACAACAATAGAATAATTTAAACTTCATTTTCAATCTAACAGTTTGTGAGCTAATTTAGAATCTGAATTTCTTCCAAGCCTGATAGCCTGAATTTGCCCCAGATGGACTTGCGGTTCTGTTCAGCGTGATCAACAGCTATTTGTAACTAAATCTGTAGCAATGGGCCAATATCACCATCCTAGTTACATCCTCATATGTTCTCTCCCTTCCTCCCTCTCTCTCTCTCTCTTTCCACCTTCCTTCCTTCCTTCTTTTCTCCCTCCCTCCCCGTCTCTCTTCATTTTGGGGGGTGGGAGCTAAAGAGCCTGTATCTATAAATCACTGTATTTTTTTAAAAGGCAGACAAATCCCTTCCCATCATCTTAGAGACTCAATTGTACTGAAGATAAGTATACAATAAGTGGCAGGAAGTGGCATCACTGAAGTTTGATATAAAAACATTCTCTTTTTTTTTTAATTTTGGAAGGCAACCAAGGCACACTGTATTTTATTCCCCTCTAATCTGACTGACTCACAGTCTTGCGATAGTGAGATAAGCTAGGTAGGCAAATTTTTACAGAGTTGCAATTACTGAAATTGTCATTACGCTGCTCCCTGTAAAATAAATATAGATAGAAGTGAAATTATGCACAGGCTAGGAGTAGAAAGTGTTTTGCTTCTGTTTGCTAAATTAATCTCTTCCTAAATGGCTGCAGGCCAGGTAGGTTAGCATTTGTGGTTTCAAAGGTTTTCAGCGCTTCCAATGAGCCATGAAATTACTGCATGCGGCTGAAAATGGCAGCTGATGAAAGGAAAAGAGTGAATCCCAAAGGCAGAAAGACAGGAGGAAGCAAAATTACAGGCAAAAAGTCTGATTTTTGATGTTGCTCATTGTGAAATGTACACCCAAACTTTTAATAAAACATAAAACATTAATAAACTGGTTAACAATTCCTTACAATTTCTTTTGAAGTCTTGGTATAATTTTCGGAATACTTATTAAAAACGGGCAATGATTCAAGAGGAGCCGAGTGCTTTCCGATTGCTGCTGGTGGCACATTGATGCACTCTGCTCGAGACTTTTGAAATTAGATTTTTATTGATGTTTTTTAATTGAATTATAGCCTCGGATTGATGCTGCCAGTTAATCAACTGACCCTAAATTCTTGAATTGTTGCACAACTTTAGTTAATTTTAATTTGGATAGCAAAGAGTAAAACATACCATGTAATCAAGCATCAATTTCTCATTTCAGATTTACAAAGTTTGCTTGGATAAAAGCAAGTTGGCTTCAGATCAGCATGATACTAATAGCTACTTGGCAACAGTACATGTATATGCCACTGGTATTCTGACATTTTTCCTTGACAGAGATGGAAGGAACAGCTTTTCAACCAAACAGGAGTCCAAATTATAGTTGAAAGGAAGGGTTCCTTGGCCAGCAAGGATAACTTTTGTTTGATCTGGCTTTTGAGATGTTACTCAACAAAGATCATGCCCTTAACCCGAGCCCCTGCAGGGTAAAGCAAGCAGAGCTAGGGAAATGGTGGAGTAAAATATGTCATCACTTTAGTCCTTGTGTTGCCACAAAAGATCCAAGTCTTGCCCTCCTTAAATTCTTCGGACCCCTATCTAACACCAATTTACTGCTGATTGTTAGGTGACCTGATTCTTGTGCATAGACTTCAATAAATTATTTATGTTGCAATCTACACAAATGGTCCTAATTCTTTGCACCTGACATTAATTTGGTCAACTCATGGTCAGCACTAAATTGGTACTAGATCAAAGTTGATAGAATTCAATGGGGGCTGGACTTGGATCTCTTGTGGCAATGCAAGGATTCTAAATTTATGATGCATTTTACTCCACCACCACCCACAGCCTGCTTTTTTACCACAGCCATTTCCATTCCATTGACCTAAAAACTACTCCACTGATTTCAAAGAAATGTTTCATAATAGAAAACCTTATAACTATTTTATTATTACAAACAATAGTTTGTACAAAAAGGGAATCATATATAATGGTAGCATGATACCTAGATTTGCTAGAAAATATATTGAGAGCTGGTGAGTGAATAGAACAGGAGACTTTATCCATAAAAATAAGCAGTGCTTTAGGTTTCTTTGCTACATAACTATTTAGGGTGTAATTTTCATTATAATTTATATTGACCAAGGCCAACAAGTCTCAAAGTAAAAAATCTGTTCACTGTCAAGAAGACCATAGTGTAAATTCATCTTCATTCAAATGCAGCATGAACCTCATATCCCATCATTAGAAATATATTAAAATTTGGTCATTTTTAAAATAAATACACCCCAAACTTACAAAATAGCAATTTTCTCAGAAATTAAGTCACAGTTACCTGAAATATGGAAATACTGAATGTAGGAGAAAGTGAATCTGATTGGTTCATTTACCAGAGGAAGCACTTGAGTGCTTAGCTCTCAAAAATTTGCTAATACAATTGTCACCCACTTTTTTCTTGAAAAGCTGTGTAATAGCCACAAGGAAGAGAAATATGTGGTTCTCAGAGTGCTAGGAAAAGCTGGATATTGAATTGTGAAATAAGTTTCTCGATCTAGCTATCAAGCAATCAGGTATTTAGCTATCTAGCTAGTTATTAGTTGTTTAGCTATTTAAAATAGCTATATACGTATCAACCACAATCTGTTTTTCTAAGCCACCTTATAGAAACCTTTTTTAAAAAATTGCAAATTTCTTCATAAAAACACTTGAGAGTTTAAAAAAAATCTTGGCTGCTGGAGACAGCAAAACTGACAAAATTGTCCATTCCTTCAGAAAATATCTTTTATTTATCTATTATGCAGTGCTTCAAAAACTTGGCGGTAAGGCGGTTCCTTTCTACAGCATTCAGTGAACATGGAAAAAGGCAGAAGCTGCTTTTCCCATATGCTCTGCACGTGCATATATCATAATGAATGGTTGCTACAGTGGCATCTGTTTGAAAAAAGAGCAGACAACTTTGCATTACAAGAATAAAACCCCTTGTACATTGCACTGTGGCCAATATAATTAACCCTCTGACCTTATGGATAACTACTTTGCACAGGACTGAACTGTTGCTCAAATGTAAATGTTTGAGATTTAACGAGAACCTTGGAAGTTACTTTATTCAGAATGAGACCACTGGTTCATCCAGCTCAGCACTGGCCAGCTCCCATTCTTCATTATTTGTATAAAAAGCTAGACTACCACACCAAACTGCAAGACTTCCTACCCTGTTTGTTTTAATATCCTATGCCTTTCAATTTTTTAAAAGAAATACATCTATCCCTTTATAAGTTCAAGGTTCATCTATTATGATGTTCCGTTTCCCCATCCTTTGAAAGTAAAGCAAGAACAAAAACTATCTGACATAAAGCCTCTGGTTTCAGTGGACTTAAATGCACACATTTGTGTATAACATTTGAATACCAGATATAAATAGCTAGTGGATCAGCATTTGGGTAAACTATCCTCCAAGCAAGAAACTGTTGAAGAAAATTCTGCACATCTATATTTGAATAAAAATTTTCAATAAACTTTAAAATGATAAAAAAACTAATACAAATTATTAGTCATTTGGTCTTAATCACCAAAAGTCTACGTATTTTTAACCTTAATCAAATAAATGTCTCATATTCCTTTACTTTACTTTGAACACAGTAACTTATCATTTTCTCCCCAAATACGAAAAAAAAAATTACTTCTTCCCTTAACATAGCTCTTATCGATAAGCAAATCTTTAAAGCTGTATCATTCAAATGTAATCAAGAAAAATCCACTAAAAGCTACCAGAAACAACAAATTAAAAATCTTGAGGGATTTAATTCCCTCAAATAATGTCCCACAAATTAATCTCTTATCATTTCAGTAAGTCTCCTCTCACGAAATTCCTTCACAAATTTAGCATATACATGAAATACACAGCATCTACATTTTATCCTTATCAATAAGCCAACTTAGTAATGCTTTCCTTTCCTTTTTGCACTATAGCTTATCACTTTGCCTTAAAATACAAGAATAAAAACCCACTGTATTTTTGTCCCATATCTTATCTATAAATAAATATTTAAAGCCTTGTCATTAATCCCTGGTTGAGGAAAAATCCATAAAAAGTTAATAGAAAGATCATCATATATATTTTAACCTTGATCAAATAACCCAATGTTATATTTCTTCATTTTGCTTTTAAAGATTTTGAGGTATTCCCAAAACTGATTTTTTTAAAATTTTGTTTTCTCTTTTTCTTACTCAGGAACCTCTTTATGAGTATAACACATTTATTTTTTAATTCCAAATAGGAAAATTATCTAAGTCATTCTTCAAGCATATTATTTATTTGTCCCATTTAGTTTAAAGATATCATCCATGCTTTATATACCTACCTATGCATGCCGCCTAAAAATAACTATGTTCCTACTAATCTTTTCAGTATTAGAAATTGATGAGACTGGTTGTATTCCTGGAAGGAGTGATTCCACTGGACATTGGATGTTTTTATCAAACACATTTTGACCATTACAACACAATCCTTCTGTAATATCAGTATGTTCCAGAGGCGTCTGCAGGATTAAATAATTTTATCAATATGATTAAAGCAGGACCTACTCTTTTTTGCATATGTATGTAATATCATGACATATGTACGAGGGGAAGGCTGATATATGGTGATGGAATGTTCCTATATAAAGGGAGGCAATATGATGGATTACAGTGAAGTAGCAGTTTCCCAGGAAGAAAGGAGCACTTTCTAAGGAATGGTTTGAAACAAGAGACAATACAACCCAGAGCTGGATCAGAGACAGAGAAAATGAGTAAAGAGAGCCACTCCCTAGAATCACCCAGGGTATATTAGAATAGTATAAATGTAATCTGGCAAGATTCTGTCTATATGGCATGGACAAACAAAGAACTGAACTTCAACTAAATTTTTCTCTGTTGTTCTTGTTCTAGGCCTGACAGTATTGTTGAATGCTGCTTTTGATATTTATCCTCCTTGCCTTAGACAACTCTGGAGTACCCAAAAAGGGAGCATTATTTGCTGAGGGTGACAAGATAGTAGTTTATGCTTCCCCATCTCTTTCCTTCTTCCATTGACTCTACAATAATTATTTTGTTTTGTTAGAAGAAATATCCCTCTGGGTTCAGTTCCAAATGGGGAAGAAAGACTGGAAACATGGTGACTGCTTGAAAATATGGTTTAATGGTGGACAAGATCAAATGCTTTGGGTATAAGAAAAAAAGGGAACAGATGCTGAGAGTCCCTTGGTTTTATGCCCTCTGTTGGGGTTTGAATTTGAGCTTGTATTCTGATCAGTTGTCAGAGTCCCATGGAGCCATGCAGGGGCAACTCTGTATGCTGTCCTGAGTCCCAGGCTTGGCTGAGCCTCGAAGGATGATGATGTAATGAAAGAGATTTGGGCAATTCCTATAATAGCTCTACTTGGAGTAGAACTTTGTTATAAAATAGACTGGCCTAGGCCAGATAATGGTCCATTAGCAAAGGTGGGGAGCTGAGTTTCTGCCTCTTGAGTTTCTAATTCTCTTTGTAGGGAAAATATTCTGCCTTTTTAGTATATCCTAAAATATTTCATTTTCTAGGAGAGGGCTGGGTTTTAATTTCCAACAGCTTTTATGCTTGCTTTAAATTACAAGCAATGGAAGGAAATAATTTTAGGAGCAGTTTGTCTTAAACTCCCTTTGATAAAAGTCTGAAAAGTTAGATTCTTTGGATTTGAACCTCAACTGCTTCTAAGCCCTGACTAATGTACAGTTCCCATTTGAAGGAAAGCTAGAGGAGAAAACTACAAATCTTTCCCAAAGGACACAGATTTGCAACTTCTGAATAAAAGCATTTACCACTGAGCATTATAAACATATGACACATTCCCAAATGATCATCAGTGCTGTATATTATACAACATTTTCTGGGTACTTCGTTTTGTACATTTTCCCACTGCAAAGCAGATTTTTAAAAGATAACAAAATTATGCCTGTCCCTGTTTCTCTGCCTCTAAATAGATTCAAATATTGTGGAAATAAATATTTCCAATTTATTCCAAGCAAATAAATTGAAAAGAAAAGAAACAAATGCCCTGGAGACGATAAAAATAAATTATCTAGTTTATGAAAGAAAACTATTGCATGAACATAATTCATGCTGCCATTGAGGAATCACATATATACTGACCATAATTGCATTATTTAGGATAATACAATATACTCTATGTGGGCCATGCTGCATAAATCTATACAGTGTAAAGACTAAGAAGGATGGACTATTTCATTACATTCTTAGGGAAATGTTATTGCAGTGAGAATACATAAAACATGGATACATCTAGTTTGACGGGAAAATTTTTACTTCTGCTTTGTGGTCAAAGATAACAAGCCATGTGTGGCCTATCTTTTAAAACAAAATAATAACACACATTCTTTTCACCATCTGTATTTCAAGTGATTTGACTGGAAGCTTATTATACCCTGTGAACCCTGTGAACAATGCAGGAATATATCCATTTAAAAATTACCATCAGGTTTATTACATTCCAAAATCATAAGAAATAGATAGTCATGTTTAAGTGCCTGGAAGACAGGTGATGTTTGAAGACATTTCAGAAACTGCTTCCTGTATTGGCTAATTTTTATGGCAAAGGTTTTCTAACTGTTTGAGAAAAATATTTAAAAATGTATTTGATATTTTAATAAACAAAAATATTCTTAATTGAACAAAAAAGTCTTGTTCATTTTTTAGTCTGTCACAGATGCTTCATAGTGATTTATCAGTATGCTTTGTATTTTGTCTGGATTAGAAAAGCCATCTTGTGCTATATTCTTTGTTATAAAGTTGGAGAGGAAAATAAATATCTTTCAATGTGCTACTTTTTTTCAGAAAATTGTAGAACACAAGAACATGCTACTTAGAGTTGCATTAAAACCTGCACTTTCAGCATGCAGTAAAAACATTATCCTGTAATTATTGATATCCTCTGTGTTATTGAGTATGTGATATTCAGGGAATTTAATTCTAGGTAAATTTTCATACTGAGTTTAATGGAGAAGATCCCAGCTTATTCTCCAGCAACTTTACACAGTGTTAGAAATTCAGGAGCAGCAAATAGCCAATATAAGCTATATGGCAGGAAGGGGTGAAAACTTTCTTCCTCAAGCAATTGGAAAGTTGGTAAACTCTCAGAGTTGTTTGAAAAAAAATAAATAGACAGCACAGCTATTGATTAAAAAAACCCCCAGGTATGGGTAATCCTCAATTTATGATCTGTTGCTCAAAAATTTTTCAAAATTATGATGGATTCCCGCCCGCCCCCCCCCAAAAAAAGGTACTTACAACTTGGTTCCAAACTTCCAATAGCTAACCCCTTCCTAAGATCAAATCAGATCATTTTAGACAATCAACAACTGGCCCATATTTATGACAATTTTCTGCATCCTGCAGTCACATGACTATAAGTCACAACATTTTGGCCAAAAACCAGCATTTGCTTCCAATTTTCAGCAAACATGCTCCTTAGCAAACAATGGGTTCATTTAACATTTAATGTGTTCATTTAACACATGGATTATGATTGTTGATTTTGCTTAACAACTAATACTACAAAAAAGACTGTGAAATAGAAACATTCACATGGGTGACATCAGATCTTGCAACAGTAATGGGCAGACTCACTTGCTGTCATAAGTCAAGGACTACTGTCAACCTGAAGCTGAACTGGCTGGAGCCATCTTGGATCTTGAACCAAGAGGCCCCTCAGAATTGGTTTTCATCAGTTATGTGTCAAAATGATATTTCCAATAAAGCTATTCTTTGAGGAACCAACCTGCCTTGAAGTTCTTGCTTGCAATGGATCTATTACTTGGAACCCTGTTAACTACCTGTATTCATTCATAGAGAGATGGGGAGGAGAGTATACATAAATAAAACCTGCAACTTTCTCCACACTAAGCAAAGATCTTAACCATCTATTATTCCAGCCAGGCTGCTTGGGGATTTCCTTCTGTTTACATAGGGGAAGGAACTAGGTGTATGATCTGCAGCAGCTCCACGTTGTCAGTATTTCAAGACTTCAGAAATTGAAACTATAATGGATCACATTTAAACTGCTTTTGATAATTGAAGAATGAAAATTGTGGCGATAAAGTGCCCAGTATGGCAAAGATGATTTTTTTAAAAAAATTCAATTTGTGGGCAGGTAGTCCTTGCTTACTGACTGCCTCATTCAGTGAGTATTCTAAGATACAACAGTGCTGACAAAAAAATATTTAATATTTTTACCCTTGCAGTGTTCCTCAGTCATGTGATTGTCTTTACGGTCAGTATGTGTTGTCCTTGGCTGACCTATTGTCCCCTTCCTCTTTTAGAGTGAAGAAATAGTGAGAAAGGGATTACAAAAGAGTAAGTAGTAGCACAATGGAGAATACATCAGACTGTTTGTGTACCATTTTTGCGACTTCCACTTACGAATGAACTTGGGGAGAGCAATCCCCTTCTTTCTAATGAATGTAAATAGAAACATTAATTTTCTCTCTCTGCTAATTATCCTAGTATCAGGGCGAACATTTCAAAATACAGAGAACATTTCAAAATACAGAGGAAAAAGAAAGTCACGTGAGTCACAAAAATCATGAGAATAAGGAAAATTATGATCATGTGATTTTCCATTTAGAATTGCTTTGCTTAATGACAGAATTGCCATTCCCAATTGAGGTAGATAAATGAGGACTATTTGTATGAGTTTCAGCTATTATGTTCTAGCTAGAAAGGCAGTCTAAGCGATGAGGGCATCCTTGATCCAAATAAGTTCTTCCAGCTTTCCTGAGAAATCAGGAGATGAATAGTACAGGAACAAAGCATTGAAGACTCATTAGTGAACATCCCACTATCCAGATACATTCTTTGCTACATCATTAGTAGGAACTATCAAGAGCTGCAGGTGATTGAGTTCCTCTTATTTTCTCTTGGAATTAGGATCCAAGAACTCCCACTTCCTATTACACTAATAGGAATCCAGATTCTATTTAAGACTAGCAATTATCATCACTTAAGTCAGTAAAATGTGTTCAAGCTAACATCAAAGCAGGCTTTAAGAAAAATATTTCCATCTTTTGATGTGCTGTTTTTGGACATGGAAAGCTTAAAACTGAAACCATCTCCCTTGCCAAAGTGGAAACTAAAAATAGATATCTTATACAGGCCAAAGCGCTTTTCTGGTGCTTAAAAAGAAGTTTTTAGACTTTAAAATTTAGAGCTTTTGCCTACCCCCAAACTTTCTACAAAGCTTTATACAACTTAATTTACAGAAAAAATTAAAATATTCTGACTTTTTACAAAGACAGAAGAAATCATTAATGAAGAACTGTTCTCCCACAACAAAAGGGGAAGGAAGATTCTCGGAAGTAGTCAGGAAGTTCAACTTATAATTTCAAATCACCTTATTTTATGATACATTATTTAATACAAGCTAGTATAAATTTTTAAAGCATTCATTTGCATATCATCATTGGACCAAATAGCCAAAAAAAGAATCAGAAATTAAAGCAAGATATGCAATTTGTTTTGCTGCAAAGGAAAAATCAAAGCTGAATGTTCAGTACTACACAGAATAAAGGTGCCTGATAACTGTCAAAAATATAGACTTCCTTGACAGCTAATATTTAAATCCAACACCTTCTAATGTAGCCTTCAGGAACTTGGCCTCAGTTTAGCTTATGCTTTGGTGTAAAATATTTAATCTTAGACTTGGTAGGGGGGAAAGGTGTGAATGTATAACCCTTTCAATGAAAATAGCACTGCATCAAAAAGTTTACCTTGTAATAAAATAAAAATTACACTTTCCAGTATGAAGATTCCTCCCAGCAAATGATGTATGACTAAGTTGTGTGACTAAATGGTTGTACGACTGCAGCTACAACCAACAACTTCCTAGGGAGGGAAAGAAAAATTGAAGTAAAAGAACTGGTTTTGGCAATGACCTCTTAGCTCACAGCAGTCAATGGAAGTGTGGTGATTATCTTTTTCTTTCTTTACTGAGTTACTTTTGGATTTTTTTCCATTTGAATATCCTTTTTTTTTTTGGTATGATAAAATCATAGAGTTGGAAGAGACCTTCTAGGTACTGACTTTAACCAGAGATAACTAATTTATGCCAGCTCAGACGTATAATATTCTGGAAGGATATATGGCAGAGCACCTTGTAACGTATGGTAGATTGTCCCAGTGTAAGGTTGAGAGTTCAGTCCTAGGTAGCGCCAGATGTTTCTCTCTTAGGGTGCAAAGAAAAAAAAATGCTCTGAACTCCACATGGTAACAGGAAGGGCATCCAGCCAATAAATGCTCAGCTTCATCCAGTCGCCTCAACTCTATCCCAAATTAAGGGATTACAGGGTCATAAAAAAAGGAGTTTTATAGGTACAGAATATAAGGAGTTTTATAGTTTGATAAATTAAGTGGGAGGAAGTTCAAAATTTCAGAAAATTCTAAAAGGGGTCAGTACTTTCTTCTAGAACTGTATTTGTCTTTAGGAAATATTTTAATGCATTTTCATTTTAAGAGTGGTTGTTTAATCATTTGCAGGTATAAACAATGGGATTTAATAATTTCCTGTGAACTTATAGAAGTGTAAAGAAGGGTTATAAGTGAGATATAAAGTAACATAAGAATCAATTTAATGGTAATTTAAATAGCTAACATAATTTTTGCATAATTAAGTGGCCTGTGGGGCTGAAGTCTTAATCAAATCTAATTAATTTAAAGGATGTTACATTTTATTATGGGTGAAATGTTCACAGGTGATAAAATATATAGAATTGCAGTTACAAAGTTTTTTTTAAAAGAACAATCAGGTTATAATATAAACTCTTTTTTGAAATAACAGTACTGAAAGGAAATGACATTATAAATTTTGGGACAAAATGTAGAAAACTGTTCACATTCTTAAAACATTCTTAACCAGGGAGGTATAGAAATGGCTATCTGAAATATACATTCGTATTTATATTTCAAAATATAATATTAAAAATGTAGTTGGGACACGACAGATCTCTAATCATTTTAATTGGGATAGCTTACTATCTTCTCTGCAAAGCTAATATTTTTATTTGAAAGGTGTTTCATTGAAATAAATGGGATTTACATTTCAAGAAGGCTTGGCAGGTGGCAAGCTTAATAGAGTCAGGTCTAGTTAATACTTAGATGGGAGATTAGCCAGGAATTTCATGGCTGTACAAGTCAAAAAATATCTCAGAAGACTGCAATGGAAAAACCAAGAATTGAGCTCAACTGGAAGGAGATGTTACCTTTTACATTTCAATAAGTGGAATTAAGGCAGTAGATACATGTTTAATCAGGTCAAATGTTTGCTAGCTTGAATACTCATAAAAGCAAAAAGAAAGGGTACAAATCAAATAGATTTTTTAAAAAGGTAGATAACCATAAAGGTCATATGATGTAGCATCATGAATCAATGATACTCAAGAAACACAGAGATTACCAAAGATTAGCAATCTTGTCTTATTTCAAAAGCTGTCATTGTTTTAAGCATAACTGTTGCTGTGGCATGAAGAATAATTTATTGAGCACACTTAAAACATTTGACATCCAAAATAAAATGAAGAAATGTATGAAGTCAACATTAGGTAATATGTCATCAGCTTGAAGAAAAAAATAAGAATTATTGCAATGGAAATATATTAATAACCCCCATTCTTTATGAAATAAAAAAAATTGTTAACGTAATTTGGAGGTTAACTTAGATTTCCTCCAAAATGAAGTGTTTTTAGAAATAAGAAATCAGGTTGTTTTTTTAGTTTCAAAATTAGTGTCTTAAATTTGAAGTTCCTTCAGAAAGTTTACTCTTTACACCTATAAGTCAGTGCAAAGAAGGAAAACATATTGCGCAGTCATTTTGGACTTCAAAAACATCTAATTTCAGTTGGATTATACATGATATAATTTTTCCTGTCTGTTATATCTGTAACATCTCTGGGACATTTTTCATATCAGGAGTACCTAAAGGCCCTGTCACACTGCCTAACGGATGCAAAATGTTAGTAAAAAGGACACAACGGACAAGCAAAATGTTCCATCCGTAGTTATCCGCTCTCAAAAGGGGCAAAAATTTGCATAACCGGAACGGATAACATGGAAAGGAATGGATTCAGGGAGGACGCAGGGCGGATGGAAAGTGGATGCGGAACGGAAGCCCAGCGGATGGAAGCAGATGGGAGCGGATGGCACATACGCGAGGCTTCCGGGGGACCTCAGCAAAGCGGACGCGGAATGGATACAGCGGATGCACAGCGGATGCACAGCGGATGAAGCGGATGCAGACTGGAAGCCTAGCGGATGCCTTGCGTTAATTGCACATGCGGGGGGGATTTATTGCGTCAGCCCCGCAGATATAAAGGGAAGCAGCTCACATGTGGCCAGCATTCAGAGGAAAGACCTGCTGCCGGATACATCGAGTCTTTGCATGCCCTGCCTGCATGCCTGCCTGCAAGCCAGCCTCCCTGCCAGCCTTGCTGCCAGCCTGCCTTCCAGCCTCCCTGCCAGCCAGTCTGCCTGCCAGCCTTGGTGCCTGCCTGCCTTCCTGCCAGGCTTCCTGCCAGGCTTCCTGCTGGTCCTGCTCGTGCTCCTGGACTTGCTCGTACTGCTTGTACTACTCGTGCTCCTGGTCTTGCTCGTCCTGCTCGTCCTGCTCATGCTCCTGGTCCTGCTCGTGCTCCTGGTCCTGCTGGTGCTGGTGCTGGTGCTGGTGCTGCTGTTGCTGCTGCTGATCCTGCTGGTGCTGCTGCTGCTGATGATGATGATGATGATGATCCTGCTGCTGCGGCTGCTGCTGCTGCTACTGATGATGATGATGATGATGATCCTGCTGGTGATGATGATGATGATGATGATCCTGCTGGTGCTGCTGCTGCTGGTGGTGTGGAGGAGCAGCCCCTACTACCTGGGAGCCCCTCTGATGAGGGCCCATCTGGTCCTGCCAAAGGGAGGAAGAGGCGTATGTGCGGATGGGAGAGGAGGCAATACTCCATTGAGGAGGAACACGAGGATGAGGTGCTGGAGTGGCTGAGAGAGAATGACTATCTGTGGCAGAAGGGACACCAGCTGTACAGGGACACCAAAAGGAAGCAGGCTGCTTGGAGAGAGAAGGCGGAGAGTATGGGATACACTTTGGAGGTGCTCCTCGGCTGGTGGAAGCACATGCACACCTAGTACGGGAAGCTGCACCTGAAGAAATCTGGCCAGGCCATGGTTAAGCTGACGGACAGAGAGACCTACGTCATGGCCAGGTACAGCTTCCTGGAGGGTGAGATCCGCCACTGAGGAGCACCAGGAGCCTCTCTCACAACCCTCTTTCTCCGGCAGCCTGCTGAGAGCCAGTCCTCTTCCGGCCGAGAGTCAGTCCCTGTCTCCAGGCAGGTTTCTGTGGAGCGTGCCATGGCGGAGAACCCACGGACAGGTGTAACTGTGGTGGAGCGCGTGGAGGACTCCCCGGTGCGGTGGGAGAAAGGAGACGGCACGTCCACCACAGCTGTAGCCGCATCCACACACACCCCAGCTCCACCTCCACAGAAAGGCAGAGAGCCAGACAGCAGGAGGGGCAGAGCCACACTGTGCTCCTGGAGATCAGGAACACCATCCATAGCAGCATAGATCTCCTCTCTCAGCTGGTCCACATCAACTCCTCATCCTCCAACCGCAAGCCCTTCCTCACCTATGTCAACCAGACCCTGAGGAACATGGAGAAACCCCAGTACCAGGTGGTGAAGGACCAGATCACCGAGCTGCTTCACAACCCTCCAGATCCAGAGGAACCTGCTCCCACCCAGCACAGGTCTGCTCCTCCACCCCAGGTGATGTCCCTCCCATTCCAAGGCTTGCCACAGCCCCTCACCTACCAGGGCTATGGCTACCAGGAGGTCCAGCAGCACAGGCAGCAGCTCTTCCCAGTCCAGGCACAGAGTCATCGGGTGACACCGTTGCCACCGGTTCAACTGATGCCACCAATGCCACCCATGCCAATGATGCCACCGACGACAGCGATGCCACCCACGCCAGTCCTCACCCAGCTGCAGACCAGACAGCCCCACTACACTACTCCTTCCTCCACCCCACAGCCTAGCCCGGCCTCAGTACATCTGTCATCAGGACTGGGGCTGACACCCCATGGCATGGAGGAAGGACCTCTCAGCATCACGGGTCTGAGCCAGCTGTCCGAGAGCTTTCTCAACACAACGTCACCTGTTGTCCTCTCGGGGCCAGGCACCCCAGTGGGGCTTCAGACCAGCACTCCAGCAGCACCCACCTCCACAGTACCTGGACCCTTCACCCCTGAGACTGGGGACACCTCCGAGTGACCAAGAGGAGTACCAGAGACTGGCTGGCTGGCTACCTGTGGACTTTATTTGGACACTTGACATGGGTCATTTTTCTTTTACAGCTTGTTGTTCAATAAAGTCTATCTTTGATTCACACATTTGCTTCATTTCTTTTTTTTAACAAAGTCTTGGTGGAAACTTTTAGAAATGGCTTAAGCCTTTGCATGCTTGTGGGATGGGTTAAGATAGCAGTGGGGTGGACAGGGATACCTGTGGAATGAGCAGGGATACCTTTGGGATGGCTAATAGCTGTGGGGATAGATAAACCTCCAGTGCAAGCATAGTGGGACTGGATGGTCCATCCTCCCAGGTGCCACACCTATGGCCGTTTATTATCAATAACAATGTAATAATCATCCACACATGTCAACACAAACACAACTCTTTATTAAATGCCCTGATCATTGCAGGCCCACCCAACATACATGGCCCAATCTCATCAGTGTGATGAGACAGGCTGAAGGAAGCATCCATTAATCATCTATCATCCTGTCTTGCCACTCCACTGCTCCAGCTGGGGAGTTGCACCAGTGTTTCAGGAGGTTGTGCTGCTTCTTCCCCTCATGTGAGGCTCTGTTGGGGTCTTGCACATCCTCAGTGTCTATCAGGTTTTGCCCTTGCCTCCATTCCCCAGGCTCCATGTCCCCATTGCCTTGTTGGAGGTCCACGAGCCTGTTCTGTAAGACTGGATAGTGGGTGCGCATGAGATTGTGCAGGATGCAGCAAGCTTCCACGATCCTCCTCACGGTCTCTGGGCGATGCTGCATGGTGGTGAGAAGTACTTGGAACCTGTTGGCCAGGATGCCAAAGGCGTTCTCCACCACCCGCCTTGCCCTGGACAGCCTGTAGTTTAAGATCCTCTCTTCACGGGTGAGGCATCTGGAGGTGTAGGGCTTCATGAGGTAGGTTGTGAGGGAGAAGGCATCATCCCCCACGATGAAGTAGAGCACATCTTTTGTGTCGTTGGGCAGGGGTTCTGTATCTGGGAAGCCCACGATGAGGTTGCGTTCCAGCCTGAAGCATCGATGTACATGGACTTGTAGTCAGCATCGACCATGGCGAAGAGGATGATGCTGAAGAAGCCCTTATAGTTGAAATAAGTGGACCCCAATTTGGCTGGTGCTTTGCAGGCCACGTGCTTGCTATCTATGACTCCAACGGTGTGTGGGAAGTTCCACCTCTGATACCACTGCTCTGCAACTTTCTTCCATCCTTCTTCAGTGGAGGGGCACTGAAGGAGCTCCTCCAGGTATGATGGCCTACACCACTTCTCTGACCACAATGCTGATGGTGTTGTGTGACACCCTCCAGCCGTACTGCATGCTCCTGTAGGTAGTCCCTGAGGCCAGGTGGCACAGAGTCAGTGCCACCTTGAGCCCAGGTTCCAGGCTGGGCCGGAGGTTGGTGTTTACCTTGGTCAACCTGGGTGTCAGCCGCTGCACAACTTCGTCAAACATGGCTGGAGGCATCCTCATGAAGTTCTGGAATGCACGAGTGTCTTCGTTCCTGAGCTCCACCATCAGCTTGTTGTACAGTCCATACTCTGCTCTTCTCCCGATCCATCTTCGGACCCAGACGCTTCTTGGCCGCCTCATTTTCTTCCCGTAATAGAGTTCACAGAGCCTGTAGATGGCTTTGCACTGTTGCAGAAGGATGGTGACTGCCAAAAGGACTGTGTTACGATCCACGGTTGACATGACTGGATGCTGTGGAAGAGCAAGAGTCAGATGAAGGCTGCAGAGGTCTGCACAGCTGGGCTGCTGGTCTGAAAGTGAGATGCAAGTGAGTTGCTCCCCCTTTTTATAGGCAGTATAGTTGTCCCTTTGCATCCTCCAGGAATCCTCTAGGCATCCTCTAGACATCCTTAATATCCGAGATAGGTTCCCTCTGCAAACTTTTTTTCAGTTTTAAATGCTTTGTTTCCATGCTGCATCCGCTAGGCATCCGTTCTGCATCCGTTCTGCATCTGTTCCGCTTCCTCCCTGCGTCCGAGCGAATGCAAGTTGCGCGGATGCGGAATGGATGCCTAGTGGATATAGCGGATGCGTAAAGGATGCAGAACGGATGCAGAACGGATGCAGAACGGATGCCTAGCAGATGCTTAGTGGATGCAGAACAGACGAATTGGATACATTTTCTGCGCAAAAGTTTTGAGCAGTTCAAAACTTTCTGAGCGGATGAAACGTCCATAAACGGATGCTGGACAGATAGAGAGGAAGCAAAACGGAGGCAGTGAGTACAGAACGGATACATCGCGTTAACCAACGGATGGCAAGCTTTTTTGTCCATTTTACATCCTCTTTGCATCCGTTGGTGCAGTGTGACAGGGGCTTTTGGTACATCCAACAAATTTCTTTTTATGCTTAAAATTGAAAACTAAAGAAAATAGAATGTATTACAGTATACATTTCTTTAGGATTGTCATAACCACAAGAAAATTATGCAACTACTCAATTGTGCTGCATATTTGAAGGACAATATGAGACTTGGACTAAATGTGAGAGAGAATGTAACATTTGGCAGGTACACTTTAAACCAAATCCATATTTTGCCAGGATTCTGTAACTAAGTTTTTGTGGCAGGTCCTATAGGTGCAATCATACACCATCTAAATCTCTTCACTGTTCTATTATTTTGTTTCATAAGTTGTAATTGATTCTGAAAAAGCTAAAATCCATTAAACATCAGCACACTGTAAGATGATTCAAAAGACCAAGAATGTCAGGTCTTTTATTATACAATCATTTTTCCAGCTGTCGGCAGCCAATTAAATCCCAAGAGTAGCCCTTTCCCATAGACTTATTCAGATCAAGAAATGCAAGGAGAAAAGGGAAGTTTCAGAATGATGAGAAAAATGAATACCAGATGTCATCTGCATCATCTTCAAACCTGAAATGAGCACCATTAAGAATACAATTCTCAAATATTCTGAAAATATGTAGACATTTAGAAGATGTTTTTGAAGAACATGTTGGAAACCTGTAGAGGCAGATTTTGGCATAACATGATTCTGGTGAGGATTAAGAATCCTGTCCCAGCAACCATTCAGTCTTTTTATAGTCTCCTTGGGGATTGCTAAAGGTCAAGTGGACATTTGATTATTTAGCTTGCTAGAAATGTAAATAGAGTACAAACGAGTATTCACATGAGAGTAAAGGCTTCATCAACAATGCTAGGCGGAAAACTGCCTGCTCTGTTAACCACATACTTTTAGTTATATTTTGTCACCCTGTTTCTATATGGGGAATTCAAGGAAATTTCAGATAAATTCCTTTAACCAACAAATCCCAAGTTGCCGATAATATAAATTACACAGCTGCACAGAACTTTAGTTAGTTAAAATTACTGGATAGTGTGTCTACCAGAGAATTTAAAAAAAAACAAAGTACCTCTCAAGGTTTCAGTTTTGTATTGAATTGAAGATGGTGTTTTTCTCTCTAGAGTTCAATCTAGTGTCACTTTCCATTAGAGTGTTTCAAACCCAAATAATATAAATTGTGAAACAGGTACAAGTAGTCTTTGACTTAGAACCATTTGTTTAATGATTGTTTAACATTACAAGCACTGAAAAGAGTGACTTATGACTGTTTTTCGCACTTATGACTATTGCAGCATCCCCATGGACACATGATCAAAATTAAGACACTTGGCAACTGGTTCATTTTTGACAGTTGCAGTGTCCCAGGGTTATGTGATCACCATTTGTAATCTTCTAACAAGCAAAATCAATGGAGAAGCCAGATTCACTTAACAACCAAGTTACTAGCTAACAACTGCAGTGATTCACTTAACAACTGTGGCAAGAAAGATCATAAAATGAGGCAAACCCAACTTAACTACTGTAAGTCATTAACTAACAGAAATTTTGGGCTCCATTGTGGTGATAAATTAAGGATTACCTATAATATTTAAAAGAATTTCTAAACTTTGTTTTTAATAAATTGTCCGAAAGTTGAGTCATGGCAACTGAAGTTCTTTTCTTTCTTTTTTTATTTGAAACATTATGCTGCTTATCCAAGTACCTTCTTCAGTCTGATAAGCCTTGGATGAGCAGCAAAACATTTTAAACCAATAAAGAAAAGAAATCCAGTTGCCATGATTCAATTTCCAGACAATCTACCTGGATGACTGAGAATCTTCTTAATAAAATAGCTTTATTTGCAAGTTATTTAAGCACAAAATAAAAAAAATAAAAAAAAAACCACACATGGTTGGTGGAATTAAAAATTGCTGAATTTCAGCAATGAAATTGCTCTGTCATTGTCCATTAACCACGTTTCTGTTTCAGAATCAGGATTACAAATTTGTGTTGTTTTTAAAGAAGTTTTAAAGTTTTAAAAATATTTTATATCTATCTTTTGTATCTCTCTTCCATTTTCTGTCTTGCCATTTTTGTTTATATGTTTTACCTAACTACAATTTTTTAAAAAATACCAAAATTTTCAATTTTTAAAAATTATTCGACATATATATATTTTTTCTGAATATACGGGCCTGCACAATAAAGCATCAAAATATAAAATAATATATGTGTCAGCTGGTGCTCCATTCAAAATTCAAGAATGAAATACTTAAACTCTTTAAATTAGAGAAAATATATCTTTTACTGAAAATGAAGTGGTAGCAACCATAGAATTCTGAATCTGAGAAATTAGGCGCGTGAATCACATATACAAAGTGATGGAACTGTTCCCACCCCCAATTGTTCAACTGAATCTTCCAATTAGAAGTTGTGAATATGATCATGTGGGCATCTTCGGGTGGTGATGAGGCCTCTGTCTGTTGACCTTGGCATATTTTGATAAAGGGTTGCAGCTGCGCAGAGAAAAGAAAGTTAAGCGAGAAATAGAAACCTAAATCTGAGTGTATGCTCCCCCCTCCTCATTTTATACAACAGTAGAATGTAACACCTCCAGCTCACTTCCCAGACTCACCCCCTCCTCCACCCGTTACTTATGACAGCCAAAAGATGCAAAGCGATAGTAGAAGATCTTGAAGGCTGACAATATATAAAATTAAAATGTTAAAAATTTTAGAATTAAAAATCTAAGAAATTACAAAGTTATAACATTGTAAAAAATTTAAAGAGGCAACAATAATTACATCCTGTTATAATTAATTGGCACCAATTAGCATTGGCACTAATGACACCATTAGTAGGCACCAATCAACTAGCAGTGAAATTCTACCTGTTTGGACTGGTTTGGGTGAACCAGATGTAAAGTTTTCAACTGGTTCACCAAATCGGTATTTCAGCTAACTGGCTCGCCCCACGCACCCACCCACCCCTCCCCTCCCAGGAGTCTCCACGCAATGCAGGTAAGTGCAGAGTCTGTGCAAAGGCTCTGGGAGGGGGAAAAACGGGCTTTCCTTCTGGAAATGGGCCTGTTTCCAGCTTCCGGTGGGCCTCCAGAGGCCAGGGGATGCTGTTTTCACCCTCCCAGAGACCTGTGGAGGCCTCTGGACACTTGGGAAGGTGAAAAACAGTCCTCCAGGAAGTACCAGAAGTCCAAAAACGGGCCCTCCCAGATATTCCAGTAGGCCATGCCCACCATGGCCACACCCACCCAGCAACGGGGTAACAAACCGGCTGTTGGGATTTTTGAATCTCACCCCTGCAATCAACCCCACAACTACATGCTCTTTGGAGCTTTCCATGTAAGGCCACAAAGTCACATTTTAACCTCTTTTCAATAGGTCAGGAGAATAGAGGGTCGCCTCATCTCTAGGGGAAGAATATTCCAGCAGTGGCAGAAAAGTCTCTTTTCCTAGACTCTCTCGTTCAGTCAAAATTCTTTGACAAATGGGGTCTGCAACATATCTCTCCTACTTGATCAGGACAAAGCTGTTTCTGTAGCTCAGAATGTAATTCAAAAATAGAACCTTAGACAAAGAAAATTATTTCAGGCAATGAAAGTGGATTTTCTATACCTTACTTTCAGCTATTGGAAAGACAAACATACAAATCCAACTATTCAGTGGCATGCAGAATTGATCAATATAAATTACATATGTATGATTCTAATGAATTTTGTCTCCCATTAAAGGAAATGTTATACATGTCTTTTAATATATGTCCTATATGTTTTTATGGCTTGTTTAGATTTCTAGTTTTCTTCTTTTATAATTTTATGTATTCTTTTTCTTTGATTTTAAAGAATTTATTAATTTTTAAAAGTGCAAAACAAATAAAAATTAAAAATGGCTGGAAACCTAAAAGTTCAGCAGTTTAATTTCATTAGAAAACTCAGAAATCCAACAACATCACTTATACGTGGAATATATTGTAAATAGTGCAAAGATGTCTGCACACTCTGATAAATAAAAGTTGGTGTCACAATTTTTAAAATGTAGATTGCACATAGGACAGACATAAAAAATAGATATAGCTTCAGTCATAGTATCCCAACTGCCATCTTTACTTTTTTTAAAAAAAGCTAACCCTAGTCCTGCACTTTTATACTTATTTAGCTGTTGTCACTAATTTTACAATTAAAAAAAACAACAACTAAAAATATCACATTGACTTAGAGGAAGCAAAACATACATCTTGGTCTTGCAACAGTTAAAGTAAGAACAAAATGCAAATCCAAACCACATTTAGGTTTTAGAAAGATATGGTACTAATCGTATTCCATTATTATCACCGAAATTACAAGTTATTTCTGCTTCCATTATGTTCAGCCACAGTTAATAATTTAAATGTAAACACATGAAGTACTAAGTTAGTGGCAGATTTTGTGATTACAAAAGTATTGTGAATGCTTGTTTTTCTAAATGTATGCAAAATTATTCTGTACCTTCCATAATTAAGATAATCACAAAAATCTGGAAATTCTTCAAAAGAACAAGTAATGAAATGAAAATCCCAAAATTTTCCAAAGCAAATATACAAAATAACATCTATATCAATCCAGGAAAATGTTACCATTTTAAGACTGATTTAATACTGATTTGCCCTCAAAGCTCCATGTACATTTGAATAAACTTCTGTCACTTGATTTTATTTTTTTTTAAATCATCCTCTTACTAGTAGTTTGCAAAAATTGTGTAACAATATGAGGGGAAAAGGATTTTTATTATCTTGCACAGTGATCTGGGAATACTGCAAATATTTTCACTCAAGTATTGGTTTGTCTAGACTCTAGACTGTTGCAGCACACACATGGGTCATGTGACCAAAATTCAGACATTTGCTGACTGGCTTATATTTATGACAGTTGCAGTGTCCCAGGTCACCAGTGATCACCTTTTGTGACCTTCTGACAAGTAAAGTCAATGGAGAAGCTAGATTCACTTAACAACTGTATTTACTAACTTAACAAGTGCAGTGATTCACTTAACAACTGTGCCAAGAAAGGTCATAAAATGGGGTAAAACTCACTTAACAAATGTCTCACTTAGCGACATAAATTTTGGGCTCAACTGTGGTTGTAAGTTGAGGACTACCAGTAAAAATAATAAAATAAAAAATAAAATAAAATAAAATAAAATAAAATAAAATAAAATAAAATAA